>JAGMUV010000033.1:0-619078 GCA_020744425.1 Dactylonectria macrodidyma
TACCTGTTCTATGCTATGTGGAATCAGCTAGAAGCTGATTCCTAAGCCTTGTGGCAAAATGCTAGGCAACTGATCACATGACCACCCGGTCTGATGCCAGGTGCATGGTCCAATCTAACAATTTAACTTATAAATTATATTTTAAAATTTATTGTAACGTACATGATAAGCGAGCCGATCATTCAGATTTACACCTTAAATCGCAATTCTAAGAAAATTAAAAAAATTCCAAACCAGTCCTAAAATAACTGCAATTTTGAAATGAGGTTAATTAAATACGAAATTATAAAATGAAAATTTCCTAAATTTTATTTATTTTTATTTATATAGTTATAAAGAAAAAGCTTATACATACTGTGTTTTTTCTGATTTTTATAAATAGGAAGCTTAATAAATTAATTAAAAATCTTTAAAAAAAAATACTATCTTATGACTTTTTTAATAAGATATCTAAAAATAATTTTTTTATATTTTTAATAATTATATGGCCTATTTTAGAAAATCTGATATTGCTATTTTTAGCTGTACAGTATCCCATCGAGTGCGGATGGACCCCATTTTCGCCAAGGGCGGGGTAAAGCCAATCAGGGCTTATGGGACCACTAGAATAATCGAATCATATGCTAAGATTCAGGGTACCTCGATTCCTCTATAGATTTTGGGTGTGCCAGAGGTACCAACAATCTCCATCAGTACATAGCGGTACGTTACAGTCTAAGCAGCCTTTTCGAGTCTTTTTTCGCTATTGCGGCTGTTGAGTGAGGCTATTCCTAGATACCTCACTTAGAGCCTGGCGTTTCTTCCTCCTGCCGCAATAGGTGCAAGGCGAGTTAACCCCCCTTGATCCCTTGCGATGGTGCTGCCAAGGAATAGATGTTTTCCTCTTATCTGAAGCCCGTTGAGGTCGTGAAAGTCTTCGACCTCCTGCTAATGGTCCAAACTGTTGAATAAGCTGGGATGCAAGCAGTCGCCGCCATTGATACTGGGTCTTAACCTTTTGCCACTCGGGCTTACCCCAGAGCTGCAGGAAGAAGCTATTTACAACGATCACTTCTAGTAGGAAATTCCAAGCAAGTGCCTGCCAGCCTCCTCGACGAATAGGGCGGTTATATTGATAATAGGACCTCATCTGGTCAGTAATATCAACCCCATTCATCTTATGGTTATATTTATCAATTGCCTCAGGCACCGGGAGCAGCGCTCCTAATAGTGCGCACCATTAAGAGCACTATTAGTGCACACTGCAGTGCACACTAATAGTCCGTGCACTATTGGTTCAGTGTACGTTTCTCGGACTACACTGCTGGTTCAGTGCAAGCCTTCAGACCACACTGCTGGTTCAGTGCAAGCCTTCAGACCACACTGATGGTCCAGTGTGAACTTGACCAGACTGACCACTAGTGCAGTGCGAGGGTCGCAGACTAACAGTCCCACTATTAGTGCGTCCAGGCTCAACGCGTATCAAGTCGGGTCTAGCGCGCTGGGGAAATTTCCAATAGGGCGCTAAGACATGTTAGCGGGTACAATAGTTTAGCTGTGTTAAGCTATTGTAACGTAGGTATCACGCTACTGACACAATCGTCTTAAACAGTGTCCATATTCAGCAGCGAACCTAACTTTTTACCGTGGCCAATCATTGGCCAGCGGACTTGATAAGGCCAAACCGGGAAGTTGAAGGCGGAATCCAAGAACGACTTGGAGCCTGTAGTCCAAACCAATCTCTAGGACTTCTGAATTGGCTGGTTACCAAGCATGGGTGGCCGGATCCAACGATTGGAAGCGGTTGGTTGATTTCAGCCCCTGCGGCTTGGCCTGTATATTTGTAGTCATCGACTCTCAAGTGCCTTGGGAGGAAGTTGTACAGCCTATATCTACACCCACTACCCTTGAGGTCGACAGACCAAAGGTGCCACAAGCAACCTGGTCTCTTCAACAATTCTGCTCTACCAGACTCCCGTGATCGCCACCTTATTGTCTACGTGCCGTCTTTGCTGAATCATGTCCTCTAGCGTGGATCACTCCGAGACTGCCAGTGCTATTGGCAGTACCAGCCATACGGTTGACTCCGACCTTCTTGCTCATACAGCATTATCACCATCATCTTCGCCACCCTCTAGTGCGCCCCGCAAAAAGACGTCTCCCATCTGGCGGTACTGTCGAAGCGAAGAAGGGAAGGGTACTCCGGCAGCTTGGGTCGATTCCAACGGAACGAAATGGTGGCATTGCCAACCCTGCTTCGACAAGAAAAGAGCGAAGAAATACAACTGCTCTGGTGGGTCGTCCGCCATTGTCAATCATTTGCGGACGGAGCACAAGATCATGGTTTCTGGAAGGCAAGAGACCATGCGGGAAGTGACGCAAAGTCGCCTTGGAGACATCACTGCCTTCCTGGCCGATGAAAGTCTTGCCTCCACCAAGAAACGCAAGGCGACGGCAGAGGAAGATGCCCTAGACCCAGCTACCCTGCGCGAATTGTACTGTCGATACACAGTAGCTTTGCAGCCTCTCCTTTGCTCATGTTGAGCAGCCGGCCTTTCGCGACTTTATCCGGTATATTCGTCCGGCCGCTGATGATCTCCTCCCGAGGTCTGGTGACACGGTTAAAAATGACTTACAATGGGGATACGACAACAAAAAGGAGTTTGTAAAGCGAGCTCTACAGAATGCCCTCTCATCAATCCACATTGTTCCTGACAACTGGACATCGCCAAATTGTTTTGGCGTAATAGGATTCACAGTTCAATTCGTTACCGAAGATCATGGCCTGCAGTCACTGGTGGTGAGGATAAAGGAATTGGAAGGACAGCACAGCGGCGAGAACATGGCAGAAGCTATCATGGAGTTCATACGAGAATTTGGAATAGCGTCAAAAGTTGGATACTTTATGATGGATAATGCCACCAACATGAACACCATGATCGACAAAATCTCCGACGACTTAGAACAGGAGTTCGATGTTTTCTACGATCCTCTTCCTCACCGACTTCGCTGTTTCGGCCACATCATTAATCTAGCTGTGATGGAGTTCCTCATTGGAAAGCGACCACCCACAACTGATTCCTACCACGGGCCATCCGACGAGGAAGTTGAGCAATGGAGAAAGCGAGGGGCGATAGGCAAGCTGCATAATATCGTGGTCTACATCACTTGGACCCCCCAGCGACTTCAAACGTTTACTCGTCTCACCGACGGTCTAAGGCTACGACGCGATAATGACACTCGTTGGAATTCGTGGTACGGCATGGTCGAATGGGTCCTCAGGCCTAAAATCCGGCAAGCTATCACTGTATTTTGTGCTCAGGAGCCGGCTCTGCAGGACGATGTTCTGACTCCAGCTGACTGGACAACTTTGGCGGAGACTCATAAATTTCTCGAGCCATTTTATGACGCTACAATAGCCAATGAAGGCATGGGGATTTCCATCTCTGACGTTCTGCCTGCCATGGACTATCTCTTGCATCACATTGAGGCGGCCAAGAAGGCCACTACCATCCCCCACCTGGCAACTATGATGGAGACCGCGTGGGCAAAACTGGCCGACTACTATGAATTGACGGAAGATTCGCCGGTCTATTCAGCAGCGACGGTGTTGAATCCTTCCCTCAAGTGGGCATACATGGAGAAGACTTGGGAGGGCAAGACTGAATGGATTGAGAGGGCTAAAGCCCGCGTAGGCGAGCTATGGAGGGAGGCGTATAAATCAACCACCTCCTTGCCTGTTCTTCGACCAGGTTTTGCACAGGAGCCAACTACAAGGCGACTAAATGGGTACAAAGTGTGGATGAAAGAGCAAAAGGCTACCATTTTCAACATGGACTACGACGAGTACGAAGCGTACTGCCATGAGCCTGTGATTATGGTATCGGATCCGCTGAAATGGTGGTTGGAACCAGCGCAGCGACGGCGGTTCCCTAACTTATCTTTGATGGCCATTGACATTCTGTCGATTGCGCCGATGTCTACTGAGACAGAGCGACTCTTCTCTAAGGCCAAACTCTCGGTAACAGAGCAGCGAGGAGCTATGAATATCGAAACGTTGAATCTCTTGGAATGCCTACGATCCTGGGACAGTAGCGTTCTGATAGTCCCATCAGAGGTAAGATTTCTGCTTTGTCAGATGCGCGGTTGTCTAAGTGTGTCTAGTGTTGCTATGTACGGCAGCCGCCAGCACCATCTCCAATGCTTAGTATTCAGGAAAGCGGTTAGCAAGGCGGCGGGTGAGGCAATTCGACGACGGCGTTGGGAGCTTTGGAGGCAGCGTGGCAGGTACGAGGAGGGCAGGCCGCAAGTCGGGTTATTTTGTTCAGACTAATAGTGTAGACCACAGTTTGCACTGTTGGTTTAGTTTGGCCGTGATGAACAGACCAACAGTTCAGTTTGCGTTTCTCAGGCAGACTGATAGTTTAGTTTGGCCAAGTCAGGCGGACTGGCAGTTTAGTGTGGCTAAGTCAAACGGGTCGGCAGTTTAGTGTGGCCAAGCCAAATGGACTAATGGATCAGTTTGAGGTCTCTAAACCGAACGGTTGCACTATTAGGAGCCCTGTCTATGACCGAGCCAGCCTCCGATTCTGACTCCTGCTCGTTTGAACAGACAGATTCCACCCCAACAGGCATATTTTGAGTCTCCCCTTCTGGTATGGCTTCTCCATCAGCTAGGGTCTCCCCAAGAGTCATGAAACGTTTGTTAGGATTCGGCACCGCCTTCCTCTTCTTCCCTCTCTTCAGGCGAGCCAATTCTTCCTCTAGGCTAGCAATCCTCAGCGTATGCGCCGCTATCGTCTGCTGTTGAGCCTCAAAGCCCTTGGCTATCACGTTGTACCGTCTCCGCGTCTTTGGTGTTTTGTTCAGCCCAAGATCACGAATTTGACGGCTCGTCTGTGGTGTATCGTCTGAGTCAAAATACGGCCTGGGTTCGGGAGTCGCTTTTGGGCTGCCATTTGGCCTATCTTCTTGGATTTCAGGGTGTCGAAGCGCTTTGGAACGCGAAATTGGCCAGTTGCCAGTGACCCTCCAGCCTGACAGTATGTTCTTCTTAGTCATTCCAACTCGGCGAGCCTTGGCGTAGGCCCTGATGAAATTGACCTTGTCCATTGGAGTGGAATCAGTTAACGAGGCGAACTTTTCCAACTCTCGTCGGTATGCAGCTTTCGAGGCATTGAATACTCCATTGTCCAGTGGTTGGAGTCCGTGAGAGCAGTGTGCTGGCAGATAGCAGCAATAAACGTTGTTCAAAAAGCACGTGGCCATCCATTCATCCTTGCATCACTCAGCATTGATCTTGAGGTGGAGAAAAGGAAGAACATACTGTTGCATGGCTCCCATGACCATCTAAAATGATCAATCTAGCGTCAGAGTCGTCGGCAGGCGTGGTCTGGGGCAGATAGACTCTCTCGAGCCATTCAATGCCAATGTGGTCGTCAGTCCACCCGTTAGGCGATGTTATATAATACCAGTCTGCTATCTGCTTGAACTCCTCAAGAAACCACTGTTTCTGCAGTTGCTTCCCCTTAAATATTATGCCAGGAGTCAAAGCGCGGCCGTCAGCAGTGACAGCTTCGATAACTGAAGTCCAATTCCGAGTTTGTGGTCCCTTGAGAAATGCCTTCCGCTTTGGGTCCGCGCTTCCAACAACCAGGCTATCTAAGCCTAAATAAAAAGGATTAGTCGGTCAATTTCAAGCACTGACAAGGAATAGAGGCATATTCTTGCCGAAACCAGTCATAATACCCCCTTCATCAACGTTGACGGTGTTTTCAGGCTTGATCCAGCCATACTGGCCCTCCCTGATATCAAAGTACCAATGAACCGCTTTAGGCGTGAAAGAGTCGAACCTTTTGGCTTCTTGACGTCTACCCATCTTGGTCTTTAAGTCTGAGCGGCGATTGATAAACTTAATCACCCAGTTGCGTCCTAACTTGGGATGTTCGCCATGCTGTCTCAACAAGCCCATGACACAAGCGCGAATCTGACTGTGGGACGGAGCGTAGCCCAAAGACTCCTGGCGGAGTATCCAGGCAGCCAACCTATCCTCTTGACTCTTGGATAAGCGTCGATGAGGGTGAATCTGCTCTTTTACGGCCCCACGGCCGTTAAGTCTGTCGATCAGAGTCCTTCGGGGCACTCCCCGTCTCTGGGCTGCCTGAGGGGGTGGAAAGCCATTATCAGTAACATCCAATATAGCCTCCGCCATGTCGTCTTCTGTATATTTCCATCGAAGTCTTGGCCTAGGCATTTTCATATCGTTGTCAAAGACAAAGGCCAAAAAACAAGGCAAAGAGCGGTGAGGAATTTGGTCATCTAACTAACAACATTTCCATAGCACAGCACGCATAGATCTCGTACCCCGCACAGCCTTATAGGGTCAGAATCATCATATACAATCATTTTTATGATCAACAGACGTAATTTCTCTCAATTGGCTATATATTTAGGCTGACTTTTGTGTAATTGAAGTTGGTGAGTTTTGGTGGAGCTTTTTTTATTTTGCGTGGCGAAAGAGGGGGTATGGCGAAAGAGGGGTTGTGGATGGTAACAGGCATAGAGAAGACCTTAGGAGAGTTCATCTTCCTCTGCAAAAGCTGGTCACCACGCTCAGCCGGACCTCGCGACTGCCTTCAGAACCAAGGCAAACGGAGGTATTGGAAGGCGCGCAAGGCCCTCCAAACAACGGAGAGCAAATTATCCTCCGTCTTCGCCTTTTCTTTTCAGCACCAACCCTCTACCTATACCTGTGGTTGCCCGCAGCTGGTAGGTAAGCTACACCGAACGTCTTAAGGCAGGTGGACTCTTCGCCAATGGCGGCGGAGGAGAGTGGTCTGTACGTCATCAGACAGGCTCCAGAATTGGAAAAGGACAGGTCAAAGAGTAAGAGACGGATTAAAGGGTATAAGAGAAATTCAGGCATTTGGATCGAGACAGATTACTAGGGCTCGGAACCGAGTATTGGACGCTTCTAGAATAGTATGGAGGCCTATACACATATGTATACTTCATCTCGCACGGAGGCAAGGCTCCGTCCTTAAGGGCAAAATATATCAGCCATTGCAGTGTCTGCTCGGTACATGTAGTGTCTCCCATACAAATCCTGTTATGTTTTATGGAGTTATAAATTTAATGAGAATTATTCAAATCATAGTCTATACATGTAGTCAACCTCGCCTGGCTGTCTATATATGTGATGGGTACAACTTGGCCTGGTACTAAAGCACTCTAGCATCCTCTTCAGGCGAACTTCATATCCCATTACTAACTTCTTGTATATAGAACATCGTGTCTCTCAAGTTTTCATGAATTCTCAAATCATCCTCCGAGGCCCTAATCACCTGGATACTATCCGTCGATGCTGCAGCAGAGTGTGTTGACGGATCGAAGACGTTACTCAGATAGCACCTTGCCCTCTCACACAGGATATCCGCATAATATGCAGGCATACAGATGCTGACAGCCTTTATCGCTCGACGAAGCGTGTAGCACATCGCGTATATTAGGTCCTCAATGATACCTGCCACGCTGCTGTAAGTTGGAGGAAGGTTTCTGCTATACTTCTATCGGAAAATTTCATCACTGAGCACCACGTAGTGCGCAGGACGTGTCGTCCCTTGGATGGAAGCATGCGATGGTAGGTAGAAATCTCAACTACACGCCTCTGTCACGCCCTGATCTACCACATCCCCTGGTTTCGGGTTTGATGATCGATCGCTATCCGCTTCTCGGGTGGGATAGAAGTATGTATGGCGGCGTTTACCAACTATGATGATCATGAAGCAAGGGAGACCTCTCTTTCGATCCGCGGCGAATAGACCGTCTCGCAAGCCCTCTGCAATAGCGGCAGTTCTTTATTAAGAACCGTTTGGTATTGCCCTTCTGATATTCCATCACGGTAGACAAGGATGCTTTCAGGGTATTCTTTATGGCCTCCTTTGCTCTTCCACAATGTCAGTCGTTTTCCGCAGCATGTATTCCAGGTCGGATACCATCTCGCGACGCGGTTCAGACTGAATACGTAAGATTGCCGGCCACTGAGCAAGTAACCGATCCAAGCTCGCGACCATAGTCTTATCCTCACGGAGGATACTAAGACGAGCGTCATCCACAAGCTGATTGGGCACACCTAGCTTAAGATTAAACTTCAATGAAACATTAGCCATTTGTTGATCCTGGCCCTCTCTTTAGCAAGCTTATGGCCGATGGCGCCAATTGTATGTATTCCGTGCTTAACGTCACTGAGGAGCTTGATGCAGTTGTATAGTAGAGTATTGGTCTCTGGCAGAATGAAGAAGAGCAGTCTGAGAGCTTTGGCTGCCCCTGCCAGCTTGACATCCAGGGTAGGATCATCAATATCCTTCAGCAGTAGCCTTTGTACAGTAATCGGACGATCTGCGTCGATGCTAACCACTCTTAACGCTCGTCCGAAGGTTGCGATAGCCTCGCTTAGGCCCTAGCTGTCAAACGCATCGCGAGAGTTAGATAAGGATATGAGCAGATAGGACCAACTTACAAGCTTGGTAGCCTTGTTAAATATGATGTTGCTTATGTTCCAGCTCCCAAACTGGACCGGAGCAGGGGTCTTCTGATATATGACCTTAGGTGGGTTGAGGATATGGCCGGACCGTGATTAATGACAAGGATATAGATATATTGAACCGACCCTAAAGTGAGGGTCAGCTTACACAAGTCATCCAACGAGTGATAGAGTATGTACTACGTACAAGTAAGAAATTCGTATTGGGTCGAGTCCAGACACTTGCAGGCCCTTTTCAACAATTGATCGTGCATTATCTGCTGGTTTGCGAACTGCAAATTGAATCATGCCTTGTGTCTGGGCGGGGTTCAGCTTGTCTTGGCAGCCTGACCTGGCATGATCATGCAAACTTCGGGTGGACGATAGGTAGGAGATTTTCTCGTTCCAACGTTAACGACTGGAAGGTCGGTGCGCTTCAGTTGTATTCCGTATGCTGTAGAAAAACGTGGCTTAGTATCAAGAAATGTCGCAATATTGAGTTCCCGCCTCCTCCTAGCAAAGAAGTCGTACACAGTAATGTAAGCTCCACCAGTCGATGAGGCGGACCCTTTTCCCGGTTCATTTCCCTTACAGTGGTTCTCTAGAGACTGAGCTTGACCTTGTGACCCAAGTCAAAATGACACATGCTTTGGTCCGGCGCCATACGACGATACCTAAGGAGGGTGTTCGAGACAGTAACCGTCGTTCAGGGATGCAAGCGCAAATATAGTCTTGATCTGGGAATGACGTTTGCTTTATTGTTCCTCCGTTCTTTCAAGTGTGTGGTCTTCACAGAATTTTCTTCGGGAATTTCTGGAGTGCATGTGGACTTCCAGACTGCATGAATGCAGACATCAAGGCATCCCACTGTCCGGCTTGATAGAATGTGGCATGGCTGACGTTGACGTTCACCAACACGCGGCCAGTTGCCGCTCGGACGCTGGCGAAGAAACCTCGAATGGCATGCAGGCCAGAACCTAGGTCGAACCTCGTCTCATCGTGACTGTGTGAGAATGTTTTGGATGCACCAATTGTAGCAACATTCCCAGATTCTTTGGAATGGTGCTTGAGGAGAATGTTGAGAGCCTGGATCATTGGAGATTGATCATCGTGGTGAGCCGTCAGATGTACGCCCGTCAAGAATTCAGTGAGCTCATTCATAGATAATGTACGAATGAACCTGAGTCACACTTTGCATACAGTCGGGTTCGCCTTGGGTTCATCCTCACCCTCTGCTCGGTAGGCAACATGCACAATCATCTCGTCCTGGGGTAGTTTCTCACGCGATATCAGGCTTGATTTGAAGTCCGACACAATGCCCTGACGCAGATAAGTCATCTCCTCGGCTTCAAGTAGCAAGCGCACGATTTGCGTCAACTTTCGACCGACAGGTGTTGGAGAAATAGATAGGTCATAGCTATGCAAAAGCAGACTCTGAGGCGGCGTCATCTGCACATAGTTGGCCCATAGCCCGGTCGCATGGGAAAGCTCTGTTGAAGTTTCAACATCTGTAGCTCCTTTAAATTCCCTTGCAGACCATCCTCCATGTCTCTTACCGAAGCGTCAATGGGGGGATGTTATCCATCGGGAGGACTGCCACAGCCGTTAGCTTCCAGGGCAGTACGTGCAACCGGACTCGAATAGACTCACGAGTAGATCAAAGGGCCGGAGGAAGCGACGGAAACTCCGCCGCGTCCGCGGTCGCGACCGAAGTCCCCAAAGCTGCCTCAAAATGCACTGGGATGGCCACCGCCTCCTGGGTCTCCTTGGCCTCCTCGCCCCCCTCTAGGTCCTCCAGGTCCTCTAGGTCCTCTAGGTCCTCGTCCGCGATCCGACATGTTGCAGGATGTTTACCGCTATGATTCCCGTTTCGCACACAGATGTGAAATTATCACCACTATTGCACTACTATACTAAAATACTTCGAACACCCGTTAAGTTGCCAAGGCAAGGGGCTTAACGGCTGAATATTCAGCCCCAAGGGTAAATACCGTCTACCTGCTATTAAACTCTTCTGGGAGGCCCCCTTTCGACTGTGGCGATAACCAGCTATCAAAACCACTTCAAACCTGTAGTCAGGGAGTTGACTGATAGACATAGGGGTCCCTCTACCACTTCCTTCCAGGCCCAATCAACTATATACCGTATATCGAGTTCCCCTTTCCCTGTAGCTTATAGGAAAACGTCATTTAGTCAATGTACCGTGGTGGATATGGCGGATCGATCAGCCGCTGAGCCTGACGGCGCTGTTGGTCAGCAAGGCGCATCTTCATCCCTACGTTGTAGTTAGCCATAATCGCAGTACGTAGGAAACGCAGGCGTATAAACCTTCCGTGGGCGTGTGGTTATAGAGGTTCTGACGGTCGAAAGGCGCCTCGAGGAGTAGGCCTTGCAATGAGGTAACTCGTGACACTGCAACATAACTGATACCGGCCTGGAAGTCGCGTGTAGCGAGGTCAGTAACTATCTGATCCTTCGTTAGGCTCTGGCATTTGTGAACAGTGATGGCAAATGCCACGATCAGGGGAAACTGGGTGCGAGAGCAGGTCTCGTTGCCCACTAGGAAATCACGCGTGACGGGAAGGATGGGCACGATTTTCCTGCCCTCGTTAGTTGTTAGATACGGCGGCCCGTCGTAGCTATCAAAGTCCACCATGATAACGGCCGGGGGGTCTTCCCATGGGTTGGCGCCTTCATTCCAGGCGACATCATATATCGTACCCTGGGCGCCATTAACCAGGCCAGCTGGTTGCCACAAATTAGTTGTGAGCATTACCCTGGCGCCTCTAGCAACAGCAAACTTGTTGGATAGATTGCCAGCGTTGTCGCTTGCCGCCTGCCCCGCGCCTTTGCCCTGGTTCTTTGCCTCCACCTGTATTGCCGGGGCGTTAAGGTGCACCATATGCTCGTAATTGTATTCGTTAACGCGGGCCTTTGTAGAATACACCCGCATAGCGGCCTTGAATCTGTCAACCTCGCTCTGCGTTAGCTTGGCCTGCACCCGACTGCTAAGGAGGTCCCAGGAGGGTATAGATAACTTGACTTCACGCAGTTCTTGCAAGGCCTGACGGAACCGGGCTTGATCATCACCAGTCTGGCGCTGTACCGTGGTCAGGAAGACGGTGCGGTCAAACAACCGGTAGGCCACCTGTCCTCTCCTTTCCAACGAAGACAGGCCAGTGCTGGCGGTTGAATACAGCGGCTTTTGTCGGACGGGTGGTAGCTGGAAGAAATCGCCCACAAGCAAGACGCTCACACCACCAAAGAACTCGAGGCTACGCTGTGGAAAGGCCTGTCGCAGGCGAGAATCAATTCGCCCGAGCTGCTCAAGTCCTAGCATGCTCTTTTCATCGATAACGAGGTACCTGACGTGCCGTAGGCGGGACTGAAGGGCAGCAGCGTCAGCTGGGCGAAGTTCGGTAAAGGCACCGCCTACTGGGAGACGGAGCAGCGAATGTATGGTGCTGCCCTGTATCTGGTTACTCGCAACGCCTGTTGGCGCTACGCGGCAAATAGGGCTAGGATTGGGCAGGGCAGCCGCCTGAAGGTGGGAGGAAAGCACCTTGATAAGGAAGGACTTGCCCGTGCCGCCGCCGCCGTCAACGTGGAGAAGGATTTGAGTAGGATTTTGCGCCTGGAAGTGACCAATGAAGGTATCGTACACTAACCGCTGTTGCGGGTTGAGCTGGTCACGCCAGTGAGGGCCAAGGGCCTCCACATCGTTGGCTATAGGGTTGCTAGCGATGAGGTCTTTCCAGTAGCTGTCTCGAAACTCTGGATAAGTGCCCACATGCCGTGTCCAGTCGTAATTGACATCGATATCGCGGCGGCCAAGTAGGTCAAGACCTTCCTGGGTAAGGGGGTTGTCAGGTAAAAGGGCGGCGAGACGGATCCAGTCTTCGTCATCAAATTCCTCCTCCACTGGCAGAGCCTCGTACTGATCCTCTTGAGGTTGTAATCGAACCTCTTTTGGCCGGCCGTAATGGTCATCACCATGACTGTGGTGCTGCCAACAATAGGAGAAGGCCTGAGCGTGAGAATTAAAACGATGGCCGTCAAACATGAGGAGCTCATCATGCCGACGATGTGGGTGGTTCAATGTCAGCTTTACGCGGCAGTAATCTGGCCACTGTTGGCCTTCTGGATCAGCCTGATAGCGAGGAAAGTAGACCAATACACGCGGCCTGCCGTTGACGTTGCCTGGCTGCCATTGCTTCCACTTGGAAGGGTCCCTAGAGTGGAAATTCCAGTATTTGAGAAAGGAAACATAGGTCAGGTCCTCTAGGGATTCGGGGCGTTGACAGTACTTTTCGTAGACGTTCGGCGCCTCGTCAACCTCATCGGCGTCAATCCGTAAAGAGCGGGAATGCATGTCAGGATTACGGCAATCAATGTGTAAGCAGGTTCGTGAGCCCTCTTGTAACGGCAGACCGAGGAGCAAGTGGCTAACCTCCTGCTTCGAGTAGTCTCGCTCAGCAACTAGCTGATTTAGGAGCTTTGACGTGAAGGAAATCAGCGGGTTGTGGTCCTTGACCCGGGGCATCAGGGCCTTCCCAATCTGGGCTAAAGATTCACTCTTCTTCTCCGACTTGGAGCAGTATTTAGCTGCGTAATCGATTACCTGCTGCAGGCTCGTGCAGGGTGAGACATCTGTATTGGCTAGCCACGCAACGGCAAGTAAGCGGTTGTAGTGGTTCATCTGGCTATCGTTCCGCTCGCACCTAAAGCTCCAGTGCTTAGAATGAGGAATCTTTTCAAGGGAGGCTAGCAGGCGCTGCCCGTGAGGAAATCCAAAGCGGCACTCCACCTGCTTGGTATGCTTGCTGAGCTGCATACAGTAGTTGTTGCAGCGATGGCGCTGCACGCGGTTGACCACCATCGACAGGAACTGGACGGTAAGGGGATGTTCCAATAGATTACTGATCAAGGGATTCCCTTCCCCAGGTGCCTGCACCCTCTGAGGCTCTGGGTTGACAGCGGATACGTGATATCCCCAGATTCGGGCAAATCGCTCCCGGGACTGGCTGTCATCGGGATCCAAGTCCGGGTGGCCACTTAGCCAATATAGGCCGTGGTGGTGACTGGAACCCCTGCCCTGCCACTCGTAGCGACCCCAAAAGTCCGTTAGGTTGAACTTCTGCTTCAGGACAATAGTCCTAAAGAGCGTATAACGCTTATGGAAGTGATAAGCGGCAATGTGGGCGTTGTCTCGCAGCAGTTGCCGGGATAGAGCCATTCGCGCCGCCTCAGGAGCTGCTTTCCACTCTTGGAATCGAGGCATATGACGATATAGGGACTCCCAGTGGTAATCAGCTGCACTTGCTGTAATGAAAAGGCCAGGCCTGCCTAGATTGTAGGCACATGCCTCCAATTCCTTCCTTTGCTTATACCAATATGGACGGGTGCCCCTGATTACGGCCGCTTGGCGCGTGATCGACTGGATCATGGCCTGAGCCTCTGGCTCGTCAGGCTTAGCCATCGCTTCCTCTATGTCAGCGCGCGTAAGGGGTTGACGGCGGCGGCCTTCGTGTTGCTTGACCGAGTAGTTGCTCCGCTTTCTGACCTGCGCACGTAATAGCGTGTTGAGGGCGACAAAAGGCCACGTCTTATGGCGGGCAAAACGTCCGTCTTGCCATCTCATCGCATGGGCAAGGTAGTCCTGGTACGTGACGCTCCGTAGGCGAGGCTCCACGAAGTCGGCCTTGCCGTCAGGGTAGAGGGTGGGGAACGCGAGCGTCAACAGCGGCTGGGAACGGTTGAATTCGTTGATAGGAGTCCTGCGAATGGAAGGTAGTGGCATCTGGTGTTGAGCCTGCGCGTTAGGCGGTATATGCTCAAGATCGGCCATACGCTCAGGGTCAGGGGTACCATGAAGCAATCGGGACTGCAGGGCGTTTAATTCGGTGTCTGTAACCTGCAAATCGGGGATCGCCGATGCATCTGCATCTGCTGGATCCTCTTCTACATTCTCCTCAACGGGACCTTGGGGGGCCTCGTCGTCAGGTATGTCAGCCACTTGGCTAGCAACGGAAGCAACTATGCTGCCGTCAAGAGGAAGCCGTTGCAAGCGATCCTGCCTCACAACGATATCGCGATAGCCCGGGTGGTGGCGCTGTAGGTAATGCAGCCAGGTCAACAGGCATGAGCGGCGTACCCGGAAATCGCGAGCAAACTGCTGCTGGAAGTGAGGGTCGCCCTCCATATTAGGAGGCCGCAGGAGCACGATATCTAGCTCTTCAGGTAGGACTGGGAGCTCTTCAAATAGCCTACCAACATTGCGAAGGAAGTGGACAACATGGCCGCGGTATTTATACTGAGAGCCACGTACCTGTAGGACCTTCACGTGTACGTGAACCCTAGCAATCAGCATCTCCTCAACCATCGTTAGGCTAGGTAGATTACCGGGGACTTCCCCGAAGTCAAGGCTATTCGCAGCGCTAAAGAAGTAGGGCTCGTCAGCGGTTCTCTCCCTATCTCGACTAATGCAGCGGCTGCAGACTCCTAAGCTGTTTTTCTTCATATCGAACCAATGCTCCCGGCAGCGAATGCAACTATGCATCTTGTCGTCATTCAGGGCAGTATAGAACTCCCGCACAAGCGCCCGATCCTCCTCACTAAGGGCAGGCAAATCAAGGTCCCCTGTAAAAGGTGGATCAACTATCTGATCAAACTGTCGTTCTTGAAGCTGTGGCCGTGGCCGTCGGTTCACGATGCCTTGACGTGTATAGCGGCCGCGGCGATGACCCTGTGGCAGTAATGAAGCAGTGGTAGGGAACGATTCCTGTGGTACAGGCGTGCCTAGCACAATAGGACCCGTTGTGGCCGTGTCACTAGGAATCGGCGTGCCCAGAACTACTCTTGGCGGGCTTAAGGTGGGAGGGATAGGGAGGGCTCCTTCCGCTGCGCTCGAGGTAGATGGGCCCAGCAGAGGTCTAGGCAGTCCCTGGAGGACGGGCGCCAGACCACGGAATACAGCAGGCGTTGCAGGGGGTTGTGAGCTATTGATGGACACGAGCGCTTGCGCGTTTCGCCGTGGAGGCGTCAATTGAGCCTGAGAATCGGTCCTCTTCGTCGTTCTGCGCGGCGATAGCCTCGAGGCGATGTTCCGCATGGCGGCAACGGCGGCTCGGGATTCGGCCACTCGCTCCTTTTGGCGTGCCCTACAGCTACTACACTGTCTCGTAAGCCTCGCAGGGTCCTTGACGCTTCGAAACTCGACCTCGGGCAGGTCTTGCTTGCAAGTATGGCAGTTCCGAACTGCCTGGGGTATATCATTCTCCATCCGGCTGCATATATTATTATCCGCCTCTTACCCATGCAGACGACCGGGTAGGTACCGCTTAGGCAGCGAGGGTTTGCTTAGATGTCCCGTAGCGTGACAGATCTCGATATGGGAGGTTGTCTGTAGGGTGTTTTGATTAGGTTCGAACGATCAGGGAAGGAGGGGACACTGCACCGCTCGACCGGAGGCAGGTGATACGTGAGCCGAGACGTCGTTAGCAACCTCGTAAGGTTTGGTGGATAATAGTTTTGACGGGAAAGGGAAAGCAGACGCCATGTCGGTGCTTCG
Source organism: Dactylonectria macrodidyma (assembly GCA_020744425.1). Lineage (NCBI taxonomy): Eukaryota > Fungi > Ascomycota > Sordariomycetes > Hypocreales > Nectriaceae > Dactylonectria > Dactylonectria macrodidyma. Next base: position 16,071 of record JAGMUV010000033.1, read on the forward strand.
GCCAGAATCGCGCTTGGAGGCCGGAGTTGATTGAAGGACAACCTTATAGCTCCTGGAGAGCTTGCCAAAAGCGTTACCTAGTCAACGATCACGGGCTTTCCCATGTAGTGGCGTCGTTAGCGTTGACAACTGACCAATTCAAGCACGAGTTGAGCACAGACCATGCCAATTAGCCAATCAGAAAAGGTTTTATGCTCAATTCTTTCTGACTGAGTAAAACGCCCTTCGGGCTGAATAAAACGCCCTTCGGGCTGAATTAAAGAGATTTTAACAACATAAATCTAGGCTCTATTTCCCCGCAGGGTGCGCACAATAATATCCGCCAAACTAGACAACGAATCAAAGGCTGATATGGAAATATATACATCACGCAATGTTATAGTTAGTTATAGCTAGCATAATTAATATACTAAGATGATAACCCTTAGTTACTCTAAAGATACATCCTAAATCCAAGTGAGCGGGTTTCTCTTAGCCTAACCTTTGCCCGTCCACTAGTTATGTATTCCGGATTACTCGTAAAATTTAGGCATCAATTCGCCCAGGTTCAACTCTGCATCCACTAGGCCGATGCTACCGATCACTTCAGCTGACCTTGCCTGAACCTGCTGGGTAAGAGGCTCAGCTACCACCCTAGAGAACGCCTCCGCCTCCGCCTTGACGTCCTCAAAGGACGGGGCTGAAGCGCGGTCGATAATTCTCTTCGCTTCGCCCAAGGACTTTAGGGGGAACAGTCGGATTCGAGAAGTCAGTCCTTCGATGTAGGCATACATATCCGATGAAGTCTCGAATGCCTTATTAATCCAGCCAATCCTTTCAGCTTCATCCGCAGTAATATCCTTAGCGGATAGGATATACTCCATGGCGCGTCCGCGGCCGATCAGATGGGTGAGAAATTGGCCACCGCCGCCACCTGGGGTTAAGCCTACCCCAACTTCTGGCTGACTAAGAAGAGTTTCAGTCCTGGTTGCGAACCGCATATCCAGAGCCTCCAAGAATTCGGCTCCTGCTCCCCGCGCTCTGCCTTCCACGGCGCCAATCGTAACTTGGCGAAGAGTAGTGATGTTGTGAAGAAGGGTTGCGAATGGGTAGATGATATCGGCTGAAAGGCTGTTGTTAGTCATGTATAATATGGAACTTGTGATTACATCGAAGGGCTATCAGGACGTACGACCGTTAGGTTCGGCAAGAATGGAGCCATCAAGGTGGGCGACGAAGAATCTCGGAACATCGCTGTTAAAAACGACGACCTTGGTGTCATTGTCAGCCTGAAGTCTCCCGACAAGGTCCGTAAGATCGTTTTGGGTGTTCCTGCCCCACAAGTTGATAGTAGGCGACTCCGGGTTATGGAAAGTGACGTGGAGTACGCCCGACTTAAGTGAGGTCTTTAAGGCCGTGTAGTTAGGGAGCTCAAGCATGGTGAAAGAGTAGTTTGCTGATTGTGAGGGAACTGGTTGATTGAGTTGGTGAATGAAAGCGTTAAACTTCTTGGACTCGGAGCATACTCGTGCCTTTTCAACATCTACCCATTCACGAGAAATGCTAACGCGTCAAGCGATCCGAAAGTGATCCGTAAGCGATCCGAAAGCGATCTGTAAGTGATCCGCAATTACAAAATGCTCCTATTACTAAAGGAACTTTTGGATAACCTCTCCGGCTAGTATAAACCTTATCAATTGCCGAGGCCAACACGTCCGTAATAACACTTCGTCTATACGGCGTTTCCTACCAGCCTCCAGGGACATTAGGAGAATTACAAAGTACATGCATGAATGATGCATGTCTATAGGTTATAGGTTATTTGCCGACTTCCCAATGGCCCGAGGATTAGATAACTGTGACGTCAAGCGATAGCTTGAGGCGCAGCATCTCACCTCCGAAGGCTCCGATCGAGTGATTAGCGGTGTGAACCCTGAAAGTTAAAGAGGCTAGCTGCCCAATCAATACAACCCCTGCCCCAATCACGGCAATTGCCTCTTTCCCCGGGCGTCAAAGTTATGTTTTCGGATCTACTCGGCGAGTCCAATCCCGAAAAAGCTGACTAGGGCCGCCACTAACCTTTTCGTCTCTAGGCTGCGCCGCTTTCTTCCTGCTTTCCCCAGGTAGCTGTATGCGTCTTGGAGGTTGGTAACTACGGAGTATTAATAATCCAGCACAGACCCGCAATTTGTCTTCACGACCCATGCCCCACGGCCTGCAATTTGTCTACAGACGCTACACTAACTGACCCGAGTTGGTTGTATCTGATTGATTACCTAAGGCAAGGCAGACTAGGGTCTCCGCAATTTGTCGCACCGATTTATCAACCATCGGGGCACCCCCCCGCCCCTCGATCCTGACCACTCGCGTTACCTGGTCAGCGCATCTTTCTCGGCAACACCTCAATCCTTCCTGTCTTATTGACAGAAATGGGGAACTCGCAACCGGCTCGTCGTGGCCGTCCTCCAATCCAAGACGGACAAGACGTGGTCAATAGTCAGCAGGTCAGTGTGTGGGTGACAAAAAGACCCGACCCGCCTGCTTCGCTTCACCTGAACCAAGCTAATGAGGGCACACTCGCTCCAGAAGAAGAGGCTACGGATGCGTCTTGCACAGAGGTCGTACCGTTCCCGGAAACAAGAGGCACAAGAATCCGAAAGGATCCGGGCTGAAGAGCTTAGCAGCGCTCTAGACAACGCATTGGCAACCTTTTCCACACTCCATCGGCGTATTCTCGATACCTCGCAGATTCGAAATTCGTCGGATGTTCTCTTTCATCTGAACGATGCCGTGACACAAATGGCTGCCATTGCATCTGGCACGAACAAGGTCTTACCCTTGCCGCATGCTCTGGAGGATTCGGGCACCAGCTCTCGTCAGCAAACACCTGGAGTGCTTGCTCCACATCAGTCAGTCACCGTAGATTCCGGGGCTACGACCATATCTCTACGGACGAGCACTTCCAACCAGATTCCAGTGTCAGCAAGGGTCGTTCGAGCCTGCTTCGAGCGTGTGGTGTCCATCTTATCTAACAGCACGGTGTATGGGAGCCAATCCCCAGCCTTGGCTCTTCCTCTTCAGTTGCTAGGTGAAGAGGTCCTAATGGACAATTCTCTGCGAAGCCTGTCGCCATTTCATCCTTCCGTAGCTGATTTCCAGTATCCGCTGCACTCCGCTCCCCGGCTCCCGCACATGTACCGCGTTGTTGAAGGTGAGACTAAGGCCGTGTTCAGAGCGCCAGCTCCGTTGGTGCAGCGGATCGTGAGAGGCAAAACAAGGACAATGCTAGACACAAACTTTGCGCCCCTGCAAGACGAATGGCTCGAGGCCGTGGATGTGGAGGAGTACCTGGAAGAGCGAGGAATCTATCTGTGCAACACCGTCTCGAACGGCACAACATCTACAGACGACACCATGTATCAGCCATCTGTCCCAGACAGCGAGCAGAGCATATCTATACTCACCCTGCCAGGGGCTGTGACAGGAGGGGAAATGGCCTGGGCTATTAACGACAATACCCCGCCACGACTAGACAGCATGGAGCAACGCCCTTCTGTATCTTTATCGGCTGATTTTCATGGCCATGAGCCGGCAGACTATTCGGTTTTCGGGCTTCCGAGGCCGAGACGATGGCTGCGTTCTGCCAACAGCCAACTCCATTCAACCGCTATGGCCGGTGTCCTACAGTCGGACTTCAATCATCAGACCGCCCAGGGTATTGCAAAAGCCTCCCGGGTCAGTTGTAAGGCCGCCTTCACGATAAAATCTATAAATAGTCGCCGGGGATGAATGTTATGGCGATTGACGAGGGCAGACTTTCTGGTCTTCGTGAGGCTATTTGTCTAGAGAAGCTAGGCAGTGACTTATCTGGATACGAGAATGCTGTTGTGCAGACATTGTATATCCCGCTCGGTCTCGCAATACTTATAATTGTTGGGGCAGCTGCCATGGAGAGGAAGTCTACCAAGAAGCAGTCTTACCGTAATATGCGTCGATCAAAGGTACAGAGTTAGGCGTTGGGCTTCAGTGCAATGGGATTTTGTCTTCGTAGATTGAGGTCTTTCAAACACACAGACTTGCCCTCGAGTGTTCCCTCCCAACCTTTAATGAGCACCTTATGCGCCCAAGCATGGCCAAAGACATTGTCTTCTGGGGGCGTGCGCGTGGCAGAGGCTGATAACCGGGCCGTGACAAAATATCTGTAGCGCAATCGTGGGCCGCGGGCAGCAGGGAGTAAAAGTCGTCAGAGTCTTGGGGTTGGATTTCGAGGTTGATTTTTAGAGAATTCAAGCAATCCTGGTGGAAGATTCTGAGATACAGCGAGACCATGGAAGACCTCTAAACTAGGTAAACAACTCTACAGTAGCATCTAATGAGCAATTCGCAGAACGACCTTGCCAAGATGCTTCTGATCCCAGAGATACTGATAGGCCTCTCGCGCTTGTTCTAGCTCGAAGACGTGTTCATCCAAGACAGGATGGATATCATTCGCTTCGATGGCACGATTCATTTCCTCAAACTGCAGTCTTGAACCAACAGCGACGGCCCGCACCGTGCAGGAGCTGTAGATGGCGTCGAGGAATGTCGGCGCCTTCGCGTCGCTTCCGGGCGAAGTAAAGCTGCTGATGGAGCCCACCATTGAGATCAAACCTTCCATCTTCACAGCAGTGAGCCCCTACCAACAAATTTCTCGAGTCAGGACCTAAATTGTATCTTCAAGAGGGGTTTCTTGGAATGGAAAGTTAGCCTACCTCTCTAGCGGTTGATGGGCCTCCAACCTCGACGACAAGGGAAACGCCTTCGTTATTGGGTGTCAAGCTCTTCGCAATTTGCCCCCACTTGGGGTTCTCCTTATAGTTGATGACGTGGTCTGCGCCCAGTTCCTTGAGCCTTTCTGCCTTATCAGCTGTCGAAGTCGTTGAAATGACTTTGGCACCGGCCGCTTTGGCAAACTTTGACAAGATTAGTTTCACCAAGTCAGACCATCTTGCTAGTTTCATGGGAGCGCACCTGGACAGCAAAGCTGCTGACACCACCTGTGCCTTCAGTGAGCACGATGTCGCCCGGCTTCAACGCCCGGCCTTCAAGCCCGTAAAGAGCACTCCATGCGGTCAGGGCGGCGCATGGTAGAGAAGCAGCCTCGAGTAAGCTCAAATTGCCTGGAACACTAACAAGGCCCTCCTCCGAAAATGCTGCGTACTCTCGTAGTACACCATCGAAAGAGCCTCCGAGGGCACTGTGCAGGCCTCTGGCGTCGAGGGGACCAGCGAGGTGGTGCTGGTGGACCAAGGTTGCAACCCGGTCGCCGACAGTAAACCGGCTCACAAGAGAACCTATAGCGACGACGATGCCGGCTCCATCGGACAGGGGCACTAGACCATCCTTCAGCGGGAATGGGTACAGTCCCTGATGTCTTGGTTAACGCTCGATATCTTGGAGATTCAGAGAGATGATGAATGGAAGTTTGTAGAATGAGCACACGGCTCAACAGCGCTTACCCTGGGGATGACGAGGTCGCGGAAGTTAAGCGAAACGGCGTGAACTACCGGTAGTAGATTTTGAGTCAGCCACTGACAAGATGCTTCCAAGGCGAGACATGGATGATAATACTTTGCACCAAAACATCTAGATCGCCGATAGAGGGGATCGGAGACTCTGTCTGGAATTCCAGAGAGTCAAAGCCATCGCTGCCGCGAACTACCCACTGCTTCTGAGTATGGGGAACCATTGTGCGCGTGAGGTTTGCAAGAGTTGTAGTAAAGGTCACGTTGTGTGATCAAGTGATGGACAGAACCGTTGGAGGGTTTGGAGCTTCAACTGCTCCGAGGGACCACGAACTCTTTATCAAGACGAGGCAAGCCAGCGCAAATGGCACGTCGGGCCTGCTCGGTCACAAACCCTGTTCTCATCATCCATCTTACAAACAGAGTAGCTGATGAAAGCGAGTTCAGATTGAGGAGCTCATAGATTACAGATGTTGTTTGCTTTGGCTAATTGCTGCTACTCAGGTTACAATGACCCGCAATTGGCCTCATCGAGGTCCTAGTGTATCCTAGCGTAGTCATATGACATTCACAATGGTCTAGCTCTGCCCCGTAATTTGTCTTCCTCGGGGGGAGGGGTACGGATTTATCTGTGACCGAGAACAAGCAGCCCTTTCCCACGAATTATCTAGCTTCTAACTTACTCCCCACGCTGCCCCGCAATTTGTCTTTCTTCAGCAGTGGTTTATCAGCAGGCGCAGGCACGGTTTTCTTTCCTGACTCAGCCCTCTTTTTCAAACCTACAGTATCTCCTTGAGTGCGCGAAGGCACATTGGATGTAGCCGCCCCACAAGAACGTCAATACATTGAGGGACCTTAAAAAGCCGCCACAGCTAATTTTCTATGTATCTAATTCAGCCACTTCTTACATCATAGACATGGCACCCCAATTGAGCGTCAAAGGCCTTGAACAACGCCGCCGCCGCGGCCACAGCAGCAGCGGCAGGAGCAGCCGGGTCAACAAGGAAGCTAGATATCTAAGACAACTCTATTGATACGCACCCAACTCTCAATTCGTACGCACCCCCCCACATTCAGCCACATACTAGCCACAATGCCTCCCGATGCCGCCAACCTTGCAATTCGCCAACAATGATATCTCGTGTGCAGTATTTTCGCGACTGTTAACAACAACGAATTAAGCAATGTTGAGAAAGATAATCAATTGCCAGCTGGCTGCAGGTGCTCCAGTAGTCCTTATAGGGCCGAGTCCTAGATGGTAGGACTTTGTAGGACTCAAAAGTCCTAGATCTCTGACCTCTACACTTTGTTCAAAGAGACTAACTATATAGAGCATTAGAATCCTGTTAAAAGGAGAATAGCAAAAGAACAAGAAGTAGATGGAGTACAACAGCTTCATCCAGCATCACTGTGTGACCTAACAATAAGCTATCGCCATGGCCTTTCCGATGCCGCCTCCGGCGCTCCCTCCAGGGCTTCCTGAACCCCGTGAAGCGCTACCAGTCGAATCAGCGGATGAATGTAGCGATTCAGATGACTGTGACGATTTCCACGGCCCTGACGACTGGGACGGTCAGCCTTGGGAGGTAGTCTTTCCCTCGGACTGTCCACTTCTGACAACAACCTATGAGTCTTCTGACGGACTCTTTGGTGCCCTAAAGGAGTTCTGTATTGAGAATCGGATGGGTCTCATTACGTTACGAAGTCAAAAGGATAAGGCGAAGACAAGAACGATAAAATATGAGCTTGTCTGTGATAAGAGTCGGTACAATCCAAGGGAATCCACGGCTAAAATACGGAATACGACTACAACAAAGCTGGCCGCCAACTGCCCGTTCAAGATTATCGTTCAATCTCTCCAGACCAACAATTACGAATGGTCCATGAGAATTGTCAGTCCTCTTCATCGAGATCACGGCCGATCGAAAAATCTTACCGAGCACTACCATTGGAGAAGGTTAACAGAGGAACAAATGAATCTTCTGGTAGATCTCTGTCTTGACAAGACGATTTCCTGTCGATCCGTTCATAAGCAACTCTGTCAAAAGTGGCCAAAGATTCCTATTCGCAGAACCGATATTTACAACTGGCGATGGAAAGTCAACCAGACCAAACGTCAGGGCTACGGCCCTGCCAACGACTTTGTACGGACGCTCTCTGAGTCGAAGAAAGTCTGGATATGGGGGCTAGACTGGATTGGGGACGAATTCCGCTTTCGAAATGCTGCTTGGGGATATCACAAAGGTGGCAAAATGTGGCAACAATTCTCGTCATGTCTCCAGATCGATGCCACATATAGTACCAACTGTTATAAAATGCCTTTGGTTACTGTTGTGGCCGTATCATCAGAGAAGACATCTATGCCTATCTGTTATGGTCTACTCAATAACGAGCAAGTTGCTAGTTTTGAGTGGTTTCTCAAGCAGGTATCTAGATTCCAACGAGCAGGCATCATCAGTCCCCCATAGTGATGCAATTTCTTGTACACGTACGTACGTACGTACTGTATTTTAGCCGCTGTACGTACGTACAACTTTATTGTACGTACAAATATGTACCATACAAATTTCCCCCTTCCTTTTTAGGTAATACTGGTAACTTAGTAGGCTTCTCACGGGTCCTCGTCTTCTGCCATTCAAGCCTCAAACCTCTGTCGCCACCTCAGAGCCAACCCCCAATATATCACCCGTAGACTGTAATACACCCTCCCACTCAAAATCTCCACTGGTGGAGGCCATCACACCATCCATCCAGACCTTCTTGCCCTGCGCATTTACAAATAACTCGAGATATGAATCTTCGAGTTCTAGCCAGTCCTTCTCCTCAAGATCCGCCCAGCGCTTTTTCTGGGCGTACTTCTGATCCTTAAGGCGATCTAATACGCGGTCATTCATAAAAATGAATGCCTGCATATCAGCGTGCATGGGTGTAAGGCGATTCCGAGCTTTCGTTTGTAACAGAGAAACGGAGTTGGCAAGCGTATTCATGACCGGCGGAGTTTTTGTACAGCCCTGTGTTTGTACAATGTGACCCACAAATTACCTTATTAGGAAAACATGGACCCTTGTCGTACGTACGTAGTACGTGTACGTACTTTTTCTTTTGTACGGTACGTACGTACAAATGAGTTGTACGAAAAGTACAACATCACTAGTCCCCCAGACGTCGTTATCACAGATAAGGACGATCAATTGCGTAATGCAATCCGGCAAATCTTTCCCAATACGCAACTTCAGCTGTGCGTCTTCCATATCAACAGCAACGTGGTCTTATACATCAAGAAGTGGTGGAAGAAAGCCAACGACTCACTGGACTCTGATCTGGACGATGATCAAGACAATGCAGACACAGCTGATGTCCAAGAACTGGAGCGTGGGAATACCAAGGTCAAAGACATGAATAATGCAAAGCTTGGTCCTCTTCCCAAACGAGTATTAAATACTCGTGCCGGTCTGTACCTCCTCTGGAGATATATGGTATATACCAGATCGGAAGACGACTTCAATCAAGCTTGGAGGCAAATTCAACAGACCTTTCCACACCAGGAGCGAATTCTTAGATATCTCAAGGATACATACTTACCCTTGAAGAGAGAATGGGCTTGCTGCTATACTCGCTATTATCGAAACTTCGGATTGATTACTACAGCACCCGCCGAATCAAACCATCATTCTCTAAAGACCTACCACCTAACCCTTCGGTCTGACCTCCCTGATGTTGAAGCAGCAACGGCTAGTCAGACAGACGATAAACGTCAGCTGTACCATCCACAACCCCTCTTTCGGCACAACCCCTCTTTCGGCAAGCAAAATAAAAAAGCCACCACCAAAAATCACCAACTTTACGTACATAGAACTAGACCAAATTGATAGAAATGCGTCAAAATCTTCGTTCATAAATAACGAATAGGTTCATCTATTGTACCCTGGGCTTTTTGACAAGCCGCCCTGATCGCGTGGTGAGTTGGCGGGGTATGGTTTCCTCTCTGACTTCGATTACAGAGCCAGCCTCCGATTCTGACTCCTGCTCGCTTGAACAGACCGATTCCAGTCCAACAGCCATATTTTGGGTCTCCTCTTCTATTATAGCTTCTCCACCGGATAGGGTCTCCCCAAGAGTCATAAAACGTTTGTTAGGATTCGGCACCGCCTTCCTCTTCTTCCCTCTTTGCAAGCGAGCCAATTCTTCCTCTAGGCTAGCAATCCTCAGCGTATGCGCCGCTACTGTCTGCTGTTGAGCCTCAAAGCCCTTGGCTATCACGTTGTACCGTCTCCGCGTCTTTGGTGTTTTGTTGAGCCCGAGATCACGAATTTGACGGCTCGTTTGTGGTGTATCGTCCGAGTCAAAATACGGCGCGGGTTCGGGGGTTGCTCTTGGGTTGCCCTTTGGCCTATCTTGTTGGATTTCTGGATGCCTCAGTGCCTTGGTACGTGAGATCGGCCAGTTCCCAGTAACCCTCCAGCCGGAGAGTATGTTCTTCTTAGTCATTCCAACTTGACGCGCCTTGGCGTGGACCCTGATGAAGTTGACCTTGTCCATTGGAGTGGAATCGGTCAATGAAGCGAACTTTTCCAACTCTCGTCGATATGCGGCCTTGGAGGCATTGAATACTCCATTGTCAAGTGGTTGGAGTCCATGAGAGCAGTGTGCTGGCAGATAGCAGCAATAAACGTTGTTCAAAAAGCACGTGGCCATCCATTCATCCTTCCGTCACTCAGTAGTGAGCTTGAACCGAGGTAAACGAAGAACATACCGTTGCGTGGCTCCCATGACCATCTAAAATGATCAGTCTCGCGTCAGAGTCGTCGGCTGGCATTGTCTGGGGTAGATAAACTCTTTCAAGCCATTCAACGCCAATGTGGTCGTCAGTCCATCCGTTAGGCGAAGTTATGTAATACCAGTCTGCTATCTCCCTGAATTCGTCAAGAAACCACTGTTTCTGCAGTTCTTTCCCCTTGAAGATTATGCCTGGAATCAAAGCGCGGCCGTCAGCAGTGATGGCTTCGATAAATGAAGTCCAATTCCGAGTTTGTGGTCCTTTGAGAAATGCCTTCCGCTTCGGGTCCGCGCTTCCAACAACCAGGCTATCCAGGCCTAAATAAAGAGAATTAGTCGGTCGAATTTCAAACACTGGCAAGAAATATAGGTATATGCTTGCCGAAACCAGTCATAATGCCTCCTTCATCAACGTTGACGGTGTTTTCGGGCTTGATCCAGCCGTACTGGCCCTCCCTGATATCAAAGTACCAATGAACCGCTTTGGGTGTGAAAGAGTCGAACCTCTTGGCTTCTTGACGTCTACCCATCTTGGTCTTTAGATCTGCGCGGCGACTGATAAACTTGATCACCCAGTTGCGTCCTAAGTCGGGATGTTCGCCCTGCTGTCTCAGCAGGCCCATGACACAGGCGCGAATCTGACTGTGGGACGGAGCGTAGCCCAAGGACTCCTGCCGGAGTATCCAGGCAGCCAATCTATCCTCTTGGTTCTTGGACAAGCGTCGATGAGGGTGGATCTGCTCTTTAACGGCCCCGCGGCCGTTAAGTCTGTCGACTAGAGTGCTTCGAGGCACTCCCCGTCTCTGAGCGGCTTGAGGAGGTGAAACGCCATCATCAGTGACATCCAAGATAGCCTCTGCCATGTTTTCCTCTGTATATTTCCATCGAGGTCTCGACCTAGGCATTTTCTTGTCGTTGTCGCAGACAAAGGTCAAAAAACACGGGAAAGAGCGGTGAGGAGTTTGATGGTTAAACCAACACTATTTCCATAGCACAGCATGCATAGATCGCGTACCCCGCACAGCCTAAGAGAGCTAAAATCGTTAACTCCAATCATTTCTATAATCGATAGAGGCATTGTCCTCTAAGTAGCTATTTACTTTGGTCAATTCTGGTATAAGTGAAGTTGGTGAGTTTTGGTGAAGCTTTTTTTATTTTGCTTGCCGAAAGAGGGGGTATGCCGAAAGAGGGGTTATGGATGGTATAAAGACAAAATACAGCGGGCAAATACCACTATTCGGAACCAGTTCTCGGGAAGAGAATGGCTTGGCCAGGTGCCCTTAACTGTCACTCGTTGGGCATTAGACCAGCTGGACGAGATCCACAGGCTTATTGTTGGAATATCACTAACACCGCCAGGGCTAGCGCCAGGATCGTAGGCACCCACGTGTGTAGACCACAGCTAGTAACAGCTGTAAGGGCACGTGCAGGTGCCTCCCTGCTAGATATAGGGCCACTTCGTGGCCCTATTACCTAGCCTAGATTCTGTTCTTTAGACATCAAGTAAAACACCAAGTTAACCATCACGGTTTTGACGTCTCACCCGCCCGAAAGAGCAATTGCTATAACAGCAGGATACCTGAGTTATCCAACACTGATCAGTGGTTAACCTACCAGGTCCACCACTCAGAATACCGCAGATCAGCAAGGTTCATCAGAAGAGACAGCAGTTACGATATAGCTGGCTTCGGCCCATTACGCGCCAACAGCCCCTCACTATCGTAGCTACTGTGCTACCAGGAAACCGGTTCATCTAGCTCCCCGTCACTGGCCCAGCTAGATCACCGGCACCCTCATCCTAGCTCCCCTTCCAAGGCCCAGCTAGGCGCGTCCATCACGCACGACAACAGCTGCTTCAACGGTTATATAACCACAGCAACAGCAGCCACCCGATCACAATCGACAAGACTACGGAGTACCATCGTCACCCAAGGACGTGGGAATCCCGGAGACCCTGACAACAAAGCAATAAGGGGCAGCATTAGCCCGATCAGGGCTAACCAGCCACACCATCACATCATCAGTTTCATAAGGTTTCATAAGGTACGCTAGCAAGCAATACCTAAGATGACATCAGAGACGCCAGACAGCTCCCAGAGCAGCGACAACAGCAGTGGCGATACCCTCAAGGGGACGTCAAGGGGAACGCCTATTCCCGAGGAATACCAGGACTTCATTGATCCAGCACTTTGGGGCAAACTCAACCTGCTAGATCTGGACGATGAAAGTAACCCACCTTCGGAACAGCACATCGGCTCCTTCATTCTCTTCAATGTAACAGCCTATAAGCGCCAGGGCTTGTACGGCCGTTACCTATGGGCCCGAGCCTATGATGACTTCGAAGAGTTTGAAGAACAGCACTTCCGGGTCAACAAGAAAGCCTGCAAGATACTAAGGTCGTTCATGCTAGAACAAGGTATATGGATGGGCACCAACCGCCAGGCCCACGCCATCAACGTGGCAACCGCTTTACAGCAGTACCACGTATGGACAGACCTAGAGATCGAACAAACTGCTAGCAAATACCCCAGGTTCCTCAACAACCTCGACAAGATCCCCAGATTCAGGGAACACCTCAAGGAGGACCCAGCAGTCCTTGCGAAGGCAGCAGTCACAGCCCCAGTACGGCCACTGCAACTGCAGTTGCCAAGCCCCGAGAATACCACTCCACCTCCAGCCCCAGCTATACATCACCAGCAGCAGCAGCAGCTGCAGTATGACACCCCACGACATACAGCACCGTTAACAGCAACTGACACACCCACGGAGCCAGATGTCCCTACCTCACGGCAGGTGACAGACCTCTCTAAGATGTACACCGACGACAACAAATACGGTGGCGACATATATGACGTGTTAGAGAACAAGCTGCTGATTTTCCGGGACTTCTGCGGTAAAGTTTCAATTCCGCAGACGCAATTTTCACATGTATTCTCCCTGATGCTGAAGGGACGGGCATTACGCTTTTACTTCTCGAACCTCGCCCGGACCCGCCCAGTAATGCAGTTCACACACATGGTACAACAGACGTTACAGCACTTCGAGCCCGAAGAGATGCAGCAGACGTACCTGTCAGAGTGGCGGTCTATTACACTTGCGAAGATGATAACCGAGCACCCAGCAAAGTCAAAGAGCGAAGTCTTCGAGTTACTACTGGAAAGGATAACATTACTCCACAGCGCACTACCTACGGTCAGTGGCAGCAGAATTGCTCTCAAGGAGCAAATCATCAACGCCTGCTACGGCCAACCCGAGTGCGCCAACGCGCTATACCGACCTGCAGTAGATTGCGAGGGCGTTATCCAACAGATCCGCGGTTCTATTAAGCTAGCAGCGTCAACGCAGCATTTCCATACCGCTGCAACGCTCCCTCAAGAACCCACCAGCAACCCAGTACAGTACTGGACGGACCGAACGTTCCGTGGCCAAGGGAGAGATACGAAGTACGGCAACCGCGGCTCTAATCCCAGCTCCCAGAGCAAGAAGTGTTACGTCTGCAACAAGCCCGACTGCTGGTCCACAAGGCATACAGCAGACGAACGAACACAGGCCTACCGGAAATTCAGGACCAACAGGGCAGCCACCAGCACTTCGCAATCCTCCTACAAGGCGTTTTTAACGTGGCACGAAGGCCCTGAACCAACTGTAACGCTGTCACGCAGCGGCAGCCCTGATCTCGTACAGCAGTACTTCCAGGAACTCGCAGACAGCAGGAACAACGAGCCTAGCAGCGAAGAGGATGCTGCGTGGGAAGACTCCCAACAGTTCTTCACCAGCTACTTCACATCGACAACGACGATTGATGGCCCCGCCCTCGCTAACCAACTAGCTAATCAGGCAATGTACCACGCCTTCACAGGCCGTCTCCCGACTGCTCCCACATATACGACGGAATCCGCATATGCATTTACACTGCAGGCCCGGTACAGAGACATTTTTCAGGGGATATTGCCAGACACAGGAGCTTCCGGTCTTTCTACTGCTGGCAACCAGCAGTTCATAGCACTGCAAAAACAGCTCCCAAGCCTAGCATTGAACCAGACAGCAGCAGGCTCCAAGATCACCTTCGGAGCCGGGCCCCCTACCTACTCCACAGGCACGATCGACGTGCCTACACCGCTTGGTCAGATGGTGTTTCACGTGGTGCCAGCAGATACGCCGTTTCTGCTCTGCTTAGCAGACATGGACCGCATGGGCATCACATTTGATAACCTAGCCAATGTCCTTCGAAAAGGGGCACTTACTGTACCAGTCATCCGCAAATGGGGCCACCCATGGATGCTATTACAGCCAGAGATACCACTGGCGTTCAACCACCTGACAGAGGCCGAGCTACGTCGAGTACACCGCCGATGTGGCCATCCATCCGTGCAACGCCTATATGACCTGCTATATAAAGCAGGCCACGACGTGGAAATCAACGCTATTAGAGCCCTCACGGACATCTGCAGCCAATGTCAGCTACACGGGACACCGCCTAACCGCTTCAAATTCACATTGCGCGACGACTACGAGTTCAACTACGAGATTGTGGTTGACGTCGTCACCCTAGACGACGGCAAAGTGTTACATGTCGTGGATACAGCTACATCCTTTACGGCAGCCCGTTTCCTCCGCAGTCTATCAGCACAAGACACGTGGGACGCACTGCGCCTATGCTGGATAGATGTTTACCAAGGACCCCCTGACTGGATCGTTTGCGACGCCGGCACCAACTTCCACGCCGCAGAATTCAAGGCGGCAGCAAGAGCTGCAGGAATCAGCGTCAAGGAAGTGCCTATTGAGGCACATAACAGCATTGGCAAGATCGAACGAGCCCACCCTGCACTACGGCGAGCCTACTATATCATCAGATCAGCAGACAATACCGTGTTACCAGAGAGCGCCCTCCAGATGGCCGTCAAAGCTATCAATGACACTGCTGGCCCTAACGGCCTTGTGCCTACACTGTTGGTTTTTGGCTCCTACCCACGGATAACCGAGGATTCACCACCCTCACCATCTAACGTGCGGAGGGCTGCAGCAATTCACAAAGCAATGAAGGAACTGCAGCACCTACAAGCCAAACGCAAGGTCCAGGAAGCGCTGGCCGCCCGCAACGGGCCTGACATGGCCCCTACGATCAGCCTACCACTGCAATCACAGGTCCGCGTGTGGCGCGAGAACAAGGGATGGCAAGGCCCTTTTACCCTGATTGCAACTGCTGGCCAGACTTGCACTCTGCAACTGCCACACGGCCCACGAGACTTCCGCTCTACTGCCGTCAAGCCATGGCACGATGATCCCGAAGACCAAGTGCTTACTACATCACCTACGTCAGCAGTAATAGCAGCCGAAAATAACACTATCCACGACAAGATCATCGTTTCTACTACGCCCGATACCCCCCCCCAAGCCCAAGCCCAGCCCAGACGTGGCCCAGGTCGACCCGGGAAGTCACATCTCCCGCAGCAGGCGACCTCACAAGACCCAATTCCCCAAAGACGGAGACGCGGGCGTCCCAGAAAACACCCACTTGCCCCCGTGGAACAGGACGAACCGCCACAACAGCACTCCGTATACATCAGCGAAACGGACGTCAGCTTGCCCATCGTGTGTACGGTAGCGTACCTATCGTCGAAGGAACAGGACGATCAGGCCTTGGTTGCTATATTGCGTGCTGAAGGCATTATAACAGCTCCTGGAGAGCCGTTTGTAGCATCCACGTACAAGGAGATCGACGCCCTCATCAGCAGAGGCGTATTTGAGTTCGTTCCATTCGATCCGAAACAGCACTCGGGCACCCGCATCTTCCGCTCCCGGATCGTCAACGAACTCAAAGGCAAGGGCACCTCACAGCCCTACGAGAAGTCACGCCTCGTCATCCAGGGCTTCGCAGACGACGGAAAACGCACTATTTTAACGCAAGCACCTACAATTCAACGGTCCAGCCAACGGTTGATCCTCGCACTTGCACCATCTCTGCTACTTCGTGGCCAGCACCTATGGCTACGAGACATCACGCAGGCGTATGTCCAGGCGGCTATGCCGCTGAACCGCACCATCCTCGCCAAGCTGCCGACACAGATACAGCACCACTACCCGGACAACACCATCATGAAGGTGGTGAAACCGCTGTACGGCATCGCCGAGGCAGGCACTTACTGGTGGGCCACGTACTACGCCCACCATAGAGAAAAGCTCCAGATGGAAACATCTACGTACGACCCGTGCCTGCTTATAACTACCAAGGAAAACCAGCACTTCGGCATCGTTGGCATGCAAACGGACGACACCATCGGCGTGTCAGATGAAGCGTTTGACCGACATGAAGATACTGCCTTGCAGGCAGCCAGCTTTACCGCAAAGCCCAAGGAACGCCTACAACCGGACAAACCGCTTGCCTTCAACGGCGGGACCATCACACTGTGTGCAGCAACCGGTATCATACAACTACGGCAAAAGGGGCAAGGCGAAAAACTGCAGCTCCTAGAGATCACCCCTGAATCAACCGCTGCTTCCATCAAGGCCCAGTACACCGAACAGCGTGCGCGCGGTGCATACATTGCATCCATCTGCCAACCCGAGGCCTGCTACGACCTGTCTGCTGCAGCGCAGCACCAAGAGCCAACTCTCGAGCAGGCGAAGGCGCTGAATCAGCGTCTGCAATGGCAAATAGACCACCAAGACCGCGGCATCCGGTACCTGCCCATCGACCTGTCAACTGCGAAGCTGTTCGTCTTCGTAGACGGGTCTCTAGCAAATAACCCTGACCTGACATCTCAGCTTGGATTTGCGATCATCCTAGGCAACGAAACAGCAGTTAGCGACGATACCTTTACGCTAACTGGCAACCTTGTGCATTACAGCTCCACAAAGTGCAAACGCATTACCCGTAGTTCCTTGGCTTCAGAGGTCTATGGCATGGTGGCAGGCGTGGATATGGCCTACGTTATTACAAACACCATCAATCAAGTGCTAGAACGCCTGGATCTCCCAGCAGTACCCACCATTGCATGCACCGATTCGTACTCACTATACGAGTGCCTGGTAAAGCTCGGAACAACGCAAGAGAAACGGCTGATGGTCGATATAATGGCACTTCGGCAGTCATACGAACGCCGAGAGCTGTTTGAGATCCGTTGGATCAGCGGTGAAGACAACCTAGCAGATGCCTTTACTAAGAACAGCTGCAACAAGGCGTTTGAGCGCTTCATGGATACGGCAACTGCTGTGATTCGGATGGAGGGATGGGTCGCAAGGTGATGATTTTCATAAGAACCAGCTGTCCCAAGAGCTGGCTGCGCGGGCGCAGCCCTAACAGGACCAGGAAGCTCCGGCCGAGATACGGGCGCCGGAGCTGCGATGCTGAATACGCAGTTACGGAATCAGGCTTGCGGGAGTTACTGCTTCTTTTATATATCTAGGTGATCCTGGGCCCTGGCACAAAATTGAAGACTGCCAGTGTTGGAATATCACTAACACTGCCAGGGCTAGCGCCAGGATCGTAGGCACCCACGTGTGTAGACCACAGCTAGTAACAGCTGTAAGGGCACGTGCAGGTGCCTCCCTGCTAGATATAGGGCCACTTCGTGGCCCTATTACCTAGCCTAGATTCTGTTCTTAAGACATCAAGTAAAACACCAAGTTAACCATCACGGTTTTGACGTCTCACCCGCCCGAAAGAGCAATTGCTATAACAGCAGGATACCTGAGTTATCCAACAGTGACCAAGGCGTCACGACGGAAAGGGTGAATACCGGGCTATGCCCCTCCTCGGCCAGCCCCCAGCAAATGAACGTGAGAATCACGTCACCTTGGATCCAAAAAATTGGGCTGATCCTACCAATGGCCAAGCCTAGAACAAGTTTTTCGGCCATGGGATCTCCAACCGAACGTTTGCCTCGGCCCGTTGCGCTATACCGAACGAGACATGGCCTGAAGAGCGCCATGGGTCCATACAACATCACGATGATCTCAAGACGTCGTTCATGATCTCGTTCGTGAACGCAAGGACGGCGACCAGCAGCATGTGGGAGCTTGAGCGAGCCAAGGGTTGTCCTCAGTGACAGGGTAGACAAGAAGACGAAGACTCGAACGGTCATCGGCAAGATCGCCTAGACTGATTGGTGGTTCATGAAAGGAGACTGCTTACCACTTGGAAGGCCCTCGTCAGATGTCGTTCGATCGCCTGGTAAAGTGAAAGAAGATCGAGGTATGGAGCTTTTGCCACAATCCGTGCTGATGGTGCTGCGAAACTTTCCACGTCAAGCGGACTGTTATGTAACGAGTTGAACCTTTCGCGTCAAGACTTGTTGTGATACAGTGGCGAGGTGGCAAAACAAACCCCTGATTTATTTGCAGGACGTCCACGAAGATGGACTCTTCGCAGAGGTTTTCGAGACGACATAACTGAGGCTGTTAAATGACGATGGCATCATCACCTTCATCAACAGGCAAGCAAGGCGCGGCGACAAGCCGCAAGAAGTCTGAGGGGAAGCAGAAACAGCTTCAACATGAACCCGAGCAAATGCATCAAGAAGAGGACGGCAGCGAAGAACAAGAAGACAAGCACGAGCAGGCTGAAAGGGGTGCGACGCATGCCATCTGGCTCGGCGGTCAAGCTATCTGTCGAAGCCCGACGGTGCAAATCAAGATCTTCAAAACTCTCAGAGCCGTACCGGCCTGAGTCTGCATCAGCATCCAGCATATCCTCGTCCTCTGTGCCGAAGAACCTGGGCAATACCTTGGATGGATGAGGCGTCTCTTGTGATGAGGATGGCAGGACAATAGGATTACGGAAGACGCCAGTGCTGTATATTATCGCCGTCTCTGGGAGCTCCAGCATATCTTCTCGGTGCTTGAGCGTTGTCGATGGAAGCATCGTAATGGTTTTTCCGTCGGAAGGCAATGTGTTCTTTCCCTTCTTCGACTTCTCCCTGATCAGGGAAGCCCGCTTTCGTGGCCGCGCCAGCTTCATCATGACGCCGTCATCGGAATTGCTGTCGCTAAATTGATCGATATCAATATCGTCGTCGCAGCCCTTAACCTCGACGGCTATACATTGCTCGACTTTGTCATTGAAGTGGATGTGTTTTCGCTCGACACCTGGCGATGAGATCCCAGAGGATGCTGGCATCGGCAACATACTAGTGGTATCGTGGCTCATTCGTGAAGAGAAGGGGAACATGGCATAATCCGTCGTCGCTGCTCGATCAAGAGTAGGCTTTGTTAATCTCCAACCATCTTCCTCCTGCTCTTGGACCACTGCTGCTCTCTGCTGAAGGAATACTGATGATGACAAAGGCCTCTGCAGCATGATGGCGGACACGCTCCTTTTCTTCAGAATGGGCTTTTTGTTGATGTTGACGGGTGAGTTGGACTTAGATAGTGAGACACTGGAAGGCTCAGTCTGTGTACAGTAGATCTTGTTTGCACCCGGTTGAAGGGGGCCATAGAGCCTATTCACATCATCCTTCAGCCTACACAGAGTTAGCTTAATATTTGTACCGAATTCCATCATATCCTTACCAGTTGAGCGTCTCGGGAGACACAGTCTTCAGGTTATTCTTGCCTTTCATCCATGCTCTCCAGGACGCATTCTCTAGACGGGCACTATTCGGGTACTCTGCTCGGCGGGAGGTGATATATTTCCGTGATGACCAGATGTCTTCCTCCTGCCAGTCGTGAGAAAGGTAATCGACATTCCTCCACGGGCGGACGTTCACATAACTGTCACCTCCATCGGGCTGAATGAGCTCTGGTGACTCTGGAGTCCCCGGTCTTGACGTATCCTCCGGGTTATCATAGTCGGCAGGCGAGACAGTATACGCGTCGCCCATCTTGGGACTCGGTGAGGTTTCCAGGCTATCGTCCGGTGCCACACAAAAATTGTCTTTCGGGAATGGAGGTAACAAATAGTGCTCTTCCGACCGCTCGGCCAAGAAGTGGACGGTGAACGGCTAGACCGGCGCGACAGCCTTGCATTCCAGGCGTCGTTATTTGAACCCAAGCAGGATCTTGGTTGTGCATTTCTGGTTGAGTTTCTTGGAAGCCGGCATGGGTCGATGGAGCACGAGCTTCATGAATTGGGAGGAGCACTTGTAGGTGCGTCGGGATGGTGTTGGCAGGCTGTAGATACCTGGAAATGACTTGGATTCTCTCTTGCACATGTGATTGTGTGGGATTGTAATGAAGTCTGTCAGTGACGTCGCCACTGACGAGGCTCGTTGTATTACTGACGTGAGATTGTTGAGCAAGCCATCAGCACCAATCAGACGTCACTAATTAGGACGGACATGGCCAAAAGGGCGTCTCCCCCGCGCCCCAAAGAGCGTCAGCAATTAGGGTCGGCCGACGCGAGTCTAGGAGCTGAGTGGACGATCTGACGCCTAGGACGCTGGCTCGGAAGTCAATGGGTTGAGATTGGCCTGTGAGGATGTCAGCAGCAAATCGACTTTTCGGCAACTGGTGGTCACATCACGTGTTTTATATATGCATGAGTCTGCGTCGATTCTACGGCTGTTCAACCCTCACCATCCTTTACCTCACCATTCCTTTTCTTCGAAAGGCTCCTAATGAAGATTTACATTATCTGACTACTCATGTCGGCTAGCCAACAGTCGCTTTGTACTCATTGTCAGAAACCTTGGACTTCTGGTGTCTATCGTACGTGTAATGATTGTAGAACACATGCAGTCTGTCCATGACGCTTGTTCCGCTCGTGTGGCTGTTTGCTCATCTTTTAACCCCGCCCACATCACCTCACCGACTGAAAAGCTCATTAATGATACGGCTTTTACCTACCCCTCATCCACCCACTCAAGTCTTTCTTGCACACAAGCTTGCACACAAGCTTGCACACAAGCTTGAACACAGACTTCAGATTGATTCAGTCCTCACAATCAGTCTTTTGCAATTATCGTTGCCGGAAAGGACTCATCATGGCCTATGTATGCACCAGCTGCAAAAAGTCGCTGCCGGAGGTCGACCTCAAGCGGTGCGCAAAATGCTCCACGACCCCGTACTGCTCCAGGGACTGCCAAAAGGCAGACTGGAAGGCCCACAAGAGAATTTGTGGCAGACAAGCCGATGCCACGACATCGTTTTCAGATGGGCCTGCAACCGCAAATTTATCGCCTCCGAAGGGGTTGGAACAAGGTGTCGCCTGCCCCTTCACTCGCCTTGATAATGGCACTTGGCTCCATGACCGATCGGAGAAGGATGTCTATGGGCTGCTCATCGACGCTTACCGCTTACGCGTGGAGGACGTGTACAGCATGGAAGGCGAGGCGGACACAGACAGTATCTATGGCGGCGCTGCCGACGGGTTGCGTGGCTTCCAGCGCTTTCTGGAGCGCGTCGTGGCTTGTCCTGGTCTGCTGCCACCGTGGTGGGATGCCAAGAAGAAGAGGGATTGCGAGCTACTTGGTATGACTCCGTCGCAGTGGTACGACCTGCGAAGCGCTGTGCATAAGAGCGACATCATTGAGAACTACGGCGACTCTCAATTCCCGATGCAGCTTCGCATGTTTGCCGAGGCAGTGTACGGTCAAGCTCCGGGGGGGACAAAGGGGACGGCAATGAGGCAGATAATGGTCGCAATGGAGCAGGGCAGAGCAGGAGGCATGCACTCGCACATGATGGATATGTCACCAGCTATGTCTGGTCGACGTTGAGGAAGAGAGCGACGCGAGACCTTTGGGATGTGCCCTTCCTCAGCTATCGACCATATTTATCGAAGAATGCCAGCCCAGCTGGTAGCTTTGCAGCGCATGGCCCCGAGGCCAGAGAGCTCTGCTTTGGACCCCGCCATCGTCGGGGCGGTGGCGGTTGCAGGGTTGGGGGGAGGGGAAAGAGGTAGCCAGCAAAAGAAACCATTGACGTCCACTCGTGGGGGGGTAGGGCGGTCTAGCCGTGCCACCGGGGATGCAAACGCAACCATTGCACGGAATCGAGTCGAAAAGTTCGGAGGGATTTTCAGGATAAGACAGGAAGAGCTCGGCCGATGATTGATTTATCGGCTGTGCTTGGTGAGTATAGACCGTAGTGGGGCTTGATCGAAGGGCAGTTCCCAGTGAGCGGAGTCAGACAGAGAAGATTAGGCTTGGTCCATACATCCCTTAAGTGTTCCAAATTTTCTAAATGTCACGGGTTACCATTGGGTTTCGAAACCCCCTGCCTAAGATTTTCATGGTCTGACTTAAACTTTTCAGGTACTTGGATCATCGTCGAGCCCGAACTTAATTCTCCCTTGCTTTGGTTACGGTACAGTACGGGTGCGACAGATAATTGGCTAATTGGCGGAAGGTGGGGAGCGAGGAATGAACCAAGCTTGGGGCTGCAGTCACACCGATATCTGCTGAATAGGGTTCTGATCTGATGCGGTGGCGTTACTGCCCGGTAACGCAAACCAGGCTAGAAACCTGAATCGCAGCTTGGTAAAGGCTCGACGCTTCTTCCTCTAACATACGGAGTAATTAGCTAGAACTACGGATCAATTAGTGAAGGTGCACTAGACTTGTCACGAGTAAATCTAGAATTAACCAGAAACAGCCCCATCATCTTGATATTTGGTCAGTGCGTAAAACGAATTCAGCGCGATGAGCTTCTCCTCGACCAGTGTGAGGCCCTTGAGCTCGTCGGGAAACATGTTCTCACAGCCAAGGCGGTTGTGAAGTTGGGCCGCTGGCGACAGGCCACCCCGCCTCAAGCAACGCATCTCCTTGAGTGCGCGAAGGCACATTGGATGTAGCCGCCCCACAAGAACGTCAATACATTGAGGGACCTTAAAAAGCCGCCACAGCTAATTTTCTACGTATCTAATTCAGCCACTTCTTACATCATAGACATGGCACCCCAATTGAGCGTCAAAGGCCTTGAACAACGCCGCCGCCGCGGCCACAGCAGCAGCGGCAGGAGCAGCCGGGTCAACAAGGAAGCTAGATATCTAATGCAGCTACAGGTATCTAGGAGCCGCCGTGAGCAAGACGCCGATAGCACCTACAGACCAGATATCAAGCCTACAGACGCCGTAGGCAGCCAATTTGAACCGTTTAACGTCCCGGACCGCGATTTCCTTGTACGGCAGCCACTGCCACCAACGCCCCTACAGCTATTTCAACAATTTCTTCCTGAGCAGCTAGTTGAACAATGGGTCCGCTATACGAATGAGGCTCCGGCCCCAGAGCCGGGTCCAGGCCCGGCTATTCAATCCGGCAGATATGATCGTCAGAATCGTTGGAAATCAACGTCCGTTGCAGAGGTGTATATCTGGCTAGTAGGGTTACCTTTTTGACGTCATAAACCCCAACTTACCAATTGACGTCATAAACACCAACTGACTGGTAATTTACCGTCATAAACCTCCTTCCTAGCTAGGTTTAGTGACCTTTCCAAAAGAGGTTCGGGCTATGGGATCATAGGTTATTCCGGCCCCGAGGCCCAGCCGAGTACGTAGCAGAAGACACACGGCCGAAGTCCATTACTAAGGGTCAAATACTCCACTCAGGAAAATTGTATTGTATTTGTAGGTTTCACAAGGGTAGGGTTCGAACCACTGGTTGAAGCCGAAATAGTGCTGTATTTAGGCTTCGTATTGATGGATCTTCTGTTGTTGTATCATCTAACTAGCCAGCAGGTGCGCAGTGGGGAGATATGGATCTGTGCCCCATAGGCCGATAAGGCAGTCCCCTTATCGCTTCCAGGTGGGCGCACATACCACCTGCCGCATCCCATCTGCTGCTTGTATGTATCTTGGCCGCGATGTTCCAACAGTATTGTATTGTATTCAGATTTTCTAAAACAACTGAACTCTTTGATAACTCTCCTAATTGCCATTTTATCAGTTAGTAGTGCTTAGAATCACGTGATAAATGACACGTCATAAACCTCGGGTTTATGACCGTCATTTACCTGGAGGTTTTGGTAATTTACCTTCCGGTAATTTACCTCAAGGGAACCCTACTGGCTAGGCATCTTGATATGCATTCCGACCATCGTCAACGCCGGGGCCCGGCTAGGGCTCTAACGTGGTCCTTCCTCCTTGCAACGGCCCTTGCTAATAGCTTCCTTTTGCAGCTAAAAGGCCGGCCGGCTTGGACACCCTATAGGTAAATTACCATTCGGTAAATTACCTCGACCGGAACCCTAGCGAGAAATACCCGGAATATGGACTCAATATAGATATACGCAATGAATGTCATATTTTTCTGAGTTCTGCGGTTGAAAAATACTAATCCCGAAGTTAAGAAAACTTATAGTTAAAGAAAGGAAGATCACCCGTAGCTTGATCACAGTGTGGTGAAGAATCGTTGACGACTATTAAATCAGGCCGGGCTCGACAACCGAACATCCGAATATCACCGCGTGCGCTACTCCATAGAAACCCTAGGCTGAGCGTTGAAACATTTGTTAGACCGTAAATGCCATAACTGGTATATTACTATCTGTCTCGTCCACTCAGCCATCTGAAGACAGATACCCTACAGCACTGGTATTCACTCAAGATGCGTGATCTTCCGCGGCCCTGCCGCCTCGACAACCCTCTGCAGCTTCGGCTGCCCAGAGAACCTCCTTTCTTTTTGTAGCTTCGGCTGCTACCCGGACCGCCACCGGGCCCGACAACTTGTCTCACTGCTTCGAGACAACATACACAAACCGCTGGGTTCAAGATAGTACAGAGCTTGCCTCGAGACCGCGGATCGAGACAATCGCCTCCTCCGCAACATCGTCCCAGTTGCCTTGGGTTTTTCTCCTGCGAGGGTTTTCCCAAGGATGCACAGCTTTGGTTGCAGCTACTGGCGACCTTAGATGACATGGCCCTCCGACCCTAGGGTGTCGATGGCTAATTGATCTATCTGTGCAAGAGAATTCTTGACTGGGTGAGGGACGGTTCCCGCTGACGGGATGCCCTCTTGAAACAATGCGCCTTTGAGCCGATGCCATGCTGGATGAGCTAGATGGAGGTGCTGCTGCACGGAAGCTTTGCCTTCACAGGAGCCACTGGCTGCGTTTCTGTCTGCCCAGTGGTCCCCAGTGGATTGAGCGTGTGGCAAACAAGATGACAAGTCTCCTCCGCTCTGAGCCTTCCAGGAGTCTCAGCGCAGTTATATGGCGTAAGATCCGACCAACCTGAGATGATTGAATTCTCGAGGAATCGGATTTCGTCATCTTGTGTCGTGGCATTTTTTATGGATGATGTTTGTTGACTTGACGAGAGGTGTCCGTCCGAAGGAACTGGCTACTAGTTTTTATCATCACGTCACAGCCACGTATGAACCATATGATAGTATAGAGCTTAAATGATCTTTCTGGCTCAGCTTTATCGCCACCCACCAGTTCCACCACACGCAACTCAAGAGAGACAGCCACACCCGCTCTCCTTGTATTATCGTGTCTCTGCAGAGGGAAAATCATAAAAAATGCGGACCAGTGAACAAGGCCCAAGGGTACCCGTGCCCTTGTTTTAATGAAAGAGCCTCGGCGGTCCAGTGAAGTGAAATATGGAAGATTGGCAGCCGAAGAGCACAGGTCAAGCAGGGCAGCAGATACTTCAAGGTACTTCATACAAGCCAGGGTACCTGGAACCAAGGCAAATATCGAGGCAGACCCAGCGATCGCGAGAGGTACTTCGTACATTCGCAGATTGTAGAAGCAAAAGAAGCGGGAAGAAAAGGGGGCCGCCGGTTCGACAAGCCACAGGCTACTTACCCAGTCACCACTCACACCAGAGTCACTCGCCCTCAGTCACTCTCCTCAGGCAAGGTTGCCAGTGAAAGTGAGAGCCGGACGTTTAGGGCCACAAGGGAATTAGTACTCCCAGCGTCCCCATCTCCCAACTACCCTTCTTCCCTCCTCCTTTCTTTCCTCTCACTCCCTCCCAAGTCAAAACTTCAACGCATCCAACGCCTTTTCTGGATCTTTTCCCCGTTTATACCAACGTCTTTGTAGTGATACCCCTTGAGATACCCAAATCCACCACCCACCGTATTCAGAATGGCCGAGAAGCACAAGAACGTCGAGGTCCCCCAGGAGACCAAGCCGGACACCACCGCTCCCGCTACCGAGACCCCTGTTGTCAAGGCCAAACCCACCGAGGAGACTCCCGCTGAGACTGCTCCTGCGACCACCGAGGACAAACCTGCCGAGGAGTCCAAGCCCGCTGAGACCACCGAGGAGGTTCCCAAGGCTGAGGACAAGATGGAGGTGGTTCAGCCCGTCGAGGAGGGCCACCTGGGCCACAAGGGTCAGGGCCTGAGCTTCCCCCAGTAAGCAAATTCGCTATCTTGATTTTTAGAAGGATCGCATTTCTAACGCCACACCCTCTGCAGGAACCTCATCGCCAGCAAGGAGTTCTTCTTCTTCGGCTCCGACGCCGTTGAGCCCAAGGCTTTCGCCCACTACCTCAAGACCGAGAAGTCGGCCGAGACTGCCCACAGCAACATTGCCTGGGCATCCAACACGGGTAAGGGTCTTCTTTTCGTCGGCGACAAGAAGAACCCCTCTAGCATCATCAGCCTGGTAAGCTCGCGGATCCACCATCATCTGCAAGACAGTTTATTCTTAAAGGACACGCGCCACAGGCCGATGCCACCGAGCCCGAGACCGACGGTTCTCACAAATTCCACTTCACCTCCAAGGGCAACAAGCACAGCTTCAAGGCCGCCAACACTGCTGAGCGTGACAACTGGGTCGCTCAGCTGAAGCTGAAGATTGCTGAGGCCAAGGAGCTCGCCGCCATCGTCACCGAGTCTGAGACCTACAAGAAGACCATCGAGAGCTTCAAGTCCCCTCCCCACAAGAAGGAGGAGAAGGCCCCCGAGGCCCCAAACGGGGAGGCCAAGACCGAGGAGCCTGCCCCCACTGTCGCCGCTGCTGAGGAGACCCCTAAGGAGGAGGAGGAGGAGCGCAAGAAGGAGGACGCTAAGCCTGCTGAGACCACCACCGAGCCCGCTGCTGAGACTCAGGCTCCCAAGACCGAGGAGGCCCCTGCCACTGAGGCTGACCCAGCTATTGAGGAGGTCAAGCCTGAGGAGAAGCCCGCTGAGGAGACCAAGACTGAGGAGCGCGTGAAGGAGGAGGCCACGGAGGAAGCCAAGGAAGAGGCTAAGACCGCTGCACAGCGCGCAGCACAGCAATTACGAGCTTGCGGTAGTGGTGCGGCTCTTCCTGCTGCTCCAGGACCAGCTCCCGCTTTGGTTTCGTTCGGCGAGATAGCTGAGAAGAGCCCGGAGGAGCGAAAGATTATGGCGCTGGAGACCATCGCCGAGGCTGCTCGGCTCTGGATTGTGAGCGGGATCAAGTCGTCAGATACATTTCCACTACTAACTCGATGCTCAGCAGCTCAATAAGCCGGAGGACGAGGAAGAGATGGAAGAGGACAATTGAGCGTTGGTGTTGCCCAGTTCGACCCCCATGGTGGCGGCCGATGTCTGTATGAGGTGATAGAAATCTGCTTCACTGGTCCGCTGCGGCCCCGTTGCTTTGATAGCATCTTCCGTAACGCGAAAAAAATCCAAGAAATCTATGCTGAGGTACACGGAGCAATGTACTGCCGGGCGGGTTGCCCATCTCGCTAAACCGTTTCGTCTCTCTTGCGGTGGTTTTTGGAGTTTTGCAACAGTGCCCTGTCACCCACACTCTAGTGTGAACTAGATTGTGTCAAGGCTGTCACGAGCTCTTATTGTGTGAGGCATCTGATTGGGTGTGTGTATGTTCTTGATTGCGTCAAGTCCCCGCTCTGAGTCCGTGTCCATCTTTTATGCTAAAAGTAGCTAGAAGGATATTGTGTCGCACTGAGCGTGCTTAAAGGGTTAAAGTGAATATGATGAGCAGCAGCGGTGTGTTGATTGATTGATGTCTAAGGTGCGGGGTACTCCATCCCACAGATTTTACTTGAAGCACACAGTTTGATTACTAAGTGCCGTTGTTTCCTGAGGCTCGTTGAGATCATGCCTGACTTGCGACAGGTAGACAGCAAACCGGCGCTGCGTAGTTAGCGCCTAATGATGGGGCTGGCTGGACGGTGCGATATGTTTCCGTAGCAGAGCCTAACAAACACAGCGTGCATCTATTTGCTGGTGTGTGCGTGGATGAAGTGTGCGAGAGCAGGAGTTAAAGCCGAAAAAAATTAAGGATCGACGATTAACAGGCAGTGAGAGGCACACGCTCCACATAAGCCGAGCTGACGTCGTGTCTTATGACCAGTCAGTACCTTGCCAGAATGCTCGGTGCCTCAGACGTCATGCTTCCTTCGTTAATTGCTAGCTAAGTTATTCAGCTTACACCAAGCAAAGCGCAAGAATAAGCTACCGTCGCTCTCGTATGGTATGTGAGGGTCTTACATAGCAGACCCAAATTGTCCGCCCAACCATGGAGCCACATTGTCGTCTGAGAAAGATAAGGAAGCCTGGTTTGGCGGCAGTCGATGTTCTGGGTGAAATGGTATCGAAGATTGTCAGACTGAGCCAGGCGCTCGGCGAAGGTATCGAATGGGGTGAACGGGCTCTTCGGCCAGACTGTGGCTTCTGCAAGACATCGGCGTGCAGCTTATTGGTTGGCTCCGGTGTAGAATAGGCCGACGCGTGATATACTAATATACTATGCGGCTGGATTTCTTGGGATTGATATCTCGACGCTGGCGGACAAAACCAGTTCCCAGCGACACCACAACGGTTCTCTGGCCTTGGGTTGTATTCACAGCAGTCACCTCCTGGAGCCCGATAGACATGAGGTCGTTATATGTGACACCCCCATCCTGAAACTCACCAACATCCTTGATAGTACGGAGGGTAGTAGCTTTCAATGGTGAGCTAAGATTGGGATGGCGTCAAAATACACACACATACCCTGCACCCCCCTCCTGCATGGCGGCTGATCAGAGGCCACCGAAGCTTTTAGAAAGTAACAGCGAGTTAGATACAGTACCTTAACTTCCTCTACAAACTCCGCCCAATTGCACGCCCACTCCGGATTTCACATTCCTCGTATGTTGTTCGGCCCAAACATGGGATAGGTCCCTGTTTTAGTCCTGACGAGAGGAGTAACCTGCCGAGGCCAGCACGGCTGGCATGGAGCTAAGCTCTAAGGTACAGGTGGCGTTGCTGAACCCTTCGATAGTGGTACTTGTTCACGATGAGAGTGAACGACCACAACTAGCATCTGGCAGCAGCTTGCTGCCTATGATATCGGCAGATTGAAATAGGTATAAGAGGCCAACCTTCGTCGCTCCCTTAGATAGAAGAAAGCAGCGAAAATACAATCTCTTCGGCCCACACCCTTCGTTGCAGAACTCGTTTCGTGAGAAAGGGATAAAGGGAGTTGGCAAAGAATCCAGCTATCGTCATTACCATAGGGATGTGACGTCGATTCCACCACGGTACCCATCGTCGGGCGGGTCGGACACACTTCTTAGCTCCAGCATTCTGTGCGAGCAAAACGTCAGCTGGGCAACCCGGAAACTTCTGCGTCTGGAGAACACGGCTTGGAAAAGACTGGACGGACGGAAAGGTGGCGAGGAGTTGTGCATTAGCGGCGGCATATGCCGTTGGCGGAGAACGCGGACTTCAAACCTTAACCTTGATCCTGAAGTTGGGGGGAACCCTCAATTCTTCCAACACAAATACTTTCTCATCTCTTCTCCTCTCTTCCCTTACACCCGTCAATCTACACGTGCCTAACCATAATTGCCAGCAAATCGGCTACCGACAGTATTAAGAGCCTGTTAAGCGCGTCCAATCGACTCTCTGCTCACTTCGAGCGAAGCCGCTACCCAGTCCGACATGCAAAACCCTGTATCCGTCAGTCATTGCTGTGATGGATCCTCGATGCTCGAGTCTGCATCTAATCCTCCCGTCCTCAGCACCGAGTCTCCCGCCGCTCCTCCACATTGGGCCCGGTATCTCGTCCCGTGTCCCACCGAAGAGACTTCCTCGGGTCCTGCTCAGAGTTCTCTATTTTCTCATCTCGATGCTTACACTTGCATTGTCGAGAACCGTGCTCACACTCGACCGCCTACTTCCTTCTCCGGCACCCTGCCTCCCAACTGCGACGACTATGAGCTGGCCCTCGCCATCAAGCCTCAGGTCACAAAGCATTTCGTTAAAGGCCGCAGAGCATGGCTTCGCAAAGAACGAGCCCTCCTTGAGTCCGACCGACGAGCTGGTGCTCGCGTGACCGGAGCTTCCATTGCCCGAGACTTGAAGCCGACCTGCACCCGCCCCGACACACCTAGGCACACCGCCCTCCGTATTAGTGCCCCTGCCCGTCAAGATAAGGACTTCACTCCGCTGCCCGATTATCCCCCCTTCCCCCCGGTGGGACTCGCTGCCCGATCGAACCAATAGCCTTAAAGTGGAATGGACAGGAGAGCCCGTCGACCTCACCAACGACTCCTACGTGGGACCAACTTCATCATGAAGAGGTGTCGCTCGCTCGCTCGCTCGCTCGTTAGGACTAGATTGCGCGACATACCTGACGAGCAAGCGACGTATCTTACTACAAGCGACCGCAATTCTTGCGAGCTGGCAGACAGTTCCGTGAGACAGATGCACAGCAAGCCTGCTGTATTGATGTCAATACGGCGTCGAAGCTATGAGATTCCTTGAATAACGCTAGATGGTTTGATGCCTATTGGATGAAAAAGCACTTAGCGGACCCCATCAATTGCATGACTCTCTACTAGTAGTTGGATCTCGCTGAACCGTGTCAAAGAACCCCCCTCGTCATTTTAAATCTTCGGCACTAGACTCTCAAGCCGACGCAACATGGGATGGGGTTGACCTAGGCTAGTGGCCTGGCGCAAAGATGTCATGAATCGCGTTTGCAAGGTGCTGGAAGGAAGTTGCTTTGTCAATGAGCGCATGATGCACATACCGGTACTGCTCTAATGGATTCTACCCGGGTTGGGAAGCAAAGTTTCTCGATTTCTATGCGAAATCCCGCGAAATCGGTTTCCGGAAGGAAAACATTCGATCTGGATGGCGGGCAGCTGGGTTATGGCCTCTGAATAAACAAACCGCTCGCCTCGCGTTGGGTGATGGTGCTCACGAAGTCGGCACTACCTCCCTCAGAAACTCACGATATTGTAACGCCTAAACGTGGCGGTGAGGTTGTGACGCTTTTCTTTGGCCAAACCAGCTCTTCTTCTTCACGGCCCTCAATTTGGAGAGCGACTGCAGCGTTAGACCAGGTTGCAATCGAGCTCGCGATGAAGGACCGCGAGATTGAGCGGTTACGCGCGCAGCTTGAAGCGGTGCAACCGAAGGAAAAAAAAAAACGGAAAATCAGGGAGGATCCGAATGAATGCTTTATAAACCTCGCAGAGCTACTTGCAGAGACCAATCGCGAGCCTGATCAACGTGTTATTCAGTCACAGAAAGGCTAGTTCGATTTTATTATGGTGGATGGGAAGAGTAGCTCTGAGTCGGAAGAAGATCTCGCCCCCGTGAGCCGGCCAGACCGCGTCAGTCGGCCTACAAAAAGGTATTTTGAGCAGCATTCGAGTAGCGAAGAGAACGATTGAGAGACTTCTAAATTTTTTCTCTGCATTTTTAGCTATTTATTTGATAAAGTTGCGTTGAAATATAAGTAAGTAGTAGTAGGCCACGGTCCCATGAGTCATTGCGGATAATATTTTGACCCCGGTCACCGCCCGTTTTGAGCCAGAAGTGATTTGTGTGGAGGCACTTGGCCTATTAACACGATGCTCTCCTCCGCATCTTCGACTGATCGATGGACAAGTTGTACGCTCTCAATTCCTTCTCTGTCTCGGCCAAGGCCGCTTGGGCTGGCGATGTTGTGGAAGACGTCGTAATCCGCATTGAAGGCGAACTCGAATATCGAATCGATGTCAGTGAGTTCTCGTATTCTGACAACTGACAGGACTTAGAGCAGTAAGTTGCTCCATCTGTCTGGATGCCACAACCGAGGCATGAATCATACGTCCATTCTAGACCTGACGACATAGTGGAAAGAGTTAACTGGCTTGCGATCTTGGGAGGGAGGAAACGGTGGGCATTATTGGCCTGTTTTTATATTGCGGAGCGCCGGGCGTTAAAGGGCAGAATTTTTTAGCACCAGGCGCTGGCGTGTAGAGCTAGTGTGCATCAATCGCCTTTCAGTCAATCCCCGGTCCGAAATCTCACGTAGACTGTTACCTCCCCACCTCCACCTCTCTACGTCCCATCCTCCTTTCCACATCCCATCCTCCTCTTTCCTCCCAAAGCGTTCTAACATGTCCATAGTTAGAGAACCCATTGGATCAAACAGGAATTCAGTGAGACGGTGAGCATGGATTAAGACTCAATCTTGGGAATGTCGGATGAAATGGAAAGGAAATACACGTGTCAAACATACCCCTCCCCACCCATCTGCTAAACCAATAAGACACCTCCACCCAACCCCTCCCGCGGAGTTAACCGCCAGCACAAGATTACTCGAACATTCCAGCTGAAAAAGAAGACCCACCAGGATAAGTCAAGTTGACGACATGGATCAAATACCTCAACCACAGGTTACTGGCCATTAGAATCTGTACACCCCAACCACCACGGTCGCATTCATCCATCACACATATCTTCAAGTTGCATTTACGCAATAAAATAAATTTCAATCAAATCAATAAATATATCATTACAAAGCCCTAACCTTAGAGATCAGTATTTTGTATACCAGCCCCGTGCCTTAATTACTGCGTTAATGCGGCGCTTCATAGAGTCAATTAGCCCTGAAATCTTGGCTTAGTCAATATCCTCCCATGCCAGCTTCACACCATCTTAGCCTTCAAGACCCTCCAAACGTTCTCAATAGGGTTAAGATCAGGGGAAGCCCAGTCAAGATATTCAATTCTACAGTTCTACAGCTAAGTTAAAGTGTTCTTCGCGGTATATACGCGAGTGTTATCCTGCTGAAAATGCCTCGTGCCATCATAGTAGGCTGCACAATCATGAACACGACTGATGATGTGGTTGAGTGTGGAAGGTACTTTGCGTTGAGTGCCGTGACTCACTTTATATATTAAATCAGGTATCGACCACTTCTGTCCTTTGTCCACTTCTGTTCAGTCCACTTCTGTTCAGTCATGCCAAGGTTAGTCAATGGCCACACTTTGTCAGAACGGCCCAGTCTCGTCAAATGTCCGAGTTTTAGCCAAACGTTTTTAGTCAAATGTCTAACTTAGTTTTAGTCAAATGTCCAGTTTTAGTCAAACATCCACTTGTTGTCAAAGCCCCAGTTTTAGTCAAACATCCAGTTTTAGTCAAATGCCCAGTCCACTTCTGTTTAGTCCACTTCTGTTTAGTCCACTTCTGTTTAGTCCACTTCTGTTTAGTCCACTTCTGTTTAGTCCACTTCTGTTTAGTCCACTTCTGTTTAGTCCACTTCTGTTTAGTCCACTTCTGTTTAGTCCACTTCTCTCCGTATGACCACGGCCCCACATGGGACTGATTCGACGTAGAGATACTTAAGGTGAGGCCAGCTTTAGCGGACTCGTGATGTAGATTCTTGTACTGCCTATCACGAGGGTACATCTGCTTCCGCCTAAACTGAGTGGACGGTGGTGTACCTCACAAATGGGACTCTTTAGCTGGCTGAGGCCATGGACAGGGTTGAAAGCCACTCCACTCAATCCACTGGCTGCTCGAGTGGAGTGGGTAGATCATAATCCACTGAATATCTCAGTAGAGTGGATCCACTGGAAGCTATCGTGGATTGGGTGGATTGGGTGGATTGGGTGGATTGGCAAGTGCCTCTATTCTTGATGCCATGATGGTGAAACTATTCCCGAAGCCCTTGCCCACGTACGTCCCTTATTCCAACCTCCAAGCGAGACTTATCTCCAACTGGCTTCCATCTCATCTTGAACGCCCACCACCTGAGTGAGCCACTTTGTTGCCCATCCTTCGAGCTGTTGATCTGACATCTGAGCCAATTCGAGGCCGACTTTTTCTTCGTCTACTGAGATAAAGAAGGGATCTAATTCATTAATAATACCCGCCCTCAGCCATGAACGCAATACCTGGCACATCCCGATAATCTGGGCTTCAACTTGGTGGCGCAGAGGGATAACCATCCGACCTGCTGCTGAGAAAAGACGCTCACACTCAGCAGACATTGGTTGTATCGTGAGAAAATCAAGCGCCATTCGCGATAAGTTTGGATACTTGAATCTCTTCTCGTGCCAGTAAGCGAGAGGATCGTTGATGGAGCCATCGCCACTTTCGCAGTGCGTAATCCAATGGAGATATTCGTCTTCGCCTGGCGTGAGGCCATCGTGACCTGCTTCTGGCGCTGTGTAGCGGTTTCGTTTAAGGTATTCCTGGAACGGATTGTCCGAAGTCTTCCGCTGCTTGGGAACCGGCTCAACGGCTGATGGCTCCTCTCCAGGCAATGTAGCCTCCCGATATTCAAAACGCCAGACATCACGAACCATGTTTTTTGCCTCATCAATCCACTCTGGGCGGTCAGACCAGTTGCGTTCAAACCATTTCCATCGGTATGCCGGATGGAGCGCCAGACCAGTGTAGTAGATTGGCGTCTCGCTCAATATCTCGTAGTACTCATTCAGCTTCTGCCAGCCTAAATTGATGTTGATCCTGAAGTGTTCAGGATCAGGGAAGCCCTTGGCGATATCCTTGAAGCGTTCAAGCTGCTCGAGAAGGAATTCGAAGCCTTGAATAACGTCCCAAATATTGCCATATGACCCAGTCCACCCACGCTTCCGCTTACGGATCTGGCCGTCACCTTCGAGCATTTGGATCGTGGCTTCGTAGTAACTAAGGATTCGCTCAAATATTTCGACCACCTCCCAGTCCTTGTCGGATAGCTGGTTCTCTGGCTGGCAAATAAAGGGCAATGTGAGTGACTTCTTATGGCCGCCCCTCTTGGTCTTGTTCTGTTGTTCGAAGTCGATTCGATGGTGGGCAATGAGTCGCTCGATATAGTCGCGAAGCAGTAGAGCTCGTCGTATCATATACAACTGTGACAGCCATCTGGTATCGTTGTCCAATAACATCCAGCGGCTTTCTGGCGCTCAGTTTGGGGTCAGATGACTTGTTGAAGGCTTCTTGTTGAATGTTGCGAAGCATGCCAGTCAATAAGTCAGATCTGTGGATAGCTACCACAAGATTGTGCAATTTGCCTGCTGGCCCCTTCTTGCGCCAAATCAAGTGTTCTGCTTCGGTAAGGGGCTCTACCCCTGATATCCGCCGCTCAAAAGTGTCAGCATCGTGCCCAAATAGAATGGCTTTGGCGGAGAGGTTCAAGGTATGCCCAAAACAGCGCCCTCGCCTGCGTGCCCCTACGAAGCTCTCCACCAATAATCTCCATGGCGGTATCATTGTTTTTCGCGTTGTCAAGCGTGAAATAGCCAATCTTGTCTTGGATCTGATACGATTCAATTACGTCGAGGATTTCGGCGGCGATATTAGGCCCTGTGTGCCTGGCGCTAACTTCGGGGAGCCCAAGCGTAACCTTGCAAGGCTTGTTGTTTTCGTCCCTAAAGAAGCAACAGATACCATATAAGGCATACCGGTTTCCAGACCGCCAGCCGTCGAAGGACATGTGGATAAGGCCGGGCGCCTTGCTCAAGGCCTCTATCACCTTCTGTTTGTGTTGTTCGAACGCGGCGACGATCTTTTCTCGAACTGTTGTGTGGGTAATATTGGCTTTACGTGCCGAAACTGATGGGTTCAAGTAATCGAAGATAGCATGGAGTTCTGCCTCCTCGGCAATTGAAAAGGAGTGATTCTTGGCCACGATCCAGTCGATCAGAAGCCTCCGGAAGTGTTCCTTGTCGAAGCGTTTGATGAAGTCGTTTGCAATTGCTTGTTCTCGGGGGTCGTGTAGATCGAGCTTCATGGATTCCGCGAGAGTCCGCTGCCCCGGAGGCTTTCTGCCCTTAGAATTCGCTTTCTTTTCAGCAGTTCCTTTGGTCATCCCAGGAGGAGCGCGAATCCCGTGGTCGTTGAACAGATGATTGTACGCGTTGTGAATGCCATCAGCTTCGAAATGACGTGGATGTGGATTATCCTTGCGAATGCACGCTCGGCATATCCATCTGCGGTCGTCTTCCTTTTGGATGTCATATCCAAATTGCCAGGCCCAGCAACGCGTCTCCCTGGCTCGCTCAAAGAACGCCCAGCCTGGAAAATGCCTCCAGAGCGTACGTTCGTACTGTTCATCGCTTGCGGAAGAGGTCGTCAGAGTCGAGACAGGGGTCGAGGTTGAACAGGTAGGATACGGCGTCCGGCAGGGCGTTGATTCGGCAGCGAACCCGAAGCCGCTGTCGGAAATGTCGAAGTAGGAATCAGGCGAGGTCATGGTAAATAATATCTTTATCATGTCGAAATCGCAAAACATGGTGCAGTGATGGGCGGAATGGCTCCGGACAGACAGGTCAGGACAGACAAGTGACAGGGATTAACACGCTAAGCAAGGATTAAAACACGCCGTCTCTACCTCCGTACACTAGGATCTGAATAGGAAAAGGTGCTCTTAAATCCCCTGCCAGGCGCGTCGCATCGAGAACCTCCTCAGAATCGCGTCCTTGACTTGAACAAAGCTCAGGAGCATCACGGCCGAAGAGAAAGCAAGCCCAATGGAGGCCCAGTACCGCGACACCCTCCCCAATGACGTCCGCTCTGTATTCGACAAGGCCATCGAGGCTCTTCCCCGAGAACATCTGCGCGCTCCTGTCACTGGTGACGAAGTGAACAGCCCTGAGGACGCACTTCGATGGTTCCAAGACTATGCTTTCACCCAAGGTTTCGCTCTCGTCACTGCCAGCAAAGTACGCGATCGTCTCCGAGTAGGCTGTATCCATCATGGTAAAAAGACGCGAAACATTCGGAAGTTATCGGATACTGTCACAGAAGGAGGAGATCGAAAAAAGGAACTTACATATATCAAGGCGAAGGAGTGTCCCTACAGCCTTTACGTATCCTTCAAAACTATCCGGAGTGGTCATGGAGGGGTAGAAGAACGCAAAGGCTGGGTCGTCGGTATCACTTACAGCTACCATACGCACCCGCCACTTCTCAATCCCTTTCATTACGCCTGCCACCGATCCCGTATCCCAGGGAGGGCTGATGCCGTCGAGCTGGCCCTGGCACACCGAGCTGCCGGCTTAGCAGCCTCCGAGTCGACCCGAATTCTTGACCAACATGGTCTAGGCAATTGCCTTTCCGCAAAAGAGTTCTACAATCTGAGTCGGTCTGAAGGGAGCCGCAGTAGCCAAGAGGCGCTTGATCTCTTGCTCACTTGCTTGGAGTTCGAGGACTTCCGCGTTCGTTGCTTCTTTAAATACCTTCTCGACGATCAAGGACGACGGACGGCGCGGATACTCGAGCACCTCTTTTTCTGTTCTTCGGAGCAGATCCGCCTTGGTAGAAGATTCGTCAGCGGATTCCTCATGCAAACCGATGCGACGTTCAATACGAATTGCCTCCACCTGCCCCTCTCTGTCATAGTTGGCATCACAAACACAGGCAAGACATTTCCCCTTGTTTTCGCCTTTATAACGTCCGAATCAGCCGAGGCGTTCGAATTTGTCAATGCACAATTGGCAGAACTCGTCTGGTATGATTGCCCACCGCCGCAGGTCGTCCTCGGAGATCAAAGTAAAGGGCTTACTGCTGCAATGGCAGCATATCAAGGGGGACCCGATCGAGGGCATCAGGACAGAAACGGGCAGATCTTGCAGCTCTGTGAATGGCATGTCGCACAGAACTTCAAGAAGCGTTTGCTGGACTCTGGCAACTATACAAAGGAACGAAGGGAGGAACTCTCTAGGCTCGTTTGGGATTACATTCAATCCCGTGATGAAACTCAGCTCGAAGAACGCCGGGGGAAGCTGCTTGCAGAATTACGGGAGCCGGAACGCCTCTATCTCAAGAACAATTGGCAATCCAAGGAGCACCAATTCGTTCGGGCTTACACACGAAATTATCCGAACCTTGGATGTAACAGCACCCAGCGAAACGAGAGTTACCATGTCGTGGTAAAACAGTCCCTCAACAGGCAGCTCCCCCTGCAGACCTCTTGTCAAAAGCTAGCCGAAAGCCTGAAGAAGTTGGCTCAGAGAATCAACGGCGAGGAGGATCGGAGCAGGGCAGATGTCCCAAGGCTGTTGGATCGCGCTGCATTTCGCCCTCTGATTGGGAGAGTTCCGCACTATGTCCTGAGTATGCTTGCTCCCGAATGGGAGGCAGCAAAGGCCTTGAGATGGCGGCAAAACAGCGAACTGGAGAAAGAGCGT
Source organism: Dactylonectria macrodidyma (assembly GCA_020744425.1). NCBI lineage: Eukaryota > Fungi > Ascomycota > Sordariomycetes > Hypocreales > Nectriaceae > Dactylonectria > Dactylonectria macrodidyma. The sequence continues at coordinate 54,564 of JAGMUV010000033.1, forward strand.
GAGGCTTTAAGCGCCCTCAACGAGCCAGGATGCCCTTTTGCCTGCGAACTTCCACTCAGATACAGCTTACCATGTCGACACTGGCTATACGAGGCTGTTGTCAAGTCTTGGCCTATCCCGCTCAATCTCCTTCATCCACGCTGGTTGCTCGACGGTCCTCCGGTCGTTCGAAATTGGGCCATGTCCTATGAAGAGCAGACCGCCACCGAAGACGCCGAGAACCTGGGGGACCGTTACCGAGATGGGGGCAGAAACATGCTTCTTCGATCAGCATTAGAGGTTGTCCAAGTACAGGAGGGCCTCACTGGACAACAAGCGGAGGAGTTTTCGAGACTTTTCCGTTTACAGAATGACCGTCTCATGGCAAATTTCTGGAAGCAGATAGAGTCAAGAACCCATCTACCTCCAAGACTGCCTGAAGAGTTGGGTCGGTCAGGTCTGAAGGAATACAAGACCCATGGCAGCACGAAAAGACGTTCCATGACTGGCTATGAGGCCGCAGAGCAGGCTGCTGCTCGAGCGGATCGCGCGAAATCGGCACAAGTCGGCAACCTTCCCGATCCGTCTCTGGCCCCTCGTTCTCCCATCACAACGCCGCCCATCCAGGAAACGAAACGGACGCGAAAACCCACAGCAAAGGCCACAGAAATGGCGGAGGCTGCTGCTGAACGCATCAGGAAGAGAGTGAGAAAGGATAAGTTAGCAACATTGCAGAAATGTAGAGGCACATCAGTCTCTGTTAGAGGTAATCTGCCAAAATATATGGGCGCCCTTAACTACCCCACTTCTACTCCACCCAATCCACCCAGCCCACCCACGACATCGTCGAGTGGATTCGGTGGATTAGCCAATCCACTGGGATTTTGCTAGTGGGTGGACAGTGGAATCCACGAGTGGATCCACTACGTGGATTGAGTGGAGTGGCTTTCAACCCTGGGCTCAGATAGCTGGGGAGATGGAAAGCAACCTTTTGTCTAGTAGAAGAGGTATGAGGGAGATCTGGGAGGCGGCCGCGGCAGATGGTGAGGCGCAGCAGGCTTTCTATTCAGGTAGATAACTAAGAATTCATCGCCGTTCCGGATCATAGGATTTGAACGTTGCCTAAGAACTGCAGTTGTGGTGTTGGGGCCTAATTGAGGGCTGACATAATCCGCACGCCTACGCGTGCATGAGTGGAGGCGCGCCTAGGCGTGTGCCTATGGGGCCCCGTCTGGTCTGGTCTAGGGGTCCAGACCAGACCAGACAAGCCAAGTAACTTGATTGATGGGAAAAAAAAAAGACCCTTCTTACGGAAATCTCGTTATTTATCTTCTTTATAACTTTTGAAATACCTACCCGGTAGCCGCTTGGCGGAGATTCAGGCCGTTGGTGGATGTCTGGCGTTGCGAACCCCGCTTCAGACGTCATTGTCGTCATGGAAGGCGAACCGGATGTTCCAGGCCGGGGATACCATCGTCCCCTGCGTAAAAGGACCAGAACGACGAGGGCATTAGAGTCCGAGCAGCAAAAAGGCGATATGGAATGGCAGGAGGAGGAGAGCAGCGAGGGAGCTCTGAGTCATACGCGAACCAAGAAAAGAACCACGCCTAAGGCAGCTGGCAGCATGACCGAGGCGATCCAGGGTTTGAAACGACTCCTGGAACAGGATTTCAATCAAAGAATGGAAGCAATGAAGGCAGAGTTTCAGCTCGAGTTTACAAAACTTAGCGACCGCATGGCTGAGGAAGTCACTAGGACCACGGCCCAGATGGCGCAAGAATTGTCACAGGCTCGAGAGCAGCTCACCCTGGTTTGCAGCGAGTTGGAGCAGACCCGGCTACAGCTGGACACCTTGACCAATGCTCATGCAGCAAGATCGCCGAGTCAGACATATGCAGATGCTGCCAGGATGACGCCTATTAGTATTACCACTCAAACCCCATCCACGGTTCGATCGGCAACCCCGGAACCGGTGTTCTGCACGGTAGACACATCCAGGGTGCCCGAGGATCATATCGGAGATACTACACCAGCAGTGCTTCGCAGGACCATTGAACAGGAAATGCGAACATCTAGCGACCAACCTAGTTGGCGATGTGTTGCAGTGACCAGAGATGGACGAAATGCCAACCGCCTGAGGGTCATCGGTAGGAACGAGGAAGAACTGAAGAAGATCAAGACCATTATTGAGGTCAAGAAGGCTCCAGGTGCGAGAGTCCTTCGTGACCAACTGTACCCAGTCAAAGTTGACAATATCAACCGTACCGCCGTTCTCGACCAGGAAGGCAAGGTCCTTCCTGGAGCAATGGAAGCCTTGGGCCAAGAGAATGAAGTCCAGATTGCCAAGATGGCCTGGTTGAGTCGCAGGGATAACGCAAAGGCATATGGATCCATGGTGGTATACCTCACCAAAAACAGTGATGCCAGGAGACTCTTACAGGAACGCTACTTCCTTGCAGCCGGTGAATCGGCTTATACCAGCATGTTCGAGCGGAGAACCGGACCGATACAATGCTATAACTGCCAGGAGCTCGGCCACAAGGCTTTCTCGTGCAGCAAGAATCGGGTATGTGCGAGGTGCGCTGCCGAAGGCCACCATCATAGTGAGTGCCAGACGCAGGTACCCAAGTGCGTACCCTGTGGTGGACCGCACGAGTCGTTCAGTCGAAGCTGCCCGAAACTCTACCCTACTCGGCATGAGTAGGATATTCCAGGTAATTCAACTGAATGTAAGAAAACAGGACACGGTACATGAGAGCCTAATGAACGATACGCGACTCCAAGAGTTTGCAGTTGTGGCGGTCCAAGAACCACCAGCATGGAAAAGTGACGGCAAACTATTAACAGTCCCTATGGGGCATCCCAGATGGATTAAAATGGTCCCTACGATTTGGAGAGATGGCAGATGGCCGATCCGGAGCATGTTGTGGGTGAATAGGGACTTGGAGGTCAACCAAGTACCAATACAGTCCCCGGACTTGACAGCAGCAGCCATACGACTTCCGGACCGAATAATGTTGGTTGTGTCAGTGTATGTGCCGGGACGCAAGCCCCAGGCTCTTCGAAATACATGCCATACCCTGCACCAGGTGATCCTCAACCTCAGGAGCAGGACAGGGATGGCGGTGGACGTCATACTGGCCGGAGATTTTAACCAACACGACCGGCTATGGGGAGGAGACGACGTGGCCTTAGCAAGGCAAGGCGAGGCCGAACCGATCATCGACCTCATGAACGAACACGGTCTTTGCAGCCTCCTCCCGAGAGGCACAAAGACATGGCAAGGCCCCGACAAGGAAAGCACAATCGACCTGGTGCTGGCGACGGCGGAGGTGGCAGACGAAATGGTGACGTGCTCCATACACCCGACAGAACACGGATCGGACCACCGGGCGATCCAAACGACGTTCGATCTCGCGAGGCCTGATCGGATTGTCACGGAAAGACGGTTGTTCAAGAATGCACCATGGACAGCAATTAGAACCAAGGTGGAGGACAATCTCCAAGAGCTTCCCTGGACAGTCGGCGTGCAGGAACAGACAGACCAGTTAATGAGGGTCATCCTCGAGGCGATCCACGAGCTGACGCCCCGAGAACAACCAGTACCGTACGCGAAGTGCTGGTGGACGAAGGATTTGACGAGACTTCGGCGGGTGTACACGTTCTGGCGGAATCAGGCTAGGGCACAGCGGCGAGCAGGTCAGGTGAGGCCCGACCTGGAAGGACGGGCCAAGGAAGCATCCAAGGAGTACCATGATGCCATCCGGAAACAGAAGAAACTGCACTGGGACGAGTTCCTAGCAGAAGATGTCAACATATGGAAGGCAGCCAAGTATTTGAAACCTGGAAAGGACATCATGGACGATAGGGTGCCCCCTTTGAAGAGACAAGACGGCTCCACCACTGTAGATAGGGTGGAGCAGGCAGAGGAGCTATTCAGCACGTTCTTCCCGCCGTTGCCGGCCAGGATTGAAGATGAAGGCGACCGACCGCAACGGACGGAAGTGCACATGCCAGACCTCACCATGGAGGAAGTTGAAGAAAAAGTGATAGCAGCGAAACCTTGGAAAGCGCCTGGAGAGGATGGTCTGCCAGCAATGGTGTGGAAACAGCTTTGGCCAGTGGTTAGATACCGTGTCTTGCACGTCTTCGACACATCCCTCAGGGATGGTGTGGTACCCCACCAGTGGAGGAGCGCGAAGATCATCCCGCTAAAGAAAGCAGACAAGGGAGACTACACAGTGGCCAAGGCATGGAGACCGATATCGCTGCTGTCAACACTGGGCAAGATACTCGAGGCAGTCGTTGCAGAGCGGATATCCTATGTAGTGGAAAGCTATGGATTGCTGCCCGCAAACCACTTCGGGGCAAGGAAGCGAAGGTCAGCCGAACAAGCACTGATACTGCTGCAGGAGCAGATCTATAAGGCATGGAGGGCCGGCAGGGTGCTCAGTCTGATCAGTTTCGACGTCAAAGGCGCTTACAATGGAGTGTTCAAAGAACGACTACTGGAGAGGCTGAAGGCGAGAGGCATACCTGGTGGACTGGTGAGATGGATTGACGCCTTCTGCTCTGGACGAATGGCCACCGTGGTGGTAAATGGGCACACGTCACAGCTACGGGAGTTGCCACAGGCAGGTCTCCCGCAAGGATCACCGCTGTCGCCGGTGTTGTTCCTGTTCTTCAATGCAGATTTGGTGCAGAGAAGAATCAACGCAAGAGGTGGCTCGATGGCATTCGTGGACGACTACTCAGCCTGGGTGGTGGGACCAACAGCGGAGGAGAATCGAGCCGGCATCCAATCAATTATAGACGAAGCACTGGGCTGGGAAAGACGGAGCGGTGCGACGTTTAACGGAGACAAAACGGCCATCGTGCATTTCACGCGAAACGCCGCGCGTACCAGCGACAAACCGTTCATGATCAAAGGAAAAGTAGTCAAGCCCAAGACCAGCGCCAAGATCCTGGGAGTGGTCATGGACGCGAAACTACGATACAAGGAACACATAGCTAAAGCTGCCGCAAAGGGGCTCTCGGCCGCTATGTGTTTGAAAAGACTGAAAATGTTGTCACCGCGGACGGCGAGACAACTGTTCGTAGCAACAGTGGCTCCCACCATGGACTATGCGTCTAGCGTGTGGGCGCATTCATGCGGCATTAGAGAAGCCGCTTGGCTGGACAAAGCACAGATGGTTGGAGCACAGGCGATCACGGGAGCTTTCCGGACCGTGGCAACAGCGGTGGCCGAGGCCGAAGCTAGCATCCAACCGGTGCAAGAACGGCATGCGCAAGCGGCAACAAGGTTTTGGATCAACCTCCGGACCCTTCCCAGGACACACCCGTTGGCGACACTGAAAGTGAAAGTGTGTCGCCGATTCGTATCGCCGATGCAGAGGATTGCTCAAGTACAAGGGGAAACAGCCACTGAACGAATGGAGATCATTCGGGAGTACGCGTTACCGCCATGGAGAGACCGTATCCCGGTGTTGTGCGACCCTGACCGGGAGAGAGCGGTGGAAGAAGCAAAGAGGGTGGATGGCATAGTCATGGCCACCTGCTCCTCGCAGAGAAGGGGCATGGTAGGCATGGGAGGTGTCGTACAAGATACGGCGATCAACAACGATGACGAGGTAGTGGCCAGCTACTCCATCACTCTCGGGTTGACGGAGGAGCTGAACCTATACATCGCCGAGCTGGGAGCTATAGAGATGGTATTGAGATGTATGCCGTCTGGACTCTGCCGGCGGGATATGACTGTCATGACGAGCAGCCGCTCCGCACTAGAAGCCATACGGCGGCCACGACAACAATCCGGCCAACAAATCATACGGCAAATATACGACCATATCAAGCGTCTCGAAGACGAGGGCCACTCTCTCCGGATGTTGTGGGTTCCAGCAGGAGAAGAGGATTTCGCGCTGGGACCAAAAGCCAAAGCAGCAGCGCGGAAGGCCACAGAAGGAGAATGCAGACCAGATGTGCCACCGCATCTAGCAAGATCCACAAGGATAAGACTAGCGATAACCAAGCAGCAGCAAACAAGAACACTACCAGAAAGAGTCGGGAAATACTCGAAGCAGATAGATACGGCACTGCCAGGCAAGCATACCCGTACTCTATATGACCCGCTGAAGAGGAAGGAAGCAGACGTACTATCACAGCTCCGCACCGGAATGGTGAGACTTAACAGCTTTCTGTGCAAGATAGGAACGATGGAATCGGACACTTGCGAATGCGGGCTAGCATCAGAGACAGTGGAACACTTCCTATTCCGCTGCGCAAAATGGACCGCGCAACGGGAAGGCATGTTGCGATGTTCACAGACAAAGATGGGAAACCTATCATACTTCCTGGGAGGAAAGGCGGCGTCTGATGGTGACAAATGGGCGCCAGACATGCGGGCAGTACGGGCGACGATCAAATTTGCCATTGCAACGGGGAGGCTTGACATGGACCAGAAGCCTCAGGCACACTAACTATTCAGATTGAATCCTACTAACATCATACAGTCTCATTTTGGCAGACCGTGCTTCAGCTGCTGAGGATAGGATGCTGAACACTTGGAGAAATTGGCCTTCAAGCAGGCCTGTCACTGCATATACATCAGATTGGACCAGCCAGTAAAGTGAAATTGTGAGGCTTCGGGTGATTATGGAAGAACTGTACGAAACGAAAATAGCTTAGCGCAAAGGCCCTCTGGGGTGTGTCCCCCCCGGGCGAAATAAAATCCATCCATCCATCCCTTAGATAGTTAGACAAGCAGAATACACGATCACCACGAATACCGTGACTTTTGCCTCACCCAGTTGCAACCCGTACGGATATCCCTGTGATACCAACAGGATGATTGATTGATTGAGTTGACATATGATGAGCGCTGCAAGATCTTGTCCGCGCCAAGGTGGACTCCAACGAGATCAACTAGGTACAACCAGACCAGCGTCAAGAAGTACAAGAACAGCTTCATCAAGAGCAAGGGTGCCGCTAAGAAGCTTGACCTCCCCGCCAAGTCTAACGTTCTTCCGGCTGCCGAGAGGCCCGAAAAGTACAACAATAGGTACTACCTTGATGAGGACTACAAGTTGATTGAGCTTCCTGCGAAGCACTGACTCAATGAGCTATGAAATCTTATCGCTTCAAATTTGATGACGCTATATTTACGACCACAATTCTAGGTCATACTATAGAACATATACATTTATTCTGCCGTCTCCCTTCTCAGTCGATGCTCTACTGGAACTGAACCGTCTCGTACTGGCTCTTAGCTCTGACCTGCGGGCCGTATTTGAACAGAACCCATGGAACGGGCAACAACGCGAGTGCAATAAATCCCAACAGGCTGCTCGCCCAATCGATGCCAAGCTTCTGGTACACTTCATCGGGTCAGCTTGTCATCCTGACATTCACATGGGGGAAGAATCGCGACTTACTCTGAATTGTGAAGAGTGGAAACACTCCAGCGAAGCCATACCGCGCAAGGCTGTTCGCAGCTGCTGCGCTGGCGACAACACTACCGTGATATGTATCTGCGACGTACTGGATCGTGCTGACGAAGACGCAAAGATTGCCCCAGGCAAAGATGATCATCGCCGACGCACGACTGGCCCAAGAGACTCCAGGTCGCGCAGTCCAGGCAAACCAGAACAGGCCAATAGGTAGTCCGATACTGCCAATCATCGCAGGATACAGGCGGTGCTCTGGAGGAATCTGATGCAGCGGGTAATTTGTCGCCTGTTTGCGGTAGAGAAGCGCATCGCAAAGGATAACGGTGACGAGTCCAAGGATGCAGCCAATGACTATGGAGAGGAACACCAAACCGGACTCCTCAATCGAGAACTGATACACCGTCCCGAAGGTGTATGGAACAGCAGCGAAGAAGCTGAACAGTGTTCCGAACTCGGCCGAAACGTAAAGACAGATAAATCCCGTGATCGGTTCGAGGAAGAGCATTCGGATCGGACGAACGAGGGCGGCGACAGCAAAGGCCTTTAGTCGAGCAGATAGGGGTGGCGATGGGTCAACCTTCAGACCGTTCTTTTTTGCCAGCTTGCGCTTGATCGCCGGATGGAACGTCTCTTGAGTGAGCGCCGTGACGATGATGGCGAAGATAGCAAAGAAGATAAGAGTCCATTGTGTCCATCGCCAGCCCTTCCGGTTAACAACGAACGATCCAATGACAGGTCTTTGACTAAGTTAGATAATGGCTCTACAACACTTTGAGGGCGGAAAATCTTGTACTCACCCTAATCCAGGCCCCAGGAACGGCATCAGGATAAACACAGCCGACACAGGTCCTCGGGACTTGGGCGTGAACGTCTCGGACAAAGACCCCGGCGCAACAGCCAGTACAGGACCCCAACAGAGGCCAGCCATGAAGCGGAGGAAGCACAAAGCCCCCATGTTGTGTACAAAGCCGGCTCCGATGGTGAAGAGAGCCCCGAGAGGAACACTCGCGACGTAGATGGTATACCGGCCAATTGTCTCGGACAACGGGCCGCCGATGACAGGTCCGATGCCCAGAGAAAGGACGTACATAGTCAAAGGGAGCAGAGCGACCGTGCTACTGACGTTAAACTCGATCATAAGGTCGTTGCGGGCAGAGCTCATGATGGAAGTTCCTATCGATCTGAATCTAAGGTCAGTAGATCATCAGGTAGTTAAGAGATATATCACTTACGCCAGAAGCGCAGCAGAGGAGAGCATCACAACCTGCAATACCTTCTTCCAAGCCGGCCAATTGTAGGGATTGTGTGGGTTGTTGTCCCAGTCCAGCTCATCCGTCACTTCGGGATGCTCCTTCGGCTGAGCCAACTCAACGTTATTCTCGGTCGTAGAATCGTTTTGGATTGAAGTCGCCAGCGCGATATCGCCCGCCACGGTTGCGGCGTCGTCGTTCAGAGTTGTCGCCATGGCTGTTGTTGGCCGAGGTCTAGTTCTCGATGGCGTCGCACAGCTCTTTTACTGTTCATTCTCAAGGCCAGACTTCATCTACTTTAAATGCCCAGGGTCTCTTCCCTTTTTAATCAACTTTGTAACGGTTGAGATGGAATGGAATGCATTACGCCCGGGAGGACCAAACCCAATAGGGCCAACGGTTGAGATGTGTAGCGATGGCGACATGGGCTTTCGGGGACAGGAATGGTAATAATTCCGTCGGAGTTTATAGCATGCGTATTGTGATTAGCTGAAGGACCGCTGACCACGCAGAAAGGCATGGCTCGGGTAATGATTGGCGCAGATTAATGATCATAATCTGTACCCCAGGCTGTAGTTCGGTAATTACGTCAATACTCCGATGGGTGTTCATGTCAGGCCGGTAATTCCCATCCATGGCAGCGAAGCTCAGTGAGGCCAACATAACGCGTATTTACGCGCGTGTTGTCGACGCGAAAAAAAAAAAAAAAAAAAACTCCCAGGTCGCCATCTCCGTTGCATTGAGCATCCGCCAGCAATGCGAATGATGACCTGGCGCACCATGTCCGACGGCCCGTTGGCGAAGTGGGGCGCCACGGACAAATATTCGGGGCGCTTCGGCTGTCAGCCAAACCCCGCTTACCGGGCATGGCTGCTGTGGAATGGCGGCTAAAACCGAGTAGGAATTGAACCTGAACCTGAATGGACTTTCACATCAGCACCAACCTTGCATCGGTCTTTATGTGTTTTAACTTTCTCTTGACCAACGGACTTTCCAGGGTCTAGTGCAACGGTGCCGCAATGAATGGGCAATCATAAGGCTGCAATAGCAGTCGGACTTTCACATTAGCATCACCCTTGCATCGGTCTTTATGTGTTTTAACTTTCTCTTGACCAACAGACTTTCCAGGGTCTAGTGCAACGGGGCCGCAATGAATGGGCAACCATAAGGCTGCAATAGCAGTCGGACTTTCACATTAGCATCACCCTTGCATCGGTCTTTATGTGTTTAACTTTGTCTTGCTATGTCTCTGGCCCATTCTCAGCCAATCCTTCTTAATTAGCTAAGTTAATGCGATAAGCTTATTAAGATGTGTTCTTGGAAAACCTTGGCTTCATCAAGTAGCCCTTCATAAGAACCATGATCCTCAAATCTTTCGCTGTTATCCCACAATAGAATAGCCCTTTTTAGCTATCGAGACGCTATGAGCAATCGCCCAGGTTCCAGCATCTTCCCCGGCTTCACGGCCCTCTCCGACCGCGTTTTTGCGCGTGGCAGCGAGCAATTCGTAGATGCGAAGCCAATTGCGGAGCATCCTCGAGCCGTCGTCATCTACGGCTGGGGTGACGCCCCTCCCAAGCACGTCTCAAAATTCACTGATGGGTATCGACAGCTTTACCCGAACGCGAAGCAAATTGCGGTACTATCCCCAATCTACAAAGGCTTTTTCGACAATGTCTCTCAACGGTCAGACCAAATGCTTCCCATTATTCACGAGATTTTCCCCAAAGATTCCTCAGACGGCTTTGTCCTCTTCCATGTCTTGTCGAATTCCGGAGCAATCAACTATTCAGCCACGCTCAACGCCTACAAGGAGCTCTACAACAGGCCCATGCCCCATGCGCTGACTGTCTATGACTCCACGCCTGGAACCCCGGAATTAACTTGGGATAATTTGAAACGATGGTCGAACGCGATGGCCATAGGAGCAGCACCACGACTCCCCTTGCCGTTCATCGTAACCCAAACCTTTTGTGGTCTCTTCTTTTGCTGGATACACCTGTTTGACTATCTCTCTGGAGGAGAATCTGCCCCCATGTTTAGCAAGAGGATCTTCTATGACGAAGGGTGGGAAAGCAATCAAAGTTTAAGGCTTTTCTTGTATGGCAAGGAAGACATCATAATTCCCTGGGAACATATCGAACAGCATATTGCTGACGGACGCGAATGTGGTTACCCGGTTGATGGTCAGTTATTTGATGACAGCGGGCATGTTGGACATATGAGGAAGCATCCAGAGAGGTACTGGGAAACGATTGGGACTACCTGGAAGAAGGCTGCGGAGAGTTCCTATACAGTTTCTATGGAGTATCATGCTGTCAGGCCAATACTCTGACATTTTAGCTCAACTTGCAGGCGATATCTTCCTCGCGCTGGGATGCACTTAGCACCAAGTTCATATCTTGATCGATATTCTTATGCAACTGGCAATGGCTCCTTAGGTATTTATTCATTATTTCAGCATCAGACTTCCCTCCTAGAGACTCTCCAACAATGGATCCTTGGCAAGTAGTTCCTTTACCATCGCCATAACATTCAAAGGTGCCGCAAAGTCGCACCAAAAACCTTTATCTGTCCTACACATAGTCACAGCACGGTTTATCGAACGATCAGTGTCATGAGTCTCTTGTAGGGCATCTTGGTGTTCTTACTTCTCATTGGACTTCCCTTGGTCCTGCTTTGACCAACGACTATAACCTGTCTTTCATTCCCAGTCATCTTGTAGGATTCTGGGGCTGCTTTGGAAAAGTCGATTCCCTGCCACGATCCGCTCCAGTTTGAGGCACTGTAGATCCTATAATGAGGCTCGCATATACGCATTATCTGCCCACATTTGGCTATCTCTCGAAGAGTGCTGACCCCAGCCTGGATATCAGACTGTTCCAGTGCTTTATTGACTGCTATGCGATTGTGTAGAGCAATCTCGTGAAGCGGTGTAGAAGGGCTGATTGGGAAGCTGGCGGTAGCGTAGTGCACGCTGTTATGGACGAACCCTTCGCCTTTCTTAGCTGCTAGCTCTGGGATACGACCACGTATTACTTTGTTAGTCAATCCCTCCTAGAAAATGTGACAGACAACTCTCACCCAAGGTTGTTTATCTATTCTCGAGGGCACAAGGGCGTTTCGACCAAAGTTGCAAGAGCTGGGAAGCCTAGCGCTGATTGGAGTGGAAATGGTCTACCTTACTGCCACGCTCCCGCCGTCTCGCGAGGATACGCTCTTCGGCCTTATGACTACAAGGCGAGAGGATGTTGTTAAAATACTTCGAACACCCGTTAAGTTGCCAAGGCAAGAGACTTAACGGCTGAATATCCAGCCCGAAGGGTAAATATCGTATATCTGCAATTCAACTCTCCTGGGAGGACCCCCTAGAGCCTCCCTTTCTCTTACGGCGGGTAACCAGCTGTTAAACCGCTTGAAACCTGTAGTAAGGAAGTTTGTTCCCTCTCACGCTTCCTGACACGCCCAATCTAACTATATACGGTTTGTCAAACCTCCCCTTTCCCTGTAGCCTATAGCAACACATCGTTTAGTCAATGTAGAGTGGTGAATACGGCGGATCGGTCAGCTGTTGAGCCTGACGGCGTTGTTGGTCAGCAAGTCGCATCTTCATCCCTGCCTTATAGTTAGCCACAAACGCAGTACGCAGGAAGCGCAGGCGTATAACCTTCCGTGGGCGTGTGGTTATAGAGGCTCTGACGATCGAAAGGCGCCTCAAGGAGTAGGCCCTGCAGCGAGGTAACTCGTGAGACGGCAACATAACTAATACCGGCCTGGAAGTCGCGTGTAGCGAGGTCAGTAACTATCTGATCCTTCGTTAGGCTCTGGCATTTGTGAACAGTGATAGCAAATGCCACGATCAGGGGAAACTGCGTGCGAGCGCAGGTCTCGTTGCCAACTAGGAAATCACGCGTGACTGGAAGGATGGGTACGATTTTCCTGCCCTCGTTAGTTGTTAGATACGGCGGTCCGTCGTAGCCATCAAAATCCACCATAATAACGGCTGGGGGGTCTTCCCAGGGTTCGGCGCCTACGTTCCAGGCGATATCGTATACAGTACCCTAAGCGCCATTAACTAGGCCAGCTGGCTGCCATAGATTAGTCGTGAGCATTACCCTGGCACCCTTAGCAACAGGGAACCTGTTAGATAGATTGCCAGCGTTGTCGCTTGGCGCCTGCCCTGCGCCGCTTCCCTGGTTCTTTGCCTCCACCTGTATTGCCGGGGCGTTGAGTTGCATCATATGCTCGTAATTGTATTCGTTGACCCGGGCCTTTGTAGAATACACCCGCAAAGCCGCCCTGAAGCTGTCAACCTCGCTCCGCGTTAGCTCGGCCTGTACCCGATTGCTAAGGAGGTTCCAGGACGGTATAGATAACTTAACTTCACGCAGTTCCTGCAACGCCTGACGGAACTGGGCCTGATCATCACCAGCCTGTCGCTGTACCGTGGTCAGGAAGATGATGCGGTCAAATAACCGGTAGGCCACCTGCCCTCTCCTCTCCAACGAAGACAGGCTGGTGCTAGTCGAATACAGGGGCTTTTGCCGGACTGGTGGTAACTGGAAGAAATCGCCCACAAGCAAGACGCTCACACCACCAAAGAACTCGAGGCTACGCTGTGGAAAGGCCTGCCGCAGGCGGGAATCGATCCGCGCTAGCTGCTCAAGCCCTAGCATGCTCTTTTCATCGATAACGAGGTATTTGACGTGTCGTAGGCGGGACTGAAGGGCGGCCGCGTCGGCTGGGGGAAGGTCGGTAAAAGTACCACCTACTGGGAGGCGTAGCAACGAATGAATGGTGCTGCCTTGTATCTGGTTACTCGCAACGCCTGTTGGCGCTACGCGGCAAATAGGGCTAGGAATCGGTAGGGCAGCCGCCTGGAGATGGGAGGATAGCACCTTGATAAGGAAGGACTTGCCTGTACCACCACCGCCGTCAACGTGGAGAAGGATTTGAGTAAGACTTTGCGCCTGGAAGTGGCCCATGAAGGTGTCGTACACGAGCCGTTGTTGTGAGTTCAGCTGATCACGCCAGTGAGGGCCAAGGACCTCCACATCGTTGGCTATAGGGTGGCTAGCGATAAGGTCTTTCCAGTAGCTGTCTCGAAATTCCGGATAAGTGCCCACATGCCGTGTCCAGTCGTAATTGACGTCGATATCGCGGCGGCCAAGTAGGTCAAGACCTTCCTGGGTAAGGGGTTTGTCAGGTAAAAGGGCGGCGAGGCGGATCCAGTCTTCGTCATCAAATTCCTCCTCCACAGGCAGAGTCTCGTACTGATCCTCTTGAGGTTGTAATTGAGCCTCTTTTGGCCGGCCGTAATGGTCATCACCATGACTGTGGTGCTGCCAACAATAGGAGAAGGCCTTAGCGTGAGAATTAAAACGCTGGCCGTCAAATGTGAGGAGCTCATCAAGCCGGCGATGTGGGTGGTTCAATGTTAGCTTTACACGGCAGTAATCTGGCCACTGTTGACCTTCTGGATCAGCCTGATAGCGAGGAAAGTAGACCAATACACGAGGCCTGCCATTGACGTTGCCTGGCTGCCATTGCTTCCACATAGAAGGGTCCCTAGAGCAGAAATTCCAGTATTTGAGAAAGGAAACATAGGTCAGGTCCTCTAGGGCTTCTGGGCGTCGACAGTACTTTTCGTAGACGTTGGGGGCCTCGTCAACCTCATCGCCATCGATCCATAGAGAGCGGGAATGCCTGTCAGGATTACGGCAATCAACGTATAGGCAGGTTCGTGAGCCCTCCTGTAACGGCAGGCCGAGGAGCAAGTGGCTAACCTCCTGTTTTGAGTAATCCCGCTCAGCAACTAGCTGATTTAGGAGCTTTGACGTGAAGGAAATCAGGGGGTTGTGGTCCTTGACCCGGGGCATCAGGGTCTTCCCAATCTGGGCAAAAGACTCGCTCATCTTTTCCGACTTGGAGCAGTATTTGGCTGCGTAATCGATTACCTGCTGTAGGCTCGTGCAGGGCGAGACATCTGTATTGGCTAGCCACGCAACGGTAAGCAAGCGGTTGTAGTGGTTAATCTGGCTATCGTTCCGCTCGCCCCTGAAGCTCCAGTGCTTAGAATGGGGAACCTTTTCAAGGGAGGCTAGTAGGCGCTGCCCGTGAGGAAACCCAAAGCGGCACTCTACCTGCTTGGTATGCTTGTTGAGCTGCATACAGTAGTTGTTGCAGCGGTGGCGTTGCACGCGGTTGACTACCATTGATAGGGACTGAACGGTAAGGGGATACTCCAATAGATTACTGATCAGGGGATTCCCTTCCCCAGGCGCCTGTATTCGCTGAGGCTCTGGGTTAACAGCAGATACGTGATATCCCTATCCCCAGATATGGGCGAATCGCTCCCGGGACTGATCATTGTCAGGATCTAAGTCTGGAGGGCTATTTAACCAATAGAGGCCGTGGTGGTGGCTGGACCCCCTGCCACTCGTAGCGACCCCAAGAGTCCGTTAGGTTAAACTTCTGCTTCAGGACAATAGTTCTAAACAGCGTATAACGCTTATGGAAGTGGTAAGCGGCGATGTGGGCGTTGTCTCTCAGTAGTTGCCGGGACAGGGCCATCCGGCTCGCCTCAGGAGCTGCTTGCCACTCGTGGAATCGAGGCATATGACGGTATAGGGATTCCCAGTGGTAATCAGCTGCACTTGCAGTAGCGAAAAGGCCAGGCCTGCCTAGATTATAGGCATATGCTTCCAATTCCTTCCTTTGCTTATACCAATACGGCCGGGTGCCCCTGATTACAGCGGCTTGGCGCGTGATCGACTGGATCAGGGCCTGAGCCTCTGGCTCGTCAGGCTTAGCCATCGCTTCCTCTAGGTCAGCGCGTGTAAGGGGGTGACGGCGGCCTTCGTGTTGCTTGACGAAGTAGTTGCTTCGCTTTCGGACCTGCGCACGTAACAGCGTGTTGAGGGCGACGAATGGCCACGTCTTATGGCGGGCAAAACGTCCATCTTGCCATCTCATCGCATGTGCAAGGTAGTCCTGGTACGTGATGCTCCGTAGGCGAGGCTCCACGAAGTCCGCCTTGCCGTCAGGGTAGAGGGTAGGGAACGCGAGCGTTAACAGCGGCTGGGAGCGGTTGAATTCGTTGATAGGGGTCCTGCGAATAGAAGGCAACGGCATCTGGTGTTGAGCCTGCGCGCCAAGCGGCATATGCTCAAGATCAGCCATACGCTCAGGGTCAGGGGTACCATAAAGGAATCGGGACTGCAGGGCGTTTATTTCGGTATCGGTAACCTGCAAATTCGGGATCGCTGATGCGTCGGCATCGCAAGGATCCTCTTCTACAACCTCCTCAACGGGGCCTTGGGGGACCTCGCCGTCAGGTATGTCAGCCACTTGGCTAGCAACGGAATCAACTATGCTGCCGTCAAGAGGAAGCCGTTGCAGGCGATCCTGCCTCACGACGATATCGCGATAGCCCGGGTGGTGGTGTTGTAGGTAATGCAGCCAAATCAACAGGCATGAGCGGCGTACCCGGAAATCGCGAGCAAACTGCTGCTGGAAGCGAGGGTCGCCCTCCATATTAGGAGGCCGCAGGAGTACGATATCTAGCTCTTCAGGTAGGACTGGGAGCTCTTCAAATAGCCTACCAACGTTGCGAAGAAAGTGGACAACGTGGCCGCGGTATTTATATTGAGCACCACGTACCTGTAGGACCTTCACGTGTACGTGAATCCTAGCAATAAGCATCTCCTCAACCATCGTTAGATCAGGTAGATTGCCGGGGACTTCCCCAAAGTCAAGGTTATTCGTAGCGCTAAAGAAATAGGGCTCGTCAGGGACTCTCTCCCTGTCTCGACTAATACAGCGGCTGCAGATTTGCAAGCTATTTCTCTTCATATCGAACCAATGCTCCCGGCAACGAATGCAACTATGCATCTTGTCGTCATTCAGGGCAGTATAGAACTCCCGCACAAGCGCCTGATCCTCCTCACTAAGGGCAGGCAAGTTCAGGTCCGCTGTAAAAGGTGGATCAACCATCTGATTAAACTGTCGCTCTTGAGCATGTGCGCCTTGTCGTGTATAGCGGCCGCGACGATGACTCTGTGGCAGTAATGAAGGAGTGGTAGGGAACGATTCCCGTGGTATAGGCGTGCCTAGCACAACAGGAGCCGTTGGAAGAGTGCCTTGAGAAATTGGCGTTTGAGGAATCGGCGTGCCCAGAACTACTGTTGGCAGGCTAAGGGTAGGAGGGATAGGGGGAGGTCCCTCTACCACGCTTGGGGTAGATGGACCCAGCAGAGGCCTAGGCAGTTCCTGGAGTACGGGCGCCAGGCCACGGAATAAAGCAGGTATGGCAGGTTGCGAGCCGTTTATAGACGCGGGCGTTGGCGCAGCCCGCCTTGGAGGCGTCAATTTAGCCAGCGAATCGGTCCTCTTCGTGGCTCTGCGTGGCGATAGCCTTGAGGCGATATTCCGCATGGCGGCAACGGCGGCTCGGGATTCGGTTACCCGTTCCTTTTGGCGTGCCCTACAGCTACTACACTGTCCTGTAAACTTCGTAGGGTCCTTGACGCTTCGAAATTCGACTTCGGGCAGGTCTCGCTTGCAGGTACGGCAGTTGCGGACTGCCTGGGGTATATCGTCCTCCATCTGACCGTATATATATCCACCTCTTACCCACCTAGACTGATAGATATCGCTCGGGCAGGGAGGCTTTGCGAGGGCGTACGTGGCTGCGGCAAAACACACCCGTAGGTGGTGCTAGCGGCTTACAAAACCGCTTCAAACCCTGTGCAAGGGAATTGTCTGACAGCCCAGAGGTCAAATACCGTGATAGATCTCGATAGGGAGGTTGTCTGCAAGGTAGTTAGAATAGGTCTGAATGAACAGGGAAGGAGGAAACCGCACTGCTTGCCTGGAGGCAGGGTAACCGGGGAATCTAGAGACGTAGGTCGGCTGCGGAGGTGATATGTGAACCTAGATACCGTTAGTAACCTGATGGGTTTGATAGATTTGACGGAAAAGGGAAGCAGCCGCCATGTAGGTGGTGTAAGGGGCACAGAGCTTATTCAGCCAGAAACGTGCTTAGAAACTAACAAATTAATTGAATTTAAGAAAAGAAGAACTGAAAGCTCTCAGAGAGCTGGCTAGCTAGTTACATACTCAACGCTCAGGGGTTTGTGGCGAGGCCTTCATTTGGTGGCGTTATTAGCATCAGCATCAGCCGACCAATTCCAGCACGAGTTGAGTACAGGCCAGGCCAGTTAGCCAATCAGAAGAGGTTTTATGCTCGATTCTTTCTGACTGAGTAAAACGCCCTTCGGGCTGAATAAGTCCTAACAGATTAGCAGGTGTTTTGATGAAAGTCCGCGACCAGGACCAGCGCAAGCAACAGCAACTTGACCGGCCACTATTCCAACCTGTTTTTTCTTGATGACGTCGCTATAGTACACAGAGAGTGCGAAAAAATGTCACGCATAGAGATACATCCTTCGGACTGTATTACACCCTCCCCACCGCCGGTGAGGGTGTCAGCATATTTTAGTGGATCTTTGAGGCTATTCACAACCTCGTCGGTGCCTATTCAGCCTCACTTTCGGAGGTTGACACTAACTCTTCAGCCTGTTGCTGCTGTGATGAATCGTCAACCTCTCTGGCGCTGTCCTCGCCCTCCAATTGCCATTTTGACTCAGCAAGCGCCAGCTCGTCGTCGCTTAGAGTGCCACAACCGGCATCCAGCTTACTTTCAAGGTGTGACTTAAGCAATGGATCCAAGGTCCTTGATAAGGCTAGCTCGATACCACGAGCGTAAAACCTGACATATGGCGATAATCTCAGCCTCTAGGCCCGTACGCAACCCAGAGATCATCTTGCCAGCAGCTGAAAATAACCTCTCACACTCGGCTGACATCGGCTGGATCGTCAGGAAGTCCAAGGCCATCCCGGATAACCGAGGATATCTGCTTTGTTAGCATACGCTGAAAGTGTTGCTTATTAAAGCGTGAGATGAAGCTATTCGCGATATTCTGTTCCGTAGGCTTGTTGACGTCCAGTTTCAAACCGAAAACCGAGGCAATAGTCGGCTGGTTCGATTTCAGTGCGCCTTCGGATTTCAGCTATGTGGTGCTCTTTTTCTCTCCCTCTGGTGCTGGTGTTTTGTGCTCACGCCATAGATGATTTGCCGCGTTCTGGAGACCTGAAGAGGTAAAACTCGCGATAATGGGACGATTTCTGAGGATACAGTCCTTGCAAGCCCATTTGCGTAAGCCATGACGTTGAATATCATAGCCAAAGTCCCACAGCCAAGAGTTAGTATCACGAGCGCGTTCTGACCAATTCCAGCCTCTGAAATGGCGAAAAAGACGGTCTTCGAGCTGCTGCTGTTGGCCTGGTTGGCCTGGCTGGTTGGCTGACATTGTTTAAAAATATTTTTGGGGCAAAAACAAACAGGAAATCTGTAGAAAACGCGCCCAATAGGGGTATTTTCTCGTCTAATGTTATAAGATTAGCTGTAGGGGTGATCGACCTCGGCTAACTTGGGTCTAGGTACCTCGATTTAATAGGCAATTATATACAAAAATAAGTACTATGAACCGTACAGGGCCAGGGAATATGCCACTGTACCTAAATCCACCTAAATCCACTCCATTACATCCACTTTCAGGTCCAAGTGTAGTGGATTATTACGTAATCTGAGCGCCGACAAGTGGATGTAATAGAGATGGGCCACTTATATGTGGTCCACGTGGATATGCAGTGTAGTTGGTTCGAGCCTTGGCAAGAGAGGCATTCAAAAGCGCCGGTATAGCTGCTGCTCAAGCACTCTTAACAAGAACTCGACATCAACGGATGGGAGCAGGATCTGACAGTCGTGCCTGTTGCAAGACAATTCAGAAGACCATAGTCTATGTCAACTCGATAACGCGGATCATGAAGGTGGTCGGGGCACTGAGAACGCTACTCATTCGGGCAGGCTGTTCAAAGACGGCAGCCATCAATGCTGTCCAGGCATATCATTCACAGCTTGCAGAACCTGATAAGAGGCGTATATCCACAGAGTTCGAAAAGCCTGACACAGAGAGCGCCTTAGATAGCTCAATGCATCGCATCATCGTCGCCACAGATGCCATAGGAATGGGTACGGTAACGAGGGCAGGAAAATCGTACCCATCCTTCCAGTCACGCGTGATTTCCTAGTGGGCAACGAGACCTGCGCCCGCACGCAGTTTCCCCTGATCGTGGCATTTGCTATCACTGTTCACAATGCCAGAGCCTAACGAAGGATCAGATAGTTACTGACCTCGCTACACGCGACTTCCAGGCCGGTATTAGTTATGTTGCCGTCTCACGAGTTACCTCGCTGCAAGGCCTACTCCTTGAGGCGCCTTTCGACCGCCAGAGCCTCTATAGCCACACGCCCACGGAAGGTTTATACGCCTGCGTTTCCTACGTACTGCGTTTGTGGCTAACTATAAGGCAGGGATGAAGATGCGCCTTGCTGAACAACAACGCCGTCAGGCTCAACAGCTGACCGATCCGCCGTATCCACCACGCTACATTGACTAAATGGCGTTTTCCTATAAGCTACAGGGAAAGGGGAAATTCGATATACAGTACATAGTTGATTGGGCCTGTCAGGAAGTGGTAGAGGGACCCCTATGTCTATCAGTCAACTCCCTGACTACAGGTTTGAAGTGGTTTAACAGCTGGTTACCGCCGCAGTCGAATTTCCCCCAGGAGAGTTTAATAGCAGGTATACGGTATTTACCCTTCGGGCTGGATATTCAGCCGGTAAGTCCATTGCCTTGGCAACTTATCGGGTGTTCGAAGTAATTTATAAGACGTTATTTGAATATCCATATAGCCATGTCTGGTCCTGTTCTATGAGTGTATCTACAACAAGGTACGCCTCGATGGCTGCACGCTTCTCTCTGAGCAGATGAACATTGCTGTCGACTCCCTCCGTGTGCTAGATAAGCAGGACTGACTCAATGAAAGCGACCCTTTGACGGTGGCTCCGAAGGCTCCCTCAGCTCGCAAATCCAGGCCGCCCACCCCAAGTACCCCGTCACACAGCCCCCCGTGTCGCTCGCCTGCCTCTACGCGATCGGCTCCGCCCTCGACCCCAACCGAGACGCTCGCATGGGATCGACATGGGATAGCTCCGCCAATCACGAATTCTTCAAGGTCTTCGACTTTGAGCTCTTCGAGCAGAAGCGGATCGGGCCCATCTTTGTACCCTCCTCCGACAAGGCCAACTTCGACGCCACCTACGATGTGGAAGAACTACTCTTGGAGGAAGCGCCGCTCGAGGCTCGAGCAAGACGTCAGAAGCCGAGAGAGCGATTAAAAGAGGATGCGACCGATAAGGAGATCCGCAGGGATGAGCTATATCGGATGATTGAGACCGACTTTCGGCCGTTTGACTACACTGTGGCTGCATACAAGAAGTGAGCTGGCTCATCCTCTTGACCCTGTGTCCCGTGTCCTAACCCCAACAGGATCACTGAAGCCGCCCAAGTCCTTAATAATGAGGCGCAACCCGACTCGGACAACGCTCCTCAGGCCATCACGACTGATGAGGCCGCCGCCATGCCGGCAACGAATGGCGCATACCAGCCATCACCTCTCAATCGAAGCACCAGCAACGAGAGCCGACAGGGCCGTCCCAGCCGACCGGCCCCTCCCCCGCCGTACCAGAACGACCTCCGAAACCGCCACCACTCCATTATCGCGGGCCAACGAGTCACAAGTCCCACTGGGGGCGTTCAGGTGACGCTCGTTGGAGGTGGTAGCTGGTCAGAGTTGGCACGCCAGGATGCGACCCTACCGACGGATGCCAATAATGCCGCTGAGGGCGAGAATGAGGGCTCAGGCGGCATGTTTGGATTCCTGAAGAGCAAGAAAGAGCGGAACAGCCCGAAACCCAAGAAGAGGGGTGTGTTGGGCAAGAAAGGCGCCCGAGCTGTCATCGGCTAAAGAGTGCTCACAATGAATGGGCCATTTGCACGTCGGCGACGATGGATCGATACCCATGAAGACACAGAAGGGGGCAGCTCGTAGTGACTACCTTATATGGCATAACTGTGTTATTTTACCAAATCGAAGCCCTCATGAAGCTGGATCTTCTCCCGAAGCCCGATCGCAAGAACTGGAGGAAGTGGTGCCTTTTTGTATCTTGCGAGGCACATTGCGTGCGCAGCCCCGCTTGCTCCGCATACCATGTAAGCATAAAACCTGCGTAAGCAGCTCCAAGGGTGTGCCAAAAACGGATCCTACCGTGTATCTTTAGGACTGGTGTCGTCAGTATCGTCTCGAGATTAATAATTAAGTCTATTTATAATATGCATTGTCTACTTTCATCCCCGGACAGGCTCTATGCATGCGAGTCGCGACTACTTAATGACCCGCCTCCGTTCTGGGTGGACGCTTCTACCGAGTTAGAATAGGCGCCTTCGATCTGCACAGAATAAGCGGCTCCTTGATTGAGCAGCTCGTCAGTATCATTGTGATGGAAGCCAAGCTGCCTTTTGGGACTAGAGGGCGTCGCCTCCATGCTGTGCATCTCCACCGTAGTGGTAACAGTTGGCCAAGCCTTCTGTCTACCATGTCCACCATGTCCACCATCTTGGGTTCTGCCATCCAAGGTCGTTTCGCCAACTCGGGTTCCTCGGGATCGAGACATGACGTAGTCTGATCCGTGGCCTTCCGAGGACCGAGCAATCTTTCCAATGAGGGAGGCCATCGACATCTCGATATTAAGCTTGACGATATAAGCGAGAGGGTGGAACTGCATATACCTACACAACAAATCTCATAGTCAGTATATTGCCAAGTCTTTTGGTACCCAATGTCTGGTTGATATGTGGGTAAGGGTGTTCGTACACGAAAGTGTTCTTCAAGCTCATCATAGCAACGATGAGAACGTCCATGCTCAAGGAGAAACATATGATGAACATGTTGAACTTGACGAGATTGTCGTACTTGGTCATGCCAAGCCCAACCAAATTCTTCTTGACAATACGAATAAAGAGAATATTGAGAGCACCGTCGACAAGGAGGTAGATGACCTTTTCACATCGATCCCAGATGTCATTGACGTGTATGTATGATTGCGAAATTTGCAACCGTGCTGGTATCCAAATGCAGTAGACCGTAATGTTGATAATCGTAATGAGCGTTGCGACGCCGTACTTGACCTTCCAGACGAACTTTTGGTCATGAATCAGGATTGCGCATCGGTTCACGATAATCTGCAGGAGAAACTGGACTTGAAGCGCCCAGAGGGTTACTGGAGTGGCAAGCAGCCGTTAGTTCAGTAGACCAAAGGCATTAAGCGGGGGTAAAGGGATAAAGTATGCTTACAGATGCAAAAATAGAATGCAAAGCTGCATATTGAATCAGTTATAATCAACCTTTTGGAGTGCAGAATGCATTATCTGGGGATGAAGCTCACCTCGGCGGTATCACCCCAAGAAGGTACATGAAGCAGATGATTCCAAACCCAAGACAGACGGAAATCTCGCCCCAAATCATCCAGATGTATGCGTTGCGCAGCATGGTAAATTTACGCCGGCGGTATGCACTTGCTGTTTGCTTGATGGCCGTCCACGTCGTCAACCAACCAATCCCCAGGGTGAAACCCCATGCAACAGATGCGATGATCAAGTCATACTGTGTCACCGGCTCGGGAACGTAGGTGTCGGGGATAAGAGTGATCATTGTGCGACCAAGAGGAGAGAATTATTCGTAGTGCAAAGGGAGCGAATAGAATGCTCTCATAGTCGAGCTGAGAGGCTGGTCAAGTGGACGAAGGCTGCATTGAGGCGGGGTTTATCGAAGGACGCGAGAATCGAATGTTGGGCGATATTAACAAAACGTCGATCAGGAAAAGGAGATCATATTTCTCTTCCCTGCTGCCGGGCTTATCAAGATCAAAGTGGCCTCGGATGATCCATTGCCCAAGACCGCTGGTGATCGGCGTAGTGTGCAGCCTATTGTTGAACTCCCGACGTGTTCGCGAGTCAGGCCGGCTCTCTATTACTCGTGTCCTTGGTCAGCATAGAGCTGCAGAGTAAGTCGGGGAACCCCGTGCTTGGCAGACACTTGGGATGGTGTTCAACTCCACTTCATTTCCGCCAGCGGCATGAGGTGGCGAAAGACAAGGCTGGATTGACATATGATTGTTAACTGCGGCGCCGAAATGCCTTGCGTGCATCAAACGCCGCAAAGTAACCAACGTCGACTCAACTTTTGGGTGAGGCTCATGCAGGCTTCATGTGCATCGAGTACAAGATCGTTTAGGGCCGCCATGAAGCTGAGGAAGACGTCTTCCAGAGTTCTTCACACAGTGTGGCTAACAGACCGACCGACCCAGACCGGCCCCTTCGGTCTGTCGGTCTGGGTTTGTCGAAGCTCCTGGTCTGTCGGTCTAGGTCTGTCTGGGTTAGCAACCTGGTCGGTCTAGGTCTGATTATCTGATGCCCTCATTGGCTACCCTTGCCATGCCCCACTTAATTTGCCACTGCGAACTCGCACCCGCAAAAAGAGTGGGGGTGGTACGGGTGCGTTAAGGCTGAGTCGGCCAATGGGAGCCCTGGAAACCCCTAACCCAGACCAACTCAGACCACCCAATCCGACCAACAGCTCCGGTCTGTCGGTCTGATGACAATTGCCGGTCGGTCGGTCTGCGGTCTGAAGATGGTCTGTCAGACGGTCTGTCAGACGGTCGGTCTGTTAGCCACACTGTCTTCACATGCATAAAAATGCCCGCGTGAACATCTGCACCGTCAAAGCGGCGATAGAGTTCGCCTAGCACACCGTTTCATGTGAAGTCAGGGCTAGCTCCGTGCGCCGCGTTGTAACTTCGACAGATGCAGCAAAGCGTTGACAACTCAAATCCGGGGCTTGCGAATCGCGTGTCTTTATGCTTCCCCCTCGAGCGATATCGTGGTTCCTAATCAATATCCAGTAAGGCCGGTTGGAAATCGAGGCAATAATGCAAGCCAACCGTCTTGTCGCGCAGATCCGGAATTGAACATCTTCGTCTTGTGGAGTGTTGGTGACGCTCTCCTAGCGCTGCGTCACGCAGGGGTTTCGTAAGCTGCCTAGCCCAAAATCGTTGAATTGTCCGGGACTGGGAGGCCGCGAGGATTCGTATCTGCGTGAGATTAATGCCCGATCTCCTCCGTAAGCCCAGTCGAGTCATGTCCCAGGCTTACGGACTGATCGGCGGTTCCCACATCCTACTCGATTCATGTGCGCCCGGCTGTTGGGTCAGCGGTAGTCTCCGCGGTGGCAAGAAATGGCTTCCCCGAAGAACTGGCTCCTGTTAGAAGTCGGCATTTCTTCGTACAGGAGGGCATATCTTTTAGGTCTCACTCACTTGTGACTCGACTAGACTTTGTTGGGTTGGGATTAATGAAGATGGCCGCCCTTAGCAAATCCACAACGCTCTGCAGGCGGACCGAGGCATGGTTCTGGACCATGAGATGTGCACGGGCTCGGACCATGGCGGCAGCCTAGCCATAGCGTAGTGCATTACGGCAGCCGTGAGATTCCTTGGGCTTTTCCCGATTAAAGCCGACCGAGGTCGAGAAATCGAGGAAAGCCACGTTATTGAAGGCTGTCGGAAGAGAGTTGTGGCTTGGTGACGTGAAGACGTTGGCGATGCCTGCTGCTTTATTAGTAATCGATCTTCATCGATAAGAACGTTGAAATATGCGAGAAAAAGTGAATTTGTAGGAAAATGACGCACCAGACGTGATATGTGACCTTGTCCATCTGCTGTGAAGCTTCTAGGCTGCGTTTGCAGAGACACACGTTGTCAACTGTTGTATTCAGAAAGAGAAAGGGACTGCAAGAGTTCACTTCTCCTTTACGATCGAGGGTGTGGCATGGCTTTAATACTGATAGATAAAGCTGTTGTTATCAGATGTGGTTTGGAATGCAATCTCCATCGGTCCGACGATGGGTCCTCCCGGCCGTACGGAGACCCCTACTTTAACCCTATTGATGTGACACGGACAACACGGGACTCCGAGCAAACACCTAGAGGCCGAGCAAGTGCCGATTCAGTCACAAGACATAGCCGCAGTGATCATGCGACTTCCGGAACGGATGATGTTGGTCGTGTCGGAATATATCCAGGAAAAGGAGGCCGAAACTCTGCTGCTCACCTGCCGCACCCTACGCCAGATGACCCATGATACTCGGGACCCAATAGGCGCACGGGTACCCGTGCGTATAAAATTTCACGGGACCCGTGCGGATGATGTAAGCGTTGATGGCTAACACGAAACGCGTCGTGATCGCGAGGAATAGCTGCCCCTACTTAGAGGAGTTCTTCTTAGCTCTCTTCAAAAATGGACCCAACCAAAGGCGCCGCCTCGTTTCCAGACGATTGCCTCCCTCCTGAACGCGACTATGAGTCTCGAGATGCCTTATTTAAGGCGATTAATGCATGGGCAGCTCCGCGTGGCTACGCCTTTGTTACTGGAAGATCAACTAAGGAAAAGACTGGAAGGCTGACAGTTACGTTCACTTGTGATCGTAGCCGCCGCCTTGATAATCCCTCACAACATCGGCAACGAAAGACAACTACACGATCCACTAGCTGCCAATTCTCTGTGCTAGCAAAGCAGTCCCTTGATACAACTACCTGGACCTTACGCCATCGTCCCGATAGACGATTTGCTACACATACCCACGAGCCGAGCTGGCACCAATCTGCTCATCCAGTACACCGGATGCTATCAGATACAGATAAATCAACAATCAGCCGCCTTGCAAATGCTGGGGTACCTCCTAAGGATATCAGGACCTATATCCGTCAGAACTCCGATTCAATTGCAACTCAGCAAGATATCTACAATCGTATTGCAGATAGCAAACGGGATCTCTGCGAAGGCCAGAGCACTATCCATGCCCTAGCTAACCAGCTAGATAAGGAAGGGTTCTGGAACCGGATGCAGCTTGATCTAGATGGCCGGGTAACAGCAGTCTTATTCGCTCATCCCGACTCATTGGCATACCTTCAGGCGTACCCAGATCTGCTCTTCTTGGATTGTACATACAAGACGAACAAATACGGGATGCCGCTCCTCGATATGATCGGTGTTGATGCCTGCCAGCGATCCTTCTGTATCGCCTTTGCATTCCTGAGCGGCGAGACTGAGGAGGACTATATCTGGGCCCTGGACCGGCTCAGGTCTATGTATGAGCTCTGCGGCACAAGACTTCCATCTGTTATCCTAACAGATCGCTGTATAGCTTGTATGAATGCCGTATCTCGCTGCTTTCCATCTGCAATCTCGCTCCTATGCCTCTGGCATGCCAACAAGGCAGTCCTTCGCTACTGCCATCCAACCTTCATACGCCACCGGCAAGGATCAGAGGCCTACCAACAAGGCCTAAGCAATTGGAACGAGTTTTTCAATCACTGGCATTCAATTATTGGATCTTCAGATGAGGAGACCTTCGAGCAACGCGTACAAGAGATTGAAAGGCGCTACCTACCGCAGTACGTTGAAGAGGTTGGATGTATCAAGACCAATTGGCTTGATCTATATAAGGAAAAGCTTGTTAAGGCTTGGGTTGATCAGCACCCCCATTTTGGCAATGTGGTTACCTCACGGGTTGAGGGTATCCACGGGCTGTTGAAGAGCCATCTCAAGACTTCTACGCTAGATCTCTTCGAGGCTTGGAGGGCTATGAAGCATGCACTGCTTAATCAGCTAGCTGAGCTACGATATAACCAAGCTAAGCAGCAAAGCCGGATACCAATTGAGCTCTCCGGGTCACTATACAGTGCCGTACGTGGCTGGATATCTCATGAGGCTTTACGGAAGGTCGAAGAACAGCGAAAGCGGCTCTTAGAAGGAGACCTACCTAGATGTACCGGATCTCTTTCTCGATCTCAGGGGCTCCCTTGCGCTCATACACTCAAGGATCTGCAAGAACAAGGTCAAGCCCTTCGCCTGGAGCATTTTCATACACAATGGCACCTGAGCCGCAGTGGCACTCATCAGTTGCTTCTAGAGCCTTGTCGTCGATCTGATCGGATAACTGCCGGTTCAACTAGACCGCAATCAAGCACTCAGAGAGAGCCAAGTGCATTCGAGGTAGTTGAGGCAGCAACTCAGCCAAAGGCACAGCCTAGATGCAGTAGATGCCACACATTAGGTCATAAAATGACGTCGAAGGTATGCCCTCTGCGGCATGAAGAGCTCTTGCAATCATCAGCAGCATCAGCAGCACCAGCAGCACCAGCAGCACCAGCAGCACCAGCAGCACCAGCAGCACCAGCAGCGCCGGCAGCGCCGGCACTAAGATATGATAACCCGCAGGCTATCTATCAGAGATATATCGCAGCAAGAGAAGCTTGGTATAGGGCGCAGCCTCGCGGCAGCATCAAGACCAACCAGCAGTATCGGAAGGCGATGGGTCTGCCTTTACGATATAGCAAAGCCGACTACGACTGGTGCCTTGACTGGAAGCAAATGACCAAGCGCTGTATAACGCCAACGGGCCCTAGGGAATGGACCAAAGAAGAGATGATGGCCTATCTTGACTGGGATATGTTTGAGAACGATCGTCTTGACGCCCAGGTAGCCGATGAGATAGTAGTGCGACCCTTTTCGAGCAGACGAGGGCCGGGCGAGATCTGGAGAGCATGTGAGAAGGATATCGAGGAGCAGCAGGCATTGTATTCAGCCAAGTAGCCATATCTCATTTGTAGTTGTATTGTTGAATTGGAATTCGTTATCCCTACATAGCCGCATTTGTAGTGTTAGCCATCAACGCTTACATCATCCGCACGGGTCCCGTGAAATTTTATACGCACGGGTACCCGTGCGCCTATTGGGTCCCCGATCTGCTGGTGGCTGGGATGTGGATACTATGTAAGGAGCTGTGCTCCTCTCAGACGGCGGCCAATACATGGGCGCCCGGGCGCCCAAATAAAATTGCGCGCCCAGGCGCGCCACCCACAAACTGTCCGGCGTCCCATTGGCCCATGCAACACGCGCTGCAAACTTACAAGCACAGTCTGAAGTTACTATGTCCTCATTTGACAACCGTAAAGCATAATCGGCTACGGTTTGACGACAATACACTGATCTACTGAGCCAGCAGTCGAATGCAAGGCTTGCTGCTTCTTGCTGTCTCTTTCAACGCTCTTCCAGATGTCTTTCACACCTCTTCTCTTGTTTGCCAGCGGATTGTCTCCCATCTCATGGACGACTTGGGCCTCAATGCGTTCATCCTCCGCCTTACTCCAATCCAAATACGCCATCATCTCTTCTTTCGTCCATTCTCTTGATCCTGTTGAGGTCATATAGCGCTTGGACATCTGCTTGTAGTCCAGACACCACTCATAGCTCTGCTTGTCGTACCTTTGTGGTAACCCCATCGCCCTACGATATTGCTGGTTGGTCTTGATGCTGCCGGCGGGCTGCGCTGCGTACCACGCGCTTCTCGCGGCAACATCCTTTCCATATATAGCTTGTGGCGAGTCGTACCTCGGTGGTGAATGCAGGAGGGGCTCTCGCAAATGGCATGGTTGTTGCACCACAGACTCTCCACCGACGGAGCTTGGCATGGTTCCTGCCCGACCGTCTGAAACGATAGGGGAGTGGAGGCCTATAGTGGAATCTTGTATAGTAGGCAAAGGCGGGACAAATGGGGTTGGTACAGCGGCGGGAGAGCGAGAGCGTCGAACAGCTTCCGCAGGGCGTTCTAGTGTAGCTCCGGCCAATGATGGCTCATGGGTCACCGAAACACTTTCAGCAGGATCAGTAAGAGTTGGAATTGCGACTGGTGTTGCGTCCGGCTGCGGGACTGACTTCGAAGCCGGTGCTGTCGGTGTGAGCAACTCCTGGAGCCTCAGAGGACATGCCCTCGAGGACTTTATGTGACCGACTGCGTGACATCTACTGCACGTACGGGGCCCTTTCTTGCCGGACTGGACGATTTCAAATCCAGAGCGTTCTCGTCTGGTGCTCGTTGTGGGCTGGCTAGTTGCCTGGATACCTTGCCTTGGGACTCTACGTGGCTCCAGTATGGGCCGCGGCCGGTCCACATTCCGTTTCAAGGCCCAATGAGGATGAAAATGCTCGAGCAAAAGGCTCTGATTTTCCTCCTCAAGTTTCTTCAACGTGTGGGAACATGGCAGTCCATGTGAGGAAGTGAAAGACTGACTGCAAGGAGCTTTGAGAGGCGCCAGAAGTAGCTTCCGCTGCTCTTGCACTTTGCGCAGTACCTGGTGTGACACCCAACCCTGCACGGTTTCGAACATCTCTCCCGAGACATCTAGAGGCGTCCGGGTCTGTTGAGAGGCTCGTATGTGATTCAGCTCTTTTAGTTGGTTGGTGACCGCGTGGCGCATGACCTGCCAAGAGTCGAAGAGGTCGAATGTGGATGTCTTGATATATGATTTAATCAACGAGTGGATTCCTTCGGCCCTAGGAGGCAAACGTTAATTAGCTTTCAATATTAATGTAAGCCCTGGCTGACTACCTCGAAGTGGCCACATTGCCAAAATGCAAGTGCTTATCCACCCATGCTTTAACAATTTTCTCCTTGTGCGGCTCGAGCCAGTATAACTTAATATACCCAACCGCCCGGGGGCGGCTTTTGGCGTACTTGAGCTCAAACTTGGCCAACCGCTCTTTGAACATCACTTCGGTTGGCGAATCCACAATTGAGTGCCATAATCCGTAGAATTCGTTCCATGCTTCCTCTGCTTGACCGCTCGATTGGGTACTCTTCAGTATAAAGTCAGGTCGACAGTACTGCAGAACTGCCTTGTTGACATGCCAGAGGCAAAGCAGTGCCTTGGAGGAAGGGAACCAGGTTGCAGCTGCATTTATCGCAGCGAGGCATCGGTCAGTCAAGGCCACAGAAGGAAGCTCACGTTGATAGAGTGATTCGAGATGATGAAGTGCCCACGAATAGTCTTCTTCTGATTCACCTGATAGAAAGGCAAATGCGATGCAGAACGAACGCTGACAAGAATCAACTCCAACCATGTCAAGGAGCGGCATGGCGTGCTTGTTCGTCTTGTAGGTGCAGTCTAACAACAAGACGTCTGGGTTGCATTGGAGGTAGGCAACCGAGTCTGGATGGGCGAAAAAGATGGCTGTAAGCCGATGATCTGCATCCAGCCTAACTCGACACCAGAATCCCTCTTCGTATAATTGGTCAACCAGCGCTTGGATACTGCTTTGCCCTTCGCGTAGATCTCTCCTGGTTGCCGCAATTCGGTTATAGACGTCTTGCTGAGTCGCGAGGCTATCGGAATTGTTATGGAGGTAGGTTCTGATATCTCGAGGAGCAGTACCAGCGGTCGTCAGATTTGAAATAATGGCAGCATCTCTCTCGTTAAGCTGGCGATGCGCCGGGTGTGCAGACGCATCTTCACTCGGTGGGTGATTGTGCTGGGCACACTCCTTGTCTGGTCGATGGCTTAGGACCCATGTACTTCCATCCAGTGACTGTTTGGCCAGTACTGAGAACTTGCATCCGGTTCTCCGGCTACAAGTGCGGCGTTTTCGTTCGATAGATGTACTCGGTGGCGGCTTATTCCGATCGCATGCAAACACGACTTTGATTCGACCGTTTGGGGTCTTCGTGGATTTTCCCGTTGTGAATGCATAACCTCGAGGTTTCGCCCAAGAATTGATGGCTGTGAGCAGAGATTCGCGTGATTCATATATGCCCTCCGGCGGCAGGGCATCATCAACAAATGTCGTCTGATCCATTGTTTTTCCTGGACCTGAGGTGTTTGTCGCGGTTTAGGTTACAGTTGCAGAGCGCGTGTTGCGTGTTGCATGGGCCAATGGGACGCCGAGCAGTTTGTGGGTGGCGCGCCCGGGCGCGCAATTTTATTTGGGCGCCCGGGCGCCCATGTATTGGCCGCCCTCTCAGACATATGCAAGTTAAACCTTTTTGCTTCATCAGGTTATGAGCCCGGAGGGCACCATCTTCCTCCAACCGAAAAGCTGAGTGTTTTCTGTCTTCCGTTCCACCTTTTCTGGACAGCACAAGAAGTCGAAAGACTTCCTTCCACTGCGCATGCACACTTAGCTTACCTGGACCTACCTCCTCTTTTGGTATTTCGTGGAGTTTGCAAATCAGCTGATGAGACATGTCTAGAAATATCTCGAGAACGAGTCCTTGGCCCCTCTGTCCAATACACCGAATTTTAACCATCAATCCCAAATCACTGAGGAACTCTCAGACCGCAGTCTGGCTGACGAACTGGCAGACCCAGACCAGCCCTCTCGGTCTGTCAGTCTGAGATTGTTGAAGCTCCCGGTCAGGCGGTCTGCGCCCACTCAAACCGACACAGACCAAGACCGTCTGAAACGTGGTCTGCCAGATGGTCGAAAGAGCCGAGACTGCTATGTGTTTATCCTTCGGATAGTCTCTATCCGGCTCGGATAGCCCCTATCCGTGTTACACTCTTGAATGAGCGACCTGATCTTGACAAATCATACGACCTCGAGTCAATAAAAAAACTCTTCCAGCAGACATCGCCTAACACAGACAAGATGACTCCCCAAGCCTCGACCTAAAACCTGTCGAAAAGTGTCTGTCCTCTCTATACCTTGATCATCAGCCTCTCGGAAAATTCACCATGTCCCTTTCCAAGGAATCGCTCAACCTTGCTAGCACTTCAAGCGCCATTCCAAAGCTGGAGCAAACCAGCCAGTGGCTGACATGGAAGAGAGAAATGCTGGACCTACTAGACATGTGCGGATACGGAGACCTTTTGACCAGGAACGCTCGACCGCCAGAAGAAGGGAACGACCTCACAACACAGATTGAAACCTGGAGGAGCCGTCAGGATCGAGCATGCGGCGCCATCCGAAGTCGGCTCGGCTACAACGCCCGAGTGTTCACCACAGGGATCCTAACGGCACAGGGTATGATCAATCACCTTGAAACCCGTTACCGCCCCGTTGGAAGCGCCATCTTTCAAGAGCTCGACCGGAGATATCAAGAACTCACTCTTGACTCTTGTGATTCGGTTATGGAATATGCAAACAAGCTTCGTCAAGTTAGGGCTGAACTGTTGGTGTAAAGTCCTTATATATAAAATATATAACTGATAAGAAAATATCTCCTTTAGCTCTTATCAGATAAGACTATAAATAACATATTCAAAATCTCCTGATTTTTAGCTTTATAATGGTATATAATATGCCTCAGAAAGCCTATCTTCCTTATACTATAACTACAAAAGACATCTATAATAAGAACCTTCAATAAGGTTAGAGTTCAAGCATCAGACATACGTCTAACAGTCTTAAAACTCGGGACACGTCTTACCCGGTTTTACTATGACAAATTGTCCAAATCCCCTGTTAGATTGGACATGTGACTAGACAGCAATCTCTCTATAAAGCTGGGGCTTTTCTCTAGCCAGTCCAGAAGGATTATCATCATCAATACATGCATTTCTCAACCAATCACATCAAACCGACTATCTTTCTAATCGTCTTTTTCTGCTCTTTCTGAATCTCCAATCCCTTTTCTGATTGGTCAATTCCTTGACCCACAATCGCCGAGTTCCACCAATAACCTTCCACTCCTTCCACTCCTTCCACTGCTGTAGCCTTTACAGTTGGAGATGGATGAAATCTGCCAGATTGGGGAA
Organism: Dactylonectria macrodidyma; assembly: GCA_020744425.1. Classification (NCBI taxonomy): domain Eukaryota; kingdom Fungi; phylum Ascomycota; class Sordariomycetes; order Hypocreales; family Nectriaceae; genus Dactylonectria; species Dactylonectria macrodidyma. The sequence continues at coordinate 87,857 of JAGMUV010000033.1, forward strand.
CCACACTTTGTCAACAAGTTCCTCTGCGGGCTTGGACCAGACTATGAAGTCTTCCTCACTGCTTTCAATCAGAATCATAACATCCTTCCTATCCGAGATCCAAACAATCGCAACGTCATCCTCAAAGAGGCCGTTACGTTCGAAACTGCTATCTTTGCCGCATCTCAAGAAGAGGACAGACAAAGAGGAGCCACTGCAAGGATTGCACATAGAGCCATGGTGGTCCAGGGTACCTCAGGTTGTGGACACTGTGGAAGAAAAGGACACAAGAAGTCAACTTGCTGGAAACTTCACCCGGAACTCAGAAGAGAGCATGAAAAGACAGCTCACGAGAGACGACAACGAAAAATGCAGAGACGGGAGAAGGAGAAGGAGAAGGTGGATGATGAATCGGAATCTGCTACGGCTGGGACTCCTGCATACCTCCAACCCGAACAAGCTCGACTGGCTCTATGGCAAAATGACTTTCAAGGTCACCTTGGATTAATTGGCTCGTCATTCGGACTCTCTGGATCTCAGGCATCCCCCCAAGCTCGGGCCCTCGAACGGATCCATGTCTTGGATAGTGGTGCCTCCTCACACATCTTCTGTCGATCTGCGAACTTTACAATTCTTCAAAAATACCAGGGACTCCCGATCAATGGCATTGCAAACGCAAGAGTTATGCCAGGAGGACGTGGAACCTACTCCCTCCGAGTGCAAGGACCCAAGGGCCACAGAATGTTACTCTCGATAGCGCTCTGTATGTTCCGGAAGGATACTCGAACCTACTGTCCGTGTCAGCACTGGAGAAGAATGGGGCAGAAGTTCTTTTCCGAAATGGGAAGGCAGTGGTCAGAAACAAAGGAAAAGTCGTCCTCACTGCAACAAGGATCTCTGGCGTCTATGTGGTCGACGAAGCTGAGGAAGATCACTTTCAAACCGCTTTGGCCTCCTTTTCAGTGGGAGACCCTCGGCTGCATCTTTGGCACGAACGACTCGCACACTTGGGAGAGAGAAATATTAAGAGACTGATGAAGATGTCTACTGGAATTCGACCAGATGAGTCTACATCAACCCCATGTGGAGCTTGCGTGCAAGGCAAACTCAAGGAATGCCCCCATGTTCGACCGATCAAGAAAGGGACTTACCCCCTGGAGTGTATTCATGCGGACATTGCTGGACCCTTCCCGGAAGTGGGAGTGGACGGGAGCCGGTACTGGGCCTGCTTTATTGATGATTTTACTCAGATGTCCTGGGTATATCCAATCAAGGAAAAGTCAGAGTTTGAAGAGTGTTTCCAACACCTACTGAAGCAGTTCGAAAGACCTGAAAGACGATGCCACTTCCTGCATCTTGACCGAGGAGGAGAAAATCGAAGCCACATCCTGATTGTGTTCTGCCGAGACAGAGGAATTCATCTCTCGTACACAGCGACAGAGCAACACGAGCAAAATGGATTGGCAGAGGTTCTCAATCGAATCATCATGGAAAAGCTCACGCCCACACTGGTCAAATCCGGGCTTGCTTTGAAGTGGTGGCCATACTTCCTCAAGGCAGTGAACCACATCCGAAATCTCTGTCCCACGGCGAGCATCTCCACCACTCCATACCAAGCCTGGTGTGGAGATATTCCTGATCTCAGTCACCTGCGAATCCTTGGCTCACGAGGATGGGCTCTGCTTCCATCCTCTAAACGAAAGAAGATGCAATCCAGGAGCACTCCCTGTCAGCTTCTAGGCTATCAGGGTAGTACGAACTATTTCCTTCTTGACGAAAGGGGACGAGTCTTTGTGTCTAACAATGTCGTCTTCTCCGAAAACATCAAAAGTGTCGAACCAACACTCGACAATCTCACGCATCAGATGAGTGACCAGAGACCATCGCAACGACGACGGGTAGACAGAGAACAGAACACAGACGTGGAAAATCCTATCATTCTGGAACCGTCACCCCTTCCGATCGTGTCAGGAAAGGCAGATAGAACCGAGGAGATTGGCCATGGAGAGACGTCCTCGGATGAGTCCTCAGTGGGAGATCCAGGATGGGATCTGGACCAAGAGTCAACCAGATCGAGTATCCATGTTGCCACAGACGAGCATGAAGTGCCACCGGAAGCAACAGAACGGCACGCAGAGTCTCGGCTGCCCGAAAGATCGACCAGAGGACAGCTGCCATCGAGATACATACTGGCAAGCACAAACTTCGCCTTCCTCGCAACGATTGCAAGACAACTGTACCTAGTTGCTCGCGACATCGACCAGTCAGAACCAAAAACCTTCAAGGAAGCCACTCAGGGTCCTCATGGAAGACTCTGGTGGGGAGGACTGAAGGATGAACACGGATCTCTAATCGAGAATGGTGTCTGGACCCTAGTTACGCTTCCACCAGGACGAAAAGCCCTTCGAGGCAAATGGGTGTTCAAGCTCAAACGAGGGGAAAAAGGGGAGGTTCTGCGGTACAAAGCCCGCTTTGTCGTGAGAGGATTCGAGCAAAGGGAAGGAATTGACTTCAACGAAACCTTCGCCTCTGTTGTCAAGCCGATGAGCTACAAGATGATATTTGCCATTGCGGCGGCACTCGACTTAGAACTGGAACAAATGGATGTCAAGACAGCCTTCCTCTACGGCCTCGTAACTGAGGAGATATACGTGGAACAACCCGAAGGATTCAACGATGGAAGTGGGAGAGTCTGTAAGCTCTTGAGAGCACTATATGGACTGAAACAAGCTCCAAGAGTGTGGTACGAGACCATCTCGACCTTCCTCGAGACGCTCGGGTTCAAGCCCTTACTGTCAGACATGGGGGTCTTCGTGAAAGGTCACACGTTCATCGCGGTGTATGTGGACGATCTGCTTATTGCTGGACCCTCCAAGGACGAGATCGTGACGGTCAAGCAAGCTCTGTGCAATAAGTTCAAGATGACAGACCTGGGCCCATGCAAATATTACCTAGGCATGTCCCTGAGGAGAGACAGGGCGAACCGATCAATTTTCCTGTCGCAGACATCGTACCTGGAGAAAATACTTCGAGACTTTGGAATGAACCAATGCGCCCCTAATGCCACACCAGTTGCCACAAGCAAGTTCGGAGAACCAGATCCTAACTATAAGGCAACCGATGAACTCAAGCAGTGGTATGCAAAGGCGATTGGATCCCTGATGTACCTCATGCTTGGGACGAGACTAGACATTGCCTTTGCTCTCTCTCTATGCAGCCGGCACCTGGGAAACCCAACCAACGAACATCAGACCGCTGTCAAGCGTGTTTTTCGATATCTCAAAGGATCGCAAAATCTGGAACTGGTGTACCAAGGAAAGCTGCAACCCCTTCTCGGCTACACCGACTCGGATTGGGCGGGGGATCTGGATACTCGAAAGTCAACGTCTGGATACGTGTTCAACCTTGGCACGGGCGCTATTAGCTGGAGCTCGAAGAGGCAAAGGACTGTTGCCCTGTCCTCATGTGAAGCAGAATACATGGGGCAAACGGGAGCAGCAAAGGAAGCAGTCTGGTTGCGAAGCCTTCTCCAGGAGCTGTTGAAAGAGTACAGGGAGGTCCCAGAACTGAAGACAACTGTGATCTTCGGAGACAACCAAGGAGCGATCGCAATGTCGAAGAATCCCCAGTTCCATGCAAGAACCAAGCATATTGATATTCAGCATCATTACTGCAGAGAGAAGGTCAATGATGGAACCGTTGACTTCCAGTACATTCCAACAGGCAAGCAGGTCGCTGACGGGCTGACGAAGGCCTTGCCGAAGGATCGTTTTTTTTTCTATTTCGGGAAGCACTGGGCCTCAAAGAACGACGATTGTGAGAACGTGAAAAGATGGACATCCAAGGGAGACCTACCATGGACAGACAGGAGACCCACAGATCCAAGATTGCACTGAAGCGTGAGGAGGGTGCAAAGATTAGTTGGAGCGGGAGATCTTCCACGAATAGATAAAGATCCATGACCTCAAGATTGCACTGAGCGTGAAGAATGTGCAAAGATGGACTGAAGTGGGAGACCTACCATGGACAGGAGACCCATGGACCCAAGATTACAAGACCTGCAGAGATGGGCATAGGTGGGAGATCTTCTGTGGACAGAAAGAAGACCCGTGGGTTCAAGATTGCGCTGGACTAGGAAGAAGATGCGAAGATGAGCTTAAGTGGGAGATCCTCTATGGATAGAAGAAGACCCATGAGTTCAAGATTGCACTGGACTGGGAAGAGGGTGCACAGATGAACTTGGAGGGAGATCTTCTGCGGACAGAAGAAGACCTGCGGCCCCAAGATTGCGCTGGATTGAAGAGAATGCGCAAAGATGGGCCTTCGTAGGAGATCTTCTATGGATGGAAGACCCATGGGTTCAAGATTGCATCGGACTGAGAAGAATGGTGCAAAGGTGGACCTAGGTGGGAGATCCTCCGCGGATAGAAGACCTGCGGTCCTAAGATTGCAAGACCGTGCAAAGATGGGCTTCAGAGGGAGATCTTCTGCGTGTAGAAGAAGACCTACTGTCCCAAGATTGCATGAGGCTGTCAAGAATTTCCGAATGCCTGGGTCGAGATGGCTCTTTCCCTGCAGTTTTCACCCACGAAGGTGTTTTTGGGGTTTTAACGAGACTCGGCAGGCGTGCACATCAAGTCCAACAGCAGCTCGAGTGGGAGTGTTGAGACCGTATGACTAAGATGGTCCGATCTGCTGGTGGCTGGGATGTGGATACTATGTAAGGAGCTGTGCTCCTCTCAGACATATGCAAGTTAGACCTTTTTAATATTACCTGCAACCTTTTTGCTTCATCAAAGGAGCCAACCCGGAACGGTCTTGATACTTCATCGGGGTACCATCCTCTCAATCTTTGTTTTTACTGCGGCCACAAAGACTATGGCGGAACCCGACCCCCCGCCCTCCTTGCTCCAGATCAGAGCCATGGAAGAGTGCGTATCACAAGTCTGCCAACATCTCGAGGACATCAAGTCCCCTTATCTTTTGTATCAGGAGCAGGTGGCAGTGCTGAAGGATAGTGTTGAGCAGGAGTGGGCGCGCGTTTCGTCCAACCTCACCCGGCAAGACTTGACAACCCTGCAACAGAGCACACTGACGCTCGGTGGCCAGTTGAGGGAACTGGAGCTCAAGCACGCCGCTACCATCAAGGAAGACGACAAGGCGTACAGAGCCTCACTGGAAGCACACATTAGAAAGCTCTGCAGGGATATGGTCGACATATTTGGGAGATCCTTGGTGACGGAGACCCTACAGGAATGCCCAACGGAGCCTGTGCCAGGATCGCGCAGTCCTGCTAACCGGCCCCCTGCTCCAACAGACCCCACATCGCAAGAGAACACACAGTCAGCATCTCAACACAACGCTACAGATACACCGCCCAATGTTCGTTCTCAAGATGCCAACATGCAAGAACCCGACAGCACCGAAGACCAGACCACGCCCACCAACTCGTCCATGTCCATTAATCCCGTTAGTCCAAGGCTCCAATCCTAACCTCAAGTCCTGCTTCCCCGCTAATATGTCTAGAAAAAAAGAATGGGATCTATCGTCTCAGGTAAACAAAAACGTGCCCGAATGGGGCAAACTGAGCCTGCAGAGACCAAAAGAACCATCGAGTTTGATGAGGTCTTCCAAGATGGGAATGCCGCAATAAAGCATACAATAGTCCAGTTCCGTGACGAGTGGTACATTCTTCTGTGCGATGAGCACGGACTCGGTTTCAAACATCATCCCATCATGTCGGCCGCCAAGCATCTCAACGGGAGGGCTCACGGTAAGCTGCCTAAAGACCACGAAATGGCCATCAAGCACCTTGGTGTTCGTGTTCTAAACTGCAGCGCAAAACTCGCAGAGGAGAATAATAGGGTATGCCTAGTGGCATATCGAACGGGATACGACCCGTCAAAGATGCGCACGCGAACCAAGAACAAAACTTCTGAATCCATTCACGTCTCGCCGCTTCTCGAACAAACAGATCAACATGTAGACGCGCCGTTGGGCAACAGGGGAAGCGCAAGTGTGAATGGTAGGGGCAAGAGTGGCCGGAGACCGCGAAAAAAATTTGATGGAATTGTTGATCCAACACCAGGCGGCATTTATCTCGGATACTGGTCAAAGTCCAGGGAGTGGCAAGCTGTCCTCGTTCTCCCTGGAGTTGCCACCGAGCAACCCATTGATATTGGTTTCTCAGGCACAATCCAGGACCTAGGTCTCACAGAACAACTACCGCCGTGTTACACTTATGATCCTCAGACGGGTATTCTTGATTGGCAAGAGGACTACAAAGATGGAGGTCCTTTGGTTACAGAGCGACAATTTCCTGTCATGTACTTTGATGGCTTGGATTTTCCTAGCGAAAGCTCAGTTGGCTGGGTGGCAGCCAACGATCTCCAGTCTGTTGATACTCAAGATTCCAGCTTCGAGCTAACTCCTCACTTCAAATTAGTCCTGGATTTTTTGGAGACCCAAAGAAGCAAACAGGCCGAGAATTCAAATCTCGAGAACATGAAGCAAACGGAATTGAGACTGGACCGGGCAGACATCGACAATCTGGATTCTACGGTCGTCACCGCACCAGCGGCTTTGCCGGCAGAACAAAGCCAAGAGGAACAGTCAAGTCCCCAACCTGGCCTCAGCCAAAATAATTGTCAATCAGATGACCAAGAGACGCCACTGTCGTCCGAAGAACGCCGCACCAACAGCGTGGCGGGCTTACCATCGAACAGAGCTGACTTTCATCACAACCCTAGTGCCGACCCGAAGACTCACCATGAAAATCAGAACCCCAACGTTGTGGCCATAATCAGCGATTTCTCCAGCAATGCAGCTTCGGCAGCGGCCACAGGAACTCCTCCAGTTGGCGACCGGCCCGAACCCGTCATCTCACCTTCGATGTCTTTATCTGTACAACCAGTCACGGCTCCAACCCCAGACAACCAAGGTGAACGTGACAGCCCGCTCAGGAATAGAAAATTGCTCCAAATGGCAGCTGATGGCTGCAGACTGAATGGGTGGTTGGACCAAGACGGCCCTTCAGCAGTGGAGGAAGTGGATGGAACCCGAACAGCCGCAAGCCGACAAAGTCGCATTTCACCGCTAGCAGACGGTCCAATCCATCCAAGCCAAGCCCATATTGCACCAGACCCACTTCGGTTTCAAGCGAAGGACCAAGGGAAAGACATGGAGCCACCCCCAATTGCATTGCAGGCTACGGAGCGACCTAAGATTGGTGGCCAGCGCCTCGGTCTATTGAGACAGCAGCATAGTGCCGAGGGTCCGACATCTTTTCATAAAGAACACCTCCATACATCAAATGTGGTATCGAACGATGAACGCGATATTCAAGGAGGACCACCACAAGGACCCGGGTCCTCCCCCCTTCACCAATCAAGCTTCGTCCCCGTTCCGCGGGATTTCAACTTAGGCCTAACAGTACCAGCCATGTATCAACTACGGCCCCTCAATCCCATGCCGCCCAATCAGACTACCCCACAGCCTTTTCCCCAGTCTCAGTTAACCGACAAAACACCCTCAGTTAGCTGCCAAGAGCCTATCTTAAGTCCCGACTCTCGACCTGTCACACTTCCCCCCCTCTCAATACCGAGCATATCGACAAGACCTAGTCTACGACCACATCCCGTTGGTAACCAGGTTCCTAACGCATCGCCGCGTTTATTGCCATGTCCAACCTCAAACCCGCCTTCAGCGAGCTCGGCATCATCACTAAGGAATGGACAATCAAACCAACTCCACCCACGACATCCCTCGGAACCGGATCCCCGATGGGGTTATTCCTGCCCTCATTGTTCAAAGCGCTATGTTACATTAGTTTGGAGGGACAAACATATCCAGGACTGTTCCTCAGCACACTAAATCAATTGGCTTGTATTAAATATTGAACTGCTTCCTTGGATTTAAAATGTTCGTCTTAAATGTAATCTTGCAGGAAGAATAAGTTCTGTTATCAGGACCGATCGTTAATATCACAAATCCACATCTTGTATGACCCCTACTTGAGTTATGGCCGTTTCCTCCACTGTTGCAGCGTTCTGCACGTCGAGTCAACCGTGGTCACTTCCCGATGCTCCTTGTCTACCTGCAATCACAGAGTTCTTCCTTCGGTTCTTGACAGGCCCGCAGGTAACGCAAATTAGTCGACAACTCCTCTCGTCATGGCATCGAAACAGGCAGGTCATGTAGACCGGCCACATTCGTGACAAGGCGCAGAAATGGGCGGATCGGAGAGGCATGCGAACATTGTCGGCCGCGATGGGGCCGCTGGCGAACGGCGATGATCCACGATGGCTCTGAAAAAAGAGCCGGACTAAATACATGAGAGGGCCTCAGCCCTTTTTGCGTGGTGCATTACCGCCAATGACGTCGTCACAGTCCTCTGTCCACCGCCTCCAGAACGAGTTAACCCAGGAGGAGGAACTAATATGCAACTAGTCGAACTGCCAATCCTGACCGGCATTGTCGGTGGCCGTGCTGTGTCACGAATAGAAGTTATTCACCTTATGGTTAAGGGTGCCGAGGACTTCAGATACCAGCTTTGGCCGGTCGACGAGGTACACATTTGGATGGATAACTTTGCAAAGGCGGCCATGAAGGGGACGCTGTGGCTTCCGCGAGGGAGAAAATCTCAAGTGCTGGAAATTGAAGAATTGCTACGTCAATATCGAGCGATTCAGAAGAAGACGCGATATACCATGCGATATTGCCTGAGGAAGGCCCAGTAGTACGCATAGTTGGCTCGCCATCTTTCCACATGTGTTCAGAAATGAAGATACGCAGCAGCGCTTTCCCCTCCTAGAAATAGAGAGCCATCTCGTTGTTTATATTTAGTTTCTAGTCAGGGTTGACCATCGTAACGCCCATACCCCAGGGGATCCGTCTGCTCTACAGGTAGTACGTGCTATTCAACAAATCTAAGCACTCAATGCAACGAATCTATATGAGCGTTGCAATATCTGGGTACTCCTCAAACAAACGCACCAGCGGTAAGAACAATTCGTTATTCCCGTCCCTGCCGTTCTTGGCCTCCTTGAGCTCGTCCCAAGTTTTCCAAAACCAACCGCCACACTTATCGGGCTCCATTACCTAAGCTGCCAATGAGGATATCGCATAAGACTGAGAGGGAAAGGAAGCAGACTTACCTGTGGCTGAGCTTCCTTATTCATCCTCTCACACTTCACAAATATCATGATGTAATGTTTTCCCAACTCTCTGAAGATACTGTTGGTGACGGCTACAACCTTGACACCGCGGACCCCAAGACCCGTTACTTCACAGGCCTTGCGTTCAGCACAAGCTAAGAAGGACTCGCCGTATTCGAGGTGGCCACCAGGAAGCTGCCATGCTCCTGCGACTACGTCAGTAGCAGATCATGTAAATACAAAACGCCAGGATCACTATGCAGCGGAAAGCAAGACGGAATGTACATACCCGAACCGTGACTGTTCAAGCGTTTGCTGCATAAAACTCGCCCTTCGGAGTTCGTGATAATGGCGGCTACCCCTACTTGAGGACTTGGAAGAGCAGACATAGTACTGTCGTTCAGCGTGCTCAATACAACGTTAGCAAGCAATTTGGGACGTCGATGAGGAAGAATGTGAAATTGTAAGGTGCATTGGGGCCAAAGTTCCTACCAAAGAACCGGAATTAACTCTAGCTTAGTGGCCGAAGATATATGGTTGCAGCGTCAGTTACAAAATGGTTCGGATTGGCATGTTAAAGTCAAGAGAAAGCACGGCATCGTTTGGGTGAGGTAGCAACAGGGCAAGTCATACCAGACTATGAAGCAAGCACTCGTCAGCAAAAAGCGCTAAACCTTGTGGGCGGGGAAAGAGGTGCGGGGGGTTGGGGGGTTGGGCTCATTATTATAGGTGGAACACTGAGTGACCACCTGCTAGCCGAGTGGGAGATAGGTTGCATCCAGTTCTAAATCCACTCACGAATCACATCTTCACTGCGAAATGAATTGAAATACTATGACTCCTGTTCTCTCTCATAAACCAATTTTTTATTTTTTTTATTTAACATCAGAGCACTTAATTCTTCAGCTTCGTTCCTCAGGGCTCTTCTTGGCAGACCACTTGCGGTATGCGTCTCCTGTTCATAAAGTATGAAAGTCACATGATCGTTCCCTCACAGATGATTTATTCTCCAGCCAGGAACTATGATACGCAGTCAATTTGACGTGGAAGAGAAAGAGCATTAGGGTTAGCCTAGGCCAAACAGCTTAGAAATCTTGCACCTGATGTTAGGGTTGCACTTGGAACGGGAAAAAATGGATGACGATCGAATGACGATTACTTGTAGCATTTGGTCGGGCCACTTGCTCCGGAGGCCGCCTCCTTGGCTCACCTACTTGCTGTTTCTAGCCACTAATGACCGAACCCTGGTGCTCCTCAGCTAAAAATGCGATATTACTCAGGCATGTTTGTTTCTTGTTGAGATGGCTGACACGAAACTATGTTGACGCTTGCATGTATCTTATGTATTGCATGGTAGGGAGGGTTGATGCTTTCCCCAACAAGTAAACCTTATCACATGTCACAATGACGACGGCGATTACAGCTACGATACGTAGGTCGCCATATCACATGCTCTCATGTCGTATCCGAGACCGATTCTCTGTGTTTGCCCAACTGTATTGCGCTTTTCAAATTTAAAAAATCGTCCTCCGAAGACGATAGTCCGCGCCAGCACTAGAGAATGTCAGCATTGAAAAGGGTTTTCTGGTTACCCTACACAGTTTATCATGGCTTATTTAACATACAAATACCCTTTCCCAGCTGGTTCTATGAATCAGTGGTTCAAGGAATGGTTGTTCTGCCGGTCTATGTTATGCATCTTGGAGAGGTTTCTCACTTCGATCTTGATTGCAGTTTGACCCTAACAGCTCATGCCTCTTGACTGATGCTGGCGCTATCTCTACTAAGAGTCCTGTTTTATCACCTGGCAATATCACTATACCTTTTACTAACGCTCTCTCTGGCGTTGGGATAAGTGAAGATAAGTGCTGGATTATGTGGCAGAAAAAGCGACTTCTTTGGTTACCAGCGCCATTTCGTCCTACCTGTTCCAAGGTATCTGGATTGTCTGTTATTATTGGCTGTAGCTCGGGGAGAGTGATTATTATGAGATTTGTTGATCTCTGGCTCCTTGACTAGTTACATCTGAGGATCAATAACATACGCTCATTATCTGTTAGGTCACAAGCCTTATTAACGTCCAGACATTGCAATATACATAACAAACCATACTATACTCTTCATATTATTTTTCTCTTTGTTCTCCGGGGTCGTAGGGGATTAAAGAAATTTATCATTTTATTGCCGAACCTTCTAGTCATATCTAGATGCTGCTGAGTCATCATCGCTTACTGCTTAAGCAGAAAGGCCGTAATGCTTCATATTTAAGGCATAGAGCATGATGCTTCAGACAACTCCAGCTAGACTATTAATCTATCAAACTTATGATGACTGACTGATTGTGCATAGAGTAGCTAATCGCATTACTCATTGCCACGACCCATAAGACACAAGCGGTGCAGCAAGGTAGAATGACGGAGGCCACCGCAGTCTCCTACCGGTAATGGACACATAGATATGGGAATATGGGATTGGCCATGAAGACACCCAAAGGAAATGAACTATTTGTTTGACAGGGTATTTGCTCACATGTAAAGTATCTCTCGCAGAAGATCTTGTGACCCAAGTCGATATGGGTGGGCTTTGGCGGAGAGGTTCAAGGTATGCCCAAAACAGCGCCCTCGCCTGCGTGCCCCTACGAAGCCAAGCTCTCCACCAATAATCTCCATGGCAGTATCATTGTTTTTCGCGTTGTCAAGCATGAAATAGCCAATCTTGTCTTGGATCTGATACGATTCAATTACATCGAGGATTTCGGCGGCGATATTAGGCCCAGTGTGCCTGGCGCTAACTTCGGGGAGCCCAAGCGTAAACTTGCAAGGCTTGTTGTTTTCGTCCCTAAAGAAGCAACAGATACCATATAAGGCGTACCGGTTTCCAGACCGCCAGCCGTCGAAGGACATGTGGATAAGGCCAGGCGCCTTGCTCAAGGCCTCTATCACCTTCTGCTTGTGTTGTTCGAATGCGGCAACGATCTTTTCTCGAACTGTTGTGTGGGTAATATTGGCTTTACGTGCCGAAACAGACGGGTTCAAGTAATGGAAGATAGCATGGAGTTCTGCCTCCCACTATCACATGCCGCAACCGAGAGGCACGAGTCGATTATCAAGCTTCTTTTAGACTCGGGAAAGGTTAATATCGATTCGAGGGATAACCATGGCCGGACGCCGCTATTCCGGGCCGCAGCCTGGGGGCACGAGGCGATGGTTAGGCTTCTTTTGGACTCGGGAAAGGTTGATATCGAATACAGTATTAAAAACAGGCTTTCTTCCCTCCGATCCCAAAAGAAATAGAAACCCCCCTATCACTACCAAGCTGTCCCGATTAGGCTGGTGTTTTGACCACGAAAACTTGAGGCAATATTATGTCATCTTTTCGCGTCCTGAACAGGCTAGCTTATGGCGCGCGGAATTTAAAAGGGCATGTGTCTGGTGACTCGAATCACAAATCTCTTCCCCCCTAACTTAGTCGCTGAAAAGAGGACAGCAAGAGGGGCAAGGTTGAGACTTGCGTCTTCCCATCCCACGAGTGCTCACAAGACAACACCTCCGTACTTAGCCCCACATGACCCCTGCGATGACGAGAGTACGAGCGGGGTACCGGAAGTTTGATCCGTCATTTTTGTCAAAATAAAAATGGGTTACACCCCAGAAGACTGTTGAGACCTATATTCAACACCCTCACTGGCTCAATAGGCTTCTGGCTCAGCGGCTCTTACTAAAGCTTTTTCTTCTAGAAAACTCGAGTGAGGGGACTTTAGGCTGTCTTTCCAGGGCGAAATGAAATTCTCATTTTAGCAGGTTCTTCGGCGGCAGAAGTGTGGCGTCGACGTGAATCGAACTTGTGACTCCGAGGCATGAACTTCTCGGGCGAGGCATGAACTTCTCGCTTAAAACCACTAGGCCAACCGGGCTCATAACCTGTCACATGTAAATGGAAAGATGTCATGCATGTGAGGGTTGTAGAGAGTCAAATTGGCCTTAATCACTGCTCAAGTCAAGAGGACGAAGGTCCCAGTTATATACACAAGAATGGTGTCCAAGTGGGTCGGGACGCCTCCTCGGCTGGGGCGGAATATCGTTTGACAATTTTAACCCCCAAATAAACACCACTGGAAGACCCCTGAAGCATTTCAATCTCATCAATGAGTACTCAATTGATTCCCGAGGGTGCGCAGGCTCTCAATGCCTATGATGACAAGAGCTTTATTAAGGCAAAGCACAGTCATCGGCTGTGGCCAAATGACCCCACCTGCATAGTTGTTTTCCCGGCTGCCCAAGACCGAGGCACGCAATTTGAACCTTTCAACGTTCCAAGGCGCGAATTTCACATCGATACGCTGCCTCCAACGCCTCTCGAGCTATTCCAGCTTTTCCTACCTATTTCCCTTGTTGAGAAATGGGTACATTACACCAAGATCTGGATCTCGTGGCTCAAAGCCAACGAGTGGGTGGATAGCTGGAAAAAGCCGATGGGTCGAACATCACGTCTGCGAACTTGGGACGGAACCTATGCCTCAGAGATCTACCTGTTTATTGCAATACTGATTTATATGGGAATACACATAGAAAAGACGTTGAAGACCTATTGGAGTTCCCCTCAGCCCGGTTCACAAGGCGCAGAACACTCATTTATCAAATTCATGCCCTACTGGAAGTTTCAGCTCATCCACCGTCATCTCCGCCCTTTTGACCACACCAAGATCGATGAGACCGATGAGGAACACCTACCAGAGGTGTTCCAAGGCATTGAAGAGTGGTCTAACCACATACAAGCAGTCTCAGCCGAGCTTTTAACTGCTGGGTCTCACCTTGCCGTGGATGAGTGCATGGTTGGTTATACGGGGAAATGTGACGCCAAAACAACGGTCAAGGGCAAGCCAGAACCAGTGGGATTCAAGATGTGGGTTATCGCCCAACAGGGCTTCTTTCTTCGGTGGCTTTGGCACATCAGAGATGCGACTTATGGCCCCGTTGGCATCGAGCTTCCACAGAAGCAGGGTTGAAATCCATGCCACGGAATCCACATATGGATCCACATATGGATCCATATCCATTTCCACGCCATTCCATATGGCCTTTAGCAAATCCACGTCCATTCCACGTAGCCCCTTCCACATGTGGAAATCGTGGAAATGAATGGATATTACTTCGGTACCTAATTATTAGGCGAGGTTTGAAAACAGTTACTACAGCAACTATCTGACTTCCCCGACTAGTAAATAGCCCGCACCAAGTATTTTCTTTTGCCTACAATAATTCATGCCTTTAATTTGCAACCTTGATTGTAAAATTTTTGGATCTGGCCACTTTTGTTACTTGATCACACGAAACGCCCATCATTCGAGACAGACAGATGGATGTAACTCTCGATCCCGCCCTACCCTCACCACCTACCGAAATTACTGCTCAAAAGCTAGCTACAGCCGTTCCCGAACGTACAGAAGAAGACGAACGACGACTTTTTCGACTTTATCAAGGCTGGACCTTTTCAGAGAGAGACGGCCAAGTGCGCCAATGGGTCTATCAGTTCGGCTACGATATCCAGGAGACCCAGAAGAAGGAACGGCGATGGGTGTGTTGCCTTTGTATCAAGCAGAAGAACCCAAGGCCAAAGAGCTATTCCGTCAAGGGCTTGCAGAACGCCGAGATTCACTTGTACGAGGATCACAACGGCATTGTGGATCCCACAGGCAAAAAGCAAAGGCCAGCAAAAGCAGCTGAGAAAGCACCCCAGTCCATTGCCACGATCCTACAGCTTAACCCCAAAGAGCCAAAGGAACAGTCTTTTATCAACATGCTGATCAAACGTTTTAATAAGACTGTCTTCCAGCAGAAACTCGTCAACTGGATCGTCAATTCTAACCAGTCCTTCTCAACTGCCAACGATAAAGACCTTCGCGATATTTTCAACTATCTCAACCCCTCCGTCGAAATTACCCAAGCTAACATCACCCATACGACCGTACGTGCAATTGCGGAACGAGAGTTTAACAACAACAAGGGGAGGGTCAAGGAGGTGCTGCGAAAGAGCCCAGGACAGATTCATATCCAGTACGACGGCTGGAAATCCGGTAACCGCCATGCCTTATATGGCATCACGTGTGTGTTCCGGGATTCCAACAACCGGCCACAAAAGTGTGTTCTTGGCCTGCCTGAGCTTACAGAGCGGCACTCAGGCAAGAACATCGCAGGGCAAATTATCGAGATTATCCGGGAGTTTGAGATTGAAAATAAGCTCGGGTATTTCACACTGGATAATGCCGGTAACAATAAAACCTCAATGGAAGAGCTTGGTATGGAATTCGGGTTTGACTGGGAGAAGCGATGGGTTCGCTGCATTGGCCATGTTGTCAATATAGTAGTGAAACATATGCTATTTGGCCAAAGCCCCGATGCTTTCGAAAAAGAGGTCTTTGAAGGCGCTTATACAGCGGCCAAGGAGCATGAAGTCTGGAGGAAGCGAGGGTCTGTTGGTAAATGGCACAACTTCGCCGTTGTAAGTGGCTGAGCCTTTGATTCTAATTCTTTTTACTTACTAAGTTGTAGGAAGTGAACAGATCGGATATATGGACCGACATGCTCAAGAAGGTCCAGGCTGTTGAATGCCAACTTTCCGACGACCCTCAGCTTAAGGGTCATACTCCAGTTGGTGTTGTAATTGACAATGCTACTCGATGGCTTTCTCAACTCTCGATGGCTTTCTCAACTCTCGATGATCGAGCGTGCCCTTGTTTTGCGACCATTCTACGATTCCTTTGTCCAGAGAGCGTCAAGCGAGTGGAACAAAAGCAATTTGACGAAGACTGGCAACATCAAAAAGGGCTCGAAGAAGCCATTCTTTCTCCAGAATGAAAATTGCATTACTGATGACGATTGGCACGTGCTCGAGGCACTCCACGATATCCTGCTTGACTTCCAGTTGGTGGTTAAAGCCCTTGAGGGTGATGGACAGGGAAAACACCAGGAGAAGGTCGAGGATAACGAAGTCGAACCCCCATTGTCAGGTAAGTCTTGGATTTCTCGAGGCAGCTATTATTATTATTGTTATGGTTAACTCCTCCAAGGAACAAGCTGGGACCTTATCCATGCGTATGAATTTCTTCTCGAGAGTCTTGAGTCTGCCAAAAGAACAGTTGCCAATCTCCCAGATGGCCACCACCTCGCAGTCAATATCAACCTTGGTTGGCTCAAGTTGAACGAATACTACGAGCATTTGGACGATAGCCCCCTCATCTATGGCGCCGCAGCTCTCCACCCTGCTTACCGGTGGGCGTTGTTTGATGATCTGTGGGGGGACGATGAGGAAAGACGAATGTGGATTACAAAGGCAAAAGAGATAGTCCAGGATCTTTGGGAGAGCGAGTACAAGGATCTTCAGCTTGATGATTCAGAGATCAATTTGCCTGCAAATAAGCGGCTAAAGACCTCGAGGAACAGATTCACGGCATGGCGCACCCAGAAGAGGGGACTGGCAACTGGTGGGCTTTCTGTTAATGAGTCGCCCGCTCCATCATCCGGGTCTTCAATCACCAGCCAGGATCTTGATGAGTACGAGCAGTGGCAACGCGATATCGATGATTCTGATGCCCTTGTCACGGATCCTTACGATTACTGGCACACAAGGCGGCTTAAATACCCTAGGTTGTCTAGGATGGCCTTGGATCTGCTTACTGCGCCGCCTATGTCAGCCGAGTGCGAGAGGCTATTCTCAACTACTGGCCGTATGGTCACAAAGAACCGTAATAGGCTAGATGCTAGTACGATTGGACTTTGTCAGACGTTACGTAGTTGGTTGCGTGCTGGCTTGATTAGTTCGTTAGATAGAATTCTGATGGAGCAATGAGAAAAATGTTTACTTTGTCCGAGGTAATGTATGTAATCAGATTACGATTGCGTGGATTCATTTCCACAAATATGGAAATGGATCCATATGGATCCATATCCACCCATTCCACCTGGCGATTATTAGTCAGCATCCATATCCACGCCATATTTCCGAATGTGTCGTGGAGTGTCATGGATTTCAACCCTGGTCGCCAGCCCAGTCTGAGTCGGTGTACCCAACTAACGGTCTGAGTGGTCCGCTGAAAACGAGTTCCAAGTCGATCGTTCCTCGCAAGTACCTCATGATGCGCTTGACGGCTTGGACGTGTTCGTTGGTTGGGTTTCCCAGATATCGGCTGCAGAGAGAGACGGCAAATGCGATGTCTGGGCGAGTGCCAAGCATGGCGTACATAAGTGAACCAATTGCCTTTGCGTACCATAGTTTCGTCGTTTCAGACGCTTTATATTCGTCTGGGACAGGTTGGAATTTTGACGTGCTCAGGGGAGTTGTGACTGGCTTGCTCTCCCACATGTCAAATTCCCGTAGGACCTTCTCGACATATGCTCGTTGGGAGAGGAAGATGGCCTTGTTGCGTCTGTCTCTCCGGACGGACATTCCCAGATAGTACTGACACGGACCAAGGTCAGTCATTTCGAATTTCTTGCTCAAGGCGGCTTTGATTTGGCGGATTTCTTCCTTATCGGGACCAGCGATTAGGAGATCATCTACATAGACGGCGATGTAGGTTGTGCCACGGATGAAGACGCCAACATCGGCGTTGAGTGATTTGAAGCCGAGGGTTTCCAGAAAATCAGATAATGTCTGGTACCAGATTCGGGGAGATTGTTTAAGACCGTAGAGAGCTTTCCGCAGTCGGAAGACTTTGCCTGATTTGTCGTCGAAGCCCCTTGGCTGAGTGACGTAGATTTCTTCTTTAACACCACCGTAAAGGAAGGCAGTTTTGACGTCCATTTGTTCCAGTTCAAGGTCCAGGGCCGCAGCGATAGCGAATATTATTTTATAGCTCATCGGCTTGACCACGGAGGCAAACGTCTCGTGGTAGTCGATTCCCTCTTTTTGTTCGAAGCCTCTGACAACGAAGCGAGCTTTGAATCTGGTAATCTCGCCATCCTTTCCTCGCTTGAGCTTATACACCCATTTGCCTTGGAGAGTATGTTTTCCTGGAGGTAGGTTGACTGGTATGAAGGTGTCGTTTTTCGTTAAGGAGCCGATTTCGTCGATCATGGCTTGCATCCATTGTTCGCTATGAGGCGAGTTCATTGCTTCGGCAAAGGTGTTGGGTTCGGTCGGTTCAAGGTTGTTGGCGATCATGGCCAGATGAATGGCAATCATGGTGAAACGCCATTGGTTTTGTTGAGCTTCTGGGTCTTGTTGAGCTAGGACTGTGTATCTTGACGGCATTTGTCCTCGGGTTTCCCGTACTGGAAAGCGTAGTTCGGGATGACGGTCGGCTGCTTCCGTGGCGGCTTGATGTTCATCGACGGCACCGTCGGGGCTCTGTGTTCTTTCTGGAGTCCCTAATTCCACGTGGATGCTCGGTTCGTCTTGATTGGGTGGATGGAATTGGTTGGGAGCTGTCTGTATCTCTTCGTCTATTCTGGTGTTTTCGGTTATCGGTATAGTTGGAAGAGATGGTGTGAGATCCATCCGTTTTGCATTGGGTTCATCAGTTGGTTGATCGGATGCAATTCGTTTTCTCAGCAGAGATTTCTCATCGAACACGACGTTATTCGCAAAGAATATTCTTCCATCGTCGTCGACTAAGGCGTAGTTTGTGCTCCCTTGATAGCCCAGGAGTCGGCAGGGGATTGTCTTGTCGTCCATCTTCTTCCGTTTGGCTGAAGGCATTTTTGCAAAGCCTCGGCTGCCGATAACTCGGAGATGGGAGAGATCCGGCACTTCCTTGTGCCATGCTTCATAAGGTGTGATTTGACGACCCGAGGCTGGTGAGAGGTTTCGTACATATGCCATGGCTTTGAGGACGTATGGCCAGAATTTCTTTTCCAGTCCTGAATGAATGAGAGTTGTCGTGAGTTTCTCGAGTAAGATACGGTTTGCAACTTCGGCCACTCCGTTTTGTTCGTGCTGTTCGGTGGCAGAGAAGATCATCTCAATCATCTTGTTTTCGCAGTAGAGAGTGAGTGTATCAGCTTGGTTTTCTCCCCCCCAATCGAGGCGAAGGTAACGGCAGCGACGGGTTGGCGTCTCAGCTTGTTCCAGAAGTTTTCGAAAGCAGTTGCCAAATTCGGACTTTTGCCTGATTGGGAAGACCCAGGTCATCTTGGTGAAATCGTCTATGAAGCAGGCCCAGTATCTATGGCCGTCGATGCCTTTGTCTGGAAAGGGGCCAGCGATATCGCCATGGAGGCTCTCCAGTGGTCTTGTTCCTTTTCGAATACATCCGCGATGAGGCCGTTCCTTCATGCGCCCTTTTACGCACGCTTCACAGACGTTGGAGTCAGATAGAGGAGTGATGCCCGTGGACATCTTCATGAGTCAATGTAAGTTCTGTTCTCCCAAATGGCCGAGTCGGTCATGCCAGATCTGCAGTTTAGGGTCGCTGACGGAGTAGGCGGCCATAGCGGTGTGCAGTTGTTCGTCATCTTCGTCGATGACGTATAGACCGAATTTCCTAGTGGCGCTGAGGATGACTCTACCGTGGTTTGTAACGACAGCTCGTCCTTTTCGAAATAGAATAGTTGCTCCATCTTCCTCAAGGACTGAGACTGAGATGAGGTTGCAGTGAGCGCCTGGCACGTAAAGTGCCTTATGAAAGGTTGTCGTTCCCTTGGCATTGTTCTGTATGGTTTTGAGGGTGTATGTGCCTTGTCCCTCAGGCATAATGGCCGAGCCAGCTATGCCGTTGATGGCAGAGCCGGTGAATTTCTCGAGTGACGTAAAGTTCTGTCGATGGCAGAACGTGTGGGAGGAGGCGCCACTGTCCAATACGTGAATTCGCTCGAGCAGTTTGGACGGTTCTGATGCGGCCAGGCCAAACTGGGGTTGAAAGAATAGAAAGGCCGTGTTTAAGAAGGCGATAGCGGCAGTGTGATCCTCATCAGGTTGCAATGACGAGGTGTTCTCCTTTCTCTTCTCAAGCTTGGTTTCACGTCGTTCACTCCGAAGTGCTCGTTTTCTCCTGAACTCCTCAAGAAGGTCGGGGTGTAAGCCAATACATCCGGCCTTGGTGTGACCTGGTTTGTTGCAGTGGTCGCATGTCTGAGTCACTCGGTCTTTGCCAGGACCACGCGTTCTGGCCAGCAGAGCTGTTTGTGTATTGGCCTTTTCTCGTTGTTGAATGTTCATCTCCTCTTGCTCTGCGGCGGCAAGGGCGATTTCGAATGTGACAGCAGCTTTGGTTACTTCTCCGTTGGAGCCTCGTTCAGGTAGCAAGTTGTGGTTTTGGTAGAAAGCAGTGAGGAACACTTCGTATTCGGGGCCAAGTCCGGTTAGGAACTTGTTGATGAATTGAGGAGTGCCGATTTTGCATGTCTCGTCTAGTTGCAAGAGTTCAGATTGAGCTTCTCGCAGTCTTTCCGCAAAGTTCATGACTCCCGAGCATTGGTCTAAGGCGAGGCTGTTGTACCGTCGATCGAGCTCTTGGAAAACCGCACTCCCCTTTGGTTTGAAGCGCTTTTCAAGCTCCTCGAACATCTCCGTGACGGTCTCCTTGCCCTTTACCTGCTCCCTGGCGTTATATCCAAGTCGATTGAGGACTGCTCCGCACGCGCGTTCCTGCTTGGAGAGCCAGTTGTCGATCTTTTCGATGGTCGCGGCGCTGGTACCGGTGGGTTTGTCCTTGTTTCGTTTGAACAAGTCTCCGTATCCCGACATCGTGAGATGGTCCTTCATTTCTCGGCTCCAGTTGATCCATCCCGATGTTGATTCTAGCTTGGGGATGTTGGCTAGGTTGCCAATGGTTCCTGTCGATTCCTTTGAGGCCGACATGCTTGGGGATGGATTCCTTGATGGCTGGACGAGAGAAGGCGTGGGAAGAGTGTGGGGTAGGCTCAGGTGACTCTTCCCTCTTCAGCGTAGCGATGCTCTTGCGGGCGCGAAGCTGGAGTCCTCGTCGTTGCCGATACTATCGACAACGGGTGCGTCAGAACTCCCACCGGATGTAACGTGGGTTTCTTCTGGTTCCGATGAGGCAATTGAGGCAACTTCAAGGCCCCAAATGTTGGTTGAACTTGCGTCTGAAAGCGAGTCGTCGGTGTCGAAGTGGGTTGCCCAGGACTCAAAACCTAGAAGGAACCACTCGAAGATACAAGGCCTCAGAGGTCCTTTTCTCTGCGATGTGGAATCAACTAGAATAGTTGCTTTATCAGCCTGTGGCGATAGGTGGCGATATTCCTGTGGCAAATTCCTTCTTTTCCAGCAGCTTCCAATAGCTTCCTTTTTGCCACATATTCAACAAGAATTCAACAGCAGAATTCAGCAACAGAACATCCGTCAAGGTCAGCGACACGATGAGGAAAATGTTGCTTGTGGAGGAAACAAAGGAAGGTCGGTTTCTAGAGGGGTCGAGCTCTCAAATTATAGTCGTGTGAGGCCATCGTGAGGTCGAGAAGTGTGCAAAATCCAGTGCTTGATTCCTAAATCACGCGGCTAGCGGTATTCGGTTAGAATTTCGGGTAAGGTGTGATGAGTATCTTTGTCGCAGTGGAAGGAGGCGATTAGGCCTCGAGTTATATTGGAAATCATGATTAGGAGGATACTCAGCTGTGTGGTGGCTTTTCCGGGCTCATAACCTGTTGAAATGAGCATGTTGTGTTGATTAAGGAGAAAAAGACTAGCGCTAACCAGCGGAAGCTATTGACAAGAAGACATCCACATCCCAGCCACCAATGGATCGGAATAGCCATTGATCCGTTAAACGACGGATCTCAACAGCCTGTCCAGTCAGTGATGGATGGATGGATTTAAGTTGAGCCTCAGTGCAGTCTCAATGGCTTCCAACAACCTCGACCCACGCGACCCATCTGTCCGACTAGCTAAACTAACTGCATCATGATGTCCTCCGAACCATTCTCTTTGAGCCCTTCGTCCTGGAATCAACCAGGCGTGATGGAGCGCGATGAATTCTCTTCTTCGCCAGCCGCCCCGTCTCCAGGAACCTCGTTACCAACGACGCCATCGCCCCGTCCTCGCGGGACTGCCGCCGATTTTATTCAGGTCGATTGGACACTCTGGGGCCGCCAAGAGTGGGCCAAATGGCCCGGATTCGAGCGTTATACTGGCGGCCAAGACACGAGGGCATGGTGGCAACAATATGGGTATCGCGTTAAGGACCGTTCCACCTCGCGGCAGGGAAATAAGCTGAAGTGGATCTGCGCCGACTGCTTTGCCCGAGGTTTCAAGAAGAAGTCAGACTTCTGTTTCGTCTGCTCGACAGGAGTCGCCATCAGGAAACACCTACTCAAAGCCCACGGGATTCTTGAAAGTGTGTGCCTCTCCTCTACGGTTTGATAACGTGCTGATTTGGCAGGCCCCGAACAAAGTTGTCAGCCCCGTGGGGGGCTCATTTCTAGATGACAGGACCATCACCGACTTCATCGATGCCGACTTCAATAATCCCCACGACCAATTTCTTCTCAGCAAGCTGCGTGGAAGATTCAGCAGCAAAGGCCTCCGAGTACTCCTCCTCGACTGGATTACCTACCATAACCTGCCGTTCAACATTGTCAATACCGAGCGGTTCCAGCGGATCCTTCTCTACGGCAATCCCCTCCTTGATGTGACCCACATTCCCTCTGCGAAGACGCTGCTTCGCATGCTCGAATCCGAGTATAGGGGTGCCGTTGGGCCGGTAACCGAAGTATTGCGCAGCGCTCGATCCCAGATTCATTTCTCCTTCGACGGTTGGACATCCAAGTCGTACACTTCGTTTCTTGGGATCAACGCTCAATTCATTGATAACCACTTTGTCCAACACCGAATCCTCCTTGGGCTTCGACCTCTCTCGGGCAGACACAACGGTGCTTCACTTGCCGATGAGGTCGCTGATACGCTCGCATTCTGGCAAATCAACGACCCGGACAAGGTTGGCTACTTCACGCTGGACAATGCTGCCAACAATGACACCTGCATGGACGATCTTGCCTTTGAACACGGCTTCTCAGCTGAAGAGCGACGGATCCGCTGCGCTGCGCATATCTTCAACCTTTGCGTGCGGGCAATGCTATACGGTTCGAAGCGAGAGAACTTCGCGGCAATCATCGCTGCCGATGGTGACGATCAAGATGACGATGACGAGCTAGTTGATCAAGCTATCGACGAGGCCCTGGATGTAGAGATGGAAGACGGCACGGATGAAGACTTTGAAGCGAACACTGCCGTTGGTATCCCAGAAGAGGACTTCCTATCATCCCACCCAGCCCCGGAGGAGATCAATGGAGCCACTTTCAGGGAGTACAGCCAGAACGGCGCCCCAGGAATGCTTCACAACATCGGGATTCAGCTGCGAGCGACTACACAGCTGTACGACCAGTTTCTTCAGTCTCAGCGCAAGGAATCCGGCCATGACTCAACACTTCACTGGGTCTTCAACAATGCCACCAGATGGAACTCGGACATGCGGATGATGGAGAGGGCCCTTCGTCTCCGCCCGGCTCTCAATACATTCTTCAATGACGTTCAGAACCGTTGGGAAACTGAGGGCCTTTGTGACAAACCGAAACCGGCAGTTCTGCAATACCGCTTAAGTGCGTACGACTGGAAGGTTATCGAGGTGCTTGTCAAGCTTCTGAAGCCTTTTGAAATCGCCACCAAGCAACTTCAGGGCGACGGTATTCCCGACGCGAGGTCGACTTGTGGTAGTTTCGATGAATACTTCCCTGTCTTCGAGATCCTACTTGACCACCTCGAAGGAGCTATCGAAGGCACAATCTTGAAGAAGTTGAGGATCCAGTGAGCAAGGAGAAGAAGGACGTCGAAGTCGCCATCTACGACGGGCTCGATAGCAGAACCCGTAGATTGCTCAAGGTCTTTATCAAGCTCGGATGGAAGAAGCTGCACAAGTACTACAACCGTCTGACTAGCGCAGCTTATGCCGGCGCTGTTGTCTTCAACCCGGCGAAGAAGTGGCGCCTTCTCGATCAACTGTGGTCTCGAGTGCCTTCCCGTAAGGCCAAGGGTTGGCGATTAGAGTACGAAGCCAAGCTCTTGGAGATCTGGGAGAGTTACAGGGAACGCGACGTTGACTGCGAAGTCTTCGCTACATCTGACGAGGCCTCAATGGATTACATTGAGCGGAGACTTGCCAGGAGTGTAGCTGGGTCGCCATGCGCCCAGGGTTCGTCCTTGGCAGCGTCCAGTGCCCGCAAGAGCACCCGAAAGACGAAACACACGACAGCGGGAGCGACTGCTGATGACGAATATGCTCGGTACTGTGCTGAGGATGTTGTCAACAGTCACCACTACAGAAGCAGACCGATTGACTGGTGGAAAATCAATAGGAATCGGTACCCGCGACTGTCTCTGATGGCGGTTGATATGCTCACCATCCCATCGTCGTCTGCGGAGAGCGAGAGGACATTTAGCAGTGCAGGACGTATGACGGCACCGTTGAGAAGCCAGCTGAGGAGGGAGATAGTGGGGATGGCTCAGTGCATTCGATCGTGGAGTGAAGCTGGGATCTACACGCCTTCACTGCCGCTGGTTAGCCTCAGTGATGATCAATGGGTTGACGCACTTCGCTGAAGGGGACGAGTGACATTTAATCTGCCTAGTACCTGCCTTTGCACAATTGACGATGTTCTGCGATGTCTTATCTGAAGCCGTGATACCTTCTAAACCCGCTCTGCACCTCTCACCACTTTCTGTCGGGGTATGACGGCATGACGGCCTGGTGATGATGACAACGGTCCATTTGGTTCTAGGTCCTATTGGTGTTTCGGTCTCCGCCGGGATTAGTTCTACGTTCGATCGAGTTCGAATCGAATTCGATCGAATCTTGGCATTCGATAGATATCGAATCTATGGAAGACATGTTCGATTCGAGTCGAATCTACGGCACAAGAATTGTGGCGCGTTCGATTCGATACGAATCTGCGGGAGATGTGTTCGATTCGAGTCGAATCTACAGGACAAGAATTGTGGCACGTTCGATTCGATACGAATCTGTGGGAGATGCGTCCGATTCGATTCGAATCTACGGGGTCACATTCGATTCGAACGCCAAGCCTTGGCGTTCGATTCGATAGATTCGTAAGATGTCCATCCCTGCCCCTGACAATAAGGTACCAATTTGTGACACTTTTACTTTGAAAATCCCTACTAATCTGTCGTCATTCTATATCCCTAGGTCAACCATATCGCTTGGAAAGACAACAAGCTTGTGTTATTTATGACAACCGTGTTCACTGGCGCCGACGATGAGCGAGTTGAACGCCAAAGGAGGAAGCCGTCGTCACGCAAGCCCGTGGCCAAGTCAATACGCCAATTCTTTGGTGACGAAGCTGTCAAGATAGTTCAAATCCCGACGGTCGCTGCTGCTTATAACGAAGAAATGAATCATGTTGACCGTGGTGATCAGTTGAGGTCATATTATGAGTATAGGCATCCCCTACGCCGCGGTGCTTGGCAGGCACTTTGCTGGACCTTCCTCCTAGATGTGGCCCTTCTTAACAGTTATCTTCTTCAGCGTTACGGGCAGCCACGTTGGAAACGATATACGAACCATAGGGAATGGCGAGAGTGCATTTATAACGCATTATTCAACACATACGGTCATGAAAGTCAGTCAAGGAAGAGATATCGCGCAGGGGAGGAATTGGACGATGAGGGCACCGAAACACGGCCAATTGAGCATAATCTTGTCCGTCGGAAGAACCCTGTGGATTGCGTATGCTGTCAGGGCTTTCGGCAAGGTCAAGTGAGGTCAAAAGGCCAGAAAAGGAGGAAGCCGTTGGGGCCGGGTGATGCTAACAAGATCCGGGTAGGGACGAGATATTGGTGTAGCGTGTGCCAAGTCGCGTTATGTAACAATGACTACTGTTGGTACGGAGGTGCATTTCAAAAGTCATGTCCCATTCTCAAGCCACACTTTTTTAAACAGCCAATCAGAGGGAGTGAGATACATGAGATACTTTGCGTCACTTACCTCCACTAAAAGCTCGAGATCTATAGCGCATTAAACACTGCTCGCAGATGGCAGCGGGCGCTCTTAGCCCCTGAAGACCTCTGGAGATACAGGGAGCTACAGTGGAGCTAAGAAATAAGCTCCCTAAGAGCTATGTACTGCTACAATTAGGTGCCAAAAGTCTGACCCCACCCGACGCGACCGCGTCAAAACCGCGACGCGGCCGCGACACCCCCTCTATCTTTAACACACCATAACTTTCTATTGAGATGTCCAATCCGCGTCGTTTTGGGGACATTATATGTCCCAATCGTCAAAGAAACCATGAATTCAGTAAGGAAGCGAAAGCTGTGATGATTCACATGCTATTCCAGGGTAAGTCCGCGAGGTATGTCGCGGATCAGTTTTACACTGACCACAAGGCCGTCCTCAACATCGCCAAAAAGTTCAGTACTTCTACTACACTGGAAAATCGAACTAGAAATGGACGGCCCCATAAGCTTAGCCGGGTAGAAAGGCGGTACATTTTGCGTTTAATTCGCCAGGACCGTCTGATCTCATGGGACGCCCTTGTCGGCAGTATGGGCGGCCGGGTGTCACGACGGACAGTACAGCGCCCTATTTCCTTTCATTACCAACGCAAATGGAAAGCTCTTGACAGGCCGAAACTTGATAAAGATAAAGCAAAAGTGAGGCTATCTTGGTGTCAAGCCTGGCTTGAAGATATCGACGATTTGAAAGAGGTATGGCGGTTTAAAGTTATAGCACCTGTCCACCCGCTCACCAGTCTAGATGATCAACTCTGACGAAGTTTCTATCCAGAATAAAAGCAACAACCCCAACGCCTACGCCTTCCGGCTTCCTCATGAAAAGTACAATAAGGAACTGGTGAATCAGACGGACCATGTAAAACCTACGATTTCTATGATGTTCTGGGCGGCAATGTGGAAGACAGACCGTACACCGATTATCCTCATGACGCGCGATGAGAACGCCCGGAGGAACGGGTTTTCTTCAAAGAGTTATATTAAAACACTCGAAGAGGGACTTCTGCCTCAGTATGACGGCACCCGTGTTTTTCAGCATGATAATGCACCGATTCATCGGTCAGAGAAGACTATGACATGGCTGCTGGAGCATGGAATTGAACTGCTAGATTGGCCGCCCCATTCCCCAGATTTGAGCCCCATTGAGAACATCTGGAGCATTCTGAAGAGACAGATTCGGAGAAAATACCCTCATCTTCGAGATCTAATGGATAATGAGGAAGACAGGGCAGAGTTCCAACGCTGCGTTGAGAACGCGTGGAGGGCAATTCCCCAGGGCCAGATTTTGGCGTGTATCGATTCCCTTGAGAGAAGATTGCAAGCCTGCATCCGCGCCCGGGGGTGGTATACAAAATATTGATCAGGGAAGTCAGTGCTTTCATATGATGTATTTCTTATTAGAATTGGGCTTCATTTGGCCGAGAAATGTATAGGTGAAGTTACGTGGTCATAATGCAGGATGATGCATTTGGTGTGGGTGGGGTCAGACTTATGGCATGTTACTGTAAGTAGCTGGCAGGGGTACGAGGATGTGGCGTCGTTAGCGTGGGACACGACTTTTGAAATGGTCGTCCGTACATCTATCATAATAGAAAAAAGGCGTAATAATAACTTACGTACCTTTAATTTGCGGCATTTTAATTGGCCTGACCCCTCAAAAGCTACCGAGGTGTTGTCTTGTGAGCACTCGTGGGATACCTACAAATGGTTCCAGAGGAAGACTTCAAAGAAGAGCAATTGCTCCAGTGGTGGCTTGGCCGCAAGACTCAGTTCCCACGGTTATTCAATATGGCAATGGACTTAATTTCGATCTCAGCCATGTCCAGCGAGAATGAACGTGTTTTCAGTACCGCAAAGCTCACCATATCTTCACAAAGGAACGCCCTGCACTGGGTTACTGTGGAGGCATTGCAATGCCTCCGAAACTGGGCTCGCACTGGTGCGATTTCCTGGGCAAAACCAAGGGGGCATCAGGACGCAATGCTGTAAGAGGATTGGCTATTGTATATGGTTCCACTTTACTTGCAAGTAAGTAAGTAAAGTAAGTAAGTAGTTCGGGGTGGCAAGTAAGTATGGATATCGTTAGTAAGTAAGTAAGTAAGCCAGAAAATTTTACTTACTTTACTTATGTAGAACGCTGACCTGTAGGTCAGTCAGGTGCCCATTTTTTGCCATCCGATGCCGCCTTTTCCTCCCAAAAAGAACGAGAGATTCCCCCATCTTTGCTTGTCCGACCCGTCGCATGCCTTCCCGCTGTGCATCGCACTTCGTACACCGGAACAGAAAATGTTCCATCGTCTCTGCTGCTTGTCCACAGTCGCACATGTCCGATTCCGCTGCTCCAATACTGTGCAGGTAGCTGTTGATCCTAGCCATTCCCGTGCGCAGCTGTGAAAGCATGTCTGATTCGCGTCTTTTCATTCCATCGTACAAGGGGCGTGGGTGTGTGCCTGGTAACGCTTTATCGATTTGCTTCGAATAGTTCCCGACCCTATCGGGCAAAGTAAGGCGAGAGTAAGAGTGATCATGGAAGAACTGTACGAAACGTAAGCACGCAGATGCCCTGTGGGGTTTGTCCCCACAACAATCCATTCCATTCCATTCCATTCCATTCCATTCCATTCCATTGGCTTGCTACAGTGGGGGCGAAAAAGTTACGACACATCCGGGGTCAACCCGGTGTACCTCTACCTCCACCACATGAAGCCCTCATCTTCAACCCCTTATTACGCGCCCAAATAAATGTCAATTAAATATCGATGTATATCAATCTGTAGCATTTTGAATGGAGTTCTCAATGGTGTCTTTAATATTTCGTGTACCACCCGCGTGACCGCACAACAGCCTGCATCCTGCGCTTCATTGAAAAGATCAGGTTCGACAGCACCTCCGGCTCAATCTCTTGCCATAGCTCGATCGCGGCTTCTGTGAGCCTCAATTTTGATTCCTCGTTTTTTGGCATGTAAGCAAGTTCAGGATATCGCTCACAGATCCTTGTTTTGAGTATTGCCCATAGGTTTTCTATGGGGTTGAGATCCGGGCTGTAGGGCGGCCATGCGACTACCTCCGCCCTCTGGTTCTCACACCATTCTAGGAGCCAGCTTCTCATCAAACGTGACGTATAAAGGCTCGAATTATCGTGCTGAAAGATGCTGTTTCTGGTCACTATTTGAGGGAGGTATTGCTGCAGGCATTCAAGCAGAACTCGCGCCGTAACGCCGCCGCGTTCGGATTCTGGATCCCCGTAAAGAGGGCACATTGGAAGCCGTCTAACTGAGTTGAAGGCACTGAAGAACATCTGTGAATGCTTTGTCGGTGTGACACGGGTCTGTACGTTCTTTCTGAATAGTCTCTCGTGCTAGGGACTGTCAGAAAAGTCGCAATTGCACTGAGAAAACGCACCGACTTGCAGAAACACCAAGTGCGTCTCTGGCCTTCACCTCGAGCCACAGCAACTTCATCAGAAAAGGTCCATTTCTCCCAAAAGTCAGTTGACATGTGAACATATCGCCTTGCAAAGCATAGGCGTTTTCTGGCTGTTTCCTCACTAAGTAACGGTCTAAGAAGTGACTTATAGTGCATAATCCCTTCCTTTCGAAGGAACGTGACTAAAGTCTGCTTGCAGCAGTTTAAATTGGCCTTTTCGATCAATTCTTGTGTCTGGATATGAGAATCTTGACCTATTATTCGCATTATCTGTCTTTTTTCCCGGTCTCCTATCTTGCGCGGCCGGCCGGGCTTGGGTTGATCTTGACCACTCTGTTGATCGCGGTACCGTCTGACGATGCCGTAAATCGCATGCCGACTCACCCCCTCGTCGCGTGCGATCCTGGCAGCGGAAACGCCCGAGTTGTACCTCCAAACAATCCTCGTCCTCGTATGAGGAGAATGATGTATCTGCGACACCATTCTGACTTGAATTGGTCGCGCAATGAGGCGTTGAAGTTGATGATGATTTTGGTGAAGGTATCACGGAAAGCGGGGTACGGAAAAATGTGTCGTAATCTTTTCAGCCCCACTGTATGTGTGGGGTTGGACATGGTACAAGAGCGGAGGAGCCCTCAACATCGACGTCAGAGAAGCTGACGAAAGGAAGAAAGAACCACAGCAATCAATGAAAATACTACGTCACCCCATGCACATTGGAGCGGCGATGGGGTGCATGGGGTAGCCTCAGCCGAAGGCTGTGTGTCCGCGGGCCGGGAAGCTATTTGTCGCATATCAAGCCCCGGCCCCACTAGAGCAGCTGCCGTCGAAATGAGGCAAGGATCACGATCATCGTGAACTTGTTCACGATGAGAGTGAACGACCACAATTAGCGTCAAGCAGCAGGCTGCTGCCTAAACAGCCAACGCTTTCATTTGTGTATAAAAGAGCTGCACGGCTCAGTGCATCTTGGCATTGAGTTCTTGCTCCTTAGATAATTCTCATCAATTGACCGATGCCAACAATGATCCCTGTGGAACCAATTGTCTGACAGTTATGAGCCCGGTAGCACTTTAGGCGCTCATCATAGCTGATTCCGACCGTTGTGCAAGGACACTTGCACGACGCCTATCACCACACATCACATAACGGATCCGAATCCTGCCACAAGCCTCATCTGCTGCCTGCCTGCCTGTCGGCCCCTTCTTTTTTTGCTGCCCAATACCAAGCGTTTCCAAAGATGACAGCCAAGTCCGAAGTTGCGCTCTCCAGACCGTCCGAATGGACTGCCTGGTACGACGATTTCGTCTCAAGGGCTGAGACTTCCAAGATCTTCGACTTTGTCGATCCCGATAAGGATGCTCCGATCCTGGAAGAACCAAAGGAACCCATGACCTCTGAAGAAATGCTCGGTCTACTCAACAAGGCTGCCTACGAGGCTTGGACACACGCAACCCAGCAGAACGCTGCGGTCGCCGGACCAAGACCAGAGCCGGCTACGGACCTGACCGATGGTCAGTGGACTCGACTCACTCGCCTGCAGTCAGAATACAAGGTCAAGCTCGCGACCTTCGCCAACCGGCAGCGTGCCTATGCTGAACTCGCTGTTTGGGTCCGATCAACCGTCGATAAGACCTACCTTGGCAACACGACTTCTAAGTCTGACCTTCGCACAATTGTCCGCGACCTGAAGTCAAGTCTTGCACCCTCCGAGGACGAACAGAAGGAGGAAGCGCGCTTAAGATATCGTCAGGTCCTGGCCCAGACTAAGAGGGTCAAGCCGGAGGACTGGCTCGTGGCTTGGAGTAAAGCCAAGCTAGAAGGCGAAAGGCACAAGATCGCTGAACTGGAAGGACAGTCTGCCCTCAATGACTTCCTCACTGCCGTCTCAGCCTTCGATGCAACTTGGGCAAGCCAGCAGAAGGTTCAAATCATGAACAGCAAGAAGTTCGGCCTCAAGATGGATGTCACACTACGCGCGCTGGGCGAACTGTTTCACGAACAGGTTCGAAGCACCAGAATGACCAGCAAGCTGACCGACACCGTGTTTGCCGTCTCTGATGCAGCCCAAAGCCACTGTCCGTGTGGACTGCCGTCGTCCAAACATCGATGGAAGCCCGTTGATTGTGCCGCAGTGCAGATCGCAACCAATGGCGAGTCCAAGGATGGAAGACACGTTAAGTCCAGCCGCGTCAAGACCTGCAAGGAGGCTCTGAAGCAAGCCAAGTGGAAGAACCTTGTCGACACAGTCAAGGGCTTGGCAGCGACCGCCAAGTCGGATCAACCAGAAGACAAGGGGAACCCACGTAAACACGGAGACTTTGCTGGCTTGACCATCGATGCCAACGGCCTCTCCAGTGGAACCTCCGATTCAGTCTTTGCAGCCCTACGCGAGAAGCATCCTCTTTACAATTCGACGATCTATGACTGTGGAGCAACTACTCATATCGTTAATGATAAGAGTCTGCTGACTGACGTCCGCGAAGCTGTGGAAACCGACTACGTTATGATCGGCGAAGGTTCCTTGAAGGTCGAAGCACGAGGCATCCGAAGGATGGAAAACGTGCTGGATGGTGAAGACGGAAGAAACACGCGCGCTCTTGTCCTCCTTGACGTTGCGTATGTGCCAAGGTTCCATACGAACATCATCAGCGCGAAGAAACTTGCAAGGAAGGGATTATGGCATTGTGGGTTTGATAATACGCTCCGAATGGGCACCTACGACGACAATGATATTCTCTGTCGTCTCACAGACCAATACGACCTCGATGTAGTCGAATACAAGCCAGTTTCCCGCTCTTACTTCAAGCTTCCACAATCCTTGATCTCCGTATTCAACGCCTTCCAAGATGTATTTTCCTCTTTCCAAGCGGACCGCCTAAAGCCGAGA
The DNA here is from genome assembly GCA_020744425.1 of Dactylonectria macrodidyma. Lineage (NCBI taxonomy): Eukaryota > Fungi > Ascomycota > Sordariomycetes > Hypocreales > Nectriaceae > Dactylonectria > Dactylonectria macrodidyma. Next base: position 120,284 of record JAGMUV010000033.1, read on the forward strand.
CGGCAGAGAATGGCGATTTCAAGGGTTCCAGCTCCGCCGCGGATAGATTCTTCAAAAATATAGCATCTTCGCTCTTGCCACGCAGGGCCACAAGCACTTGAACAACTTGTCTTACAGACCAAGGGAGTCCGGATCAAGGGTCCGACTACTGTTCAATGCACGGCCTGCGGCACTGGCAAGGCGACCGAGATTATCTCCCGCAGGGAATCACCAAACCGGTCAAGACAACCGTTTTACCGGATCTTCATCGATATCTTCCAGTTCCCTACGGCATACAATGGACACCGCTACGTTCTGCTCATCACAGACGAATTCAGCGGCATGATGTTCTCCTGGTCCTTGGCTTCAAAGACGGAAGTCAGCAAGATCATCAAGGACTTTGAGGCCCGAGTCAAGAGACACACGGGTGCATCGATCTGCAAGATCAGAATCGACAACGAAAGGGCCGTCATTAATCTACCTTTTCAAAGAGACTCCGAGTTTCAGATTTGGGCGACAGAGGTAGGAATAGAGATTGAACTTCCGCCGACGCACACCAAAGAACCGACTGGTGGAGCGGAACGACCTGGTGGAATCAATCAGCTACGAATGCGCTGTATGATTGGCCTCCTTCCGCAAGATCTCTGGCCAGAATTCTACCGTGCAGCCGTTTGGATACATAATATCCTTCCCAGCCGCAGGAACGAGTGGATGTCACCCAAGGAGAAGATGGACCGTTGGTTTCACCAGCACTTTCGATGGTATAGACCACCAAACGTCGATTTTGATGCAACAAATGACCTCCGACCAGACTGGCGCGGGATTTATGCGTATGGATGCAAAGCATATCCCTTAAACAGCCGCTATAAGGCCGGGAAAGACATCAATCAGTTCAAGCTTGGCCCACGAGCACACGTTGGATATCTCGTTGGTTATCATGCTAACAATATCTATCGTATCTGGGTCCCCAAGCTCAATCAGGTCATCCTGTCCCGAGACGTACGATTCAATGAAGAGGAATTCTTTGACCCAGAGAAAGAAGAACAGCTCGAGACGGAAGCGGTCGTGGAATACAGACCAACACCGCAGGCGTTGGAGCCACTTCCTCGGCGAGACTGGGACACGATCTTGGACGAATTTCTCTATGAGTTCGATGACCACATCTTGGATTTCAACCCAGACGGTTCGAACTCGGGGGTGGAAGACGCTAGAGGAGCCACTTCAGGTGCTGCAGACAGCACGTCACAGCCTGTACAGCCTCTATCGCAAAGACTTCTCACACCTCTGGGCGAACCACCAATCCTTCCGACGCCGGACCCAACACCACAGCTGGTCAGTAGGGACGCCTCACCAGCTTTCGGGTCAACCGGCTCGAACACTTCAACACCAGACCCGCCGTTGCAAACAGACCCGAATTCACCTGCCCAACGGTCCGTGGCTGGTCCAGACAGTGACCTTGACGAATACCATGGCCCTCCGATGCAAAGATCAGCTGCCCCATCGCCAGACAGCCGATTCGAAGACATCGAGCCAAGTCATGCCATTCCAAGTTCAACTGAGTCACGCGATCTTAGTCCTGAAGGAGTCACCCGGGACACGATCGTAGTTCAACCGCTGAACCCACGCCGGCGACCTTCCCCAGAAGGCAATAGCATGCAACCGGACAAGCAGCCGTCAGGTGACCAAACAACTCCTGAAGCTCGCGGCACAACGCGCACACGCCGCAGCCAAAAGGAACTCTACGGTGACCAACCGACTCGCAAGAGTGACCGGACACCAAAGCCAAATCGGAAGTATGATGATAACGTGCACAGCGTTTTCACTACCCAGCTTCCAACCGATCAACATCCAGAGGGAAACCTCGCAACATTTCATAGCGTCTTTCTCGCCGCAGCCTCCAAGACGGCACGAGATCATCGATTTCACCGGGATGAACTTGTACGACTTCCCAAACGATATCAGGATCTAGAAGACCACCCAATGGGCTCAGAATTCAAAGCAGCCATAAGAAAGGAATTACACGATCTCCTCCGACGAGGCACCTGGAGACTGGTCGAACGCGATAAAGCTCGTGGACTACCCCTTCCGCTGAAGTGGGTATTCACCTATAAATTCGATCAAGATGGCTACCTCCAAAGGTGCAAGGCTCGCGTCTGTGTCCGTGGGGATCTCCAAGATGACGATGGCGGACTGGAAACTTATGCCGCCACGCTTGCAGCAAAGACCTTCAGGATCATGATGGCAACAGCGGCACGATTCGATCTCGAGATTCGACAATTCGACGTTGGGAACGCATTCCTCTACAGCGACCTCAAGAAGGACCAACCCGTCTACGTTCAGCTTCCCAAGGGATATGTGGAACTTGGTTTCCTGAAGCCAGGGGAAACGTCAACCATGATCGCGGAACTCGACAAGGCCCTCTACGGTCTTCGCGAGGCTCCACTCCTTTGGTATAACGAGATTTCTGAGGCGCTCAAGGAAGCAGGGATTGATCGCACGGATGAAGAACCCTGCGTCTTTACCAATGGCAAGATCCTAGTTCTCGTCTATGTTGACGATATCCTGATCCTCAGCCCACGGCAAGAGAAGCAGGTGGTAGACAACCTCGTTCAACATCTCCAATGCAAATACAACCTGCGCGAAGAAGAGTTCAAATGGTATCTTGGCATCAGAGTTATTAGGGATCGACCAAATCGGAAGATCTACCTCTGCCAAGACGCTTACGTTGAGAAAATCGCACGAAAATTCAAGCTCTACGACTCAAAACTTCGAGTGCCATCGATCCCGATCATAACGATCCCTCTTGTCAAATATGACGGACAGGCCACCAAGGAAGAAGTCAAAGCGTATCAAGAACGCGTTGGGTCTTTGATGTATATCGCAGTTATGACCAGACCGGACATAGCGCGAGCAGCAGCCCAGCTTGCAAGGTTCTTGACGAACCCATCGCCTGAACATCTTGCTGCAGCCAACCAATGCATTCGTTACCTCTACGCGACGAGATTCCTTGCCATCATCTATGATGGGATGCACGCAGGAGAGGCTCTTGTGATCGCAAGTGATGCGTCATTTGCAGATGACATCGAGACCCGACGCTCATCGCAGGGATATGTCATGACACTGTTCAACGGACCGGTCGTATGGAAGGCTGGTCTCCAAGACACAGTCACGACTTCGACAACTGAAGCAGAAATCTTGAGCCTAGAAAGAACAGCCAAGGAGAGCTACGCCCTAGACCGCCTTCTCAGGGATATCTCTCTTGATCTTGGACCACTTAAGATATACTGCGACAATCTTCAGTCGATCCGACTTGTGGTTGAGGAGAACCAGAGAATTACGACGAAGTTGCGACATGTTGACGTCCAGAACATGTGGCTGAAGCAGGAATTCAAGAAAGGTAGATTTCTGGTGGAATACCTCAAGACTGATCAAATGCCAGCAGACGGCTTGACGAAAGCTCTGTCCAGATCTAAGTTTGAGCACTTCCGCTCAATGCTGAATTTGGTCGATATCAAGAGGGAGGTGGGCTTGGGAGACCAAGCTATGCAATAGGATGATGGTGATTTTATGGCTGGTTGTGATAGCTTCTAGCAGCGTCGACTTGATCACTCAACGCTGGGGGGTGTGTCGCATATCAAGCCCCGGCCCCACTAGAGCAGCTGCCGTCGAAATGAGGCAAGGATCACGATCATCGTGAACTTGTTCACGATGAGAGTGAACGACCACAATTAGCGTCAAGCAGCAGGCTGCTGCCTAAACAGCCAACGCTTTCATTTGTGTATAAAAGAGCTGCACGGCTCAGTGCATCTTGGCATTGAGTTCTTGCTCCTTAGATAATTCTCATCAATTGACCGATGCCAACAATGATCCCTGTGGAACCAATTGTCTGACACTATTCCTACTACTGCATTATCTACGTACTGATCCATTGGCATGGCTATTCTTGGTATTATGTGACATGTACGGATTCCGTGTGAGCACCTGTCGTTTCCTAAGCTCCTGATCCCTCATCTTCATCTTCATGCCATCCGGGGGAGACCCGTAGGCCAGGTGATTACGATCAAATGGTGCATCCAACATCAGACCCTCGAGCGTTTTCACGCGAGAGATAGCCACGTAGCTTAAACCAGTCTGAAAGTCCCGGCAGGACAGATCTGTAACTATCATGTCTTCGGTGATGCTTTGTGACTTGTGCACGGTAATTGCGTAGCATACGATCAGGGGAAACTGGGTGCGAGCGCAGAGAGTGGCTCCGATGAGGAAGTCCCTCTCCACTGGGAGAATCGGCACAATCTTCCTGCCATCAGCGGTGGTCAGGAATACCGGTCCGCTGTATTTGTCAAACTCCATCATGATAACACAGGGAGGGTCTTGGATGGGGTCGGCCCCAGGTGCCCAGCCGATATCGTAAACTGTGCCGCGAGCGCCGTTGCAGAGGCCAACTGGCTGCCAAAGGTTGGACGTCAGCATCAGACGGGAGCCAATGCATATTGGGATCTGCTTCGCAAGGTTGCCCGCCTTGTCATCAGGCGCAGCAGCCGCGCCGGGGCCGACGTTCTTAGCCATGACCTGGATGACTGGCCGGCTGAGGCGGTCGAGGTGATAGTGGTTATATTCGTTCACCCTATCTTTAGTGGCGTATACTCGTAAGGCGTTGACAAACCTTGCGACCTCTTGATCGTCTAGTTTTGCCTGTACGCGGCTGGAAAGGAGCTTCCAGGACTCCACAGATAGTTGAAGCAGTCGCAATTCCCCGAGAGCTAGGCGGAATGCCTCCTGATCGTCGCCACGCTGCCGCTGGACAACTTTCAAGAAGACCGATTTATCGAATCGCCTATATGCGTTTCTGCCCTTGATCTCTACTCCCTGAACCTCTTTATCGTAATAAAGCGGCTTCTGCAGCACAGGGGGAAGCTGAAAGAAGTCACCAACCAACAGGATGTTCAGGCCGCTAAAGAACTCTTCGTTCTTATTCGGGAACGCCTCTCGGAGACGGTCATCGATCCAAGATAGCTGACGCAGTCCAAGCATGCTCTTCTCATCAATGATCAGATACTTGATATCTTTAAGCTTCTTCTGGAGCTGAGCCTTATCAATGGCTGAGAGAGGCTTGAAGTCCTTATTAATTGGCAGGTGTAACAGGGAATGCAAGGTAGTGCCCGAAATCTGATTTCCCGCGACGCCCGTGGGCGCGGCACGCCAGACGGGTGTCCCTCTCCCGCCCGTCGCGGCTTGAAGGTGCGCGGAGAGCAGGTTAATGAGGTATGACTTGCCAGTGCCGCCTCCGCCATCCACATGGAGTAACAACTGGGAGGGATCCCGGGTCAGGAAGTGGCCCATCACCGTGCCGTACACCAGGCGCTGCTCTGGATTTAGGGAATCGCGAGCCTCCAATGGCTGATCATCCACGTCAAGGTCAAGGGTGTTTTCCGCTTTGCGTTGCTTCCAGTAGTCGCCGTTGAGAATGCCATCATCGGTATACCGCCCAACATGAGGGGTCCAATCGTAATTAATGTCAATATCTCGGCGGCCGAGGATGTCGATGTCCTCTTCCTCCAGCGGGCGGTCAGGTAGCATGCGGGCGAGTTCATGCCAATCCTCCTCCGCGATGGGCTCCTCATGGGCCTCAAGCTCAAACTCATCGTCCTCTGCCGTCAATTCATCCGTATCCGGCTCTCCATAATGATCGTCCGCATGGGTATCGTGGAGCTGTCTGCAGCGCATGTACCCGGCTGTGAAAGAATCGAACCGCTGGCCACCCACAACGAGCAACTCTTCTGGAAAGCGATGTGGATGAACCATCATCAATTTAACACGACAGAAGTCGTTAAACTGGGAAGAGGCTTCCATGGATTTGTATCGAGGGAAGTAAGACAGGACCCTCTTTTTCGCGTGAGCAGCGAGTCTCCTCCACGTGTTGAGATTGTACGACTGCAGGTATTCGAGATACGTTACATCCTCATGCTGGTCCTTTCTCTCTAGATATTTCCTGTAGCTGCCGATGGCCTCGTTGACATCTCCATCCACACGATACGAACGCGCCTGTCGCTCCAACGGACGGCAGTCCACGGTGACAACCATACGGGTGCCTTCTTGCAGCGGAATGTTAAGCAGCAGATGGGAAATCTCCTGCGCCGAGTAATCTCTCTCGGCGATCAGCTTGTTCATGAGGCGAGAGGAGAAGGACAACAGGGGCTGAACGTGCGATGTATGAGGCAAGACCTGGTCTGCAAGCCGGGAGAAAGACTCGGTCTTCTTCTCAGCTTTACTGCAATACTTCGCAGCGTAGGTAATGACCGCCTGTAAGCTGGTGCAAGGAGATATGTCGATATTGGCTAGCCAGCCTAGGATAATCGCAGGGTTGAAGTTGTTCATGAGGCTGTCATTCCGGGCCGCCTCAAAGATGTAGTACGACCGGCCTTCCTTCCTGATCACTGCGGCCAGCTCCCGCAAGGCACGAGGGAAGTCAAAACGACACTCCCTCTCTGGATTGGCAACGTTGGCCGCCTCGATATCTGCTGCGGCGCCTTCCATATCCCTTGCCAGATCGCCGGTTCTTTTCCTCACACGCAAGCAGTACGTGGTGTTGCACTTGTGGCGCTGGCAACGGTTGACGATTTGTGAGAGCCGCAGGAATGTCATCTCTATGCTCAGGGGATCCACGCTCAGGGGATTACCCTCACCCTGAGGCATAGTCCTACTCGGCTCGGGGTTAATGGCAGTGACGTGGAATCCCCACGTGCGTGCAAAAACATCACGAGCGGCTTCGTCCTCCATGTCGGCTCCGGGGCAATTTTCCATCCAGTACAGGCCGTGGTTGTGTGGACTCCCACGCCCTTGCCATTCATAACGATCCCAGTAATCCGTGATGCTGAACTTCTTGCTTAGCACGATATCCCGAAAGAGGCAGTATCGGCGGTAGAAATGGAAAGCAGCAATGTGAGGGTTCTGCCGCAATAGGCGGCGCGATAGAGCCATCCTCTCCGGCTCGGTGGCGGCTAGCCAGTCGTCATACTGGGGCATGTGCTGGTAGAGACTCCGCCAGTGTAAATCTGCCGGGCTAAACGTGATGAATGCACCAGGACAACCAAGGTTATAGGCGTAGGCCTCGAGGTCCTGCCTCTTTTTGTTCCAGAATGGACGCGTACCGCGAATAGACACCGCATGCCTTGTGATCGAGTTGATCAGCGCCTGCGCCTCGGGGTCCTCGCTGTGTTCGAGCGCCTGAATAAGTTGCTCTCGCGTCAGCGGCTGCTGTCTCCCATCATGTTGCTTCACGAAGAATCTGGACCGCGAACGTGCTTGTGACCGCATTAGCGTGTTGAAGGCGACGAAGCGGAAGGTCGGGTGGCGTGCAAAACGCCCGTCGTGCCAGCGCATCGCGTGCTCGACGTAATCCTTGTAATCAATGGAGCGCAATCGGGGTTCAACAAAGTCGGCTCTACCGTCAGGAAAGAGGCAGGGAAATGCCAAGGAGAGTAGGGCATGAGAGCGATTGAACTCATTAATGGGTGTGTGTCGTATATTCGGGAGCTGCAGCTCGTGTTGTGCCTGCGCCTGGAAGCTTGTGGAAAGCCCTGAATCAGCGCCTGATTCTCCGGAGAGAATAGACCGCAGAGCATCGAGCTCCGTGTCCTTAGCCAACAGGTCCGGCACCGCAGCCTCGTCCTCCAGGTCAGGCTCTGCCTCCTGATCTTCCTCGGGTGAGTCGGGTCCAACATCGGCAGCCTCCACCTGACTCTGGGGGATAGCATCCAGGACATTACCATCTTGGGGCAATTGATTCAGCCGCTCTTCGTCGATGGCGACGCATCGATAGCCGGGATGATGGCGGCGGAGGTAGTCTAGCCATATGACAACCGGCTGGCGGCGCACGCGGAACTGGCGGGTGAATTGCCGGCTAAGATTTGCGTGGGACGACGTATTCGCAGGACGTAGTAACACAGTGTTCAACTCTTGCGGCAAAAGCGGGAGCTGGTTGTACACTAAGCCAACCTCCCGGAGAAAGTGAATTACGTGCCCTCGATACTTGTACTGCTGCCCTCGCACAAGCATAATGTTCACGTGGACGTGAACACGAGCAATCAACGACTCTTCGGTAGGCGTGAGCTGGGGCAACCGGCCCGGCACAGGGCCAAAGTCGAGCTGATTGTCCGCAGAGAAGAAATATGGCTCGTCGGGCTGGCGCTTCTCATCCCTCCGATAACAACGCGCACAAATGCCATCGCAATCGATCTTCATCTGGAACCAACTCTCTTGGCATCGACTGCAAAACTGCATTTGGTCATTGTCCAGCTCTGTCCAGAACTCGCGGAGGATTTCCTTGTCGCGACCAGTCAAGGCGCAAGCCTCAAGGTCTCCATTCCACACCGGGTCTTGTGCATGAAATACCGCCGATTCTTCAGGTGGAATCATCACTGGGCTCCGATACCGTCGTGGCGGCCTCGACGATGGAGTTTGCCTTTGAGATTGTCTCGGCCGCCCTCCTGTACCAGGGGCAGGACCACGGCGACCACGCCTTGGCTGTGCGGAAGGCTGCGGCAAGCGATGGCGAAGAGGGCTTCCATCCACGGAATTATTATTGTCGTTCTCGTCTTCGTCCCCTGGATCGGAATCACACTCCACCCCTAATTGTTTGAGGTACCTCTGTGGTCGAGCAGGCGAAAGGAGTAAGTTGAAATAGTCCTCGGCGTCAATATCAGATTCAGAGAAATGTCCCCTGTCATTGCCTCCCTTGGTTATCCCATTCCCGTCTTGAAACCAACTCGGTTGTAGTCGATCTCGACTCCCATCTACGCTCCGTGGTTAGCCTGAACAATTTACCAGGACGACAGCACAAGGATACCTTCTCCAGGACCCTCAGACCCATCAAAGACGCCGAGTTGAGATATTGTGGGAGTCAGTGACACAGTCTCCCCTGCACGGCGTCGTGAACGATGGTCGCGCTGGACAGCGGCCAGCTTGGCCCTCGCCCCGGCCTTGGAAGGATCATCTTGCGAGTCTTTCCCGGCCCTGTGGAACCTAGCAGCCAAGTAAGAGTAATCTACACTAGTTGTGCTGCTTCGGACAGTAGATGGATCAGAATGTGAGGCGGTTGGATGGGTCGTTGGCTGCGCGGGAGGTGAGGGAGCCATTTCCCGGAAGAGCCACGAGCTTTGTTGGGTTGGTGGAATTGGCGTCCCTAGCACTACGTGAGGCTGGCTGATTGACTCTCTGAATAACCTCCTAGCTGCATGAAGTTGTTGTAGCTTCTCTGGCGACGTGGGCTGGGTTCCAGACCTGTCCTTAGCAGGGGATAAGCCAGCTTCTCCGTCAGTTCGCTTCCGGGCAGGTCTTTCAGCTGAGGAAGAACGGACGGCGAGGTTCCTCAATGTTTGGATCGCGCTTCTGGATCTGGAATTCTTTATTCAGTTAGTGTTGAATGCTCTTATGGTCTTACGGAGTGAGTGGGGAGACAGAGCTGACATGAGAATTGCACTGACTACGACAGCCGAGGCAGTTTTTGGTTTTCCCAGCAGATTTCCGTTTGCTGACGAAGTCACCCGCCGGTTTCTCCTCGCCACAGCGGGCACAGACGATGGAAATCAAGTCATCTTGAAGCCCTTGAGGAGTAGACTTAGGACTCATTACTTAATGAAGCACGCATCAAGACGCGTTGTTTCAATGAAATTTCCATGTCAAGCGAAGCGCAAGTAAACAAACCAGGGGTGCTGCGAGCCGCAGAAAGCTAGGCCCACTTCTTAGCAGCCATTGTCCAGTTGTTGCACGTTTTGCGGCCATCCATACAAATTGCTGGCCAATCAGAACCCGGGAAACTTATTGACCCCTGTCTGCACCAAACCCTTAATGTAGAGTCAGCCTTCGGCTGAAAAATACTACGTCACCCCATGCACATTGGAGCGGCGATGGGGCGCATGGGGTAGCCTCAGCCGAAGGCTGTGTGTCCGTGGGCCGGGAAGCTATTACTACTACTGCATTATCTACGTACTGATCCACTGCCATGGCCATTCTTGGTATTTTGTGACATGTACGGATTCCGTGTGAGCACCTGTCGTTTCCTAAGCTCCTGATCCCTCATCTTCATCTTCATGCCATCCGGGGGAGACCCGTAGACCAGGTGATTACGATCAAATGGTGCATCCAACTGTTCCAACATCAGACCCTCGAGCGTTTTCATGCGGGAGACAGCCACGTAGCTTAAACCAGTCTGAAAGTCCCGGCAGGACAGATCTGTAACTATCATGTCTTCGGTGATGCTTTGTGACTTGTGCACGGTAATTGCGTAGCATACGATCAGGGGAAACTGGGTGCGAGCGCAGAGAGTGGCTCCGATGAGGAAGTCCCTCTCCACTGGGAGAGTCGGCACAATCTTCTTGCCATCAGGGGTTGTCGCACGACACGATTGTTTGGATGACTGAACAACGATCGGGAAGAAGATCCCCTGTGAATCGGGCAACGAAAGACTCTTGATTTCCTATCTAAAGGAGCGACGAAGGCCGGTCTTTTATACCTATGTTCAATCTGTCGATAGTATTAGGTAGTAGGCTGCTGCCTGATGCTAGTGGTGGATCGTGATTCTTGCCTCGTTTTGCGAGTGAGCGACTTGATATTGACAGGGGTGGTCAGGAATACCGGTCCGCTGTATTTGTCAAACTCCATCATGATACCACAGGGAGGGTCTTGGATGGGGCCGGCCCCAGGTGCCCAGCCGATGTCGTAAATCGTACCGCGAGCGCCGTTGCAGAGGCCAACTGGCTGCTAAAGGTTGGACGTCAGCATTAGACGGGCGCTAATGTATGGGAATCTGCTTTGCAAGGTTCCCTGCCTTGTCATCGGGGGCAGCAGCCGCACCAGGGCCGACGTTCTTAGCTTTGACCTGGACGACTGGCTGGCCGAGGCGGTCGAATCGCGCCTCTGAATTCTTTATTTAGTTAGCATTGAATGCCCTACGGAGCGGAGACAGCTGACATGAGAATTGCACTAATTACGGCACTCCAGGCAATTCTTAATGTTACCCGCAGATTTCCTATTGCTAACGAAGTCACCTGCCGGTTTCTCATGGAAATTATGTCATCTTGTAGCTGTTGAGGAGTAGACTTCGGACTCATTGCGCGCAATAAAGCAAGACATCAAGCAGCATTGGGTACGAAATCCAAAGTAAATAAACTGGGTGTGTGTGAAATTCAACGTAAACAAACCAGGGGTAATGCCAGCTGCTAAAGTATGGTCCCACTTTTTTGAGCCGTCATCCAGTTGTTGCACGTTTTGCGGCCGTCCATACAAATTTGGGCCAATAAAGGCCCGAGAAACTTTTTGAGCCCCATACAACTGGGGCCCACTTTAAAACGGCAGACGTCCAATCGTTGAACGATTTGCGGCCATTTGGACCAATCAGAGCTGGAGAAACTTTTTGACCTGTCTGCACCAAAGCATTAATGTAGAGTCAGCCTTCGGCTGAATATTAATGTAGAGTCAGCCTTCGGCTGAATAAAAGACGAAAACTAAACCGGCATGTCCCTCCAAGGCAAAACCGCCCTCATCAGCGGCGTCGGCAGCAGCCTGAGCCTCGACATCACTAGGGCGTTCCTCTCCCAAGGCGCAAACGTCGTCGTGAGCGGCATTTACGCCTCCCATCTCACCGCCCTGAAAGATGAATACAACGGTTCTGAGTTCGCCGACCACACCCTCGTCCTGCAAGCGGATGTCTCAGAGGAAGAGTCCGTCCGCAAACTAGTCGCCGCGGCAGTAGAAAAGTTCTACCGGTTGGACATAGTGGTCAACGACGCGGCCATCATGTACCAGTCCGACCCGGCCGAGACGTGTGACGAGGGGCTGCGGGCGAAAGCCATGGCCGTGAACCTCACAGGCCCATTCTTAGTAGCTAAATACGCCGCTCAACAAATAGAAGCGCAACAGCCGAGCGGCGGGTTAATCATCAACATCGCTTCTAACTCGTGCGCCCGCGACCTCACCGCGAAACTCGACTACTCCGCCACTAAGCACGGGATACTTGTCCTCACAAAAAATATGGCCAGATTCTACGGGCCCAAAGGGGTATATTCCGTGGGGCTGCTGCTAGGCGGCATAGACACGACAAATACTAAAGATGCGTTTTTCCCGATGGTGAATCAGGAGGGCGTGGGGTTGTTCGGGACGCGGCCGGAGCATGGGTGTGTGCCAACGGAGGATGTAGCGAGGTATATGTTGTATTTGACCGGGGAGGGAATAGGGAAAAGCGCGAATGGCAGCCATATTAGATTGAATGGGAACGAGCTAGACCACATCCAGTACGGGGTTTAGGAGATAATGGGCAGCGCTGACTTCAATTCAAGTAAGTCAAGTTCGGGGGTGTAACTTGATTACTTGAAATAAAATCGTCCGTGAACTTACTTAACTTGATTTGAATTGATATACCGGCGGAGGACCTCGAGACCTGAAAGATACGGTGATCAAGTTTTCCACAGCAGATCTGCTGATTTGGCCCTCATTCACTGAGACTTTGTTCGATCACCTCCGTCCACTTCCACCCAGAGGTATTTGCCATTCTTGGGCGACTCAGAACTTCATTTCGAAACTAGATTTGCTCATCAACTTGGCCGAGGCGGCCGGAAAGCTCGTCATGACGCCGGTTCGGCATCGATTGAGTACCGTGTCAGCAGGCGAGAACCGGAATCGGTTTGCGTTATATCTCGACCATGCTCCTAGGCAGTGCTGCATAGACACGCTATGAAACTGAAACTGGGGTGAGTTTCAGTTTCATGAAACCGGACGCCAGTATAGTTTCAGTTTCATATGAAACCGGTTTCAGTTTCATATCAATCAATATCTAATTCCTTTGTTTTCTTCCCCCTCTCTTTAGCAAGCTCGGGCCCGATATACACCTTACCACTAGGCACCTCAAAGATGTCTAGCATTGCCTACCTACCTATGCTACCAATTCGCTAGGCTCGCCATCGCTTTCTTCCCCCTTGCCCATCTCTATATCTTCTTGGAGTATCCTTACAGCCGCGTCGATATCATCCGCTCCCCTAAACACCCCTGCAAGAAGCGGCCTGCTTTTTCCCTTTGGAACCCTTATCCAGCTTTTAATGCACTCACATGCCTCCACCATTTTGGCAGACATGCTACTTCTACCGTAACAACTCAAAAAATCCGTCAGCTCGCCAAGATTTGGCGTCCCACTATACCCCTTTTTTTATGATCGGCCCCACCCACCACCGCAACCTACGTCTGACGTTGCGGCATTTCCCGGACCCGATCGTGCAACCTCCATCGCGTCCGACGCCTTTTTCACATAAATCCAGCTATACGATGGATAATCAGGGCTTCCTTGACCTTATATATACATTATTTTCATCGTAGCTATGCTAGTAGTGGAGAAATTGATGATTTTGTCATAGACGCATCCGACGATTACGACAACGCCTGCCTTTTTAAATGCAGCGTACATTACCGCCTCGTTGTCCGTCAGCCCTCGTCACCGGGCGTTCCATCCCGTCCGTACGTGGCACAAGGGGAATGCGTACTACCCGGTGCAAGATGCGTAGGGCGTTGATTTCCCTGCTTAAATAGGCTCCCCGTCATCCTTAAGAAACTACTGGATCATCGCTCGTGTGCCCCTTTGCAGCCTGCTGCATGTCGTACTCCTCTAGCCGCCTGGTCAACTCTGGCTTATTACCACCCACAGGCAGACCCCGCGCTCTTAATAGATGTTGAAGGTCCTTCTTCAACATACTGCTGAACTGCGGTACATCGCCCGTGATGTACTCGTCATTACAGAGATCCAAATATGCAGGCATTTCGTACGCAGAGTCCTCCATTCTGATGTCAGCGGCGTCAAGGTTGATGTCCCTACTGTCGATATCCTTGATCTTAATGAGGGAGTCTTCGGTGCCCCATGGGTCAACAGATATACCGCATTCTAGGAATGACTTCCTGATCATCTCCCTGTCCTGATACAGAGCCTCCATAGCGTAACCTACCACATGGGTGGTTAGAATACGACGGTCACTGACCGTCCATTTCTTGTCGTCAAAATCGGGTTGTTTTTCCAGCTCGTCTATACGACGATCCATCTCTTCACGCATCAGAAGCTTTAACGGTCCGTTAACATGGGTGTCCAGACACTGCACATAGCTAGTACAGCCGGGGGGCACCATCGTCGGCAGTATTTGCGCCTCTCTAAGCATGGTTTTGATGCTATCCGTCTTATGGAAGGATGCCACATCCATCACTAACATGAACTCCTTGCCTCCCGTCATCGGGATAAGGTCGTCCTTAATCCACTGCATCATCAGGTCTTCGTTGTTATATGCCGAGTCGTTAAAGAAGACCTTAACGCCATCGTGATATTGCTCCCGTTCATCGTCGTAATGCGGGTTATCAGGTTTTCCATGGAAAATCAAGGCCGGTTTCATCCTCTGGATGCCGTCTGCGAAGATGTACATGATTAAGGTGGCCTGCCGCTTGTCCCAGCCTGACCTAGCAGACTTCACACTAACAGTATGGGTGCCCTTATTGTCGTATGTGTAGCCACTAAGATACTCGAAGGGGATAGGCGTTTCATCCATATTCATAATCCTAGAGTTCGAGAAGCGCCTCGGCCGTGGCTTCTGTGGTGTAACAACATCCCAGAACCGGTTTCTCCTAGGCGTACGGGGTGATTCCGATGAACTAGCGACGCCTTGGACATCCCTGGAGATACGGGTAACATCCCGGAGCATGTTTCGACGGATAAACCGCATGAAACTAGTGATCCAAGGGATAAGCTCTCGAGGCGGTTGGGTGGCTTGCTTTGTGACTCGACGACGACTGATGTTGTACCGCCTTTGGAATAGGTTAAACCAGCCCATAGAGAAAACGAAGATATAGGGACATGCTGGGTAGACCTCTGAAAATAGAGCTTTTGACCGACGTCGGAACCAAGCCACATTAACGGCCCTACCAGCGTTGCGGGCCTGTTGAAATTCAACCACAAGTCGCTCTTCGAGGGCCGGCCACTGGGGCTTCCAAGACTCGCGGTTGGTTATATTGCTCCCAGATACCACCTGGTACCTCTTTTTCCACCAGTCTTGTACTGTAGTTCGCGGTACTTTGAAGTACTCCGCAGCTTCCTGGAATGTAGGGAGTCGATAGCCCTCCTTGACCTCGATCTTGGGCGGCACTGGGCGCTGGAACCCATTATCCGCTGGGTGGCGATGGACGCGGTGATGATACAGGAAAATCAGCACCTGTAGGCGTTTCCCTCGACTGTATGTACGTTCAACACGCTGTATAGGGCGTAGGTTATCTGGTAGTCGGCGCTGACTAAGGGGCGTAGGGCGTGGGCCGGGCTTACGCCGTTTTACTGCATCGCGGATGGGCGTTGTGTTGGTATCGATTTCACCAAGTGGAGTGCGTTGGTCGGACATCGCGATGTCGCGGGTGGTAACAAGGAAGGACCGAGGAGCAAAAAAGCCCAATTTTAGGTGGGAATTTTGATATCTCGGCTCTACGGGACTTCCTGGGTACCCCTGGTAAACACGGGGTTGCCAAGGCCGTCACGTTCCAGATGTGGTTTGGGCAAGTCTTGGCGAGCTGACGGATTTTTTGAGTTGTTACGGTAATTGTACGGAGTAATGCCTCATAGCGGGCCGCTGCGGCTGACCTAGCGGTAGTTCTCGGCATGAGCCATGCGGAGAATGCCGAACCAATAACAAAGCCGAATAATTGCATCTCCGCCAGCCCTGTATTAAAACTACACGGACTGCATGGGCCCCCAGCATTGTCTCCTCCTATTCCCGCCTGACGGTCTCATGATGCTGCTATTCGTAATGGTTAGTAACTTAGCCACAGGCCTGACTTGCCAGGACAGGATCGAGGGGAGAGAGGTCTGAGCATCGGCGGTGGCGTGGCAGCTGGAAACGAGGGCACCTCAAAGCCCTTTCTAGTGGCCCGGATTCCAGCCGCTCCAAGCCTCTCACTGCCGGAAGGAGGCGGGGCGATCCACACCCATGGCTCCTTCAGTCGCAAATCGACCTGGTCTGGACCGAGCTTGGGATGCATCTTTGACTTGATGACTGCATGATATGAACAAATCTCCTTGAGTGCGCGAAGGCACATTGCATGTATCGGACATGGATCTGATCCAATTAAAACCGCGAAAAAAAATAGTGACATTAGCTAACAGACATTTCTTGCCTATGATAGAAGTACCAACATTTAGGCTTTTACAAATAGCTACAATCACGTGTCAAAAGTCTGGAATCGCGCTCCACCACGACCCCGCTTCACGAGAATGTAACAGAACAACCTTCCTACTTCAACCTGCAGAATTGAGACTAAAATGCCTTCTAATAACCGATCTTTTGGTACTCAAATAAGCGGAAATCGCCAATCCAATCATGAATTTACTCCTGAGCAAAGAGCTGCTATAGTCGCTGAGTTACATGCCGGCAAATCCCAGCGCACAGTTGCGAGCGATTATCGCACTACCCAAGGCACAATCTCTAAGACAAAGCGACGATGGGATACGGAACATAGTAACGCATCTAGGGCACGAAAAGGGCGTCCAAAGAAGCTCACGGCTCTGCAGATTATACGTATTAACTCGTATATCAATAGACATCGTCATCTTACATGGGATGATGTGTTATTTGAGCTAGAATTGCATGTTGGGAAGCGCACCCTTCAGCGTCGCCTTCATAGCCACTGGCGCCGCAAATGGCGGTCAAAGAAGCGGATTTCGCTATCAGAAGACGATGCGAAGGCGAGGCTTGCCCATGCTCAGTTTTGGATTCATCGTCTTAATGATTATATTATGGTATGAGACGTTGAAGATGTAGCTTCTAAGCTGACTTCCCCACTTAGACCTGCTTTAGCGATGAATGCATAATACAGAATGCGCCGAATAACCCCGACGGCTGGGTCTTTCGCCGACCTAATGAGATGTACCGGAAGGACCTTGTTAACGTACAGTCACACGGAAAAGCCGTTCAGTCGATCATGGTGTGGGCAGGCATAGCTGGACGGAAGAAGACGCATCTTATCATTATGACAAGAGACCCGACCGCAAAGAGGAACGGATTTTCTAGCTGGAGCTATCGAAAGGCTCTGACGGAAGGGCTCCTTCCTTTCCTCGACGATTTCAGCACTTTCCAGCAAGATAACGCCCGTATTCACACGTCAAAGGCGTCCCTAGACTAGCTGTGCTTACATGGTCTAATTCCTATGACATGGCCAGCACATTCGCCCGATTTGAACCCCATTGAGCACCTTTGGAAGGCTCTGAAGGCCAAATTAAGAAGATTACATCCTGAATTTATTAAGCTAGGAAAAAGCCAGACAGATATAGCTAAAATGATCGAATGGATAAAAGAAGCGTGGCAGGCGTTGCCTGCTGACCTCGTCGAGAAGCTGACAAAGTCAGCAGGCAAGAGACTGCGCTCAGTCATCCGTGCTCGGGGCTGGTATACAAAATATTAATCCCTAAGTCTAGGGCTTTCTAATGATGTATTTTTTATTACTTAATAACTGTTTTCTGCTGCATAAATGAAGTCTGAATATCTAGGGTCACAGTGAGGGTGGGTAGATTACGGTGGGGTGATTCCAAACTTTTGGCGTGTAATTTTACCATGCGATACCCCTCCACCGATAAGCGAGCCGACCGAACAAGCGAAGCGATCAAAAATCTTAACCATCAACAAACAACATAGAATAAAAACCCAACAAAGCATCTGATCAATTGAAACTAATTGCTATTCTCTTCCCTATACGTCTCAATAACTACCTGACATGTTCTTGCGTTATGACCGGTCTTGCCGCAAGTTCCATAATGCCTTTCCTTCGGTTGCGCCGACCCTCCTTGACCACGATTTCTCGACGATTCGGCCACTACCTGCGCATCAACATCTTTCTGATCAATTGAATCCCTCCCTTCATCTAGAGTCATCTTTCCTCCATTACGGAGGCGTGTCTTTTTTGCTCTGCGCCGCTTACTAAGGGTCTCATTCTCCTGTCGAAGGATCTGGATCTCAGACTTCATTAAAGCCATCTGATGCATTATTGCCTTCGTTCCCTTAGAAAGCGACTCAATCGCTTCAAAAATAGATGTCGGGGAGCTGCTTTGGTGTCTTTCAACTCGCCTTTTGAGGAATTGAGACTGAGAACTAGCCTCAAGGACGGTCTTTGGGGTCTTTGAGACCCAAGGGTCGGGAAGGCTAGCTCAGTGATGTTATTGGATTGGATTGGAGCTGGATCCGAGCCCCGATCCAATCCAGTCCAGACGTGGGGACGGGCAGCCTCCAGGATATCCAGAACCGATCCAGTTCGTATTTTTACCCTTTTGGGACAATCAATGAGCCGCTGAATAAGCAGACTTGGAGTAGAACTGTTCTTGTCCTTGGGTTATGACACCATCTAACTACGGAGCTCATGTTCTATAGCAACTTGCGTCTCCAGTATGTTCGACTTCTCACTTCCATCATCTTCGCCGCCTTCCTCTCCCTCGCCCGGCCCATCCGCCCTAACTGTACTCCGTGCCTCACCCTCCATCAAACCGATGGCAGAGTCATCAAATGTCTTCTGCTCCGGGCGACCATATCAAGCTCGTAAGCACTTGCTGGCTTCAATGACGTCCATCCGGAGCCGTGAGCGATGATCTGTAAGGAGGAGCTTGGCGCTGCTAAAAAGGCGCTCACACTCATCCGACATGGGAGGCAGGGCTAAAACGTCCAGCGCCATACGAGCTAGGTCCGTCTGCGAGTGGTAACGCTCATTCCAGTACTGGATGGGGTCGAATTCCTCGTCATCATTACGGCCGATAACGTCACTGGTGATAAACTCATCGTAGTGATCGGTTGAGGGCAGTTCGGGGCTTGAATTAGGGTCGAGGTGGCGTAGTTTGAGACGCTTGTGGTTTCTCACTGAAGTAAACGATTTCTCTTTCGGTTCTGGAGCCTTAAAGACGTGGGTAAGAACTGGCGCGCCGTGGGCGAACTTGCCTTTGTATTCGTCAACCCAGAGCTCCTTAACTGCTCCAACGGCAGCTTGGATCCAGGCACGCTTATCATCACTGCCATTCCAAACCTGATAGTACCATTGGTTCTTAAGGCTTGGATTCAACGATATGGCGGCGTAGTAAGCGGGCGACTCATCGGCCTTGTTATAGTACTTCTCGCATTTCTGCCAGGCAACTTCTGCAGCCGCAGCAAGCCAGTTATAGTCGTCGAATTCGTTCTGCTTATCCTGTCTATTCGGGCCACGCTTCCGCAGGGCGTCTTCAGCGAGCTGTTCAAACTTTCGCCGAGCAAGGTGGATTTCGTCCATAAGCCAGTCCAGCGATTGAAAATGATCTGCAAGAGTCCACTGTCTGCCTTCGTTCATTACTGTGGCCTCGTAGAATGTCTCAAGTTGGTCGTGGAGGTGTCCGAGTTCATCCCATTGCCGTGGGCTGAGGCGTTGGTCCAGGATGTCTCTGTCACTTTGTGGAGGCTCATATTGATCGCAGAAGAGCTGGATACGTTCTTTGACATTAAGAGCGCGTCCAATTGATAAGAAATAAGAATTCCAGCGCGCAGACTGACTTTGGATAAGCTGCAACAAACTCCAACGTCAGTACTGAAACCGTAAGTGTAGGGCGCCGCGACTACCTTGCGACGCGCACAAGGGGAGCTTACCTCCAATCCGTCAAACGCAGCCAGATCGCCGCCAATTTGAATTGATCTGAAGAATTGGCGCCGTTGAGGGCTTGCTCTAATATATCGTACGATATTATGGAGCCTCCCAATTGCACCACGCTTCTTCCACAGCTCACGAATCCGTGTGTAGTCCCCTTCTCGATACGCAGAGTCCAGATCCTTGCAGGTCTTCGCAGCATCCTTTCCCATAATAAACGTCTGGGCGCAGAGATTGACGATATGGCCGAAACACCGAAGGCGTCGTCGTACGCGATGTTTCCTGCTCATGTTCGGATAAAGAGCCCGCAGGACCAGGTCGATGCATGCATCATTCGAACTTGCATTGTCTGCCATGAAATAACCAATCCGGCCACTTATCCCGTAGTCGTCAAATATTTGCAGGAGGACATCTGCCATATTCTCACCTGAATGTTCGCCAACCAGTTCACGAAGAGCCAGAACAACCGTTCTTCTCTTGCCACTTCTGTTGATAAAGTGCGCGACACATCCAAGGATAGCCTGATAGTTCGGTGACGTCCATAAATCGAACGATATCGATATATTGCTGTGGGCCGCTTGCATTTCTTGACGCAGGCTGTCCTTTCGTGCCCCAAAGGCCTCTATTATCCATCTGCGAATCACTAGTCTCGCCTTTGGAAGGAGTGTTGTCAGGCCAGGGAACACATAGAAGAAGAGTTCGCGAAAGTAGAGGTTCTCGATTTGAAAGAAGGCGATGTGACAATAGACGACCCATCGAATAAGAAGTTCCTTGAACTCGTCAAATCGGCGTTTGAATACAAGGGTGGATATGTTGTTGAGCTCGACAATTGATGGCTGCGATGGGTGGCGCTTTGCATGTCTGTGCTCACCAGTCTCCCTATCGATTTGGTGTTTCGATTCCAGGTGGTCTAAAGCAGTGCAATTGCCCTTGCCAGAAATAGGAAGTCCCTGTTGGCGCTGCTGCTGTTCGCACAGATAACAGTACCAGAACCTCTTCGTCGGGTCCTGCTTGAGTTGTATGTCTTCACCATACTGCCAGACGACTGATGTCCTTTTGGTGTGATTTTGGGACTTTGCCACAACAGAGTAGCGTACAAATTGCTTCCCATTCAGCTTGAATTCGTCGGGTTCGATCAGGATTCCGTCGGGGTCGTTTGGGCGAGGACTAATATATGATGGAGCAAGAATAACTCTGTCAGAATCAGGACGGCGACCGCTGGCAGCACCGAAATAGCTGGAGATAGTGGCCATGGTGTAGCTGGTGAGTGAACTGTTCAGACACGTCTGCCACAGTAGAAGGACTGCTGAAGTCGCGAGCGACGCGTTTGCCTCCATGCTTTTAATAGCGCAGCAATCTGCGCGTGTTGGATGTTAACCCAATAGCGGAACGATAGTTCGCGCGTCGTGTCGTGGTCTGCGACGGGAGCTACGACGGGAGACTCCTAATGACCACTCAATTAGGCTTAGCTCTTGCCTTATCAGGTTAGACCATTGGAGCTCCAGGAGCTGGTTGCCAATCAATCCAATCCAGTCCAAATCTTCGAGAAACCCAAATCCAGTCCAGCCATTTTCCGACAAATCCAATCCAATCCAAATTGCCTCCAATCCAATAACATCACTGGGCTGCTGCCTGATGCTAGTGGTGGTCGTTCACTCTCATCGTGAACAAGTTCACGATGATCGTGATTCTTGCCTCATTTTGTGAGCGAGCGACTTGATATTGACATGAAGGGTGTTATTGTGAAGATGAGATATTGTTTGTTTGATCTAGATAGATAAAGGGAGAAGGGGAAGAAGGAGGAGATGGTCTTCAAATGAGCCCTACAAGGATGGCACAGGCCTCTCAAAGAGAAGTGCGGCGCGTTTCGCGTTCCAGCTAAATGCGTCAGAATTGGAAGTGCGGCGCATTTTCTAAGAGCAAATCGGGGGTAGAGATGTAAGGATGGTGATTGGCTCAAAAAGAGAAGTGCGGCGCACTTCCTTCGCGCATTACTGAGTAGTAGGTTGACACAGGGCAGGAACGGAGACGGGGACGGGGACGAGTCGGCAACGGTAGGTGGATGGGTAGTCTGCGACGGGAGCCCCGTCAGGACCACTTAATTAGGCTTAGCTCTTCCCTTATCAGGTTAGACCATTGGAGTTCCAGGAGCTGGTTGCCAATCAATCCAATCCAGTCCAAATCTTCGAGACAGGAGAGGCAAACCGGTCGCGGTTTGCGCAAAGGAGCCTTGAGGAACGAAGCTGGCTATGGCTTATTTCGGTTTCCTTCGTCGCCTGTAAATGAACAGAGGCGATGAAGGATTCCAAGTTCGAACCTTGGGTGTTGTGAAATGGTTCGCAGTAGCGTCGTGCTGGGAGGCGCGTGCTTCGTCAATCAGCACGTGATGTGGCTTGAGATCCTACCCTAGAATGTCCCGCTGGAGGCCATCCTGGACGAGCAGGTGGGTGCATGGAGACTACCGGTATGGCCTGTCAGGTTTGTGGAAAAAACAGAGGGGATTAAGCGATGTATGGGATGTAAAGCTGTAGGGTACTGTGGGAAAGAGCATTAAAAGGCGGACTGGAAGGTGCGTAAGAAAATGTGTGCAGCCGCCAAGGACGGGTAAATGGGGGGGGATTTAAGGTTAACGAGCGAGGGGCTAGGCTACACATAGGCGCTAGAGCTTAATTGTATGACTTGAATGTGGAATACCTAGCAGGGGAGAACGATTTCCTATTCATGTGCACTCTTTGTGGTGACAATGACTTCCTAAATAGCCTTTCAATCAAACTTTAGATACTTCTTCCAAATATTTGTTCTTCGGAGGATGGCGGTTCCGGCTCGGACGGTTGGAGGATTCCGACACAGCAGCCGTGATCGTGTCAAGAGTAGGTGCAGGCAGATGATTCGCTGGCGCCAGGGGTCTGATGAAGGACGCAGTAGGGGCCTGATTCCCGGCACAGCTTGGTTCGGGCTCGTCAACAGTTTCCTGTGAGCTTGAGCTGCCGGCAGAAGGATGTGTCCCCGAGGAAGGGATAGTGATCGGGGACGTTGGCGACTGGCGCGGTCTCTTTGCAGGCGGTGTGTAATCAGCGCCTGAAGCTGGTCGCTTCGGCAGTCAGGTGAGGTGGAGAGGTAGTAGGTACTGCGTTGATGATGTAGAGATGACAGATGGCATCGATTCGCCCGGGGTCGAAGCTGAAGCCGGGGTTGCAGCGGGAAGAGGAGTTGGCGAGGCAGCAGGTCTGCGCGCGGTGAATTTGGCCTTGATCTCCTCGAACGGAGTATGGTTAGAGGATGATGAACGGACCGCTAGGTGTCGCAGCACCCGGCGGCGGTGTTGGTTAGGCAGGCCCGGAAACTCCCTTGTCGAGAAAGGTCCTAGGAGTCAGGAACGACGATGAAGACGTAGTCCTGCTCGAGGGTCGGCGGCTGCACCATGAGATGATGGACCAAGAAGGCCGGCCACCTTGCCGGTGCAGGTCAGTAAAACATTACTCTGGAACTGTGTGTCTCGCCTCTCTGCCTATCTTCTTGCAAAGCGAGGCCCACGGATTCGCGCGGATCGGGAAGATGACAAAGACCTGGAAGGGATGGAAACCTCTGTACGGTGTTTTGCCTAGGATTTCCGGGGGCGAGAAATGTGGTCAGCTGGACGAAGCCGCAGCACTTGAGCTGGACATCGTCCAGGGCGGGCACAAATTCCTTGTGCAGGAGGGCGGGGCCGGGGCCCACGACAGGGCCGGTGAAACTGACTAATTGGGGATGAAAGAGGAAACTGATCGGTCGTAGATAGACTCCGAGGCAATATCCTACGGGCAGAGAGGTCAGAGAAAAACGGAAGAACGACGGAAAGCGGGCGGGACGAATACAACATACGGCTGAATAGCCTTGGTCGCGCACGATAAGAGCCGGGATGGTGTATGTAAGGAGACCGCTATCCACAGACTCCTCCAGGCCATCTTGACGCTCGACCTCCTAGGTTAGCGCAAATGGGTGGACACGACTAGCCATAAAAAACTACTAGTCAAGCCAGTCCTCAGGAACAATCTGTTGATTGTATATAAACAAGTTAAGGCTGAAGAAGATGGAGGGAGACGGATCGGCAGGATCGGTACGCAAGGGTGAGTAATCAGGAGCCGTAAGCCATGGAGGGGCCGGGAGGATGACCCTCGCGATGGTCTCTGCATTCAGGCCCTTTACGCGATGCTGGTCTGACGAGGCAAATCTCGAAGGACAGCCGGGTTGAACGAAGAACATAATAGACATGTCGCCGCCAGCGCTCCTCTGGCTTGCCAGCGGCTTGCGAGCATGCGGCGGTCCATCGGTCGATGTAATAGGCGCAGACGTTCTCACAGATACTGGCTGGTTGTTCACGAGTCTACCTTGCCAGGCATCGAGAGACGTGGGTTGGGTTGTCAATAAGTGCAAGGAGAAGAAGAGAGTCGGTGTAAGTCAAAGTTCAGAGGAAAAGAAGAAGACAAGAGAAGACGGGGACGACTGACGATGTCGGCATAGCGGGCAGGAGTTAAAGCAAAGTTAAAGTTGCGGTTAGTCGTCGAGGAGGAGGTTAAAACGAGGGGAAAAATTAATCTAGCAGGAGAGCTGGAGGGAAACCGAAATCTACACGGCGAGGACAAAAAGAAAGTTCACCTGTTACAATTTCTGATGGATCTGGATCATCGGGATAAAAGCTCTTGATTTTTCTATCTAGTGAGTAAAGAAGGGTCGGTTTTTTATACATAAGATGAATTTGGCCTCCAGGGCCGTTGTGTTAAAGAACTTGCTTTTTGGGAGACATAGATGACACCAACCTCTGACTGGAAGTCCGGACTTCTGGATTGCCGGTCTGAACAGCGTGTCTGAACAGCTGGAAGACCTCCCTTCCGGTTTGATTAAATGTATGACCTTGTAGTCTGTTGGATGTGACATCACCTAGGCGAGCCAGTCAGTGAGCTTTTATCTCTAATGGACATTCGCTATTGGATACGGGCCTGGTGCTCGGTCGCGGGTGCAGCTTCAACAGCAACACAAACTGTCCCGAGAGTAGTCTGGAGACGCTTAAGGACGGTGAGTAACTGGCGGAGATATCCCCGCATGCATAAGTGCAGACAGTTAGAATCCTGGAGAGAGGAGCAGATGATAGAAGAAGGCGGGGTCTAGAAGATGGATGCGATAGTGTGTCTTAGGTCAGAAGGTAGGCAGGTTAAGCATGACATAGGAGTGAGAATAAATAGAGGTCTGAATGCTAATAGAGGAGGATAGAGTAAAACACAGCGCACATATTCGTAGCAGGACCATAGGACACAAGCAGAGAGCATCAGACTCAGGCAATTGTGAGGTCACAGCTAGTAAGGGGTCCCTTCTCGCCTCGCTGAAAGGATTGGAATTGGAAGAGCAGGGAACGCAATGATAGGACATGATGCAGACCGAGAGACCGGGGTTCTCACACCTGCAGAGCCCGATGGGGTCAACGTCCGCAGCTCGGCTGAGGAGGCAGACGAGAGGCATCGTATCGAATCAGGCAATGCAGCCGAGGATGATGAGAGGCAACAGGAGCCTCACACAGCAAAGGCTGCCTCAGCCTCGACATTTCGGTCTATTTTGCCAAAGGAAGCGCGGAGGATAGGTGAAGATGAAGGAGGAGGAGCAGGGGCGGGATTGGGTGATTGCCGCGAGGAGTGGTCCCACGGACACAAACGGCAGGTCATCCCCGGTCTCGTCCGTCGCACCAGGATCAGGCGAGGTCGTTCAACAGCGAGGACTGATGGAGGACGTGATAGAGGACGTGATGGAAAACGTGATGGCGGCGTCGACCGAACCAGGGCTTCGCTGCGGCCAATCCAGCCAAAGGCAACCACCGGGTTCCCCGAAACTGGAGAGCTTGTTTACCCAAGCCCTGGGCCGACTCAACGAATCCAAGAGGCTGACGCACCCGCTGAACCTGGCCGTGATGGCACGCAGAAGAATCTCGACCCGGCGGACGAGAAGGGGAACCATTCTAACCGACGCACTGGAGAACCGAGTATCCGAACTCAGGCATTCATTGCTAGGGGAGGCGCCCTGCGGACCCTACGACCTAGGGAGCTTGACCCGGAGAGAGCAGGCCTGCATCGGGGACCAGCTGATACTCCCCCAGCGCCGTTTGGGTCTAGGCGGCGCGGTGCGCGGCTGGGAGGAGCGCCAGAACAACAGGCATGGAGACACATCGCCCCGGCGACGTCACCGGCGTCACGGGAGGTCGTGACAGTGCCAGGACCCGTCCCAGAGTTAGAGATAACATCGACCTCGAATGCATCCTGGCGAAGGAGGAGGACGACGATGAATCAGGCCGCCGGAGAAGGGCGATCAGTGAAACGGGTTCGGTCAGGCGTCCGCAAGGAAAGAACGGAAGAAGAGAGGAGAGAGGATCTTGCTAGCGTGTTGCGCTGCCTAGATGAAGAATTCGCCGAGAAGGAGCGGCTGTCCCACAACAGGGAGTGGTGTACGCCAGTCCCGCACGAGAGGAAGGTGTCCACGGCGCAGGCGTTCTACAAAGCTTTTCATGACGCCGAGACTTTGCCCTTGTGGATATGCATGGTGTGCTATCGGAAGCGCGGGAAAGGAGAGTTGGAAAGTATAAAATGGGACCGATGGCTGTCTAGGCTCACGGATAACAGCGACAATCCCTCCTCGCCCCTTTCCTGCCGCAAATGCTTCCCCGTCGGCAGCGAAGTTTTGGCCTGCCCGGAATGCATAAGTTACCTCATGAGAGGTTGTCTGTTAACCACTGCCTGGCTGCACGTTCGCTTGGGATGTGAGCATATGTTCCTAGAGGAACTTAAAGGCCTGACCCTGGTTGAGGAGAAACTCATCAGCCTCAATTCATGCTACGGCTTCATCACGAAGTATAACGTCGTGGATGGGCAGCGTCAGGGTGTCACATACCCCAAACACGTCAAGGGACACATCACGGTGTTCCCGAACAATGTCCAGGAGCTGGTTACCAAGGTCCTGCCTTATCCCCTCGTCAAGGTCATGGACGAGATACATGTGGCGTGGCACGGTACGCAGAAGCCGGGACCGAGCGATTTGGCGAGACTTCTGTCCGTGCGGCGTCGGGTTGTTGAGAGGGCGCTGGTTTGGCTGCAGAGAAATAACCCGCACTATCGGGACATTGAAATCAGCGAGGCCGAGATGGACAGCTGGGGAGCTCCGCCTCACGGGGTGCCGTCGCAGATCCTTCAGCGCATGGAGCGTAACGAACCGTCTGCCTGGGAAAAGGTGCGCACAGCGCAGATCGTGCCGCCTGCGGAGCGCGGGATAGATGATGAGGACGCTGTGGACATCGACGAAGTCATAGCCATGCTGAGGCGGGAGCAACAAGAAGAGGCCGAGTGTCGTGATCAGGAAGCGAGCCGAAGCAATGAAGCACTGTTCAGTGACGGAGACAACGGCGCAGCGAACGGAGACCGTCGGGGCGCTCAGCTCGAAAGCCCGGAGGCGGTTATCCACGAAGTCAGTTCATCCGGGATGTTTGCGCTCGACGCCCAGCCGGATGTTGCGGACGCGGAAAGGCTACGATTTGCCTGGGAAGCTGTGGGTGAGGACGAAGAACAAGAAGCAGGGCACGCAGCCGGGGAGCAGAGGAGAACGGGGGGCTGGGCAGGATCGGCATCTGTACGGCAAGGTCTTGGCCTGGAGCCATATATTTCTGTGTCTCGGGGCGACGACTTCGCCGACTCATCCGACCCCTTCTTCTTTGCAAAGACGTTCCCGAGCCTGTTCCCATTTGGCACAGGCAGCCCCCGGCTTGCAGAGGAGAGCACCATCATCGCCGGAGGCGTGGCAGAGGCCGGCATTGAGGAAGGGGCTGAGGCGTCTGCGAAGAGTATCCTGTCATCACGGAACATGAGCCTCACTGCATGGGCTGAGGCGGTACTGAGGCGCCATGGCGGCCGCTTTGCAACCCACCACGTCTTCGCCTTCCTCGTTTTCAACTTGGGCGTGAGGTCGAGGAATCGCCGGGTGAGCATGCTGAGTGTGTCGCGGAAAGATTTTCCCGCCGTGGAACGTATGGTGCGCTCCTTGGGCCGGGAGAGGTTGGAGCTGGCTCAGCGTGAGCTCGAGCTTTCCGGTCAGACCGCGGATGAGGGCATCAAGGAGCTGCTCAAAAGCCTCTCGCTATACGGCTTCCGGCAGCCGATGTCGAGGGAGCATCGCCTCAGCCTGCGACGCAAAATCAGGTCTCTCATCATCCGGTACGGCATCCCCGCCATCTGGTTCACGCTCAACCCGAACGATATAACCAGCCCGGTCAAGCTACGACTGGCTGCATACCGAACCCACGACCCAGAAGGGGCTGAGGCTTTCTTGAGAAGCTTGGACATGGCTTACAAGCGGGCGCGACTGGCCATCTCCGACCCGGTGAGCTCGGCCATCTTTTTCCACAGAGAAATCTCACTGTTCTTCGAGCACTACGTCAAGGTAGGAGAGGAGTCGGTCTTTGGCCGCGTCAGCCAGTATTTCGGGGCCGTCGAGACCAACGAGCGCGGGGCGCTCCACGTCCACGGGCTGCTGTGGCTGCAAGGAAACATGCAACTGAGTTCGGTTCTGGCGGACGTGCGAGGCGAGGAGGGAGCCTCGTATCGTGACCGTATCGTCGAGTATGTGGATAGTGTCTTCTCCGAGGTACGTTCTCGCCATCATTACAGTAACGGCCGAGCGCGGCCCCCCAGCCCCCCTTCTAGCGAAGATAGTCTCCCCCCTAAGCTAACGGTTTCGCAATGTGAACAAGCAGGATCTCGATCAGGAGGCTTTCTACGCCGTTCGAGCAGACAGATCGGTAACGTCAGACATATCACGACTGGTGCAGGATAGTCAACAGTTCGCTGCGTCCTTTGACGAAGAGGCTAACTTCTGCGCCGGAGCAACACAGATCCATACGCACAGCCCGACGTGCGTGAAGTACTCGTTGGGAAAGCGCGGAGGAAAAAGAGACCTCTGCCGCTTTAAGGCTCCGTGGAAGTTGGTCGAGAAGACGGCATTCGACCCGGACGGAGTGTTGCGGATCCGACGCACGCACAGCATGGTGAACCGGTGGAACAAGGCAATTGCCGTAGGGCTCCGGCACAATCATGACATCTCATTCATCGCAACGCAGTGCAAGACCATGGCGCTCGTCTACTACTTGACGAATTACGCGACCAAAGTTGAAGATCCGGTGTGGAAGCGGGTAGCGGCCGCAACCGAGATGCTGCATGCGCTGGGCGGCGAGCATGGGCAAGATCATGCGACGGATTCGGGGAGCGTGGCCAGACAGTTCCTGATGAAGGTGGCCAACCGGGTGTTCACAGAGCGACCTCTGTCACAGGTCGAGGTCGCCGCGCATCTGCTTGGATACCAAACCGACTTCTCCGGCAATGCCGCGTGGACGTTCGCGAACGTATCCGTGCTATACTGGCACGTTTTCCGACGATGGCATCACCTGCGCCATGCGAGCGGCGAGGAGGCTGCGGACGGCGAACCAATGAACGACGCCGTGCTCGTGGAGCAGGCAGGTCAGAGAATATCCTACTTTGAGGCATACCCTTATCGCGGAGAGATGCTCCGCGGCCTGTGCCTGTACGACTACATGTCGCTCGTGACGCTGAAGCGCAGGGCCAATGCAGGAGCATCCGCCGCCGCATGGGGTGAGATACCTTTCCGAGACGCTGCGCCGTTCTCGGACAAATGGGTGCAGAGTCTGCGCCGGCCAGGCAAGCATGCTGTGGTCTGTCTGGACGGATACCTAAGCATGGACTTCTCTCAGGATGACGTTAATGGGCCATGCCACCGGAGGTTCGTACAGCGTACCTACACCATTTGAACCTCAAAATTCAAATAACCTCACTCCTCCTCCTCCTCCTCCTCCTCCTCAGCTGACTCTGCTATTCTAGGGCTGCTGTGCAACACTTAGCTCTGTTCGTGCCATGGGAGTGCTTCCTATCCGAGTCTTCGGGTGACATCAACGATATATGGACGAGGCAGAAGGCGGCGCTGAGCCGGAGGCTCCTATTTATACTCGGCAATATCCAACTGCTCAGGCGATCAGCGGAAGATGCAAAGCGCGATGCCAAACAGTGGGCTGCGTGTTCCGGAGATGACGAACGCACGATCGGTGTTATGGAGTCAGGAGATGGTGATGGAAGCGTGAGCGACAGAGACGAAGAAGCACGAGCCGCGTACCGCTGTGATAACATCGGGAGTGCCACGCGACTGATCGATGTCTTGAGGAGCGCCGGCGATGCAAATCAGATCACGGCCGGCTCGAAGGAGCTCTCGGAGATGACACAGAAGCTCTGCCGATTCCAGTACGCCGCTTTGGGCTCAACGGCCGAGCTGCGTGCCCAGATAGCAGCCGAACGGGGCGTAAGAACCGTGTCTCTGCCGGGAGGACCGTTCACCGGGGCCGAGGTCCCAGCACAGAGGCTGCTGAAGTCTATCAAGTCACAGCAGACAAGCGCTTCGAGAGAGACAGAGAAGATGATCCAGGGGATCCAGGGTCTGAGCAACAGAAACGCAACGCGTCGCGACGCAGCCGTAGACGCTGTACTGAGCAGGTTCGGAGAGCAAGACGTCCAGCTGACCGCTGCAGACACTGAGGAGAGCATGCTAGATCACGGCCCAACGGTAGGCGTCCGGTTCGGGCCATCGACATCCTTCCTGGCGGCGGGGAGGCAACTGGCAGAGCGCTTCACACTCAATACAAAGCAGTCGGTCGCCTTTTTACTAGTCTGCCGCCAGCTTGACCTAGTACATAGTGGCGAGAGCACGCACGGCCAACCTGCTCCCCAGCTATGCCAGTTCATCGGCGGCGAAGGCGGAACGGGAAAATCGCGGGTCATCGAGGCGCTCGTCGAGCTCTTTGCAGGCAAGGGGATCCTAAATCGCCTGCTGGCCACAGCGACCTCGGGGACTGCAGCGGCTCGCATTAACGGCATCACAATCCACTCGGCCTGCAAGTTCTCCAAGGACGCATCGCGAATGAGCGCCAGCTTAGACAAAGGCACCGACGGGATCGGGTCCTCTAACTCATCCGATCGCTACGTCAATGGCCCAGCGCGAATGGATTGGCGGGAAAAGTACCTGCTGATCGTCGACGAGGTCAGCATGCTCGGAGCGCGCACTCTCTACATGGTGAATGAGCAGCTGTGCAGGCTACGAGGGTCTCTAAATGACTTTGGAGGTATCCCCATAGTTCTCTTCTGCGGTGACTTTCACCAGTTCCGTCCGGTGCAGGAGAGGTCAATCCTGCTCCCCAGTTCAGCCATCTCGTGGCTCGAACAGGATTCCTTCAAGGTGGAGCACAGACACCAGCACGACAAGGCACATGCCCTACGGAAGAAATTCACCACCGTCGTCATGCTGGATGAGCAGGTCCGCGCCGCCGGCGACCCGGAACTGCGAAGGCTGTTGGCGCGGATTCGGCTCGGAATCCAGGACCAGTCGGATGTCGACCTGCTCAACGCTCGCTGCTACTAGGAAGGCAGGCGGATCCCGTGGGAGTCGGGCATCACGGTGGTGACACCACTCAACAGAAACCGGTGGAACCTGAACATGGAAGCCACTCTGGCCTTCCAACGGCAACATAAAGCAACACTGCGCATCTTCATATCCGACCACAAGTGGAAGGACGGCCAGCCGACGGAGGAGGATGCCCTCATGATGCTCAACCACGGCGACGACAGCGCTATCCCAGTGCCGGCCGTCTTCATGTTCGTTCCCGGCATGCCCATAGTCGTCAACAATAACACGCACCAGGGCCTGAAGCTCGTTAACGGGGCCAGCTACACGGCCTTGGACGTCATCGTCGACAAGGTATACCCGGGACACCAGATCTCCGCTGATACGATACTCCACTTCGGCCCGCCGGCGGGGATCCTCCTGGCGTCCGAGACGACTCGGGACTTCCACTTCGTCGGCATGCCGCCCGGGACGATCCTGCTGACGCCAATGAGCATCAAGGTGGAATGCCAGCGGAAACGGCCGTGGCAGCAGCACGACGTCACTCGGAAGGGCCTGCCGTGCACACCGGCCTTCGCGTGCACCGACTACAAGGTCCAGGGGAGAACATTGAGCCGGGTGGCACTGGAACTGCGGGGGACCAGGACAACTAACATCGATGGTGAGGCGGTGCCTAGCTAGTGCGACCCATACAGCCTATATGTGCAGCTGTCACGCTGCCCATCGCTCGACGGCATCATGCTCGTATCGAAGGTGCGGGAGAGGGATGTAGTTGGCAATAAGATACCTACTGATATGGCAGCTGCGGAGGCTCGGCTTGAGGTGCTCAGTGAGAAGACTGTCGGAGACGCTCTAAGCTGGTTGGATGGGTAATAACATATACGACCTATATGATTGGGGTGGGCTAGGAAGAAGGGAAAAAAAAAAAAAAAGGCTTGGTTAAATAGAACGTATGGTAAAATAAACACAGTGTTCGTTCCCAGCATTCACAAAGCAATTATGAGTAGTGCATAGAGAAATTATGTGGGAAGAATAGAAAGTAGTAGGGTTCTTATAGAGATCGTGAGCGTACGAGCCAAGCATAGTAAGGACACGGTGTTGGAAGAACCGAGAGTTCCCCCTCAGTTTTAGGACTAAGACAGGCTTTCTATCCATATTCCATACTCCATACAGGCCCGTATGGAATATGGAATATGGAGTGCACCTCGTATGGAAGCTTATTCCATACGTATGGAATACAAAAAATGACGTCATCTCTCACACTGCCACTATCGTAAAGAATCAGGTTTGGGAGCTCTGCAATTCAGTAATTGTACAGTGGTTTGCCTGCTGTCGGCTGCAGACAGAGCTGTGATTGAAGTATGAAACAGCATACACGATGGGTTTGGGATCACTCTGAAACAGACTGCAATAGCGGGGATAATATTTTCCGGAATAATCCATTATTCCATACGTATGGAATACAGACGGCCCGTATGGAATATGGAGTATGGAGTATGGAGCATTCCATACTCCATCACTTATTCCATACGAGTATGGATAGAAAGCCTGGACTAAGATTAAAGTTTGAAATCCTACGATTAAAGTTTAAAGTCCTAGCTACGATCACTTAAAGATATAAGGCCCCAAGGGCCTCTCATTGCGATCATAATAATTTAACCGTGAATAATTACAATCATTCTACAAGAAGAACTGCCTTTTGTCGGATATGAGGGTGGTAAGTCAAGATGAATGTAGAACAGATCAGTGATTGATTCAACTCTGTCTCGTCGTCTTCTTCCTTCCTCGTCCTCATTATATTCGACGAGACGAGGCTGTGATACTAGACCTGCCGAACCTGCAACAGATCTGTAACACCACTCTGACTCTCGTGGTGCACTCTTGTGACAATCTGGGTAGGGGCATATGCAACACCTTTCATCAAAGTGCACTCATCATCCCTGTGCAATCCAACAACACACGGAAGGGAGATTATGAGCGGCCAATATAGGTATAAAGCGAGCTCGAGGCATACCCGCCACCAATCAGATTGGAGGATAGGAAGACGTTAAAGACTAGGGGGGCTCTCTGCCAATTCGAAGACGACGAGCGGGCCAATCAGAGCGAAGCTCTTAAGTTCGGGGGCAACGGCATAAGACCTCTCGTCACAGGGGAAGGCGCACGTCCGCCGGGGTACGTTGGAAGTTGGAAGCTGGGCGTGATGGGCAAGTTGGCGGCTCCCTTGCGCTGAGTAGCCTTTCGGCACGAAGCTTGCAACAAGAGCCTGTGTGGCTGTTTTACTAGTGGGTTGCTGCACGTGTTGAGAAGAGGGCGCGGTTTTAAGTGGCCGGCTCTGGGTGGGTGGATGAAGAGACTTGGCCAATAGGGCGTGTGTGTGTGTTACCTTCGTTTTGCGTAGCCAATAAGACGTATGCGGAAGGCTTTGCGGAGCAGGCGCCAATTTGAGTGGCACGATTTGAAGAGTTTAATGCGGAACCAAGAGACCTAGTCAATAGGGTGAGGGTCAATAATTGAGACAGGGATCAGGGGACTGAGACTAGCAGAGATGAATCAGTCGCAATGCCAAAGAGGGAAAATTGTCAATTTGAGTGTGAGAAGCTGCCATGCCAAGATGTCCTGGTGTTGAGATCATTGGACTTTATCACTCGCACTAGTGTTGAAACCACACTCTTACTTCCCCCATATATCAATCTGTAAGTTTTCCAAACCCAATACAAAAGCCCAAAAAAAAAATACCACACACTATCACTAGTTATACTAGACTACTTGAAGTCTCTTTGTCGGATGTCTCTTGTTCCTGCCAGCTGGCTCGGTAGTTGATGACCTCATATTAGGACGAACGGAGGATCGGAGTGTAGCAGATATGTTAGGTGATCGAGAGTCTTCGTTTTCCTTCGCTTCACCTTCTTCATGGTTATCGTTTTCATCAGAGTCTACGGATGTTAAAGGGGAGACCGGCGACCCTGCAATGACTGGAGATGTTGCGGTAGTCACCTTAGACCTCCTGAGTCTCTTGGGGGCGGGATTGTTTGAACTGGACGGAGATGATTGAGATGCGGAGATTGCGGGCCTTTTGTTCTGAGATGGAGTAGCGGGCTGTTGGGATGGACTTCTCTGCGACGATTTTGATGATTGTGGCTGTGACTGTTGCGCCTGTGAACCTTTCTTTGAGGGAGACTTGAACATAGACCTCATTGCTGCGAAGCCGCCAGCTTGGGATGGGCCAGGTTCGGTTTTAGAGGGGGAGACTGTGTTAGAAGCAGGTACAGGTGGCGTGCTCTTGTCCGGAAACGTCCAAGAGTCGGGAACGACAATGAAAACATAGTCCTTCTCATCAGCCAGGGGGGCAGCCACCATAAGACGATGGTCAAGCAGACCAACTATCTTGCCGACGCAGTTGAAGGGAACACCTGGAACAAACTGTGTATCTTTCCTATCTGCCATCTTCTTGCAGAGGAGAGAGAATGGTAAAGCGCGAATAGGAAAGAGAATAAAAACTTGAAAGGGGTGGAAACCTTTGAAAGGGCTCTTTGATGGCTGGCCCGGCGTGATGTAGGTACAGCACTGGATAAATGCACAGCATCTCAGCTGCGCATCATCCAACTGCGGGACAGAGTCCTTGATCAAGTGGGTTTGACCTGTCCCGAGAACCTGCCCGGTCAAAGAAACAATCGGTTGGATAAGTGGAAATCCCTCACCATTGCAAAGAGTTCGTGGGTCAATGCTGATAGTTACATTAGTGGCAAGCGCGATAGTGGAACTCGAGCTAAGGGAAATTGATAAGTCTGCTTACGCTTGGTATCCAAAGTCGCGTATGAGAACAACTGGAACCTTGTACACTTCGCCGTCACCATCTTCATCGCTGAAAACATCAGGCTCCCGTAGCACCCACTCCAGTGCGTAGGGGTGTACTTTGCCAGTGAAATGGAACCACTGATTCTCCCACTCCGATTCAACAATCTGCTGGTTATAGACAGAGAGGTTGAGACTAAAGTAAATCGGCAGTGGATCAGGGGATCGATACCCTTCAGGACGCAGCACAGAATATTCAGGCAGTGTCATATAGGGAGGGGGTGGAAGGAAAACCCTGCCAAGAGCTTCAACATTAAGGCTCTTTATGAGTTGTTCATCTGGTGTAGGAAACCGCGTTGGGGTATCCAGCTGACCAAAAAAGGACATGGTCATATCACTACCAAGGTTTTTCTGAGAGTCATGAGGCATGCGCGGAGGGGGATGGCCGCTAAGAGTGGAAGTTGAGGTAGAATTTGAGGTAGAAGTAGATGAAGACATGATATATTGAACTAGCAAATGTTTCGAAAAAAAAAAAAATGGGAGAGCAGTTAAGATTACGACTTTGTAAGAGAGAGAGAGAGAGAGAGAGAGAGAGAGAGAGAGAGAGAGAAGAGAGTAATTGGAAGATAAGCCTGTAAGATTGGCATGCAAATGTACAGAACAAAGAAGAAACACATCTGATATTTATAATCGATTAAAGGATATAGTACCTATATACAATGCGAAGATTGATACCACTTGGTAAAGACACTGTATTTCATTGCGCAGAGAGGATGTGGCATCGCCGATCTCCATCCAACATTTTCAGCCAAGAGCTACGATCCCTGCCGATGTGGATACTCGCACAATTGAATTGATCAATTAAGATCAATGGTGAACAGATCTGCTTTTTCCATGAGTACAAAGGATTGGCCAAAACGTCAGCACACATGTCGCCGATCGCAGTAAAGCGTCTTGAGGTAAGAACCTTGATGCCTGTCAAGTGGATACTTGCACAGCGGAATTGACCAATCAACGTAGCTGTTGAACAGAATTGCTTCTTCTATGATTACAAAGGATTGACTAAGAAATTAATGCATGAAAAAAGGAAGAAAAAAAGAAAGTATGAGAGCTGAGCAGTATTTGATAGGTAGATGAAATAACGTGGTGTGTATTATATCAATCACATAAGTGCCCATCGATGTTACCATTACAACGAAAGAGGGTGAAGGGATATTTTGATCTATTGGTATATCAATACTGCAGCGACCATATGAATAAGAGGGTGGAGGAGTATGATACCGTATTGGTATACCGGTGTAATGGCATTCCGACTAGATAATGGGATAAATAATCAAGCCCGATGTTATTAATGTTAGAAGAATAAGAGGGTGTAGGAGTATGATGCTCTACTGGTATACCGGTGTGATGATGCTCCGGGGGGATGATGGGATGAATAATCAAGCACAGAAGTTAATCATCACGAAAGTAAGAGGGTGGAGGAATATGATGCTCTATTGGTATACCGGCGTGATGATGCTCCGAGTAGATGACGGGATGAATAATCAAGTCGGATATTGGGATGAAATTGGAAGAGTAAGGAAGACCATGGTGGGATAGAGCTATCTTTTATTGGTAGGGGGTTAAGATAATGACGATAGACGATATTGTCATATAGTTTGATAGGTATAATAGAGATAAAGATGACGTGGGAGTATCGGGATAGAATCGGATCAAGAGCAGAGTAGGACAGGTTGGTGTGGGAGAATCGATCTCTGCCCCAGAATGTACCGATCACAAAACAGCATTGTGAATGGCATCAACCTTTATCGTTCATATTTATAATGCTATTTGGCTTAATACACATGATTACGCACTCTAAGAATACACTACACACACTATGTTGTAATGGATTCGCCATTATCTGCTCTACTTGAAAGATTGCGTAGTCCAACGCCTGGCAGCACACTCAGCAGTCTCGGGCTGAAGACGTACAATGATATCTCTGGTGCGGCAAACTCGAATATAAACGCAACACCAAGAGAATCGCATTCTACTGTCCAACCAAGCACACCCGATCGTGTTCCGGATGTCCAGGCTGTGGGCCCGGCATTAAAGAGGTCACACCCTACTGTGGAACCGAGTACACTTGGTGATATTCCAGAAACCGTACCTATAGACCCGGCACTAGAGGGATCACAATCAACTGGCCAACCAAGCAAAGCAGGTAATCACCAAAGATACGAATCAAGTGCAAGTCAAATCGACAATGCCAATGCGCAAACACAGGCGGCAGGAAACTGGATGAGTCGGCCACCACCAGGGAGCACGACGCCGATACAAGTGCCTCCAAGAAAAAGAGGTAGACCGCGAGGTTCTCGTGTACCAAGGCAGAGAGATGTTCGAGAAGGAAATCGGGTGCGGGAACACCAGCCAAGTGCATACCAAGCCGACACCATCAATACTCAAGTACAGGTACCTGAAAGCTGGATGAGTCGACCGCCGCCAAGGAGTACGACACAAATACAATCGTCCCCAAGATCAAGAGGCAAACCGCGAACTTCTCGTGCATCAAGACGGAAGGATGCCCGGGAAAGAAACTGGAGGCAAAGGAGACAAACCCAACAGCAAAGACCACTGGTTGCCGTTGGGACCCCTCCAGCCGGTTTCCAGTTGCCATCTAATGCTCCACGACGTCAGAAAATGAGATCGCAACAAGCACAGCAACTAAAACCTGCAGAGGATAAACTGGATCGACGTGGATGTATGGCAAGACTGAGGTTTCAAGATGGCCAACAAGAACTTGGCGCCAAGCGTAAGGCTGATCAACACGGACAAGAACAAAACCAAAGGCAAAATCGAAGACGGGTTGAGAACAGCAACCTTGAAGAGCAAACCCAGGCATTAGAGAGGGTCATTGAGCATCTGGAAGATGAATTTACAGAGAAGGAGAGAATATCCTACACAAAGGATTGGCGTAAGTCGGTCCCCCGTGAGAGGAACATATCCACAGTCATGGATTTTTATCAAGCATTTCACAACATCGACACCCTACCCATACACACATGCATGATATGCTATCAGAAGATCAGCACCATGGAGATAAAAGAGCTTAGCTGGGAAGAGTGGACAAATAGCGCAGCGATGAAGAGCTGCCGCACATATTCATGTCCAGATTGCTTCCCTGTTGGCAAGGCTATACGGAGCTGCGAAAACTGTGCAATGAAGATCCGCGAATGCAATATGGCGCGGGGCGGGAACTTGCATCAAGCACTTGGTTGCGAGCACATGTACCCGGATGCTCTCAGAGACTTGACATTGATTGAGGAGAAGCTGATTGCACTCAACACCCATTTCGGCTTCATTGCAAGAATCAAAGTGACAAAAAGCACCAAACAGAGTACGGCATATGCACGCCATGTAAAGGGCCATATAACTGTGTTTCCAAACAGTGTTCAAGACTTGGTTACCACAGTACTACCACATCCGCTTCTACAATCTTTGGAGGACATCCATATATCCTGGCATGGGCCGCAGAGACCAGCCCCCAGCGATCTATCCAAGTTGCTCTCAGTCCGGCGAGGGGCTGTGGAACGGGCGCTGCTTTGGCTAAAAGAATTTAACCCCCACTATCGGCACATCCAAATCGACAAAGCCGAGTTGGATAGTTGGGGAGAGCCGGCGCACGGGGTTCCGAGCAAGATCTATGACAGGATAGAGAGAGATGAACCATCGGCATGGGAAAAAACGCGAACAGCGCATATTGTGCCCCCAGCAGAACGTGGAATGGATGACATCGAGCCCCAGTCACTCGAACAGATTGTGGACGGGCTGGGCAGAGCGTATGATGAGAATGAGGTAAGTTACGACGAGGATCAGCAGCTCTACGACGAGCGCACTAGGGAGGAGCTCGAGTATGAGGGCATGGGAAGCTTTCTTGATGAGATTCTTGCATCTGGTATGTTTCCACTGGATACAGCACCGCGAGCGACCGATGCCGATAAGCTGCAATTTGCCATTGATACAATCAGAGGTGGACAGACAAATGCGCAGGCACAGCCGCCCAACCCGCCGGCTGGGAGCGCGCAGGGTTCGCACCTTCAGCCATACATTCACATTTCAAGAGGCAATGAGTTTGCAGATGTCAATGATCTCTGGCATCTTGCAAAAGCATTTCCGACACTATTCCCGTTCGGTTTCGGTGGGCCACGGTGTAAGGAAGAGATGGAATCGGACCTGTGGCAGAACAGTGTCCAGCTCACAGGTCATGTCCGTGATAGAGACAGTATTGGAGAGGGTGGGGAGGGTGGAGAGGATGCGACTCCGCCAACACGTAACCTCGGACTTCACGCATGGATGCAGAAAGTGCTGCAACGACATGGTGGTCGCTTT
Source organism: Dactylonectria macrodidyma (assembly GCA_020744425.1). NCBI lineage: Eukaryota > Fungi > Ascomycota > Sordariomycetes > Hypocreales > Nectriaceae > Dactylonectria > Dactylonectria macrodidyma. The sequence goes on from JAGMUV010000033.1 coordinate 159,545, forward strand.
GCCAATCATCCGGCATTTTCATTCCTAGTCTTCAACATAGAGGTTCGGTCTAGGAATAGAGGAGTAAGTATGGTGAGCGTGCGACGGAACGATTTTCCTGAGGTGGAGAGGATCATTCAGTCGTTAACACTAGAGAGACTGGCGGAAGTGCAAAAGGAGTTAGAGGCTGGCGGGAGCACCCGAGATGAAGATATCAAAAAGCTCCTGCGATACATTTCATACTTTGGCTACAAACAGGCCATGTCGCAGGAGTCGCGGCTAGCCATGCGCAGAAAGATTAAAGCGCTCATCATCAGATACGGTATACCGGCGATTTGGTTTACGCTGAACCCTAATGACATTACGAACCCGGTAAAACTACGTCTGGCGGCATACCGAAAGGAGGACAAGGCTGGCGCGGAAGCAACCCTGCTTCGGGCCCTTCAGGATAGGTATGAGAGAGTGAAGCTGGCGATAACTGACCCCATAAGCTCTGCCATCTTCTTCCACCGCGAAGTAGAGATGTTCTTTGAGCATTACGTCAAGGTTGGGGAGGAATCTGTGTTTGGTCGGATTGGACAGTATTTTGGCGCTGTCGAGACCAACGAACGCGGTGCTCTTCATGTCCATGGTTTGCTATGGCTCGAAGGGAACTTGGAGCTCGGGGAGTTCATCGGTGCTCATGGAAACGGGGAGGATGATGAGAGTGCGGCGATGGAACGGGAAGGAATCCTGAAATATGTCGATTCTGTCTTTACCGAGGTATGTGCACCCATATATCCATAACCAAAGGCCAACGTAGGTCGGAAGCTAAACTATTATCGAGGACCTGGACGAAACCGCTGCCTTTAGTGAGGAGAGCGAGACTAGGGTAGTTTACGACAACATATCTCACTTGATGATCGATACGGGGCGCTTCTCTGAACAGTTTGACGATGAAGCCCACTTTTGCGCGGGCAGGGTCCAGATGCATGTCCACACTGCAACTTGTGTCAAATACTCCCACAACAAGGAGGGAGAAAAGAAGCCCACGTGTCGATTCCATGCGCCTTGGAAGCTCTTTACGAAAAGCGAATTTGGCGCGGATGGTATACTTCGGCTCCAACGCTCACATCCCATGATCAACCGATGGAACAAGTCAATGGCGGTTGGGCTGCGGCACAATCACGACATCTCCTTCATCGGAACCCAAACAAAGACAATGGCGCTGATATACTACTTGACAAACTACGCCACAAAAATCGAAGATCCGATCTGGAAGAGAGTGGCCATAGCAGCAGAGCTCTTTCCGAGTATCAGCACAACCAGCGCCGTCGGGCTTGGTGCAACAACTGCAAACTACGAAGCCAAGGCAAATATAAACCGCCAGTATCTGATGAGAATCGCAAACAGAATATTCACCGAGAGGCCATTATCGCAGGTGGAGGTAATTGCGCACTTCTTGGATTACCCAAGTGAGTTCTCGAGTACCAAACAATGGTCATATGTGAATATGACAATGATATACTGGGCAATACTCCGACGCTGGCCGTATCTCCAGCAATGCAGTCGCACTTTAGGCGACGACGATGATCGACCTGTCGAGAGCACAGGTGGCAATGGCAACGGCAACGACGCAGAAGCCAGCGCGGAGAGGGTCTTGGTGGGAAGCGATGGCAAGAAGCTACCATACATTGAAGCCTACCACCACCGTGGAGAGGTGCTGCAGACATTATGCTTCTATGACTACATGTCGATTGTTACATTACAAAAGAGCATAGATCCATCTTCCAAGGAGTTGGTGAAGATAGAATTTGAAAGGAACTGGAAGCCGGGAAGGGACTGGGTGCAGGTTCTAAGACCCCCGGGGAAGTATGCAGTGCCATGCATGAACGGCTTTCTCGATATGGACTTTGATATTGACACAAACGCAGACAGATACCGCAGGTAAGCACAAGCCATAGAACAGGTGGGACGGATAAACGAGGAGCATACACTAATATTAGCACCAGAGCTGCAGTACAGCACCTCGCACTCTTTGTGCCATGGGAGAAGTTCACTACAGCAGCATCAGGCGATATTAATGAAATCTGGGAAGATTGGAGACGGCGACTCCCCAAAAGACTCCAGACTATCGCAGGCAACATCCAGTTCTTGAAGCGATCAGCGGAAGATGCGCGGCGAGATGCAAAGCAGTGGGCGGCTGCGGGGGACGACGCCGTTTTGGATGATATCGACGCTATGGGGTATGATCTCCAAGATCCTACAGGCCCAGTAAAAGCATATCGCCCAGACCAAGTTGGCCAGCTTGGCCGATTGATTGAGACAGTACGAGGTGCTACAGCCCCCAACCAGGTGACCGCTGGTTCGGAGCATCTTTTGCAGATGCTAGATCAGCTCCGCGAAGTTCAAGCAGATATCACCGACTTTGCGGATGATGTCGAGACAGTCGCTTCCGCAGAGAACCCAGAGCAGTACCAGCCAGCCATGGTAGCCAGGAGCGAGCTCCCAACGCAACGTCAGCTTAGAGGAATCAAGAGCAAGCAGGATGAAGCTGACAAGGAAATTGTGAAAAGAATCCAAGGCTCTGATGGAGTTCAGATCACGCAGAACACAGCTGCCGGCACAGAAGCATCACTGAACCATACCTTCGCGGGCGCGGGAGAAGATGTTATAGAAATGTCAGAAACAGACACCCGGAACACTCAGAGACCCAGTGCCAGGGTCGCCTTTGGTCCGTCGACAACATTCCTCCATGCCGGTCGGGAGATTGCAAGGAGGTTCACCTTGAACGAGCGGCAGGAGATCGCCTTCCTTTTAGTGTTACGCCACCTCGATACCATCCCGGACGAAGATAAGAGGGATGACTTCGATAGCAGTAATGTCGAGAACAATGATGGCGCACAACTATACGAGTTCCTGGGTGGGGAGGGCGGCACCGGGAAGTCCAGGGTCATCGAGGCGTTGGCGGAATTGTTCGCTAGCAAAGACGTATCGCACAGGCTGCTTATGACGGCGACATCGGGGGCCGCAGCAGCGCGGATCAACCGCGTGACTATTCACTCCGCCTGTGGGATGCAACCCAACGTATCCGGCAGCAATGCCGACGATGGCAGCACGGTAACCTACGTGGACGGTGATGCTCGAAGAAGATGGAGAGAAAAGTGGCTGCTCATCATTGACGAGGTGAGCATGCTGGGCCTCCAGACGCTCTCCGACATCAACAAGCGACTTTGCGCCTCCCGGGGATCGAATCAAGATTTTGGCGGCATCCCAGTGGTACTACTATCAGGAGATTTCCACCAATTCCGCCCAGTGCAAAACAAGTCGCTATTGACGCCATGGTCCGCCCTCAGGATTGCGGACGAAATGAGGGCGCACGCACTCTGGGCTCGATTTACCACCGTCGTCATGCTCACCGAACAGGTCCGCGCAGCAGGGGACCTGGAGCTGCAGCGACTGCTGACTCGGATCCGAAAGGGAGAGCAAGACGAGTCCGACATGGAGCTTCTTAACAGTCGGTGCTTCAGGGAAGGACAAGCCATACCATGGAGCAAGGGCATCACAGTATTTACACCGCTCAATAGCACCAGGTGGTGCCTGAACATGGATGGGGTCTTGGCCTTCCAGAGGCACGAACAGAAGCCAGTCCGGATATTTCTACCCCAGCACCGTTGGGGCAAACCCAGTACATTGCCGGTAACGGAGGAAGAAGCTACGCTTATGGCCAGCGTCGGGGATGACAGCAAGATCTGTGTGCCGGCCACATTCATGTTCGTGCCTGGTATGCCGGTTGTGGTGACCATGAATATAAACCCAGGCCTCAAGCTCGTGAATGGCGCCAAGTACACAGCGCTGGAGGTTATACCTGACAGCAAAAGATTCCCAGGCTATCAACTCGCGCCGAATATCATCCTCCACTTTGGACCACCTGCCGGCATCATCCTGTCGTCCGAGTCAACCAAGAAGTTCGAATTTGATGAAATGCCACCAGGCACAATCCTGCTTACTCCAACGAGTGCCCAAATACCAATCGAAAAGAAGAAGAGGGTCAAGAAGAGGCCTTGGCAGAGGCATAATGTGAGCCGCCGAGGACTTCCCTGCACTGCGGCATTCGCATGCACCGATTACAAAATCCAAGGCGAAACCCTCCTCCAGGTTGCGCTGGAGCTGCGAGGAACCGGAACAAAGCTGAATACCAAGACTGGACTACTCGAGCCACGAAAGTGCGATCCATATAGCCTGTATGTGCAGCTATCGCGGTGCAAATCGCTGGATGGTATTATATTGGTGTCAAAGGCGCGTGTGGAGGATATAGTCGGGAATAAAATACCACAGGAAATGTTTGATGGCGAGGCTAGGCTGGAGCAATTGTGCGGGGGAACATTAAACGAGGCCCGGTTATCATTATTGCACCCATCCGCACAATACGAGCAATAATAGTTTATAATTTAGATAGCAAATCCAAGGAACAGTCAGGTATGTATTGATAGATGATGAGTGCTTTGTTCCGATTCCATTGCCCCCGGCCGTTCTGGCTCTTTTACGCAGGGGGACGATGATGTCCCCCGCCCGGAACGTCCGGTTCGCGTTCGATGACGATGATGACGTCTGAAGCGGGGTTCTCAGCACCAGACATCCACCAAAGACCCAACATCTCCGCGAAGTGGCTACCAGGTATTCCAAAAGGTATAAAGGAGATCAATAATGAGATTTCGAGAAAAATCAATCCACTGTTTCCTATATATATATTGTATATTAAAAATCCGATCTAATATAATAGATTTCACCTAACTCGAGCAGAAGCAGGAATCTCACAAAATGCAAACGACAAGAGCAACGACAGTTTATTATAAATTAAAAGTTCACGTGAATCCCACGTGATTCTTAACAGAAAAATCCCAGCCAATGAAGACTTCTCTACACAGGAGACGCAAACCGCAGGCGGTCTGCCCAGAAGAGCCTTGAGGAACGAAGTTAGAGACGAAAATCTCCTCGTCTACTGATCGGTATTGCCGCAAGAGCTAGAAGAGATGGTATGTGCTTGCCACTTGCTATAATTAGTCATCTTTCCTCTTTCGTGTGAGACGTAATTCTTCATAAAGAGGGTGATCCCTACGTTAGGGTTCTTGTTAGCGGCGTGTGTGGGAAAGGCGAATGCGAAAGCCAGATGCGATAAGCCATCCAGGAGGAGATGCTCGAAGTTGGGGCAGGGGCCGAGGCTCGGGTGGGAGCCGTAGTTTGCGCGGTGTGCGGAAAGATAGAAGGGATCAGGAAGTGCGGGCAGTGCAAAGCTGTGGCATACTGTGGCAAAGAACACCAGAAGGCGGATTGGAAGACACACAGAGGAGCGTATGTATCTCGGGACGAAGAAAGTGACTGAGCAGGGGAATTGTCACATATCAGGATATCGGATTTTGCAGCTATAACAACAGTCAAGCTTTCTGCCCTTCATCATAAGGTTCTACAGCCACTTTCCTCGTCACTGGCCTCGTTATCAGCTTCGTTACAAGCTATGATCAGGAGGATAGCTAGATAAAGTCAAATATTCCGTAGCATCCGGACCTTCTTGGCTGTCTGAAGTCATCATCAGTTTCTTCATCTATAAGACTGACCAAAGTCCCTCATTAGATAGGAAGAATAGCAAGAGCTTCTCACACATATGATCACTTCCATCCCCTAGATGCAATAGGAATCACTTTGCAAGAGTCGCCTTACAAGATTGAGAGTTATGGCTAGGTATAGGATAGTAAGGTGAAAGGGAGAAATAAATTCAAATGTAGAGGTGCCCGACATTATAGCAGTAACCACTCTTTACTCTCGGTTAGCATATTTCTTAGGGGGGTGCTGGCTGTGATGCGGCCGTGTTCTACTATCAAGACTGGGGGAAGGGGCTAATGTGATCGATGATTCCTTAGCATTAGCTATAGTTAATGGAGATGGGGGATTGGGTGAGGCTTTTGCGCTGTCCGCTATGTGCGGCAGATGGAGGCGGCCTCCTGTCGCTTCTTGCGAAGTTGGATTCCCGGAGGATGGCTCTGCAACGTCGCCGGCGCTTTCGGAGACGCGCTGTCTCTTTGAAGGGGTGGATGGAGTGGCCCGGCCCTTCCAGCGAGCGGACCGCTTTGAAGGCGGAGTAGCGGTCGGAGTCGGCGTGGGCGGGGGGGCTTGGGCAGGCCTTGGCATGTAGGCCAAGTCAAGGACACGGAGGGCCAGTTGATTGGTGTCAGTGGTGCGACCAGCTACCTTGGCGGTGATGCTCAGGAGAGCTCCAGGTGATGGTGTTCTGACTTTTTGCCACCGCTTCGTATTTTCAAAGAAACAAGCCACGGAAAACGGGACCGGAGATGCTTTTGAGGCGTCGTACACGGATGTTTCAACGGTGAAGCGGCGAGGTTCAGAAGGGTCGCTGGTGTTGTCGCTGGGTGATGGCACGGATCTGATGACGGTGACCATCGGGCACCACTGCCCTGGTAAGTAGTGGCGATACTCGTCGAAGTCAGAGACGTCACTAGGGTGTCTAGGAAGGTCAGGCCGTATGAGACTGAGTGTGAGTCATGACGTACCTCGACAAACTGAGGGCCTGGACGCTGATCTCTAGCGTGCCGCCCGTGGACTGGGCGGCGGAGAAGCGGCCGTCGGCATAGAAGAATGTGTTAGGGGTGTAGAGGTCGCGCTCTTCTCGCGTCAAATAGGCATGAATGCGGGTGCGAATGGGCTCGATGTCGATGCTAGAAGTATAGAAGCCGTCCTCCTCAAAGATGTTGACGTCAGCCTGGATCTCGACGTAGTTGGGTGCGTTTTCCCGACTTGGATCGTCCGTGATGCTGTCCACAAAGTCTCGCAGGTGGATGGTATTCGAGAAGGTCGCTTGCTGAGATATGTCGAGCAGAGGTTGAAGGCCGAAGCAATGCATGGAAAGGGGCAAGGAGTCAGGGGGCGCACGAGGGCTTATATAAGGGCTTCATTCTAAATCTTTTGATACAGCGCTTTGGTCGAGCCGCCGGGTATTATGACGGACGCGGTGTTAGAGGAGAAAGTGTTGCATCTAGCAGATGGAAGTGATCATATGTGCGAGAAGCTCTTGCTATTCTTCCTATCTAATGAGGGTCTTTGGATCAGTCTTGTAGATGAAGAGACTGATGATGACCTCGGATGACCTCGGACAGCTGAGACGGTCCGGATGCTACGGACTATTTGACTTTATCTAGCTATTTACCTGATCAGAGGAAAAGCCGGTCTTGTGATGAGGCTGATGACGAGGCCGGTGACGAGGCCAGTGACGAGGCCAGTGGCTATGGACGTCTATGATGAAAGACAGAAAGCTTGACTGTTATCATAACCGTAGAAATCCGATATCCCGATATATAACGGAAAAACTTAATATCTCCGCCAAATCGATTGGCGAGGGCAGAAGACGGCAGACATTGAGACGCCCGGAAGATATTACCATCGTTTTAAGGCAATATAGCCTGCCTTTGCGGCCCTGGGTGGAATGGTTTCTCTGCTTCTGCCGGAGCAGAGGATGAGGGGAAACCTGGGTTGAGACGTAGAAGACGGATTCTAGGACTACGCAGGAGCAAGGCCTAGGGTCGGAGGGTCGGGCGGTAGGAGGTCATGGACAAGGTGGCAGGATTATTTATCAGGGGCTCTGCGTCGTGTTTTGTACAGTGTGGCAGAAATACTAAGATAGGAGAGCTAGTAAAGGCGATTCGTTATGGAGAAAGAGAGTCTAGCCGACCAGTTCTGTTGACGGGATGCGCGCAATCGCGAGAACGTGGCGCTTGCTGGTCTGGGGATCCGTACATCAGCGGACATCTTCGAGGCTGCACAGCGGCAGTTCCAGGAGGCGGCTAGGACAGAGAGCAACTCAGTGCCGCCGGGTCGGAAACTGAGGGAGTCTGGCAGCGTCGAGAGGCAGCTGAGGAGCCTAGAAGGCAGACCAGGAAACAACGAGGCTGCAGGGCCGGGAAACAACCAGCCTGCAAGGCCTGGAGCATTATTCCAGTTCATTCAGATGGACGGAGGCAGCAGAGTGCCGTTAGCCCCACGGCCGTCGGTGGGTTGTCTGACGGGGCCGGCCAGCGAGGAGGAAGCGCGCAATCAGCTGGATACGGCGATGCTCGCAGGACCAGATTTCCATCCATCGGCGGAAATGCTGGAGGCTGGGCGAAGGTCTCTGGTCGCAGGTCTGGGGCTCCGGACGGTGGCTGATATTTCCGAGGAGTCGAGAAACGAAAATTTTCGGCAATGGAGGCGGACGAGGACAGTGGAGTCGTTCGGCCAAGTCGCCGGCGAGGCCGAGGATGCGGCGGAGGACGGTGCTCCTTCTGCGGGGCCTAGTCGGCAGCCGGGAAGGAAGAGAGCGGGTTCTGGCCGCACTGATCAGCCAGCACCGAAGCGCAAGAGGGCCGCGGTCCGCCGAGAGAGGGACGAGGAAGAACAGGCGGGGGACCTTGCTAGCGTCTTAGAGGCGCTCGATGAAGAATTTGCGGAGAAGGAACGACTGTCACACGGACAGGAATGGTGTGCGCCTGTGCCCTACGAGAGGAAGGTGAAGACGGTCCAGGAATTTTACAAGGCGTTTTATGAGACGAGGATGTTACTGATCCTCACCTGTATGTTCTGTTACCGTAAGTACAGCAGGGCAGAGCTGGAGGATGTTGGATGGGACCGGTGGATGGCAAGTCCTGTTGAGAAGCGTGATGGATCACCCTTCAAGTGCCTCCGGTGCTTCCCTGTGGGGGGGAAGATTCGTGGGTGTGCGGATTGCGTGAGACAAATGAAGAGAGGCGTCTTGTCTCCGGCCGCACAGCTGCACACCAAGCTAGGATGCGAGCACATGTTTCCCGACGAGCTGAAGGGCCTCACGCCGGTGGAGGAGAAGCTCATCGCGCTGAACTCGTGTTACGGCTTCATCACCAAGTATAGCATCCCAGAGGGGCACCGGCAGAATGTGAGGTATCCGAGGCACGTCAAGGGGCACATCACGGTATTCCCTAACAACGTGCAGGAGCTAGCGACAAGGGTGCTTCCGCATCCGCTCCTGAAGGTTATGGATGACATTCACGTGTCGTGGCAGGGGCCGGAGAAGCCGGCGCCGAGCGATCTCTCGGCACTGCTCTCAGTGCAGCGCCGAGTTGTGGAAAGGGCCCTAGTGTGGCTGAAGAGGCACAATCCTTTGTATGTCGACATCGACATTGACACGGCGGAACTGGATAGCTGGAACGCACCGTCGCACGGAGTGCCATACCAAGTCTATGAGCGTTTGGAACGGGACGAGCCGTCGGCGTGGGAGAAGGCACGAACGGCACAAGTCGTGCTACCCATAGAGCGCGGCTTGGAGGATGAGGGAAGTGTAGATATTCGAGAAGTGCTGGCAACGCTGGGCCAGGGGTTCGATGCAGGCATCGGGGGGGACGCGGCGGGGAAATCAGTGGATGCCGATTGTGAAGCCGGCGACGAGAACGTCGACAGTGCTACCGCCGCTGCCGGCCCGGTCCACGAGATCAGCTCGTCCGGGATGTTCGCCCTCGATAGGCGACCGGATATCGCGGACGCGGAGAAGTTGCGGTATGTCTACGACGCTCTGCGCCATGATGATGCTCGTGACGAAATGCGGGCCGGAACGTGGGCGGGATCGGCCGAGGTGCGGCATGGAGACACGCGTGAACCTTATATTCTTGTGTCCAGGGGGGAAGACTTTGCCGATCCCTTCGACGCACCGTTCTTTGCAAAGACGTTCCCCACGCTGTTTCCAGTTGGTAGCGGGGGTCCACGCCAGGCGGAGGAAAGCATCGGAGACGCGGCCGAAGAGGTGCATGGAGGTGTTGATGCGGAGGCCAGGGCGCGGAGTCTCGTCTCGTCGCGAAACATGACCCTGGAGACGTGGGCCAAAGTGGTGCTCTAGCGTCACGGTGGCCGGTTCGCGACGCATCACGTCTTCGCTTTCCTCGTCTTCAACATGGGAGTGAGGTCGAGAAATCGTCGAGTTAGCATGCTGAGCGTGACGAGGAAGAACTTCTCGGAGGTGGAGCGCATCGTACGCTCGCTCAGCGCTGAGAGGTTGGAGGCGGCCAAGGTCGATCTGGAGGCGACCGGGAAGACAGTTGACGAGGCTGTCGACCAGTTATTGAGGAGTCTGTCGCTGTACGGGTTCCGCCAGCCAATGTCGAGGGAGAGCCGGCTGAGCATGCGGCGGAAGATCAAGTCCTTCATCATACGGGAAGGTATGCCCGCGATCTGGTTCATGCTGAACCCGAACGACATCACAAACCCGGTCAAGCTCAGGCTTGCTGTATATCGGATGAGGGATCCGGACGAAGCCGAGGCCTTTCTGACGAGCCTCGACCTGGCATATAAGCGGGCACGGCTGGCGGTCTCGGATCCCCTTAGCTCGGCAGTCTTCTTCCACCGGGAGGTGTCCATGTTCTTCGAACACTACGTGAAGACTGGAGAGGATTCTGTGTTTGGGCGGATCAGTCGATACTTCGGAGCTGTGGAGACTAACGAGCGCGGGGCGCTCCACGTCCACGGATTGCTCTGGATCTAGGGAAATATGCACCTTAGCTCCATACTCGGAGATGTCGTGGGGGAGGATCAAGCGGAGTACCGGGAGAGGGTCATCCGGTACGTCGACAGTGTCTTCGAGGTGGTTAGTTCCCCGCGCGCAAGAGCGACTCAGGAACGCATTGCTTAACATGAGAGTTGATAAATGCAGGATCTTGACCAGGAGGCTTTCTCGGCGGCGCAGGCGGAGAGGTCGGTGACGTCGGACATATCGTCGTTGTTGCGGAACAGCCAACAATTCGCCCCCTCGTTCGACGAGGAAGCCAACTTTTGCGCAGGAGCTACCCAGATCCACACCCACAGCCCTACGTGCGTGAAATACTCCATCAGGGGACAGCGCAAGAATCGAGATCCGTGCCGGTTCAAGGCGCTGTGGAGATTAGTGGAGAGGACGGCGTTCACCGAAAGCGGAGTGTTGTAGATCCGGCGGAGTCATAGCATGGTGAACCGTTGGAACAAGGCCATGGCTGTAGGACTGCGACACAACCACGACATCTCTTTCATCGCGACGCAGTGCAAGACCATGGCCATCGTGTTCTACGTGACCAACTATGCAACCAAGGTCGAGGACCCGGTGTGGAAAAGGGTGGCCGCGGCGGCAGAACTGCTCCCCGTCCTGGACGAGTCGGTCGCCGAGAGCCAGACGGAGGAGGCGAAGCGAGGTCAGAACAGAACGCGGCAGTTCCTGATGAGGGTCGCGAACCGCATCTTCACGGACCGGCCGCTATCGTAGGTCGAAGTCGTCGCTTATCTGCTGGGGTATCCTACTGAGTTTGCGAGCAACCACGGTTGGACCTTCCTAAATGCATCTTCCCTTTACTGGCACATCTTCCGACGGTGGCGGCACCTGCGACACCAGAGCGGGATGGAGACGGCGGACGAGCAGGTCGAGGAGACGGTACTCCTAGAAGAGGCCGGACAAAGGATCTCTTTTCTACAAGCATACCCGCACCGCGGCGGACTACTGCAGGGACTGTCGCTGTACGACTACATGTCCGTAGTCAAGCTGAAGCGGAAGAGCAAGGGCGCAGGCGCCTGGGGGGAGGTGCAATTCGATAGCTCGTGGCCCCTCTTGCAGATGTGGGTGCAAGTACTGCAAAAGCCCGGCGAGCACGCTGTCGTCTGTTTCGATGGTTACCTGAGTACGGATTTTAGCGATGAAGGCGAGGTCTACCATAAGAGGTACGTAGTGAGCACGCGAATAGCTTGACATATCTGCCCAAAAGCTGACGTTGCAATGGTAGGGCGGCAGTCCAGCATCTCGCAATCTTCGTGCCGTGGGAATTGTTCTCGTCCGAGACATCAGGCGATATCAACACCATCTGGGAAAGACAGAAACAGGCGCTGCCTCGGAGGATGTCCTTCCTCGCGGATAACATCCAACTCCTTCACCGGTCAGCTGAAGACGCGAAACGCGATGCGAAGCAGTGGGCCGCCCAGTCCGGGGACGGCGATCCCGCCTCTGAGGCGATCGGCCCGGGTATGGGCGACGGTGATGAGGAGCCGGGTCGGGCGTTCCGATCGGACGGCGTCGCCAACGCAATACGCCTCATCGACGTCTTGAGGACGACGATGGGAGCCGACCAGGTCACGGCCGGCTCGAAGGAGATCTCGAGAATGATACGGCAGCTGAGTCGATTCCACCAAGTGGCCTTGCGTTCAATGGACGAGCCGTGCGAAGAGATATTTAACGAGCAGGGGCCGAAGAAGGTATCGGACGCCCCAGAAGGACCGTTTCTGGGGCCAGACGTACCAGGACAGGGGTTGATCAGGTCCATCAAGTCGCAGCAAAGGAATGTCTCGAAAGAGAGAGAAAGGATGATCCAAGGAATACAAAGTCGGCCTGACAACGACACAACAGGTCACGGTTCAGGTGTGCACTGCTCGCCGATCGGGTTCGGCGAGCAGGGCGCGGGTCTCACGAGTGCCGAATCGGGGGCCTCAGTCCGGGGCGCGGGTCCTTCGACGAGCATCCACTTCGGCCCGTCGACGTCGTTTTCCGAGGCAGGGAGGCAACTGGTCGAGGGGTTCACGCTCAACGAGAGACAGAGCATCGCCCTCCGACTGATATGTCGCCAACTCGACCGGGTACGTCGCGATGAACAAGGGACACCTCAGCTCTGCCAATTCGTCGGCGGCGAGGGCGGCACGGGGAAGTCACGAGTCATTGAGGCCGTCGCCGAGCTGTTCGCGAGCAGGGGGATGTCGCACCGTCTGCTGCTAACGGCGACGTCGGGAACGGCCGCCGCGAGCATTGACGGGATCACCATCCACTCCGCGTGCGGGTTCTCCAAAGATGCAACGGCGCGGTCCCGCCGAGCGGAGCCGGACGGTTTTGCGGCGCCCAGCTCGTCTGGCCTCCGTACCGACGGGCAGACCACCGCCGAGTGGCAGGAGAAGTGGTTGCTGATCATAGACGAGGTCAGCATGTTGGGGGCGAGGACCCTGTACGCCGTAAACGAACGGCTCTGCCAGCTCCGAGGATCTGCCCGCGACTTCGGTGGGATCCCCGTCGTCCTCTTCTGCGGGGACTTTCACCAGTTCCGTCCCGTGCAGGAGAGATCGATCCTGCTCCCGAGCACGGCCATCGCCTGGGACGAAGAACGATCGTTCACTGCCGAGCAGAGGTACCAGCACGACAGGGCACACGCACTGTGGAACAAGTTCACGACGGTGGTCATGCTGAACGAACAAGTCCGCGCCGCCGGCGATCCACAACTGCAGCGGCTGCTGACGCGAGTGCGCCAGGGCATGCAAGACCAGTCAGACCTGGAGTTGCTGAATAGCACCTGTTACCGGGAGGACAGGCAGATCCCATGGGAGTCGGGTATCACGGTAGTGACGCCGCTGAACAGAAACCGCTGGAACCTGAACATCGAGGGGTCCCTCTGTTTCCAGAAGGAGCGGAGAGCGCTGCTGCGCATCTTCATCTCCGAGCACAGATGGAAGGACGGCGAGCCGAGTGAGGAGGAAGCCATCATGATCCTCAACCAGGGTGATGACAGCGCCATCCCTGTACCTGCCGTCCTCATGTTCATTCCGGGCATGCCCGTCGTCGTGAACCAGAACACTCACCAAGGGCTGAAGCTGGTCAACGGAGCAAGCTACGCGGCACTAGACGTCATCCTCGACAGGGCGTACCCGGGCTATCGTGTCGACGCCAATACTATCCTCCACTTTGGCCCTCCGGCGGGGATCGTGCTCGCGTCGGGGACGACGAGAGACCTCCACTTCGTCGGTATGCCACCCGGTACGATCCTCCTGACGCCTATCAGCATCAAAATAGAGTGCCAGAGGAAGCGGCCGTGGCAGAAGAACAGCGTCAGTCGGCGGGGGCTGCCATGTGCCGCGGCTTTTGCCTGTACGGACTACAAAGTCCAAAGCAAAACGTTAGATCGGGTTGCTCTCGAACTGCGCGGAACTAGGACGATGAGCATCGACGGTCAGGCGGTCCCGACGCAATGCGACCCGTACAGTCTGTACGTGCAGCTGTCGCGGTGCAAGTCGCTGGACGGCATCATGCTCCTATCAAAGGCGCGAGAGAGGGACTTCGTATGCAACAAGGTGCCCGACAACATGACTGCGGCGGAGGGGAGGCTGGAACGGTTGAGCGACGCAACGATGAGAGAAGCCGAGCTGTGGGACTGGTCGGGATAAGAACTGATCAAGAAGCGAGACATGTCATAAGATTTGATGCAGAAAGACGGGTCCTGAGCCTGAAGCTCAGGGTCAGGCCCGAGGCATGAGGCCTCTCTCGGTCACGTGGACTGGGACCCTTACAGTCCCACGCCCACGACTGTAAGATAAAGGAATTAACCTTCTTTCTAGTACGTACTTGCCACTCGCTACGATTAGTCATCGTATCTATGTGTGAGACGGAAGGCGTTGCAGAAAAAGATAGACAATACTACGGGTTTGGTCAGGTGTCAAGGCGTGGGTTTTAAGAGGGAAACTTTTGATTGGGAGAGATAGGCTATAATAAACAGACATCAGCGTTTCAGACACGGTCATAAAGCTGACGTAATAAGGAGAGACTCACGAAGCTGTCGCGTCATCACGACCTAGATCACGGGTTTTAAGGGCGAAACTTTTGATTGGGAGAGTCAGGTGATTTTAAGGCCCGGAAAAAGATGGCGGCATAAAACCTTTCGTCACTTCGTTCCTCAAGGCACTTGATCTCGGGGGGAGGGTGAATTAGGACCAATTAGGAGGTGCAGTTGCGCATCGCTTAATGCGGTAATTTTGCAGGGGGGGGGCCAAATTTTGGGGGGGGAAATCCCAGAGCTTAAGAAGACCTTTCGTACCGAAAGGCATTCTGGCCTCCCTTCCTTCACAGGGGAAGGCGCACGTCCGCCGGGGGAAGTTGGAAGTTGGAAGCTGGGCGTGGTGGGCAAGTTGGCGGCTCCCTTGCGCTGAGTAGCCTTTCGGTACGAAGCTTGCAACCAGAGCTTGTTTTACTAGTGGGTTGCTGCACGTGTTGAGAAGAGGGCGCGGTTTTAAGTGGTCAGCTCTAGGTAGGTGGATGAAGAGACTTAGCCAATAGGGCGCGTGTGTGTGTGTTACCTTTGTTTTGCGTAGCCAATAAGACCTATGCAGCAGACGTTGCGGAGCAGGCACCATTTTGAGTGGCACGATTTGAAGAGTTTAATGCGGAACTAAGAGACCTAGCCAATAGGGTGAGGGTCAATAATTGAGACAGGGATCAGGGGACTGAGACTAGCAGAGATCACAATACCAAAGAGGGAAAATTGTCAATTTGAGTAGTTATAAGAAGCTGAAGTTGAGGTAGAAGTTGAGGTAGAAGTTGATGAAGACATGATATATTGAACTAGCAAATATTTCAATAAAAAATGGGAGAGCAGTTAAGATTACGACTTTGTGTGAGAGAGAGAGGGAGAGCAATTGTAAGATAAGCCTGCAAGGTTGGTAGGCAAATGTACAGAACAAAGAAGAGACACATCTGATATTTATGATACATTAAATGATATCGTATATACAATGCGAAGATTGATACCACTTGGTAAAGATGCTGTATTTCATTGCGCCGAGAGGATGTGGCATCGCCGATCTCCATCCAACATTTTCAGCCAAGAGCTACTATCCCTGCCGATGTGGATACTCGCACAATTGAATTGATCAATTAAGATAGTTAGATGGTGAACAGATTTGCTTTTTCCATGAGTACAAAGGATTGGCCAAAACGTTAGCACATGGGAAAGCAAGAAGCATCTTACTCTTTACTTTATTTAGGTTCAGCTAAGAATAGGAAGAGGAAAAGGGGAAAGGGGGGATGATTAATGGTGCCCTGCCACCTACGTCACAGTTAAAATGCATATCCACGCTCTTAATATTCTTCCTAGCCAGTCCCACGACTTATCTGCCCGGCAGCCCCGGGTCGTCTCTTCGCTCAGTTGCTCTAGCCTCTGCTGGACCTGGGGTTCCCCCTTAGCCCTCCCCTATTGCCGACAGTCTGACATGTACCAACTTGTTAAGCCGACCGGCTTCTTGCTGGAAGTCGTCCTTCACTCCCTAATCGGATGCGTAGTCGTCGTTATCGGGATGCATCATGCTCCTAACAATAGACTTGGCCTCTTCGCAGTCTTCGGTCTTGTAGAATTTCAGCCCAAAGCTGGACATGAATGTTAGCGAGTCACCTTAATGCTTCTTGATGAACTTGAGTTCGTCGGCGTCAAAATACTAGTCAGCTAGCTGCCCCTCTGGGCGGCCATCGTTAGGGTAGTCCCGACCGATATCGCTGTCGTCGCTGTCGTCGCTGTCCTCACTGCCGGCCAGGATGGCCCGGAGGATACTACGACCCTCTTCGCGATCCTCTTCCTTGTTGATGTTGAGACCGTCGCTCGCTAGAAACCTGAATTCACTGCCCCAGTGTTTCTTGAGCCACTGCATTTCCTCGGTCGAAAGTGTTGGAAATCACAAGTGTGAGGCGACCAAGTCGGTGGCAAGGTGTGGAAGAAGGAGGAACATTCTACAAGAGATCATACCTGTACATAAACAGTGGTTCCCCTACTGTACATTCAGGATGAATTAAGCAACTTGAATCTTCTCATTTCAACAGAAAGTGGGCCTACCTCCGCCGGCTGCAGGTCTTGGCCGGCACGCGATGCCTCCCATTTCTCCCGCTCACTGTCGGCCCATCGCACGTTCATCCAGTACATTGCCGACGGATCAAAGGGCATAGGGCCAACCCGAGGCCCAACCGGTGGACCGCTGAACCTCACCTGGAAGAATTTGCCGTGGGGGTCAAAGTAGGCAACGGTCCTACCCTGTTTATCGATGATGGTGCCTTTTGTGTTTTGCACACTAGATCCCGTATGGATATCGTATTCGTCTAGAATCGGACTTCCAATGACATTACAGATGCCTGTGGGGATGCGAAGGACGTTGCGCAGTCATAGGATGCCACGGGATCGCGGACCAGTCGCCCTCGGACTTCGTTTGACCGGAAGTCCGACCATGCCAATCCCCACAACCGGCGTTTGAATCCCCCCCATCAAGTGGCCGACCGTGGAGTTGAGAGGAGTGTAGTCGGCGCCAAACCACGACCGATCCTTGGCGGCACTAAAAATTGATTAGACGTCAACTAAAGCTGCACTTCGACTTCCGCTTGGCCACTACTCCAACGGGTGCCCAAATACCAATCGAAAAGAAGAAGAGGGTCAAGAAGAGGCCTTGGCAGAGGCATAATGTGAGCCGACGAGGACTTCCCTGCACTGCGGCATTCGCATGCACCGATTACAAAATCCAAGGCGAAACCCTACTCCAGATTGCGCTGGAGCTGCGAGGAACCGGGACAAAGCTGAACACCAAGACTGGACTACTCGAGCCACGAAAGTGCGATCCATATAGCCTGTATGTGCAGCTATCGCGGTGCAAATCGCTGGATGGTATTATATTGGTGTCAAAGGCGCGTGTGGAGGATATAGTCGGGAATAAAATACCACAGGAAATGTTTGATGGCGAGGCTAGGCTGGAGCAATTGTGCGGGGGAACATTAAACGAGGCCCGGTTATCATTCTTGCACCCATCCGCACAATACGAGCAATAATATAGTTTATAATTTAGATAGCAAATCCAAGGAACAGTCAGGTATGTATTGATAGATGATGGGTGTTTTGATCCGATTCCATTGCCCCCGTCGTTCTGGCTCTTTTACGCAGGGGACGATGATGTCCCCCGCCCGGAACGTCCGGTTCGCGTTCGATGACGATGATGACGTCTGAAGCGGGGTTCTCAGCACCAGACATCCACCAAAGACCCAACATCTCCGCGAAGTGGCTACCAGGTATTCCAAAAGTCAGAAAGGAGATCAATAATGAGATTTTGAGAAAAATCAAACCACTGTTTCCTATATATATATATATTATATATTAAAAATCCGATATAATATAATAGATTTCATCTAACTCAAGCAGAAGCAAGAACCTCACAAAATGCACACGACAAGAGCAACGACATTATTATTTACCTCAGCAAGCTCAGGCCATTGTGGCTCGTGCCTACGGCAGCGGAGCACGCTACTCACGTGCGCTCCTCGAGCAGATGGTCTGAGTGCCATGTCCAATACGCCCACTGCTCTGCGGAAATTTTGTACCTTATTTTCGTGACTCTGGAGACTACGTTCTTACGTATCCATCAATAACCGCATCAAAACACTTCGCAAGTATCTTAAAATTCAATCAATTGTGCATCAACGCATGTTCTATCTACAAACTAAGTTTTTCCTCCTATTTCATCGTGTGGCCTGTGGAAAACGCTGATGGGTCGTGGACTCGACCACATCGAAATCCTCATCCATTAGTAGCTGTGTACTTACAATCTGGACTAGTTCGGTGGGATGAAGAGACAGCCTGGTTAAACCGCGTACTTTCACAACGCAGAACTTGGGCTCACATGGCCCAAAATTCAATCAATTATAGAATAAAAGCAGATAAATCGAATGACAGTCTTCAATTTACTGGACGCCCTGTGGTTGTGGTTGAAAATGAGTTTTAAGATGGAGTCTATTTGGTGGAAAAAAACTCCGCACGCGCCCAAAAACCTGGACAGAATCCTCAGGCCATTTGCTCGAGGAGCGCACGTGAGTAGCGTGCTCCGCTGCCGTAGGCACGAGCCACAATGGCCTGAGCTTGCTGAGGTAAATTATTATAAAGTAAGAGCTCACGTGAATCTCACGTGAAAAGCACCTCCGAATCGGGTAATTTTGCAGGGGGGGGGGGCCAAATTTCGGGGGGGGGAAATCCGAGAGCTTAAGAAGACCTTTCGTACCGAAAGGCACAGGGGAAGGCGCACGTCCGCCGGGGGACGTTGGAAGTTGGAAGTTGGAAGCTGGGCGTGGTGGGCAAGTTGGCGGCTCCCTTGCGCTGAGTAGCCTTTCGGTACGAAGCTTGCAAAACTAGAGCCTGTTTTACTAGGGGTTGCTGCACGTGTTGAGAAGAGGGCGCGGTTTTAAGTGGTCGGCTCTGGGTGGGTGGATGAAGAGACTTGGCCAATAAGGCGCGTGTGTGTGTTACTTTTGTTTTGCGTAGCCAATAAGACCTATGCAGCGGGCTTTGAAGAGCAGGCACCATTTTGAGTAGCACGATTTAAAGAGCTTAATGCAGACCTAAGAGACCTAGCCAATAGGGTGAGGGTCAATAATTAAGACAGGGATCAAGAGACTGCAGTATAGACAGCACGGGGCTCGAAGTCCTGCTAGAAGATATCATAATGCAGGTATGGATGCGCACGTACGGAGCACGACGCGAATTTTTTCAATAGTTTTCTGGCAAGTACAGACGCACCAGGTTAAGCAAACAGACCTTCCCCGTCTTCCTAAGGGCGTAGTAGACCAATGGGGGGCACTGAAACAGTAGCCCGCTTAGGCCAACCCAGACCGATCCAGACCACCTCAGACCGACCGGTCTGTCCGGTCTGTTGGTCTGACGAGAATGGCTGGTTTGTCGGTCTGTCAGACGGTCTGTCTGTTAGCCACAATGTTCTTGGCCTCGATGATCGCCTTGATCCCTTCAGTTCTTCCTCGTTCCTACCGATGACCCTCAGGCGGTTGGTATTTCGTCCATCTCTGGTCTCTGGTCACTGCGACGCATCGCCAACTAGGTTGGTCGCTAGACGTTCGCATTTCCTGTTCAATGGCCCTGTGAAGCGCTGCTGGTGTAGTATCTCTGATATGATCCTCGGACACCCTGGATGTGTCTGCTGTGCAGAACACCGGTTCCGCGGTTGCCGATCGAACCGTGGATGGAATTAGAGTGGCAATACTAACAGATGTCATGCTGGCAGCATCTGAATATATCTGGCTAGGCGATCGTGCTGCATGAGCATTGTTCATGATATCTAACTGTAGGCGGGTTTGTTCCAGCTCGCTGCAAACCTGGGTAAGCTGCTTACAGACTTAGGATAACTCTTGTGTCATCTGCTCCTCCTCCCATTCCCTATCACCTTCTTGTTGTTCCGATTCCATTGCCCTAGTCGTTCTGGCTCTTTTACGCAGGGGACGATGATGTCCCCCGCCCGGAACGTCCGGTTCGCGTTCCATGATGATGATGACGTCTGAAGCGGGGTTCGCAGCACTAGACATCCACCAAAAACTAAAAATCTCCGCCAAGTGGCTACCAGGTATTCCAAAAGGTATAAAGGAGATCAATAATGAGATTTTAAGAAAAATCAATCTACTATTTCCTATGTATATGTTATATATTAAAAATCCGATCTAATATAATAGATTTCACCTAACTCAAGCAGAAGCAGGCATCTCGCAAAATGCAAACGACAAGAGCAACGACATTATTATAAATTAAAAGTTCACGTGAATCCCACGTGATTCTCAACAGAAAAAACGCAGCCAATGAAGACTTCTTTACACTTGATCTCGGGGGGGCGAGGGTGAATTCGAAGTCCACCCACATGTGGCAAATGAGAGTGGGAGGATTCGGACCATTACAGGGACCCGGATGGGGTTAATCCGGACCAACAGGAGGTGCAGTTGCGCTTCCGAATCGGGTAATCACCTAATCCGGTAATTTTGCAAGGGGGGGCCAAAATTTTGGGGGTGGAATCCCAGAGCTTAAGAAGACCTTTCGTACCGAAAGGCAAAAGGCAAAGGCATCCTTCCTTCATGATCCCCTTCAATCCCTCATAGCATAAATCCCAATTACGAACTTTTAAAAAGGGTCAATTATTTTAATAGGTCACAATCGGAATTGCGCTATAGCGTCTTGTTTCCTTTCCTCTTAAGAACCTCCTCCTTATTCCATGTACACCATTCCAACTTTAACATGACGGACCCCACGACCTTAACCCAAAGGAAGACCTTATCACCCCTAAGCCAGATCCAAAAGCTCGAGAGCGTTGGGTTATTCCTCAATCGACCTGAGCCAGCCATCATATGTAAACAATGCGGCTTTGCTATTCACCCCAATCGCATATTACGACACCCTGGAGATACGCATGATGTCAGTAAACCTGCCCGTCGCGGTCGGAAGGCTGTCCTTTCTCTATGGAGCCTCCCGGATCCAGGCAGTCTCCCCTTACGACCTGATGGCTCACGTCCTCATCCACATCTGGCAATCCAACGAGGCTCGACTTGTAGGCACTGCGGCTTGCGCTCTATAAGTGACAAGGTCCTTGCAACACACGTGAGGACATATCATAGCGACAAGATTCAGATCGCCACTAGACTCGGGCGCCATTGGTTGCGAGACCATATTCACCAAGGATTGGCATTCCAGAGCTGGATGGCTAAGGACATTCGAAGGTCATGGCTTGTCGCGGTTGCAAGTGGCGAGCAGCCCAATCAATCTTCTTTCCAACACGGCCTCCTTCTCCAGGCAAGCCCTACCCCCCTCAAAAGTTTTGCGCAGCAATTGCTTGCAGAAGAATGCCAGCATATCGGCAAGCAAACTGGCCAGCTAATGCCACATGACGCTGGCGCATCTGGATCCTCGACCCTCCTTACTAATTGGATGCGGCGTACCGGCTGGCAGACCATGTTCAGAGAAGCACGTCGGGATATCCTCCTTCCGCTTGCTTCCCTGCCCTCATCCGATCGGCCTGTACGACTGGTGACTGTGGCTGGAAAAATGCTATGGAGTTCGGCGAGAGTTGAACGCCGGCTTGCGGCGATGGTAGTTGCACTCGACCGCCTCTTTGACCAATGTGCCGATACGGTTAGGGGTACTGATGTCTGCTTGAGAAGGTGGCTCCGTGGGAAATTTCCAGATCGCCCATATAAGTCGCCGTTCCAGTTGGTCTCCCGGCAGTCTTCTGAACGGCTATATAGGAAAGAGTTCCAACGCTGTCTCTGCTTCTGGCTTCGCCTTTACCAGCTATCATCATCCAACGCAAGGGTCATCACTGGCCAGACGCTGTCCAAACGTCAGCGACGGATGCTCAAGCAGCTATGGTCAGATCCCATATGGGAGGCAGAGAACATAACTAGCCAATGTGATTCTGATGGACCTCATGCCGACAGATATGATGATGATGAAGTTGGAGGGGAAGAAGAGGATGATGACGACGATGATGAGGATGATGACGAGAGTGACGAAAGCGACGAGGACGATGAGGATGACGAAGGCGAAGAGAAGATGGATATCGAGGATGGCGACGAGTCCGATGATGGATCATCTACGGATTGGTCAAACGATGAGGAAGCCGAGCAGAATGATCCAGCTGCGGATGTCCTACTTCGATTCTACTACTTTGCTGTTACTGAAGGACTTTCGAAAGGGAATGGCAAGTTCCACGCTCCTGATATACTTCAGTGCTGTACGTGGCCTTTCATCCTCAAATGACGTCGAATACCTCCAACCTAACCGATTCACTCCAATACTCGCAAGGTTTATTTACTGCATGCGATTGATCGCCTTGGAGGCAGTACTGCCTCGCCTTCCGCATATCTATATCGGTATTCCGTCTCGGCCGCACTATGGCCAACTGAGGGCTCTCGATGCAGTCCATCGAGAAAGCTTATGCGATGGCTCGCTATCGCCCATGGGCGAATTCCTCAGCCTTCTATCCTATGGCCATGCCCTTCGGCAGTCTCAGGGACCAACATTTCACTTCTATTGGAGTGACGATGGCGAAGTGCTATCCTGGGATGGCATACATCAGTTGTCGATGGAAAACTTCCGCGGCCTGGCACGCGATGTATTGAAATGCGCCACAACTCGCTGCAAACGCTTAATGTATGACTGGGTACCTGCCGACATTGATCTTGGACATATACGAGATAGGATCTCCACGACTACAACGGGATACTCCTTTGTCTCTGACCCCATGAATGCGCTGGAGGGGGCCTACCTGGAGCTCCTTACGAGGGCATATGTCTCGCCAATCGATGGCCTACTCAAAACCCAGGCTGGCACTAGAGATCGGGGCACATGGGACTTCACGGCTGCCCAGTCTTATCTCAATGCCCACGACGACTTCCTCAAGACGCTGATGGTACTTATGAACATTGACGGTGGCCAGTCAGCGCGAATTGCTGAGTTATTGACGCTCGAGAATTGCAATTCCTCTTCACGGCCTAGGGGTGTCTGCATATGGGGAGCAAAGATGTGTTCGATTACTCGACATCACAAAGCCCGCCTAGCTACGAACAATGAGTTTTACGTCGCACGCTTCTTCTCTCCACCTGTTTCCGGGCTGCTAGCGAGGTACCTCATATACATCCGGCCGGTCGCTCATACGATCCTACGAAAGTGTTTCTGTTACACCTCCACCAATACCCTGTTATTCGCGCCAGTGTCCCAGAAAGGTCAACAATCGAAGACCTGGACGGCGTCGACCTTCACCCAGGAGCTCCGGCGATATTGAAACGCAGCACGTGGTGTTCCATCAGGCATCGGAGTCCAGCTCTACCGCCAAGTCTCCATCGCGATTACGGAACGCCATGTCCGCACGTCTGCCGATCGATTTAATCGTCTTGATGATGTTACAGGTGCTGTAGGAGAAGGTGTAGCCTACGCATGGCAGAGTGGCCATCGGCCAAGCCAACGGCATACTACGTATGGCTTGGATGGCGCTTTCCCGGATCACTTGCAACCCTCGTTGCCGTGCCGATGCAGACACTCTCCTGGATGTGCCCGACTGGGAACGCTATCCTCTTGCACATCGCGTACGTGCCCTTGAGCGCCTTCGCGTAGTTGACGGGGGCGTTGATCCCGGTCACGCGCAAGAGCTCGTTGGAGGCCACGTCCGAGTACAGCTGCGCCCACGAGGCCACGCCCCTGCAGTAGACGTAGTACGTGAGCCCGTCGTTGACCACGCCACTCCCGCTCCGGATATATGAAAGAGTTTCGAGAAGTTGGCATGCATTCCTCTGGGAGGAACGACAACAAGAAAGCCACCATGCATATGACCCGGTGGAGACTGTTGCCGCGCCGAGTTATGATACTGGACGGGGTATGCAACTACTCAAGCGTCGTTGCGAGGGCATAGAGGCTTCACCACAGTCATCTGAGAGGCAACTGAACACGAAACGACAGAGGATCCCATCACCTCTCGATCACGGCCCCCAGGGTGGCGACGCCGACTTGGACGGCAGCGCGGCTACGGGGGTGGATGTGCTCCTGGTTGGCGATGATGATGAAGATACGGCAGTCTTCAATGATCCGAGCTTGTGTGTCGCCGCAAAAGTGGATCTCTCTGACGCTCTAGGCAATCCTTCGTCTCTTGCAATGGGCCTATTTGTGTTCCTACCGCAGGTGAACCTCGTCGTGTGCAGACAATGCAGGTAAGTCGCCCACCCTAGTTTTGGCCCACCCCTGGCTTTGGCCCGCTCTATTTAGCCTACATCGCACAACTGGTACATCGACGTAACTAGGTCGCAACAAAGTCAAATTAAATGGTAAAAATACAAGGAAAATCGCATTTGGCGCTCTTTAGTCGCTTTCTTCGTCTGCACTTGAATCTCGCTCCATATAGCGTTTTGTTGGTCGCCGATTGCGTCCCGACCGTCGAGCCAGTGCCGGCTCCTCTTCCGACTCAGAGCTACTCTCCCCCCCCACGATAATGACCTCTTGTACCGCATTTCTTGCCTTCCGAACACGTTGTTGAGGCTCTCGATTAGCTTGCGCAAGTATCTGCGCAAGGCTTGCAAAGCGCTCGTTCGGATCTTGGACGATTTTGCGACGTTTAGGCGGTTTTGCCTGGGCGAGTTGCACCCGCAAGCGTTCGATCTCACGGTCCCTTAGTATAACCTCCATCGCAACCTTATCCAACGCCGCAGCGGCTTTTCGAATAGACAGTCGTGAAGTGGGAGAGCCGCTCTTCTCAGCAAATAGCTTTACGACGTCGCCGCCGCGTTTTGGTGTTGAAATATCCGAGGTGACACGTAGTGGTATAGCTGGCCGTTTAGCCACCACGACCCATCGAGAATTTAGAGGTTTGGCTACGTTTTTAGGGTATAAGCCTGTCGCCTTCCACCCGGATTGAACGTTTTCCTTTCGAAGACCAATTTCTCGAGCTTTCGCATAAAATTCGAGAAAGTTTGCCTTTCCAACCTTTGTCGTATCTGTCAAAGCCGTATGCTCGCCAACTAGCCTACGATAGGCCGTTTTTAAACTGGAAAAGCAGCCGAGATCCAAGGGCTGGAGGACATGGGAAGTATGAGCAGGGAAAAAGAGTAAGTGAACGTTGTTTAGGTAACACATAGTCATAAATTCGTCCGAGGTATGACTGCCGTGACCGTCGACGATAAGTAGGCGACTATCGGCTGGGTTCTCAGGTTGCGTTTGGGGTAAAAACACCTTCCCTAGCCACTCGACAGCAATATCATTGCTTGTCCACCCGTTTTCCGAAAAGGTAACATGCCAGCCAGGATGCTTAGCTAGGAAATCCTTCTTGAACCATTGTTCTTGGATACTTTTGGCCTTGAAGATGACCAGGGGGTTCAAAGCGACCCCGAGCGCCGAGATGCACTCCACGATAGACGTCCAAGTCCGGGCATTTATCGTTTTGACTGGTACCGCGTTAGGATTCTCCTGCGAGGAGCCGATAACAAGCCCGTTAATGCCTTGGCCCTCCATAATGCCGCCCTCGTCGGCGTTGTACCTCCGCCGGGGAGGGATCCAGCTCACAGTCTCGTATAGGTTGAACAAGTGCCTGATATTATCCGGAGTGGCCGCATTTATACGTTTCCAGTCAGTTCGACGGCCTAACTTTGTCTTGACGGCTAAATGGCGCTCCACGAAGTGACTGGACCACTTCCTCCCTAGGGGCTTGTGGTCACCTTGTTGTTTAAGCACGCTGCTAGCGATTGCTCGCACTTGTGCGTGTGTTGGCGCGTAACCGAGGGCCTCCTGCCGCAAAATCCATTGCTTAAGATGTTCTTCCTGATTGGCTGTGAGCCGCTGCTGGTCGTCGTGTGCCGTACGTTGAGGTTGGGCACCATTAACCCTTTGACTGTGTTAAGGCTCCAGACAGGGGGTCGCAGGGGGGTCGGCCCAATTAGGGAACGAGCGTTCAGAGGTACATCAATTCCCACCTATTTTGTATGGTGATAGAAGTCCCAGCAATCCTGCGAGCTACAAAGAGCTACATCGCACTGGTCACAGCCACCGCGAGACTGCCGCCGGATCCGGACCCTGTTGCCGTCGGCCTCACTCAACGGCCGCCGCGAGCTTCGTGACCTGACCTCTCCACGCCGTACGCCCTGACATGCGAGGCAGTTACCCTTTTTCCCTCGCTGGACGTATTTATGCTGTGACAGAGGCGTAAATTCGTCTCCCGCCCGAAACCTCTGCCTAGAGTCAGATTGACCGCTGTACGCCTGGACGAGGTCATCAACAAGGCGCCCTCGCCACTTAGCCTGACGTGTATATGACTTCCAAATAGGCTTGCCGCGTAGCTGAAGAAGGTAACTGTTGACTACAATGACGTCAATTAGGTAGGACCAAGCTAGGGCTTGCCAACCCCCTCGGCGCACACGGTGTTCGAAGCCCAAATATGACCTCAGTTGGTCACCGCGGTCTACCCCGTTCATCTCGTCATTGTAGAAGGCAGCAACAGACGGGATAATAATCTCTTTCACTGGCTCGTCACCGAAAAATCGCTGTATTGGGCGTGCTCGAATTTGGTCTGTTGTCGGCCTCTTGCGTAACCGAAGGACGGTCTCGTCGCCTGCGTACACAGTAGATAAGAACAACACAAGGGCGTTGTCTTTCCACGCGATCTGATTTACCTGGCCCAGGACAAATTAGTAGGGCATTTACAGCTAAAGCTGTCTGCTTGACTGACCTTATTATCCTTAGTTGGGACGGTCCTGATTTCGTTGAATTTGATATTTGCGGCAGCTGTGTTATCGTCATTTTTGAGCTTGACTAAGGGCTTGTAGATGCCACAGTTGACTCGGGCTGTACCCGTAGCGCCGTGGCCGTGCTCGCGGAGGCTGCGTAGGAGGTCGGGAGAGGAAAAGAGGTTATCGATAAAGACGTGATAGTTGGCTTCTGGCAGCAAGTTTAGTAGGGCAACAACCACAGCCTGCGTCGGGTTCAGATAGACTGTCTTCTCCTGCTTGGCCTCACGCCGCCGTTGCCGGGCAGGCTTGAGACCAACAGGTCCAAACCTAGGTCCGGGCCTATGCCAAATCCAACGTAGGAAATAGCCCTGCTGTGCTGCAACCCAAACTTTGAAGCCGACGGGGATCGGCTTGTTAGGGACTCTTGTTGTCTCTTTTGACCTCCCTGTATAGCGGGCCATACACTCATCTACAGCGATGCAAGTGCCTGGAACATAGAAATCCGTAGACACGCGCTGTATGTGGTCAGACCACGGCGTCACACGGTCATAGGTGAGGGCGCTGTTGCTGCTTATGGTGATGTGAGGGCTGAAAATGCGAATGTGACGATGTAGCTGCTGAAATCGGTCATAGGTCATATATTTGATGATAGAGTGAGTAGAGTGTTGGTGCCCCGGCCGAGAAGTCTCCCAATGGTCTTCGAGGTCAAGTTCAGTGTGAATCCCTAAGTAAATAAGGATTGCGACCCATATGTAGACTTCTGCAACAGAGGTTGGTCTCCAGAGGCGTAACCGTGATCTTGGCGGTAATGTGTGTGCACAACCGCGAGCCTCTTGCTGCAGGTGGCTAACCCAGTCATTGGTATATTTGACCCAGCTTTCTACTAGGGAAATAGGTAGGAATTGCTGGAAAAGAGATAACGGGTCCTGGGGCAGGTCCTTGACCTTAAAGTCGTGTGTTGGAACCTCGAAAGGCATGAAGTTGTAGCCGCGTTCGTTGACAGGGGCTAGGTTCGGCCGGCAGGTGTTGTCAGCTCCCTGCTCCCGGCGGCTGTTATCAGTGCAAATGAAGCTGTTATCGTCATACACATTGATTGCCTGTGTTGAGGGCACTTGGGTATCCATCGCGAAAGTCAGAATCGTTTGTATGTGTATTTTGGTGGGGTTGATTCTGACTACGCGACGCGTTACTCTGATGTACCTCACTGTGAGCAGGGGTCATGTGGGGCACAATCTGGCCTGGAGCCTTAACACAGTCAAAGGGATAGAGCCCGTGTAAGGCGGCCCGGGTAGCAAAATGGTTCGGCCCGTATAGCAATTGCCTTGTATAATACAGAAGTGTTGGAAAGCCTCGGTGCACTTTAGCAATGAAGCCATAAATCTCTAGGCATTGCCATAGCCTAAGATGGGCAACAGGCCCACGGCTACCTCTCAGCGAGCAATTGCCAACTTATCTGTGCAAATAAAGGCATAGAAGCCTTCGCTAGTGTAAGTAGTCCACGTTCTAGGTCTGTCACACCGGTCTTGCCAGAGGTCGCGCTTGGTTGCTCCGTGACAGTTACAATCTCTAGTGCAGCCTTGCATGTACCAGCAGTCACCTGTTGCTGTGGCGCTCAGCCACTGTGGCGCCCTGGGCTCGGACAGAGGTGTAGCTCCACACTGCCTTGTACGTTCATCGGTGGCATTCAATACGAGCAGGTTAGGCTGTTCACGCTGGACGGGGTTGGCCGCCTTGTAAAGCACTCGAAGATCCCAGCAGTATCCGGCTTGTGAAGAGCGACTGGTAGTCGGTGCGGAGTAGGGACTGCCCATGGTGGGAGGAATTAGCCGAGCTAGGGCTCTTGTACGAGGCAGATGGTGAGCGTGGTTTAACTCTGCGTGGAGTGGTCGACCGTCATATCTCGACGTCATGGCTTAGCCCGGGTTTCTGATCTGCTACCTAGTTATACTCCAAGTCGGAGTCCTCTGTACGTAACCATGAGTCATTCCCCAGAATTCCAATTGACGCTTCAACGATACCCAAAAGCTTCTGTCAGATATTAAGGTGAATCGTATGTATTTCTTGATCCTCTCGCAATCGAAGGACCTTTGAGACCTTATATCTTCGACTGGTTCCTTCTAGGACTTGAGTCCTAGAAAGTCCTAGATGAAAGTCCTACGATCTAAGTTTAGGATACAAACTTTAATCCTGAACCTTAATCCTGAAGTTGAGGGTGTACCCTCCAACATTCAACAGCTTCGTTCCCTCAAGTGGCTGTTTATCGATTGCGTCCTCGAGATTCCCGTGAGTGCAGAAAGTGCTAATCATAGGCGTCATGGAGTCTGGGCCCATGTGAGTTCCTCGGGACAGTGATCTTCGTCGCGGCCTTGCCTTTACTTGAAGGCGCTGCAAGCGTCCGGTTAGGTCGTGACTAGAGGTCGGTGTGGTGACCTCTACCCTGCTGCCAGAGATTGGATTCTCGGTCTGCCACTTGACAGAGGCACTTCGCGGGGAAATGTGGGATCCAGATACAGGAGGTGGACGCTTCCCATACAAGACCCTTCCAGTTTCATCGATGCGGACGTCCCAATCCACGAAGAGGGTCCTCTTGGCCGCTCTCAATTTCCCAGTCGTGTTATCGTACTGTTGTGAATAAGCCATCCACGCCTTTACCTCGTCCATGTCGTAGACATCCCTCCACCGTTTAGGGGTGTGGAACAGATAGTCTTCCGAAAAGTAGTCCTGACCCAGGCTTTCTATCCATACTCCATACTCCATACAGACCCGTATGGAATATGGAATATGGAATGGGCCTCGTATGGAAGCTTATTCCATACGTATGGAATACAAAAAATGACGTCATCTCACACTACCACTATCGTAAAGAACCAGGTTTGGGAGCTCTGCAATTCAGTAATTGTACAGTGATTTGCCTGCCGTCGGCTGCAGACAGCGCTGACATTGAAGTATGAACCAGCATAGACGAAGGTTTGGGATCACTCTGAAACAGACTATAATAGCGGGAATAATATTTTTACTTTTCAGTCTTGAAAAGAATCAGGTGTTGAGCCCCGCCACCTTTCCATACTACCACCTTCCTCCTCGTTCTCCCCCTCTTCGACCAAGTCGACCGGAATTCCCTGGGTGATGCCGCTCTTAATCCAGCTCTTCATGCACTCTCCTCTCTCGATTGTACGACTTCCCAGCCGACATCGATCCCATGATATTGTGCGTCGTGCGCCAGAAAAGACGCGCTCTGGCTCGGCCGACATAGCGGGTATTGAGAGGATATCGACGGCCATTTTGGATAGACGGGGGTATCGTTGTTGCTGCTCCTCTCTAAGCCACCAAGCAAGCGGGGAACAGTCGATGGCGACAGGAGTTTCCGCGGTGAAGGACTTGTATTCGTCGAGATCACTCATCGCTGGGCTAACGACATCGAGCTCTCGAGCAAGCAGGTCATACTCGTCGAGTGGCTGTAGGCTGTCTCGTAGCTCAGGCGTTGTGGTGGTAATCGGTAACCCCTGGTAGTAATCCTCCCAATACTTCTTCACGCCATCAAGGACTGGTTTGTGCCACGATTTGGGCCAGTTCTTCTTAACATGGGCCATACGCCGCGACGGATGAAGTATCATGGCTGCGCCATAGGCAGGGCTCTCATCTGTAAGCTGGTAATACTTGTCAAATATAGCCCATGAGGCTGCAATGCAACTTCGGAGGGGATGATTGTCGGATTGCTTTTGGAAGGCTTGTGTGTAATGCTTGTGAAGAACGTCCATGGTGAAGAGCGTGCGGTCCAGAGTGGCATAGCGGCCCTCCGTGAGTTGAGTAATCTTCCAGAAGGGTTGAAGGAAAGCGCGTGTTTCCCGTAGGACTCGCCACTCATTAGGGGTGAGATAATCGTCCTGCGTGTCCTCATAGTACTTTCTCTGATACCACTCCACATGCTCCTGGAGATCAAGGACAACGTCTAGAAGAAGGAACCATGAGTTCCAGCGCGTATCGTTGTCAAGGCCCAACGACCTTCCAGCGCGCTTCTTAAATAGATTCCACCGATAATCATTCTCGCGCATGTGCACTGAGATATTGTGGACTTTGCCAAGTGGCCCCAGTCGACGCCAACCAAGCGCTTTTTGCGCCTTGACCCGTTCAGCAAAGTCACTGCCAAACGCAGCTTCGTCGTCGCCCTCAATCTGTTCCAGAGCTGCTCGTGCGGCTTCTTTGGAGTCCATGAAGAGGAAGGCTTGAACAGCGAGGTTGATGACATGGCCATGGCATCGAATCCTCTGCTTCTTTGCCTCCCAGTTGATGCCTTTCCCCTGAAGATGTTTGCCCAGCAAACGGCAGAGCTTGTCGTTTGAACCATGGTTATCACCGGTATAGAAGCCGATCTTATTCCAGATGTTATAGTCTTCGAGGACATGCTGGAGAAGCTTCCACTGCTCAGCTCCGCCATGGCTACCCGGCCCATCGAGGCCGGGTAGCTCTGATAGAGCAAGCAGCGCTTGCAGTGTCTCCTTAGCGTCCGTGTCGACAAATTTGACGCAAATTCCGAGGAAGGCTTTGTGATTCGGAGCCGACCAAACATCTACAGAGAGATGGAGCTTCGACGACGAGGATTGCAGCTTTCTCCGCAGGACATCCTTGTGCACACAATAAGAATTGGAGACAAGCTTTTGAATGGAGCCGTGGGAGAGGCTAATTAGGTCCTCCGCAGTGTAGTTCACCGCGCAAATGAGCGCGTGTAATTCTGGCCAAGAGCTGCAGTTGTAGGAGAGGTTGCGGACGGTGACGAGCTGTACCAGGGCCTCAAGTGCGGCCTTCCGATTGACTGCAGCTCTAAGAGTTTCCTCTTGCCTCGCCAATTGCTTCGTAGTATTCGCCTCACCAGCCTTGGCGAAAGCATCCTGAATAAGATTGTCGCGTTGTTTCTTGATCGGATGGTCGTGGGCAACTAACTCAATTCCGTGGATTTTGAGCAAATGGCGGCGAAACGTGGTTGAGACAGTAGTGGAATAGGTCGGATCTCTGCAATGCATACAATAATAGATCTTCTCATTTTTCCGAGGGCAGCGCGCAGGCTCTGAGTTCTGAGGCTCACGGGCATGTGCCCAAGTATTTGCAGTTGACTTGCGTTTTCGAGTCTTGCGGCCGCTGCTGGAGGATGGATCTTGCGGAGCAGAACTTGGAGATGAGCGAAGCCCAGTGGTGGACGAAGCCGACCCCGCACGGTCAGTGGAATGATTTGAAGCGAGGGAGGACGGTTGGAACATTTCCGGGCCGATCGCATCACGACGCGCCTTTTCGTTGCTGATGTCGAAGCGGAAACCCGATGAAAGTGCCTGGTAATTACACAGCCCCTGAATTTGCTGCGGCAGGATTAATATTCTTCCGGCCTTATTCCATACGTATGGAATACGGACGGCCCGTATGGAATATGGAGTATGGAGTATGGAATATTCCATACTCCATCACTTATTCCATACGAGTATGGATAGAAAGCCTGTCCTGACCCAACAGACCCTTGATGATGGCCCTCCCGCTGTGGCTAGAGACCGAGAAAGCACCAGACAGATCTACTTTAGGCCGATTAGGGAGTCGCTCCGGCCATTTGCCAAAGAACAAAGCGTTGCTGTAATCGTGAAAGGCACGGGACATGTCAACCAAATTGAGCCGAAGGCGTCCCACGAACCGCAAACCAAAGGCCATCTCCTAAGTGGTGACCAGCAACCCACTCCTCGCCCCATGCCGAGCCAAGAGTGCGATAATGCAGTTCAGCCGCGCTCGCCAATGTCTAACCTCAATTATACCACCTTGAACGACAGCCGGAGGTGCTTTGGAATACAAGGCGTAAATGGCAAGATTGAATGCGGTTCTTCCAACCAGGTTCTCGTACAGCGGGCGAGCGACCTCGTGTCCAGGCTGAACTTCTCGGTTCATATCCACGCCTTTTTCGAGGAGCAACTGAACAGCCGCGACGCTCCCGTTCCAGGCAGCGTAATGTAGAGGTGCCCAGCCGCGTCCGTCGACGTGCTCGCAGCTCTGGGGAAACTTGTTGAAAAATATCACCATTAAGGCCTCCGCGGATCTGAAATCGGCAGCAGGGCCAAGAAACGGTGTGTCCAGAAGCTTGTGCCAGAAGACTACCTCCTCTTCTACATCTCGCATCTCCAGAACTTTGCGGTTTCCGTTTGGCTCGCGCCGACGAACCGACTGTTCAAACGGTAATTGGAGTTTTCTTCTGATAAGACAAGGTGGATCTTCGGCCGTGTTATCTAGAATCCATCGAACGAGCGTGAGAGATGAGTGCGACCGGTGTTTGTTCGAGTTGTTGACAACCACGTGCAGAATGTCAGTCACTGATTTTAACGGTTCCTTCTCCAACTTATCGAGTTGCAGCAAGTTCTCGATCCTGTCCGATCTTTGCCTGCGGTGCTCGAAGATGAATTTTGCAAAGGACAGTTGCCCTGCCTCGAGCGCAAACGAGAGAGGAAGAAGCCACAGCGGACCATTTACCACGAGGCCTTCAGGAGCTACTTCGTAAAGCTTCCCGAGGAAGTAGTCACCATGGCTGAATTGTGTAGAATAGCAAAACAAAGAGAGGAAATCCGGAGGAAGACGAATTGCGGCCAAATGGGGGTGCGTCGATAGGAAATGTTCGAAACAGCGCTTTGCATTCCTTTTGATGCAATATTTGAGCATTTGATGGATATCTTGGTCTTCCCAAGTGCGAATTGTAAGTATCAACTGAAGGTCAGATGGCTGATCTCCATCGATAATCGAGTTGATGGCGGAGGAAGGATTCTGACAAAGTCCGCCGAGCGCAGCAATAGTTGCTTTCCTTTGTGTTAAAGCTTCGTTCCCATGAGCTGCGACCCTGAGAAGAGGTGCCATAAATTCCAAGATCAACGCCAATGGCATGTCGACATCTTCTGCAGTTGGGTTCAAAAGAGAAGGCTGTCCGCAAAGATCGGGATGGAACGATCGAGCTTGCAGGAGGCCCTCTACCATGGAAGCGTAGTTGAGAACAATAGCCAGCTCCAGTGTCTCGTTGAAATCGGTGATCTTGACCTGGTGTTGCAGATGAAGTTTAAGTAGCTTATCGAAGACTTCCGGCATCCCGTAGAAGACAGCGGCGCAGAGAGGGGAGCAGTCAAAGGCGAGGGTGACAACACCACCACTTCCAGTGCCCTCTGTTGGCCCAATCAAATCCAGTCTCGCCCCCAAGTTGAAGAATGTTCCACAGAGTTCCAGGGCAAGTGGATCATCCAGGCCGGCCAACCAGTGCAGGACATTCGTTCCATTATGCTCGAAGTCGGAGGCTCGACCTCGATGCGAATCAATGAACTTCCGGATTTCATCGACCTGACATGTCTTCAAGAGGTGCTTCAGATACCGCATTGAGTTGCTCCAGTCCTCTGGCGGCATCTTAGCGAGGCTCTGCGGCGGAACCTCCGTACGGATGAGCTCGGAAACTTTCGCCGCCAGAGCAGGATAGTATAGCTGCAGCTTTCTTCTCGCCGCTTTTGATCCTTCGAGAGAAAGTTTGGTAAGCCAGAATTTGACAGGGAGTTTTTCCCAATCGGAATTGGCAAGCTCCCGGGAATTGTCGGAAAAGGCCAATACCAGGCGAGTTGCAAAACCGTCCGAATCTTTTCCACAGGCAACTTCACAAGTGGCTGCAAGCTGGAGCCATTTCAGACCTTCAGTGCTGTTTGTGTCGTTTCCGCTTTCCCACATTTTGGCCAGACCAGCGAGTAGGGCGTGGCGTGAAGTAGCCATGAGTTGTGGAGCATCTCGATGGCCGGTTAACCCCTGAACCAGTTCTCGAATTCTGCCTTGGAGTTCTTGCAGTTTGTCTTGAAGTTCAGATGACTCAGTGAATCCATCTATATCCCCGAGATCGCCACCCTCTAAACCAAGCAGTTGGGTTGTTCTTCCAGTAAGGAGCGCATATGTGATGTTTCGCCAATAGTCAGGGGCTTTTCCGTATATGTCCCAGAACTTCCTCAGTCAGTACGCTGATGCAAGGGGGAGGCCTGATCTTACCTCAAAGGCATATTTATGATTAGGTTTAGCAGAATCTGTCGTGCTCCCAGCTTCCGAGTGTTGTTCTTTTCGTTGCCTGAACAGTACAACGATTAGAGAATGCTTTAATGATTGACAAGAGCTAAGGAGACAACTTACGTTTCCGTTTTCTGACGCGGCTCGACTTGGTACCTCGCAAAGTACTCGTCTATTATTTCACGAATTGTAAATCGGTCCCAGGGACAGGATGCCAACGAAGCTTTCAAGATTGAGAGCACAACTGGGGCCAGGGCAGAATTCAACCGCTCGCTTAAAGCCTTTGAGAGAAGGCTGACCAAGCTGTTCTCAGCATGGTCGACCTTCAGTTTCAGCCTCTCCCTTTCGTCTTCTTTCTCTCCCTCTGAGATTGTTTCCGATGGCACAAACTCCTCCGTGCCGCATGTGGAGAAGGACGGGTCTAGTTCATGAGCCCAAATCTCCGGGGTCCGCATCCAAATACTGGCAACGAGAAGGCCGTACGTATACACATCTGCTTTCCGCCAGTCGATGTTCGTGTCGTGAAGGAGTACCTCAGGTGGGCACCATAGATTGGTGAAATGTGACGGTTTGGCGTCCTCCCGCCCAACGTGGCAGCTGCCCGAGAAATCCGTGATCTTGGCGACAATACCTCGTGTCTCGTGATGACAGACGAGGATGTTCTCACATTTAAGGTCGCCGTGAGCGATGCCGGCGTGATGAAGAGCGTCCAATCCCGTGCCGATGTCTATGGTGAAGTTGATTTTGTCATCGCCGCTAAGGCCTTCTCCGGGGCTGCGAAGGACATAGTCGAGCGTTCCGTGAAGGGCTAATTCTACCCCGAGGGTTGGGAATGGAGACCCCTCTGTGTAACCGACAAATAGGAGTTTAGCGATATTCTCTTCGTCTTTGAATCTCGGAGAGGCCATGATCTCGACGTCCCGCTTGATTAGGTTGTATATAGTGCCTTCCGTAACTCTCTCCAGGTCTTCAGTCCCCTTATGGAGTAAGTATTGCTTGATAGCAACAGCAGTCCCTTGCGTCAAGTCGGGTCGGATGTCTGCCTGGACCTCGTAGCGCTTCACAACGCATGTCAAGCCATCCCCCAAGGCATAGGTGGGCGTCCATGTGCTTGAGGCTGTAGGAGCGTTTGGGAAGAAATAAGTCGCGACGTCATATTTTATGCAGGCTTCAAGAATGTCGATAAGTCCGGTCTCGGAAACAGAATGTCTCAGCGTTGTTGAGAAGGAGAGCGGAACGGGGGCGTCACCATCCGTGTCACTCGACTCGTAGTCGAAGAATCCTCGGTTGCTTCTGTCCTCCATTGAACAAAGAGATCAGAGAGCAAAACCAGCGCACCCAAGCAACTTTTTTTTTTTTTTTTTTTTTTTTTTTTTGGGAGGGGGGACCAGTCTCGGAATGAGCTGCAGGAATGCGATCATTTACTGGTGCAATCAATCGAGGGCGTGTGCTATCGCTGCTTCTAATACAGACTCTACTTGGGCCGGGTGTAGTGCTGCCTAATTAATAGGAGTCTGCTGAGTGGTTTTGCGACACTGGCTTGGCACCTGGGTCGAAGCCCGGTTGAGAGCACTGCCCCTGCTGTAGCGCCTTGTACTCGGTAATTCGTAGTTCGCAGCGAATCAGGGATTTATGGCATTTTGCCCGGCCAATCAAAAAGAAAAGGAAAGAAAGATTTGAAACGGCTCGAAAGCTGAAACCAAGAAAACTGCAAAATATTCGAATGTCGGCGCGCTGTCTTGAGACAGTGTTCAAGAGCACACTTGAGGCCTTCATATATCTGCCAGCTAAACCTCTCCAACATCTACCACGCCTCTTCCTCCGCATTCTTTTACAGGATAGCTACTACATTTCCTCAAGATGGCAGACCCCGTCGGTGTTGTCCTAGGAGTCACGGGCATTCTCATCGCCCTTGACGGCGCTCTTAAGTCTTTCAATCTGGTCGAGGGCATCATCAGGGGCGACCACGAATCCGACCAACTCTATCTCCTATATGAGGCCAAGCGACAGAGCGTCAAACTGTGGGCTGACGAAATGAGAGTCGGGACGGCCCATCCCATCATCGAGAAACTCAACCAACCTACCATAGACTTGGTCAAGCAGACACTCACCGCAATCGAACAAACGCACAAGGAGGCAACAAAATACCTCAGCAGATACACTGGTCGATACGACGGGTCGGAGGTCCTAGATGTAACCCCGGGGTCTTGTAGCCTTAGAGACGAAGCAGACCGGGTCGCGGCAAAGAAGCCGCTCCACAAGCTTCGCTGGGCTGTTCGGGATCGAGACAAATTTGCCGCTGCCGTGAGGCTCCTTGGCGATCATGTTGACGCTTTGGTCGCCCTCACAAGCTCCGTGTCAAAGGAGGTCTTCGGACAACTAGTAGCCGCGAAAGTTGTTTCCGCCATCAACGACCCGGCCATGTTGAAGGGCGCGGGAGACACCAAAAACCAAGACCTGAATCAAGTTCTCGCAGGCGTCAAACTCCTCCAGAGCGGTGCCTCGGACATTGTTGGTGAACTTGAACCAGAGCCAGAGAGCTGTGTTGCGTTGAAGGAGCCGACGAAGTCAAAGCTTCTTCCCCAGCCTCCAGCCTCAACTCCGCCCGGCCAATCAAATCAACCCGCCCAAGTCTCAACAAATACAGAAACCCAAAGGTTCTCTCTTGGCACATTCCAACCACCAGGGAACGCACTTTCCATCCCAGTTTGGGTTGAGTGGAGATATATCACTTCGCAGCTTTCAGAGCCCCAACGAGTGGCGATGAAGAGCCGCATCAAGAGGCTGGGATACTTGCTAAAGAAGGTGAACACTCAGCCAATCTTCCGAGTCCCGAACTTCATTGGTCTTTATAAGGATCCAACCTTTGACCTTGGTACCGGAACGACGCGGTGGGGCTTCATGTATTCCGTACCGGATGGAAACTTGGCCCCCAGCATCTCATTCACACTGGCGAAAAGCTCTTTCCCCAATCCACTCTCCCTCAAAGACTACATTACAAGAGCAAGGACGGAGCAAATCCCAACACTGGGGCAGCGTGTCAAGTTGGCGGTATCATTATCCATGACGTTTGCGATGCTCCACTCGGCAGGCTGGTTACACAAAGGATTTTCTTCTCGAACTGTGTGGTTCTTCAGTCCACTCAAGGGACGTGGTCAAAATCCTCCGGCACTGGACAATCCATACCTCACGGGTTTCAATTCCTCCCGGCCGAGCAACGACGAGTCCCTAGAGAGGAACCAGATTGGCAACCAGTACTGGCTCCACCCTGACACTTCTCAGGGGTTCACCAAGATTCTTGATCTCTACAGCCTCGGAGTGGCTCTATTGGAGATTGGACTCTGGTATCCAGCCACGGGTCGAGTACCCAAGGAGCATCAGGAATCGGCTGAGGCTTTCCATGAGTACTTGTCCACGAAGACGGTGAAAGAGTTGGGCTTCCGAACTGGACTGCTGTATCAAGAAGTCATGGAGACCCTGCTTACTTGCAACTTTCCATCTGATGTTGATGATGAAACTCTGACTCGAGAATTTTTCCAGAGAGTTCTACACCAGCTCCTAAAAATCTCGGTCGACTAGGGGTAAGTACCATGCAGTACCCCTCCACCGGTAAGGCCCCTCTACCGGTAAGCAAAAACAAAATTTCCCCATACAAAATGCCCAACTTCAATTACACGGCGTTTGGCCAAGATTGAAGTTATTGGCATAGGACAATGTCTGTTGTATTCAGAATTTCATGCTGTTTGATATTATCACATTGCTTTTTTGATCACATAAGCAGTACGGTCGCATGACACTAATGTAAAATTTCTCAAAATGCCTCCTCCGTGAACCAGCCTCTCTGAAGCTTCATCAAATTTTATCAACACCAGCCTTCCATAATCGCTTCAAAAATGCCTCGAATGTCTTATACAGAGAATGACACTATAGAAGCAATATTAGATGTCACAGATAACGGCCTCTCCCAGAACCAATCCGCCCAGAAGCACGGCATGCCTCAGACCACTCTTTCGGACCGATTAAGAGGCCTACCGTCTAAGTCCGAGGTCATCCATCCTGCCCAGCTATTATCCAAGTCTCAGGAGGCCAGATTAGTTACATGGATACTTCGGCAAGAGGCCTTGGGCTATGCCCCTTCTCACAGTCAAGTTCGCGCCACCGTCGCTGCCCTCTGTGACGGTACAAGAGCACGAACGAGGTCGGGTGCGACTTGGGTAAAATGATTGTTTACAAGGAGAGAAAGAGATTCCTAAGGAAACCTCTAACTTAAGCTATTTACACAATAACTTATTCATAAAGTGGGACTATTCATAAAGTATGAAAGTCACATGATCGTTCCCTCACAATCATAGCCTATGTCAGCCCGAAGCTGGTCACCGCGGTCCACGGAGTTCATGTGGTGGTTATAGTGGATAGCGATACTCGGGGTTGAAACGACCTTTTGCTGTATATCACTAAAAAACTGCTGTGACTGCCGGGCTCTTCGATGACTTGACGAGGGTCGGCGTCGCTCAACATCTTGCACCTCACTGCCACTAAAGTAAGAGGTCAGGAACAACACGAGGGCGTTATCCTTCCACGCGATTTGGTTGACCTAGTTCAAAGAGAGACAAATTAGTAAGGAAATCACATACAAGGATGTCCTGTGGGTCATATACCTGATCGTTGACTGTGGGAACTGCTCGTAGCTCGTTAAAAGCCCACTGCAACTTGCCGTCATTATCAGCACGCTTAGCAATGACGAAGGGCGGATATAAGCCGCTATTCACACGTGCTGTGCCCGTAGCTGCAACGCCTTTTTCTCTAAGAGCTGCGAGTAGTTGAGGCGTTGAGAACAGGTTGTCAAAGAAGACGTGATAGCTGGCAATTGGCAGTTGCATAACTAGGTCTAGGACCACGGCCTGCGTCTCTGCAAGTTCCTTACGCTCAGCACGGCGTGCGCTTAGGATCCCTCGCGCCTTCGGGACTGCGTTGCTAGGGATGTGGACTTTCCAACGGAGAAAATAGCCCTGTTGGGCTACGACCCAAATCTTCAAGCCTGTAGGTGTAGGTGTGACGGGACAAGAGCACGAACGAGGTCGAGTGCGACTTGGGCAAAATGATTGTTTACAAGGAGAGAAAGAGATTCCTAAGGAAAGCTCTGACTTAAAGCTATTTATACAATATTCATAAAGTGAGACTATTCATAAAGTATGAAAGTCACATGATCGTTCCCTCACAGTAGGCTTCCTTGGAATCGTTACCTTCGCCTTCGTTCTCCCTTTGAAGCGGATCATACACTCATCTACAGCGATGTGTGTGCCCGGCACGAAGAGGTCTGAAGAGACAGCTTGTATATGACTAGACCACTCGGAAATACGAGAAACGATTCGGTCGACGGCGTGAGGGACAGTTTCAAACGGCGGAAAGATGCGAATATGTCGAAATAGTATGTGAAAACGCGAATATGTCATCCATTTGAGGATAGGATGTGTCGGGTGAACAGACCCCGGGAGAGAAGTAACCCAGTGGTCTTCGATGCTTTTTTTGCGGTGGATTCCTATGAAAATCATCACCGCAAGCCAGATGTATACTTCTGCAACCGTGGTCGGCTTCCAGTTGCGTATTTGCGGCCGATTTTCGATATCTGCAGTAAGCTGGTACATAACCCACTCATTCGTCCAAAGGACCCATTTCTCAATGAGGGAAACAGGGCAAAAGAGCTGGAATAGCTCGACAGGGCTTTCTGGGAGGTCCATTGCAACAAAATCGCGGAATTGAGGTTTGAAGGGTTGAAAATGGAAGCCCCGCTGTAAGGTGGGGAGCTTCACCTTAGGCAGCATGACCAGTCACGGGCCCAAGTGTTCAAAGTGGGAATGAGAAGTATCGCAGATCTAGTGATAGACCACTTTGTATGGTGACCCTCACTGTACAGAGCTGTGTTTACGATTCGCGTAACTCCTAAGTCCCACGCGCCGCACAGGGGACTTGTGGGGCGGCGGGGGCCCCACAAGCATTTGCACAGTCAAAGAGATAGCTTTTCAGCATCGTTCTTGGCAGTCTTAAGTTAACAGTCTTGGCATCCTTAATGGTATTATTGGTCTTACCGGTAATACCATACCGGTTATTATGTAAGCAGCTGGTATGGTATTGTCAGATACGTCAGAGGTATATATCACATCTATCAACTGATGAGACTGCGGCCCGGTCTCAAAGGCCCGGATCTCTAGCAAACCGGTCTCAAAGGCCCGGACCCCCCAGATCCGGTTTTAAGAAAACCTTATTGTTGCTTCTATGATGATAAAGGCATCTCTGTATATAAAGGCAGGTGCGAGCCCTCTGTTAGCAGGGGGAGAACACAGAACAGTTCACTCCAAAAAATCTCACAGGTATGGTTTGACCCCCCATACCAGACCATACCAGACCATTCCGATCACTGACCTACACCCACGTACCTCGATATCCTCATTCTTCTTCTTCCTCCTGGTCACTCGTGGCATGTTGCGGTGTGTGTCGTGACGCGAATGGAAGAGAGGGAAACTGAAGCGACAAGGATTGCAGGATCCGGCCGAGGGAATCAGCCATTGCAGCGTGGTGGGTCTTCGGTCTGATTACTGATACAAGGTAAACCAACAGCCGGGGCGTTCACTAATCAGTTTGATGACGGGAAATGTGACGTAAGAACTCCGACGGAGGAATGACGGCATGGCGGGATCAAGCTATGGCAACTGGGCGGGTAGCTTACACTGATGAATTATGCCAGAAAATGCCTCTAGGGAATCGCCATCGTATGATTGTTCCTTAGCCGAATACTATTCGACCATGCTGTAAATCCTTCGTCTAAAGTCAGATAACGCGCTGGATAAACCACGTGTGCAAATCAAGAGGGGCATACACGGGCATGTAGAGGAGCACAAGGTAAGGCATAAATAGTTAAAGGGTGGGATCGAATTTGTCGAAGTGGTACCTAAGAGTCCAACGCGAAAGATTTTAAGAAGGTTGCTTGATAAGGAGAGAGAAAGGAGAAAGACTGAGCGCCCAAGATATGTGGCGGTATGGCTTGTATTGGTCGAGAGGAGCATACTTCTGCCAGAAACATAACGTTTGCAAGAGTACGCATTGAAGGGAGTATTTAGATGACTGATAAACAAAAAAACGTAGATGAACTAGAGTACTTCACAGACGCCCCCTCCGGCCATCCTCCGCAATCTTCAACACAGGCTTGAGGTTGTTTACCCGATCCCAAAGGCTTCCCAAGCCCTGCTCAATCCCCTTTGCTTCTTCTCGTCTAAACCACTCCTCCGCCGACTTGACTCTTTTTGGGTGGATCTCGTCAAGAAGTTTGAAGTCTCGCTGGATCACACCTTTATTACCGCCAGAAGCCTTCCACATGTTCCAAAACCCAGTAAAGTTCTGACGCAGGTTCATCGCAGCTGGATCATTAAGATCGGAGTTATACGCGCTGCTCAGCGATCCATCCCCAAAAGGGCCTGAAGTCCAATATGTGTCTAGGTCGGTATCGATGTACCTTGCCGAGTGCCCAGTAACATTCTCAAAAGCCTTGGCCATTTCGTCGTAGGCAACCATGTCGATGCCAACCTCGAGATCCAACCCGTTCGCTCGATCCTGATGATCAAAAAGC
This sequence comes from Dactylonectria macrodidyma, assembly GCA_020744425.1. Classification (NCBI taxonomy): domain Eukaryota; kingdom Fungi; phylum Ascomycota; class Sordariomycetes; order Hypocreales; family Nectriaceae; genus Dactylonectria; species Dactylonectria macrodidyma. The sequence goes on from JAGMUV010000033.1 coordinate 201,997, forward strand.
CAACGCACGTAATACCCACAATCATCCAAGTCGACATGGCAGACAGCACCGTCGCCTAGGGGTACCCGCCATGTCACCACGCCATCCTCGACCTTGGGGCTCATGGGAGTTCCGCGTCCGATTGACATTGCCATATACGGACCCGTGGTAAAGATTGCAACGCCCATCCTTGCTGAATTGTGTGGATCCTTGTTTTGGTGTAGGATCCATTCAGCAACCCGTCCTTTTCCGTCGTAATGGCCAGTACGGAACTTTGGGTCGTGTCCGCTCTTCTTGTAAACAAAATCAAGATTTCCATACACAAAGAATCGAATGCCCTCTTCTAAAGCGAGTTCATAACTCCGTATAGCCCAGAACATCTCGGTCTTCTCTCCGCAATTGAACCCGTCAATGTTGATAAATGCGTATTGGGCGCCGCGAAATCCCTTTCGGAGGTCTTCTTCGCTGGCAAACGTTCCGATAATTGGTTCAGCGTTGCCGAGAGCAATCAGATGCTCTGCTCTCGCAGAATTGAGGTCGCGGGTGAGGAAGCGGACTTTGTAGCTGCCATCCTTGACGAGACCCTTAATGACAGGAATCCCTTGAGCACCTGTTCCTCCTACCACAAAGACAATTGGAGCCTCGCTGGTGTGAGATGCCATTTTGGAGCTGTTGATTATGCCGAATAGTTGTGAGTTGTGAGTTGTGAGTTATTGTGAGACGATGAGGAAAAGAATTAAGCTAGTGGGGTTATGAGGTCTTTTTTATATCTATTTCTATGCCGTTCAATGCGTAGGTACTGTTTCGCTTGTGTGTAGTAAGTGATCAAGCAACCCCGAGGCCATGTGTCTGTTAAGGGTGTCACGATTAGTAATTTATAATCCCCGGACGCTTTACGTAATTACGATGAACGATGATTACTATTCATCTACCACCAGTTTTACCAGTATTGTGAAAACCTGCGGCCAATACATTATGAAATGCATTAGCATCCAGCCAAGCCGGAAGGATCAGTAATCATATATTGTCAAGAGCTCAACAAGCACGAATGATGTTCAGGCATTCACTTTAACCATCCACTGGTATGAGTAATGTATATCTGATTACTAACCGACGGAGGATCAGTAATCATTTTCATACTAACTACAACTGATGGAGTACGGAAACACAGGCAGAGTTTCAGCAGGGGTTCTGTTGGTTGTTACACTGAGGACACAGCCTGTGAGGGAACGATCATGTGACTTTATGAATAGTCCCACTTTATGAATATTGTGTAAATAGCTTAAGTTAGAGGTTTCCTTAGGAATCTCTTTCTCTCCTTGTAAACAATCATTTTACCCAAGTCGCACCCGACCTCGTTCGTGCTCTTGTACCGTCACACAGCCTCAGTGCAACACTGGGTGAGGGGAGCAGTGGAGGGTAAAGCGAAAAGAAAAGACGCCGAGAAATATAGGTCTTATGTAATGCGTATGCTCTAGCACGGGGAAATTATCTAAAGGTGGAGACATATATCGACTGGGATAATAACTCTCCCCTGAAATTTTTTTCCCCTTCCTGCAGCTGTTAGTGGTTTGCTAGTGGAGGGGCATTTTTCAGGCCACCCGACCACGCTTTTGCCTTCAACGCCCCATCGGGGCCTTAACAGGCACAAAGAAGACCTTAGGAGAGTTCATCTTCCTCTGCAAAAGCTGGTCACCACGCTCAGCCGGACCTCGCGACTGCCTTCAGAACCAAGGCAAACGGAGGTATTGGAAGGCGCGCAAGGTCCTCCAAACAACGGAGAGCAAATTATCCTCCGTCTTCGCCTTTTCTTTTCAGCACCAACCCTCTACCTATACCTATGGTTGCCCGCAGCTGGTAGGTTAGCTACACCGAACGTCTTAAGGCAGGTGGACTCTTCGCCAATGGCGGCGGAGGAGAGTGGTCTGTATGTCATCAGACAGGCTCCAGAATTGGAAAAGGACAGGTCAAATAGTAAGAGACGGATTAAAGGGTATAAGAGAAATTCAGGCATTTGGATCGAGACAGATTACTAGGGCTCGGAACCGAGTATTGGACGCTTCTAGAATAGGCTTAGCGAATCTTACGTAGCTCTTCGCTTATCGCGCAAACGCGTTCGCTCGAACGAAGAGTTCAACGGCTGGGGCCACGGATGAGGGGACGCCGGAATCTAGAGTGGGGACCCACAAAAACGCCTCATTTTAGGTGACTGTTGGTGGGGATCCACCGTCCCGATTTACACCTAATTTGTAAGGCAACAGGCGGCATCGCAGACTGCCAAGCCGACAGCGGCTTCTCCCCCTTGTCAAGCTAGCCAGATCAAGACATTATTCCTATGCTTCCTGCCGTGGCTAGCTTTCAAGAGTGACATTCCGATGTTGTAGTCAACTTCAGTTAACGATTTCTCAACGAACATTGCATCAATTGACTACCTACAACCGCCACTGAATATGCATCTGTTCCTTTTCCATTCTTGCAATTTCCATCACCTCCTTATAAAGATTGGGCCCGTGTACCTCTTCGAAGTGCGACTCAGTGATCTTATTGGATTGGATTGGAGCTGGATCCGAGGGTCGCTCCAATCCACTCCAGAGGTGAAGGCGTGCTGCCTCCTGGATATCCAGAACCAATCCAGATCATATTTTTAGCCTTTTGGGACGATTAGTAAGCCGCTGAACAAACCAGGCGACTGATAACTAGTTAATGGGCCCCCCAAGGCCCAAGGTCTTTGTCAGCGTGCATTCTGGTGCTTCCACTTCCTGTCTCATGAAAGAATAAAAAACTTGCCAATGATGTTGCCACGTAAATATTAATCAAAAATCTCCCTTCAATTTATATTACTTTTGTCTCTATGTATCATTGTGGCAGATTTTTGCTCCATTCCAATGTCCCGCTCGACCCTCTGGAACGCAGTGTGGCTAACAAACCGACAGACCTAGACGGGCCCCTTCGGTCGGTCGGTCTGGGTTGGTAAGGCTTCCCGGTCGGTCGGTCTAGGCCTGTCTGGGTTAGCAACGCGGTCTGATTAGCTGATGCTCTCATTGGCTACCCTTTCCATGCCCCACTTAATTTGGCACTGTGAACTCGCACCCGCAAAAAGAGTGGGGTGGCACAGGGTGCGTTAAGGCTGAGTCGGCCAATGGGAGCCCTGGAAACCCCTAACCCAGACCAACTCAGACCACCCAATCCGACCGGCAGCTCCAGTCGGTCGGTCTGATGACAATTGCCGGTCGGTCGGTCTGCGGTCTGAAGATGGTCTGTCAGACGGTCTGTCAGACGGTCTGTCTGTTAGCCACACTGCTGGAACGCACGTTCCAACCCGAAACCCGAAGCCCAACATTGATCACTGATCTCAACTGATCATTGCTAACATTGCTCTACCTGATCTCGGTCCGAGTCCCGGTTCTGGTTGCGGTTTTGCTCCCTGTTCTGCTGCTCCATCTGCTGACGGATCTCTCGGTCTTCCCGCAACAAGCGGAAAGCATTGGGGAATGTATTATGGCTAGGATCGCTTTGCGGATGATGCTCCCATGTTGGGCGACCACCAGGTCCACCAGAGGTTCTTCTGAGGCCAGCATTGAATAGCCATAGCAGGGTGCTAGCAGACCCTGAACCCGGTGGAGGTGGAAAACGGGGTGGGAACGGCGACGGCCCGGAAGAGCTTTCTCCTTGGTTTTGATTTGAGTTATCGTTGTTGTTATGGCTGCTGTTAGTTCTGTTGCTGCCATCGTTCTTCTCGATCGGCGTTCGGCAGATTGGGCAAGTGTTGTGCTCCTTCAACCACAGCACAGCGCACTCTTCGTGAAACCAGTGGTTGCACGGTAGGTAGATGACAGTTTCGCCCACCTTCATCTCATCAATGCAGATGGTGCACTCTGTCTTTCCGTCAGCCCCGAGCATCTCCTTGTCCATCTCCTTTCGAGTCAGGTTCTTAAGAGCCTCTTCGGTGGCCGGAGGTGCCGCGTTGGACTGGGGGTTTGCCTCCATTAAGCTGGTAATGATTCGGTCCAGAGCCTCCTGGGAATAGACTGCATCGCCGGCCATGGCGTTGTCAGGGTTGAACAGGGAGAGAATGTCGTGCAGACTCCTCGCGAAGCCAGGAGGAGGACGACCTCCGGCTCCCTCTGGACCATCACGGTTGCCATCCTCAGGAGGACCAATATCCCGTACGATATTTGAAATGATTCTGGATGGGTTGTTAGCGCCCATTGTCATGGATACGCTCGTGACCCGTAAACCTCCTGGTCGTTGAGGACGACTTGGAAAGGATGATGCATACGCTTGAAAAGGATCTGGCTCTTGACCCCGATCGAATGCAGGACCTCTAGGATCGGGGAAACGACTTCCAGGTTCGTCTCCCGGTCGACCGCCGACAAGTGGTCCGGACACAATGGTTACGGAGGTTGTGCCGCCTCCGAAGGGTCCTGATGTGAATGTTGTTCGTTGAATTCGCCTTCGGGTGTAATCGTGGGTGAAAGGCGCAGCCCGATGCATGGGGCCTGAGGGCGGCCTAAACCCTTGGAGCATATCGATGAAGCGCTCGAGAACGGCGTCTACACCGGGATTGTGGTGTGTTTGATTTGGGCCGTAATGGAAACCGTGGGGTCTAAAGTACTCATCGCGTTCGTCGTCGGAATCATCTTCGTCGTGAAATCGGCGGCGGCCCGGTTCGGGGGAGGTGGTTGCAGAAGACTGGTGCTCCAGATCGCGGGGATCGTTATCAGGCTCAACCTGGTGAGTTCGTTAGCAACAGAAAGAAGCAAGGAAAGGAAGAGATGATATAACGTACAACTTCAGTAATGTCGCCACCACATTCGGGACATTCTAGGCCATGCTCGTCTCGATACCATTCATGGGAGCATGCGTGGCAATAGACGACCGCGCGGCCGGTGGTCGCATCGAGGTGGCCAGGGTGGTCATCAGCTTGGGAAGCCATCTGTGGCTGGCTGCGCCGGTAGGCCGTCAAGGCGCTCAAGCCAAGGCCTACAGCGAGGCCGGCGAGGCGAAGAGCGCGTGACGCCAGAATGCAGGTTGAATTGCGAAGCCCCGGTCCAGCCTCAAATTATCCGGGAGCTTTTGCGGTGACGCGGAAGCAAGGTAAGCTGGCGGCCAGTGCTTGTAGGGAAACAGGTCGGCTTGGAGAGGGGTCAAGCGGCTTGAGGATTTATATGTAGGTGATGTGTTCTTTGTGTAAACAGGCAATAAGACACAAGGTGACTAGCCGAACACACAAACGATATGGATGGAACAAGGTCAAGGATTGGCGGACGGGAGAGTGGTGAAGCTGCGAGCCCGAGGGGTGGTGGCAAATAGCGGGCGTATGGGGGGGATGGGTGTAGTGTACCCCAGGATCGATGGTGCAAAGGTATCGGAAGCGCAAGTACGTGTAGCAGCAGCCGGTGACGGGTTATTTAAAAGCGGGCAGGTTGATGCGTCTTCTCCTTGTGCTTGCGTTGTGCTGCTAGGGCGATTAATGCGTGTCGCGTGGATATTGACGGTACAGTAAGGTGTGGCATACCTTATGCTAGGGAATGACAGAACAGGAAAAGATGGGTGATGGTAGGGAGGTAGGAATCAGTTGTTCGTTCCTTAGTAAAGTCGATTGGGCGTTTGGAATTGTATCGACGTCGGGAGAAGGATCGGGCCTCAGACATAAGGTACATCGGGCGCCAAAAGTTACGACATATTTTTCCGTACCCCGCTTTCCGAGATACCTTCACCAAAATCATCATCAGCTTCAACAGCCCGCTGCGCCACCAATACAAGTCAGAATGGTGTCGCAGATACATCATTCTCCTCATACGAGGACGAGGATTGTTTGGAGGTACAATTCGGCGTTTCCGCCGTCAAGATCGCACGCGAGGAGGGAGTTACGAGGCACGCGATTTACGGCATCGTCCGGCGGTACCAAGAACAACAGAGTGGTCGTGACCAACCCAGGTGCGGCCGCCCGCCTAAGCTAGGAGACCGGGAAAAGAGACGGATACTGCGAGTAATAGGTCAAGACCCTCATATCTAAATACATGAATTGATTGAGGAGGCCGAATTGAGCTGCTGTAGGAAGACTGCACTTACATTCCTTCGAAAGGAAGGCATTATGCACTTTCAGTCACTTGTGAGACCGTTCATTAGCGAGGAAACAGCCAGAAAACGCCTAAGCCTTGTAAGACGCTATGTTCACACATGTCTATCGATTTTTGGGAGAAATGGACCTTTTCTGATGAAGTTGCTGTGGCCTGAGGTGAGGGTTAGAGACGCACTGCAATTGCGACTCTCCTGACAGTCCCTAGCACGAGAGGCTATTGAGAAAGAACGTGTAGACCCGTGTCACACTGGCTAAAGGGAGGAGAATTGAACATACTAACAGCCAGAACTAGAAAATACTAACACAACACAGCCTCATTTTGACAGACGACGCTTCAGCTGCTGAGGATAGGAGACTGAACACTCAAGCAGGCCTGTCAGAGAGTCAAGGGAGGCCAAAAGAAAGCGATTCAGGGAGAGAAAGTGGGGCTTTACTTTGTGGTCAGGATTGAAGTGGCAGAATGTAAATAGCACAGCGTGTTCCATGGCCCTATGAGATCCGTTCTCCTGGGCGTAATAAATCTACTACTTCGCTTAGTGAGTGGGGCTGAGGTTGCTGAGGTAATGCCGGGACCAGTCCCCTGTTTGGCTTTCCCCTTTCGAGCCCCGCCACAACACAGCCGCAGCCCGAGTAAGCCGCCCCCTTTTCTTCCCCACCTGCCATACAGCATTGATGCAGGGAATCAACTTGCTAAGGGCTTAGGACTTCCTTTAGTGTACAAGGACCGACGTGATGCATGAGAACGCTGTAACTTATCACAAAGTCTGTGGGGGAAGAACTACGGCAGCCTGCAAGCCTTACTGTGTCAAAAATCAAGTGTTGCCTACGGCCACCCCACGGTAGACTGAAGCAATAACCCCATAGCTGCTTTTTTCCCCACACAACCACCCCACCCACCACTCACAGCGCAGGCCATGCGCGAGCTGGAAAACACTGTTGCGAGACATTTGATTGAGACGATCAAATCGCTGGTCTATTTTTTCCCTGTTGGCGAGGCTGGTCCATCTACGCCCTTTTTTCCGCTACGAGTAGGGGCGGGATTTTCGATTTTGTTCTGGATTTTGCTGAAGGCAGGTAGGGCTTAACTATAAAGCGCACGTCTTCCATTTCAGTACTAACTTTGCAGTATACCTTAATGATCAAGTCCGCTCTTTGTTGGGCAAATCTGAGCCATGGTGGCTGTGACGGGAGCGCCCGGAGTGCTGGAACCAGGGTCAGGGATCGAAACGTAACTAGGTGCGAGGGGCGGACCACCGCAAGGGTTACGTGTCCACACGCGCGCACGCCGGCCCGCATGCTCTCTTTCCACTTCACCGTACAGAGTAGTTTTTTTTTTTTGCAATACAGTGGCCTTGACCAACGTGTCCCTCTTGAGTTGATCTCATCTGGCCCGTGACAGTGGCCACGTTAGTTGACAGTTGCCCAGAGACTCACTCTCGATGAAAATTATGAGTGTGATCAGATTTGTCTGTGCCCTCGCTTACAGGTGGATACCTCCTATTCGCAATTACAGAGGGAGTTAAATTAATACGATCTCAGGCCATACGGAGGGGGTATTCGTAGTTTAAGAAGATGACCCAAAAAGGAAAGTTTTGATTTTTGACGCAGTAGGCCTTGCAGGCTGCCGTTTGCCACGATCACATCCGTTCTTTTCCCGGTGTCGTCACGGAAGCGCGTTATCGCGCTGTGCAGTTGCTCCATTGTCGTGCGCAGAGCACTTTCCTTCCTTCCTTCCACATACACCGATACCACCAGGACGTCCCGGTCGGGCAGTCGTATTATTGCTCCCGTCAGGTCGGCTGACGGTATCGGCACCTGCTCCGTCTCTAGATCCCTGCGGACCCAGAGCATGCTGCGGATCGGCCATCGCATCTCGTGTTTCTTCGTCGGTATCAATCTCGTCCAGTTTCTGTGGTTGTTCGGTGCTGTCACCACCGTACCGTACATGTTCAATGCGTATGGTTCGGCTACTGCCAGCACCGCGTAGTCCCGCAAGTCTCCGTCGTTCATCATGCTCAGTTGCACTGCATCCCTCTTCCCCACGTTGAGCTGGAGGATCTGGAGGTTAGTATACATTGTTGCCATGCATTTGTCGCACTCGGCAGTTGCGACTGAGCGATTCGTGTGGCCCTCCGCAAAGAGCGCACTTCGGCTCGATCGCCTGGCACTGTGTGTGCCGGTGTTCCGTCTCTGCACATTTGCCACATCGCTGGGGCCTGTTGCAGGTGAAGGCAACAGTTGTAGCATTGGACCGGGCCTTGGCGTCGCTCGAACAGGTTGGTGCTGGCCGACTCCCCAGCGAGGTGAAAGTATCTCTCTTCTAGTAAGCGTTGCGCATCGCTTGCCTTCGTGACGTAGATTACAATCGAGCCGTAGGATTTCCCATTCTCCTTGTCGCTGAGCCAGTGCATCTTGGCAATCGTCACGCCGTTCTCCTTTCCCAGCGCCTCCGCCGCGCCTGGCAGCACGTTGCCAGCTGAGTCCAGGACCGCTGCCCTGTTTGCGCCGTCAACTTTGACCGGATACAGTTGGTCCCTGAGGACTCTTGCGCCCTTGACTGCTGTCTTCTCTGCCGCTTCCTTGACGAGCTTCATCTCCGACTCGTCTCGGCAGATCACCTTAATACGGTCTGCGTTCTTTGCGTTCCTCACCACGGCTGCACACCTCCAGTCCTGTCGGCCCTCCTTCTTTCGCATCTCCTCCTCAATGGCCTGTCGAATTCCTCCCACTTGCGCTTTGCCCTTCTCCTCGTTGACACGCGATGTGTCGATAGTGCAGAAGAGAGTATCGGTAAGTGTGGATGGTGTTGTTTGCATCGACGAGAGGGTTTGAAGGTTGCTTGGCTGGCTTGACGGCGGGGTACGGGCTACGTTTGCATACGATGGGTGCGGGCTCGTCTGGGCGCTGTTGACCTGAATACTTTTGGCCATCGCGTCTAGTTGCTCTCGCAACTGCTTTGTTTCTTCTGCCGCTTGTTCCCTCACCTGCCTGAGCTGTTCAATCAGCTGCTCGCGCATCTGTTTCATCTCACGTGCTGTCTGTTCCTGCATGCTTCTGGTTTCCTCGGCCTTTTTCCGGTCGTCAGCCGCCTCGGCCCTGACCGTCCGTATCTCCTGCTGGAGTTGTCGGATCATCTCCAGCTGATCGCTAATTACCTTTGTCGCTTTCTGCTGGTTCTCCATCAAAGCATCCCAGAGCCTCTCCAGCATCTGTTTCTGCTTGCTCATGAGATGGCTCGACGTTTCCTGGAGCATCGTCTGGAGCGTCGTCTGGAGCATCATCTGCATTAGCGATGAATCGCTGCGGGCCGCGCCATCCACAGCCTGCAGTCCCTCGTCCGCATTGTCCCAGTCGTTGTCGCCTGCTGCCACTTGCTTTGTGCCGGCATTCTTCTATGTCCCGGCCTGGCTTGAGGCTACTTGCCAAAACTTTTGGGCTTTCGCGGTGGGTTTCACGGGTCTCGACGAGCGACGCGTCGCTGTCACCGAATCCCCACCCGCGACCATGATCTCCTCGGCGGTCGCGTCCATCTCCCGGTGCCACGCTCACGGCAGCGCCAACCCGTTCTTTCGCCTAGAAGAGTGTAAAGAGTGTAAAGAGTGTCTGCTAAGATATGTTAGCCGGTACAGCCCAGCACTGCGTTAGTCTACCGTAAACCAAGTATCTCGCGACTGAAACCATCGGCCTAACAAGATCCCAGAATTACATGTTTCGACCTGTTCAACAGCAACCTAATTTTATAGTTTCGAATGGGCTACCTTGCCGATTTCCAGGAAGAATATCTGCAACGTGAGAGATGATGAAGTGCATATTATCTGTGCGGCGAAAACCCGCCCGGTGGCGTTAAGATATACCAGCCCCGCCATTACAGGCAGGTGGCATGTACAGTATCCCTTATCCGGCGCGTGTAGGACCAGATCATCGATGCGCTGCGGGCACAAGACGAGCGGGCAGAGGACCAACCACTCCCTGGCCAAGAAGAGGACGCCGAGCGTGATGCCGAGCTGAAGCATGCCATCCGCAACTTCTATATAGCCCTGGTCTGCCAGTCCGTCGGGAGCCGGCCATTCCGGTCGGTTATGGAATAACGGTTCCGATGAAACAATGGGGTATCGGGGATGTCTTGGTCAAAAGGAACCCAAGGCTATAGATAGGCCTCAGTTAAGCTTAAAATAAAGTCATGGCCTCAATAGCACACACATTGTTAAAAATTCTGACATAGAAACTAAACTTCGTGGTAGAGGCGGAACTACTGTGTTGGGCAGGGGGACAAGAGGGACACCACCCGAAGTGACGGATGCCGCAGGGTAGGCGGGATGCGTAGCAGAGCGAGGATGGACAAGACTCGCAAAACAAAACAGACAAAAAGAGGGCCAGAGCTGCAATCAAGCGGCTGGCTAGAAAATAAATCAGATATTCCAGTTGATCAAATAAATCTCATCCTAATGACATCAAAAACAATTCAGTAATTCAAAAATAAAGGGTGGGCAAGAACGATGTTGATTGCTATCTGTGTCCGAGTTGTCTCTGCCTTTTATCTCAGACCAACTCCAGTTATCCTTATCGATAGCTTTATCAAGACCGGCACTCAGATTGGTCGGCCAATTAAAATCCCGGGTCAATCTAGTTAGTGGGCCCTCAGCCCCGACACACTACCCGGGTCCATACAAGTCCTCCATCTCGGCTGAGCCGGATCCTTCAATATGTTGCTGCTGAGATTCCCATAAGGCCGCCCTCTGGGCTTCTTCGGCTTCTTCGGCCTGTTGTTGTTCAGATTGCCAGAAGCCCTGAGTGTCCACAACAACCAAGCCGTTCTCATCCAGCAAGGCATTGGAACCTTCTGCATCGGTCCAATAGAAAGCTCCCGAGTTTGCGTCGACGCGACGACAATGTCCCCAGGGCTTGGAATATAGGTTGCCGTCAATCTTCCACAGTGGCCGTCCGTTGTAGAATTCACGCACATGCGGCGGAAGTCTGTATATACGTACATCACCCGCAGTCATTGCTTGGCACCTTCGAAAACCCTGGGCTAGGAAACGGTATAGAGCGTACCGAAGCTGGCTACCAAGAGGGTTGATTCGAGGAAGTACCCAACAGTCAACCTCGCATTTGGCACTTTTGATGTCAGATTTCGTCTTCGCTCTAAACTGGAGCAGTAACAAATTCTTATTATCAAAGCAGAATATCTGTGGACAGTTGTATATATCCGCGTAGCTTGTTGAGTTGTATCAGTATTCATATCTATCAACACAGACATAAGTTGGCTATGGTACGCACCCTCTGAGCTCTTGCGAGAGACTTAATTGCGTAGTGTACAATGCTCCAGCTTGCCATTGACGCGGCTGGATAAGACCTCGTTTGAACTCACCAATCGCCACGGGCAGTCTCTGAGTACCATATTGTACGGAGTAGGACACATCGACCGTCTGCGTATGGTTGGTTTCTGAGAGTGGCTTCTCGTGCGATGTTTGGCGAAGAGCTGGGTAGCGAGCCCATGCAGCGAGAACAATATTCGAGATTTCTGTATGGAACCAATTGATTCCATCCTCCTCTGAATTTAGTCGCCATTGCCTATAGTTCGGGGGATTTGCGGGTTCGCTGAGCCTTAGACTGTCATCTTCAAATTCCTCGTAAAAGGCGCTTTCAAAGTCGGCATGTACTCCCCCTCCTTGCATGCGAGTATGGACGTTTAACTTGGCGATTGGTGGGTACTTTTTTGTCCATGCCTTGCTGCTGCTAGAATGATAATCGGGGTCATCAACAGGGTTTGTTGGATGTTGGGCAATAAGCTGTGCCGCGGTGGTTGACATGATGTGATGTGAAGATGCTTAGTTTCAACAATCACTCTGGCTGGTACAGAGCAGCTGGTGCCTGTTCACCCTCACCCCGCACTAGGTTGCACTTTGAGCTGTATCTATTTGGTGTGTGCACTTGGGTTGTATGTGTGAGTGAGAAAAGACGAGCTTTGTAATTAACTAAAAATTACCAAGATAGAAGCAAAAAGCATGATTGTACTAAGACATATGAATAAACACAAGAATATTTAAATTAAATCAAATTACTAATTTCTTTCAGAGATGTTGCAATTAATTGTTAAACTTTAGATGTACCTTGTGCACGCGGAGGTCAGAATGCGCCCGCCGGGGAACGGGATGCCAGGGAGTCACGTGGACCTAGCCACGTGACATTGCACACGTACCAGTTCTTACCTCAGCAAGCTCAGACCATTTTGCTCGTGCCAAGGCAACGGACGGGACTATACCTAATCTGTAAAGTCATGTGCACGCTATACCTAATCGGTACCATCCTCGAGCAAATGGTCTGAGGATTCTGTCCAGCTTTTTGGGCGCGTGCGGAGGTTATTTCCACGAAATGGACTCCATCTTAACATTCATTTTCGACCACAACCACAACGCGTTCAGTAAATTGAAGAGAATCATTCGATTCAACGACTGCCATTCTACAACTGAGTGAATTTTGGGCTATGTCGGCCCAAGACTTATGTCGTCAGAGTGCGCGGTTTAACTTAGGCCATCTCTCCACCCACCCAACCAGTCCAAAGTATAAGTATATGCCTACTAATTGAGAAGGATTCCGATATGGTCATGGCCACCACATATCAGAGTTTTCCACAAGATACGGGCGTAGGAGTGGTATAAAAATGGATGGCTAGATAGAGCATATCTTTATGCACAGCCCAGTGAAATCAAGGCCAAATCCAATGTGTTTTGACGTGGCAGTTAATGGAGATGTAAAGACATGGTCTTCAGAATCGCAAAAACAAGGTACAAAATAACCGCAGAGCAGTGGGCGCGTTGGACAGAATCCTCAGACCATTTGCTCGAGGATGGTACCGATTAGGTATAGCGTGCACATGACTTTACAGATTAGGTATAGTCCCGTCCGTTGCCTTGGCACGAGCAAAATGGTCTGAGCCTGCTGAGGTAAACCAGTTCAACATTGCTGAAGCCGCGACGCGCTTGCTATCCCATGCCGCGATCTTTCGCAAACTTCCACATGGACAACTCACGACATCCATACGCTCTCTCTACACCACCACGAACATGGACAAGCCACGGCCCTCGATCTTCAAGGAAATAGAGAAGCAAGTGCTACAGCGCCGGCCAACTCCTCCATCGCGATCAGCAAACCCAGACATAGAGATAAATCACGCGCCCGTTCTCACTCCTCCACCGCGACCGACAAACTTCAACATGGACAAACCAAGGCCATCAATCTTCAAGAAAATGGAGAAGCAAATGCTGCAACGCCCACCCCATGTCACTACTCCACCGCGACCTCCAAAAAAGGCCCACGTGGAGATGCCACCACCGCCACCACCATTCCCCGTCCAGGTTTGTCGTCACGTCTCTTCGATTGACCAGGCCAACTAACTGTACGCCACCCAGTTTCGCCTTGGGCTCAATCGCGTATCTGCCACCGGAACTTTTTTTGACTGCGAACACCGACACGTCCTACGCCTGACCATCATTCGGAACTCGTTCGACTGTGTCCTCATCGCGATCCTTCTCCTCCTCCCCCTGATGTTCCAGTCTTTCGTCAAGAAAATCTGGCCTGGCTACTTTCTACCCTCGACGGTGGTGTTGAAGAAACTAAAACCAGATTGGGACGAGGAATTCGAGAACGAGAAACACATATATAAACGCCTAGAGCATCAACAAGGGCGCTTGGTACCCGTATTTTACGGGGAAGGGCGGTGCGACAAGACTCGCGCCTTGATTCTCTCCCATGTCGTTGGCGTTCTTCCATTTGAGCAGAACCCCCCCGTCCTTAGGCCTGAGGAATTCAAGAAACGACTGGAGGCGGCATACCAAGAGCTTGGTGCGCTTGGCCTCTCACACGATGACCCCAAGCTGGACAATTTTCTGCTTGTTGATGACAGAATTACATTGCTGGACTTGGAGTCCGTTGCTGACCCTGGCCCTGACTTGGAGCATGTGATTAGCTCGTATGTGCTACATGTTATGGACCAATATGACTCGTTTCTGAAGCGGCAGGCTTGACAACGACCTGTTCGGTACCCGGATTTTGCCATCTCAATGTCCCCTCACATGACGTCTTTTCCAATTCCCGAAGAGAATGCCCTCTGTGAATTGGTTGGTTTGCGGCTTTGAGAAGAATGCTAAGGCTTGGGTATAGAAAGCACTCAAGCGGAACTTTTTATGAACTACCGCTTGATACGGCGTACATGCAACACCAAACTATTCTGCCATTCATCCCACTACTAATGTACCCCTCAGCTTAAATGCCGGTTGCGACATTGCGAGGTGGGCAGTAACCTACAACCTTGCGTACATTGAATAGAAAAATCTTGCAAAGGTAGAGACGAGCCAATGTTTCTTTGCTTTCCGCCGCTGAGGTAGCGGACAACGAGCTATAGCACCCGTACAGCGTTCGTTGCACATTTCTGCGTGGTAGAAGCTCCGAATGCTAAATGCAACGGTACAGTAGACAGCCAGCTTCTCGTGGTATATCCTTGTCGTCCGAGATAGAAGTGCGATATGTTCCCCAGACAATCTTCTCCGCCTCGTAATTGCTGCATTTGGTGAGAGAAGAAAGCAGGGAGAGGCTGGTCAGTTTTGCGGCTTTGGTAGGTGAGGATCAATAGTCTGTGGGCTTCGACCATACATGTGTCTAATCTGTCACTCCGGTCAGGCTGCGCCCTGAATTTTTTTTACTGGGCAATCAGGGCCTCGGTCGCAGTGGGTGACGAATTCTTGGTGGTCAGTCCTTCCGCAAGAGAAGCTTACTCTCCAGATCGTGCACATTCTGGGCGGAGAGATCAGGGGCAGCTCACGGTAGCTTGGCGCAGGGTGAAGTACATAACAGACTCAGCCTGGCGTTCGCATCGCAGTGATGGCATTTGCCCTGTATTTAACTTCAATACCGGTACGTAGCGTGATCCTGCTGGCACCCACAACGAGCGAAACAATTGGACGCCATGGACTCAGGATTGTGACGGACCGATGGGTAGTCAAACGCGTGCATACCATTGAACTAGCGCGCAGGTCGAGATAATAACAACCGCTTCAGGTGCCCGCCTCGCCTGAGGCCCGAATATACTTTTGTCAAATATTCACCGCTGCACTAACTACCAAAAGTAGGAGCCCCATTTCAAAGATACCGTAGAAACTCGAAAAATTGATCCTCTTGGCATTTCCACTTTTTTCTTCGCTTATGCACGATTTATCCCAGAAAGCCCCACTGAGCCCCAAGTTCAACCATTCAGAGTTATCCCCGGACTTGCAATACCCTCCTTATTTCCAGAGCAGCCATTGGTCAACCTCGCTTTCAGAGGTGCCCACTTTGCCAAGAGGAACAATTTTTCGAGTTTCTACGGTAGGTACATTAGTTCATATACTCGCTCTGATCTCCTGCTGTGCCACGGACGCGACATGCAGGGGCCGAACTCCGGTCCCCGGCTCCAACGATAGGTGGCCTGGGATTGAAGGAAATTTATTCTGCCCGGAAGGACTAACCCCATAGGGACAAGTGCGCTAGGCTATTTACAGTTCTGAGTTTATCGGCGGATTATTAATCGAGCCGAGGCTCCTAGAATAGAGTTTTGTTCCTCACAGGCCTTTGCCCGCACAGGGATGGCTGCACCTGCTTGGCGTGTAATTCTTAATTGTTCTAGAATCTAAGTATGGAGTCTTCGTACGGCTTCGTGACTAAAATGCGCCGAGACGTTGGTCATCAATTGTTCCACGGATGAGAGAAACTACTGCTTCAGGATAGATGTGGGATACCGGATAGGACACGTGCAAGAAGGATTGGTTAATTAGGCTTTTAGGCCATGCTGGCGGCCGAGGTGGACTGGTCCATTGCTGGCATTAGCTATGTCAACAGTGAAGACCTATTCAGTCGTGTTACGGCTTGGTTCACCGAATAGCGATAGAGGCCCTATAATGCAGTAATGTGCCTGAATGATTGCCATCACAGCGATTATTAACCAATCTTTTGCCCCCTGGTATAGCGGAACTAGCACAACCGTTACAAGTCGGATACGTCTATAAAATTACTACCTCTCTTTGTAGTCATGAAATTAATGCTCCCGGCTATGAGTCCACGGGTGCCATTATCTATCCCTACGTGCTCCTTCGCGCAGGCCATACTACTGGCTATACCATTTAATATCATCGTTTTACTTGTCGTTCCGAGCTGCTACGGCAATTTGCCTCATTTTTGCGGATTTCTAATCAAGTTCACACGGTTTTGATTTGTAATGTGTGCGCTTCATTTTCCAGTCCCTTGTTTAAAATTAACTAGTTATAGGCTTTTATGCTTAGTGTTACGACCTGGGCGAGCCGGGCGTGCATGAGACCCTATTTAATAGCTGTTATCCACACCTATGATCGCTACCATTGTGATTATAGACTTATCTTTTGGCCTGACGGGCTAGGAGACGTAATGCGAAGTGTGGATCGTTACACTTAGTGACTCAATTCGACTCTGTTACTGAAAGACGCTTGTCTAAGAAGGGCAAGACTAATTAGCATTGCACCCACCCCTGACCCGCTTGTAGTGGAGGCTCAGGCTGTTTGCTACTCACACTTGTATCCATTTCTTAGAGTTTTCGGCTGTAAGCTCATAGCTGACAATTATCACATCTCGCAAATTGCATAGAATTATCAACCTCGGATCAGCCAGTTTGTAGACCGAGACTCCTGTACGTCATCTCAACAAATATTGGCGCGGGTTGAGGTTTAAAAGGCTATGGAAGGTCTTCCGTAGACCGTGGTATAGCAAGGAGTAAGGTTGGATACTTCCATTTTTATGTTGCTGTGGACGGAATGCATCATCTTATTCTGATATCAACCGCTGTGTTAGGCTGTTTGCCTTTGGTGCTGTCGTCCTCGGCAGGCGATGCTGCGCTGCCTACCGTCAATATCCGCAATGGAACTCTAGTCGGAACCCGAATTTATTCATCTTACCAAGAGTCGTTTCTAGGAATTCCTTACGCTCAACCACCAGTCGGCCAACTTCGATTTGCACGTCCAGAACCGCTTGAATCTCGGTGGCCGTCTCCGAGAAATGCGACCGACTATGGGCCGTTTTGTCTCGGCAACGCTTTTCGTCTCGTCGGCTTCAGTCAGGAGTCCAACAGCTATCACCAAAACGAAGACTGTCTCACTATTAATGTAGTGCGGCCTATTATTGCGCCCGCTTCAAAACACCAGCCATCATCATCGGCGAAGGGTCCTCTACCAGTCCTAGTCTGGCTTTACGGAGGCGGCTTCCAAGAGGGCGGCAGTGGAGATGCTCGCTACGACATGTCAAATCTTGTTAAGAAATCTTTCGAAATCGGACGTCCCATTATTGGGGTGAGCTTCAATTACCGTGTCGGCATCTTTGGCTTCGCCTCCGGAAGACCGTTTAGAGAAGCAGGGACCGCGAACCTTGGTATTCACGACCAGCGTTTGGCCCTACGATGGATTCAAGAAAACATCAAGGCATTTGGCGGTGATCCAACTCGCGTCACTATCGCAGGCGAATCAGCGGGTGCCGGTTCTGTTGGGTTGCATCTCATTGCAAACAATGGCCGCAATGACAGGTTGTTTAAGGGTGCGATCGCCCAGAGTGGTGGACCTCTGCTTTACATCCCTCAGATGTCCGAGGTGGTTCAGGACGCACAGTTGGACGCCCTTATTAAAGAAGTGGATTGTCTGAATTCGACAGACAGTATCTCCTGTCTGCGACAGATTCCGGCTGAAGCTCTGAAGCAGGCGTCTATGGGAGTCCTTTGGAACCCAATTACTGACCAGGATTTGTTCTTGGACCTGCCCTCGGTTGCGCTTGCGAAAGGAGCATTTGTACCTGTCCCCCTCCTGATAGGGTCGAATACCAACGAAGGCACGCCTTTCATGCCCCTCTTTTCAAATATTAGCGCGAGCGAGCCCAGGGACTTTTCCGCTACACTCCGATCATATTTCGGACCTACCCAAGAGTTGAACGAGACGATTCAACGACTCGACGAGTTCTATTCCGCGGCCATGGAGGATGGCATCGAGTCGGCACTCGGCACTGTTCTTGCCAACCCGAAACATCCTTACGGACCCCTCTATGGCAAGATCTCCACGCTTCTAGGTGACCTACTTTTCACGGCTGGTCGACGCATCACGGCCGAAGCGTGGGCTGCCAAAGGGTTGCCTGCTTACAGCTACCGCTTTGACACCGTGCCCGCTGGCGTTGACCCGGAGACCCTGGGTGCTGCTCACTTCCAGGAAGTCGCTTTTGTGTTTGGAAACACAGAAGGCAAGGGTTACGACATCAACCCATTCAGCATAACCGATCCGCGAATTCGTGCTAAGTATTTGGATATGGGTGAGCTGATGAGTCGGATGTGGATCAGTTTCACAAACTCAGGAACGCCAAACAACCATCGAGGTTTGTATTATGCATCGATCGTTCTGATTACACATTTGCTGAAAATTTCTTAGTTCGACATTTTAAAGTTCAATGGCCGGAATACGAGAAGCAGAATCCAAGAAATATAGTTTTCAATGCAACAGCAGGTGCAAAATTGGAGGCGGATGACTACAGAAGAGAAGCTATAGACTACATTCGCAACACAGCTGCCTCTTTTAACAGAAAACTTTAGATTCTATCCATCACAACGAGCTGTTTTAGTTAAATGGAAGAGTCGAATTCTATTAATACAGTAATATCCGATCTCAAATCGTAATTAGCTTATCAATTCGTAACTATAACACTGTACGCGAGCCCAGTACGAGCGAGTCACTTAGACAGGCGACGAGCTATATTCTTTAAATCTCGTACTGAATACTAGCCCGACTCGAGGGTCTTGAGTACGGCCAGAACTTTTTCAATTCCCATTAGAGCTCATTCGAAGGACGATGTGATAGATCTGGCTAGGACTAAAATTCGTTGTTAAGTAACGTGGTTGATAAGCGACTGTAGCAGACAAGCGAGTGTCGCACAAAACGTCGACCGTGACGCGACAACACAATCGGCCATTTTCCTTCCACAACAAACAATGGCGCCAACTAGTAATGAAACTCACGTTCAGCTTGCCCTTCAAGCTCTCAGAAACAACCCAGAACTTAGTGCTCGGGCTGCAGCTAAGGTCTACTCGGTCTGTTCTAGAACATTGGATCGTCGATTGAAAGGCATCTCATCACGACGCGACACTATGCCGAACTCACGGAATTTGACGCCGCTTGAAGAGCAGACCTTAGTTGACTATATTCTCGATCTGGATGCCTGATCATTTCCTCCCCGGATTAGTGGTGTGGAAGAAATGGCCAATTGACTGCTTGCCGACTGCGACGCGCCTCTAGTCGGGAAGCGTTAGGCTTCAAACTTCGTAAAGCGATAACTATAACTGCGGACGCGGTTTTTTTTGTAGGTATGACTATAAGAGAGCTTAATGTGAAGATCTAGAGGTTATTTGTGGCTGGTTTACCCTTGTAAGGAATACAATCGCAAAGCATGGTGTTGTAGAGGAAGAAGTTTAGTCACTGGGTGATATGGGGGGTAGACCCCGACGTTAGAAACCTTTCAATAATCCTTAATCTTCGGTTCTATATGCATTTGCATATAAATCACGATCGCGAGCCATGTGTAGATTTGGGCAACGGAGGTTGGCTTCCAGTTTGAAAGCCGAGACCGCGGCTTTAATCTGGGGCTGGCGGCTTCGTGCTGCTGCAATAGGTGACTGACCTAACTGTTGGTGTAGCTGAACCAGCTTTCTACTAGGGAAATAGGTATGAAGGCCTGGAAAAGCAACAGCTGCTGCTGGGGCAAAGCTGCTATCACAGGGGCCCGGTTTGGAAGGTCCATCGGCTCGAAGTGGTAACTATGGCAGCCTATAGGGGTCGCTGTTGCAAAACCCCGAAATTCGCCGCGAAGGGGCCAAATTGGGTTAGCGGAATATCCCCAAGGCCCCGCAGTACATTGCCCTCTGTACCTCAGCCCACGTTTCTTGATTTTTTGGGCGCTACAGAGTTTATGGTCACAGCAACGAGTCAGCTGCGGACCAGCAGGCTGCATTTCTATTCCATCCAAAGCGACATCAGGCATCGGCGTGGCGGTCAGAGTGGAAATTGCCACTGCTCAATTATCCTCATTCTCCTCTTCCTCTTCCTCGTCCGGCTGACTGAGCTGCTGAGCATTGAGTTAGTAGTTGAATTGCATCTGAAGATTTAATTACGCTCACAATCCAGAGCCGAGCAGCCCCGGCGATGGCCATGAATCAGCGGGCACTGGGTCGAATCAATCCTCGGCCCTTCTTGACTCTGGGGCTCCTGCTGGGCGAGTCTCCAACCGCCGTGCCAGCGGTTGTAATTTCACTTACGGTGACGGGATTGGATGTGGGCATGATACAGTAACGCTGTTGACCACTGGCTTTTCCACGGCCGTGGTGATCCAGATTGGAAGGGATCTGGGGTCTGTAATTCCGGATAGCGGCATCATCCTGTTCTAAGTTGGGAAGGTACCACCAACAAAACCCCTGACGTTAGGCCGCTGTGGGCCAGTATCATCACGGTAAGTCAAACTTATAGTGAGGCCACGCCCTTGCCGTCCCCCCCTTTTCTTGTTGGAACCAAGAAAATTCCCCCAAACTCACCGCCAGCAATGGCACGCCCGCCCAATCCAATCGATCAATACCGTGACTATGTCACCCACCTCTACCTTAACGGTGTCTCTCGAAGCAAGATTCAGCATAAGCTTCGGAAGCATTACCATATCGCCGTCAATCTCAGCACAATCTCTCGCCGAATCGCAAGCTGGGGTCTCCCGCGCCAGCAAGCCCGCACCAAAGAAAGTCCAGAGCTCATAGAGGCCACTCGCGACCTGATATTTCGCGTTGGGCTTACCGAGAAGCAGACGCTGAGCGTTCTACAGAGACAGGGCTGGCCGATCACGAAACGAGGTCTGAAGTGCATCAGGCTACACCCGGACCGCCGCTGGCTACGCAGGCTCAACAGCGATGAGGAGCGACTCGCCTTGCTGGAGAAGACAGAGCAGGCCATCATCGAAATGACGCGACGTTCTAATGCCATTTCGGGTTATGGCAGAAACCTTCTCCAGCCGTATCTTCGTCAGCAAAAGCAGCTCTGGGTACCAAGAGACCCTCTCTTTGAGATGTACAAAATCATGTTCCCAAATGAGGTCGAGCTCCGGAAAAGGATGTTTCGGAGGAAGAAGGGACAGTTCCTTGTGCCAGGACCAAATTACCAGTGGTGCATTGACGGCCATGACAAGCTCAAGGCGTATGGATTCGAGATCTATGCCGCAATCGACGCTTACTCGCGCAACATTATCTGGTTCTATGTTGGCCACTCTTCTACAACTGCTTTGAGCGTCTTGAAGCAGTACTTGGCTGCATGCGACGCATACGGCTTCCGGCCATGGTATCTGCAGGCAGACAGGGGCAGCGAAACGCCCCTAGTGGCAGCAGCCCATTGGAACTTTGCTTTGGCCGCAGATGGGCGGGTGGAGTGGAATGGGCAGGTCTTCCAGCAAGGGAAACGCCTAAAGGATTCCTACAAGGCGGCGCCGAGTACGAAGAATATCAAGATTGAGAAATGGTGGGAGAGCATGCTGCATGTCTCATCCCGGCAGTGGGTGGACTACTTTGGAGAGCTCACCAGGGACGGGGACTTCGACGGCGGGCTGGGTGACCTCGGACTTTGACGGTAGGCCTCTTAATCGGTCTGAGAGAGTCGTCTGGGGGATGTCATGCTTCTGGGCGGCTTGGTTCTGGGAGAGGCCGTTATCTGTGACATCCAGTAAGGCTTCGACAACGCCATTCTCTGTATAAGACATTCGGGGCATTTTTGAGGTGATTACGGAAGGTTAGTGCAGATAAAAATTCGATGAAACTTGGTGGAAGCCGATTCTTGAACGAGGCCTTTTTAGAAATTATACATTAGGCCCGTGCGACCAAACCGCTTCTGTAATGTAAAAAGTAATATCATAATATGAAACAGCATGAAACTCTCAATAAGACACAGCTTGTTTCATGTAAATAACTTCAATTTTGGCCAAGCACTGTGCAAGTGAAGTTGGCCATTTTGTATGAGGAAATTTTATTTTTGCTTACCGGTAGGTGGGTATTACCGGTAGGTGGGTATTACCGGTAGGTGGGTACTGCAAGGTACAGAAGAAGAAAGCGGGACTTTTACTCCAGAAGGGTGACCTGGACCTTGTGATCCCATGTCTAGTGGGAGTCGTCCTGGCAAGGAAATTGAGGTACCAACGGTCGTGGTCGCTTGCTGAGGCTGGAGATTTCGCGACGCGACTGCCCTAGACGGCTACAACAACACAACACGTCGCAAGGGAACAAAAGATAGATCAATGGATGTCTCAACCCCGCCTTTGCTTGTCACGATCCTGGCGGAGGATCGCAACATGTCTTAACGCTAACTATTCCCTTCTTGATTTTTTCAGAGCCAAGACATTCCGGTAAGGCAACGCCTTTTCCTATTTGGAATTTATCTGAGCCAAGATTTTCCTTATGTCAGCAGCCAACTTGCCAAACTTCAATCCGTCAAATATTCCAAGCCCCAATAACTTGTTCCCCAAGATAGGGAAAAATGTGAGACTCTGTTCATTCGGCTACGTTTTCCTTGCTCTATCATGTATCTCACTTTCGTTTTGTTTCCAAGAAAATTTGTCCTCTGAACTCACATGGTACCCTAACCCCCGTATTTCGATATGAAACCATGGAAGAGCCTCGAATCACATGGACGCTGGCAGGGCCCCACTGATCACCGTTTGGCGTTTCGTGATCGACCTCAGGGGAATAGAACAAACAAAGGCCAGCTGATCCTCGAAGGGCGCCTCAGCAGGGGCCAACGTGCGCTGGAGCTTGCCCCATGTCAGAGCTCCAACAGAGGGTTATTTTAGGCTTTGAGCACTGCATCATCACTGCAAAACCGCTGCAAACCCACTGGCACACCACTGCGAGCCTGCTGCACATTCACCACCCGCCATCCCATGACGCTGTGTGGATTTCTGGTGGAAAAAAAAAAAGAAAAAAAAAAGCACTTTCCCACTCCAGCTACACGAGTACTCGTACGGAGTCCTTGTTAAGGTCGTCTCCTATAGGCTTAAGCGGGCTCTTGGTATGCCACTCCCATCATCTCAAGAACCACGTCAAGGTCAGCAAGGCCTTCGAGGCAGTAGGCTTTCCCTTCCTCTCTGACCCATTCGATCTTGCTGATAAGCGAGCCTTTCTCATCCGCCGCCTGGCCGACTTTGACCCGCTCCTCAAGGCTCATGTGTTCAAGAATGCCAATCATGACATTTACGATCCCATCGTCTGATTGTAACTCCTTCCTAACTTCATGCCCCAGCGTGTCATTCACAAGTAGGATGCTCTTGAGAATCTTGCGAATTGTCTCCAGAGCGCTCTGCTTGGTTCCAAACGAACTGGCCTCCGTCGTCTGGGTTTCGATCTGCTGGACGCACGCGAGGATATCCTTCCACGCGTCGTAGGCCGCCTCAAACTGCTTGCTGCTCTTCAACTTGCTATAATGGCTTGTGTTGAGGGTGTGCCAGACGGTCTTACTGTAGCAGTCGAAATTGATGACTCGCTGCGCCAACCTCTGTCTCTCTGCCTGTTTCTCCGCGTGTATCTCCGTCTGCTGCTTCGCCCACGCTGCTCGTCTCTCAGCTTGCTGCTTCGCCCAGCCCGTCGAGATGGCAACCTGGGCAGCGGGGTTCTCCCTGATCATCTGATCGAGAATGCCGTATGCAGTGGCATGGTCGAGTTGCGCCATCATCTGGTGGTAGTCTGGCATGGGTGCAGGGGCTCCGGTTGCCTGCAGCATCGTTTCTTGCAGCTGGCCAATCTGGTTCTGGAGCTTCTGAAGGTTGGTGTCGGCGTCCGACAAGTCCTCCTCATCTTGAGGATCTGTGTACTCTTCTTCATCTTCATCTTCGCCATAGCAGCTAATGCAGACTCGATCTCCACAGCCAGTTCCATCGCAATTAACTTCGGTTCTGGCTCTTTTGGCGGCGCGTTGAGACATCTTGATGACGTCGTGGCAGTGACCCTGTCGAGTCACGGGTGGTTTGCAGGGCGACCGTGTTGTGTTTGAGCTGAACAAGACTAAAGCCAAGTCTGACACCGAAAGAATCAAAGGCGGTCCGGGAATGTGTTTGGCGGATAGAATTCTCCTTTGAGAATTAATCGAGATTCTTGTGTTGATGTAATGCCAAGTTTGGTGTGACGTTCAAGTTCAAGATGAAGGTCAACTTTGAGACGCGTGTCGGGGGATGGCGCGTTGCCTCCGGTTGGCGGGCACGCCACAAAGGACCGTGCGCAAGGTTGTCGCAGTCAATTTCCGGAGACTTACCGGTATCCGATTCGTGATGAGCCTCATCGCGCTTGGCCCTAAAGGGCATAGCGAGCGGGGTGGGCAGACCGGTTCCAATTTCTCGAGTTTCTACGGTAGGAGCCTTTCGTTCCTTAAGGCGCGTCTCCTACAGCGCGTCTCTCGCCGAAACACAAAACTTCCACATCTCGGCAGTCAATTCCTTTCTCCCGCAATCCCCACAAACGAGAATTGGCCGGTGGCTCGTTGCCGTCGTCACGATGCCTCGGCCGTCAAAGCGCCCACGTGAGGTTATTGACCTCACTGGCGACGAAGAGCGCCAAAGCCAGTCAAAGCGAACGGCACCCTCATCCGGCCGGTCCTCGCGTTTCAACCCCGTCGGCAACTCCAGATATTCGTCTAGTCCTGGTGCATCTTCTGTCTACGGCGCCTCGCAAGTCAGGTCTTTCCAGGGATCTTCACAGGCATTTCCCTCGTCCGCGACGGTTGACGAACCAGACGTCCTGGACTTGACCGAAGACGATGATGGCCCTGTCAGAGAACTGTATGGAACTTTCGGTGCGTTTGCTATCTTGCAATCCTTCACACTTCTTGGTACTCATCTCATTGCACGTAGATGGCAAAATTGTGGGCGTCAGATACTACAGTGGCTATGCCTCCCCTGGCGAAGTTGTCCTATGTCGCAGAGAGCCTCAAAATCAGGTATGTATTCGTGTTCGCCTTTTCTTGGATCCGTGACTTACACACCTCAGTACGACCGAAACGCCATCCAAGTCGTCAATGTTTTCCACGAACAAATCGGGCACTTGCCTCGACAGGTGGTCGAGAAGCTCGCCCCCTACGTGGTATGGACCCATCGCTCAATCTGCATGTGCACAAGCTGATTCAGCATAGGACCGAGGAGACATTACCCTCGAGGCACAACTGACTGGGGAGAAGGGCTTCTATGACTGCCCTGTCAAGCTGACCTTCTTTGGACCAAGCGACCCAGTTCAGCGCTCGAGAATCGAAACTGCCTTGAAAGCTGACAAGCTTGTCAAAGCTACCCAACTCAAGCAGACTAAGAAGGATGCTGATACACGGAGAGCGATGATGTTGAAAGGCGCCAGCACTAACGGTGGCCTGGGATCTGCATCCCAGCAGCCCCCAGAGATTTCCTTGGAGAGCATTTTGCGGACGAGCGAAGCTGTTGAGTTCCGGAACGGCGCCGATATGGTCAAGACGCTGGCGATGGATGAGGATAAACTGGCGGTCATGCCCAAGGCCGTCCAGCCTAGCAAACTCCAAGCCACGCTGTTGCCATACCAGCTTCAAGTAGGTGCCTCTTCTAGCATGCTGAGATAGACATGTACTAACTATGCTAGGGTCTGGCCTGGATGACTGGCAAAGAGAATCCCAAGGTCCCAGAGAAGGGTTTCACTGATGTGGTGCAACTGTGGAAGCGAAACAGCAAAGGCCAATTCTGGAACGTGGCATCAGGCTTCGTCAGCAAAAAGACGCCAGCTCTCATCTCAGGGGGCATCCTTGCGGACGACATGGGGCTGGGCAAGACTCTGCAGGTAATCAGCTTGATTCTTACCGGAGGATGTGGCTCGACGCTCATCGTCGCGCCTGTCAGCGTCATGAGCAACTGGGCACAGCAGATCCAACGACATGTCAAAGCCGAGCATACACCGAGCATTATCGTTTATCATGGCTCCGAGAAGAAGCGTGCAGATGAGCTCATCGCGTATGATGTTGTTATTACCAGCTACGGAAGGCTGGCTAAAGAGCAAGACCCCAAAGTCCCTAAAGTCCTTACATCTCCAACAATTGAGTGGCGACGCGTCGTGCTCGACGAGGGCCACACAATCCGCAATTCAAAGACAAAAGCTGCCCTCGCCGCCTCTCAGATCAGGTCCAAGTCTCGTTGGGTCTTGACTGGAACTCCAATGTACGTGCATGCCTGTCGCTCCATCCGATCTTCTGCTGACCCGCCCCAGTGTCAATTCCATCAAGGACCTGCAGTCGTTGGTCAAGTTCCTCCACATCACCGGCGGTATTGAACAGCCAGAGGTGTTCAACAAGAAGATTACAAGGCAGTTGGCCGTCGGGGATCCCAGTGCAGAAGCGCTTCTTCAGGCGCTGATGCAAGATATATGCCTTCGACGAAAGAAAAACATGAAATTCGTGGATCTGAAACTCCCCACCAAGAAGGAGTATATCCATCGAATCACGTTCCGCCCAGACGAGAAGCGCAAGTATGATGCTTTGCTGTAAGTATTCGCGTCGGATGTCCAGGCTTACACATGCTGAGAAGATGAACAGGTCCGAGGCCAGAGGTGTGCTGGAAGAGTTTCGAGCAAGATCGAACTCCGACCAGAACGGCCGCTTTCAGAGCGTACTAGAGCGTCTCCTGCGTCTGAGACAAACGTACGTTCTTTATGCGCCATCTAATACACTCGTATTGACCATGAGCAGGTGCAATCATTGGACCCTTTGTAAAGAACGCATTGACGACCTGCTGAAACTGCTTGAGGACCAGGACGTCGTCGTCCTCAACGACAAGAATCGAGGACTTCTACAAGAAGCCCTGCGCCTCTACATTGAGAGCCAGGAGGACTGTGCAATCTGCTATGACGTTCCAACAGAACCCGTCATTACGAACTGCAAGCATGTATTCTGCCGCCCCTGCATCACCAGGGCTATCCAGATCCAACACAAATGCCCCATGTGCCGCAATCATCTCTCCGAGGAGTGCCTCCTCGAGCCCGCTCCGGAAGGGGCCGAGGACGACAACTTTGACGGCGACGTGCAGAGCTCCAAGACCGAGGCCATGATGCAGATCGTCCGGGCCACGGTCAATAACGCGGGGTCTAAATTGATTGTGTTCTCGCAGTGGACATCGTTCCTCAATATTGTCCAGAACCAGCTGAAGCTCGGCGGCATCAAGTTCACGCGGATCGACGGCACCATGAATGCCGACAAGCGTGACCGGGCCATCCATGCCCTGGACAACGACCCGGACACCAAGGTCATGCTCGCTAGTCTGGCTGTCTGTAGCGTGGGCCTCAATCTCGTTTCCGCGGACACTGTGATTCTCTCCGACAGCTGTAAGTTCTCTTCTCACCTCCCCCGCGCCTTCGTCACTCAAAGACACGCTGACACGCTGGCATAGGGTGGGCTCCCGCAATCGAGGACCAGGCCATCGACAGGGTGCATCGCCTAGGCCAGACGCGCGAGACGACGGTGTGGCGCCTCGTCATGGAGAACACGGTCGAGGAGCGCGTCCTGGACATCCAGAAGGAGAAGCGCGAGCTGGTCAGAAAGGCGTTCAAGGAGAAGGACGCGCAGGGCAAGACCGCCAAGGTGACGCGGATGGCGGACATCACGAAGCTGCTTTCGTAGGCTGCTTTGATGGGCGTTGCTTTCCAGGTATTGGCGTGTGATCTGATACATTTGGAGTTATCAGGGGCTAGGGGCGGTAGTTCCCATGGATACCGTTGCTTATGGAGCTGGCGGCGCATGACAGGTAATGGCTTCAATGCACTCTTGACATCACTTCTTCATTCATTCAGTGTTCACTGCATAGCGGCGACAGCCTGCAAGGGGGTTCATCTGCCCATAATTGATCATGCTCGCAAGCTCCAGGGGAGGACAGAGGTATGTAGCAAATAGACGAACAATTAAATGTGAGGAAGGAGGGATTTGACAAGAGAGATAGAGGGCATTGGGTCACTTTAATAGTCGCGCCATAGACGGCTGTCTGTTATTATGTTATTACTTCATAGCTGCTTCTCAACATATCAGCGTACTTTAGGTCCTCGCTTCGCCCCCCCCCCAATGAGAGTTTCGGCCTGCCAGAGGCCGTTATCGTACCATGTGGATGCCGTCATGGGTTGTGGCAGTCATTACCTCCGCATCCATATGCATTACATATCGAAAGGAGTGTATTCGGCTATTATTTGACTACGGTGGTGTGGTTGCTTCGCAAGACAAAAGAAGCGACAAATGGTGAAAGAGTGGCAGCTCCAAGAGCCTGTGGACAATTTCGGACTCCAGCTTGACCACATCGGCCGGACCCAGATCCAATCCATCTCCAACCACGGCCGACCAAATTAGAGGTAGGAGGTGAGATTGTCGACGGCACCTGCCCCTTGGTAGTCGCGCTGGAACTGTTCCCTTGCAGTAATAGAGTTTTCCAGGTGAGTCTTGCGCACAATCGTGTCCTCGTACTCGGCCATTGACTTTGCCACAAACACTGTATTTCGGATCTGCGCCAGTGTGGCTAACAAACCGACAGACCTAGACCGGCCCCTTCGGTCGGTCGGTCTGGGTTGGTCAAGTCTCCCGGTCGGTCGGTTTAGGTCGGTCTGGGTCAGCAGCCCGGTCGGTCTAGGTCTGATTATCAGATCCCGAAATTCTACCCGTGCTAGCCAAAGGGGTGCACTCAATGGCTACCTGCGCCACGCCCCACTTTTTTGTGGAGCGAGTTCGCATGTGCCAAAATAAGTGGGGCATGGCACGGGTACCTTAAGGCGGAGCCGACCAATGGCGGCCCTGAAAACCCCCAACCCAGACCGACTCAGACCACCCAATCCGACCGGTAGCTCTGGTCGGTCGGTCTGACGAGAATTGCCGGTCGGTCGGTCTGCAGTCTGAAGGTGGTCTGTCAGACGGTCTGTCAGACGGTCGGTTTGTTAGCCACACTGATCTGCGCGATGGTTAGAGTTTAGTTCACGACAAGGGAGTGTTAGCCGTACCTCTCGGCCATTGAGTTCCATGTCCGCCAACCCCTCAACCAGCTTCGCGCAATCCGGACTACGGAGGCAGCTGTTAGAATAGATCGTGCACAGTCATGCACATGATCAGGTGACCTCGGTCGAGCGTGTGACCACCGCGGGCACGCCGAGCACAGCCCGAATAGGAAGGCGGTGAATGCCGCATATAATACCCCTGACTGCTGCGGGGTCAGCCTAGATGACGAGATGCACAATACACACACATGTGGGCTCTCAATGACTAAGGTGCTATGCATGCTGCCTAATTCTAACGAGATGACTATCCCCTCATTTGCACACTCAGACCCCTGTTAGCCCTTTTAGCTTAGTCTCGGGCGTAATAAATTGTACTTCTTTCTACCTACTTACAACACCAACCTTCTCAGTCGGCATTCTGGTTCAGCCATTTATCGTCAGTAATAGGTTTGCGTCTCGCGACTTGCTTTTCTCCAACGCACCACATGACAAAAGAAGGAAATTGACCCAAAGCTTATTCCTCTGAGGTGTGTTCCTTTGGAACCGGTTTGAATGCGCAATCTTCGACCGGTGCCCTGCCGCTGAACGCGCCAAAGGCTAATCAAACTTATAATCTCGTTTGGCTGGTTCTGCTACCTGTCTCTGATTTCGTTTTTTCTCTATTCGAGTGCTCCTCTTTTCGAAGGAGACTGAAACCCCCAAAGATGTAAAAGCGTTGCTCATAATGACAAGGATAACCACGATGTTGGAAAACATCCAAAAAAAGATGAGCCTGGCTCTAAAAGGTTAAGAAGACTCATGGATGTCGCATGGAACCTAAATTGCGGCCCCCCGCGACCCCCGGAAACAGCCAATGGAAGGGCCCACCTCAGGGGGCCGTTGTCACGCTTCACTGGGCGGAGGCGCTGGAGTGCGCTGGAGTGAAGAGGGTCGCGTTACTGGCGCTAGACTCATGTTCACCACCATCGACATCACCGCATCGGCATGAATTCAATTCATGACGGACAGTATATTTTACGCCCACCTACTCGTCTCACTCCCATCACCTCCCCCATCACCACCGCCGCACCTCGTCCTCCGCCCGTCACATCCAGCCGCAGCAGACCATCCCCCAAAATGACTACGACACCTCGCTCGTAGCCGCCCTCGCCCATTCCTGCAAGCGAGGCTCCAGCAGAGACCGCCCATCGCCCCCAGCAAGGGCCCCGCCCCTCGCGGCCCCATCGGCGCAGCAGCACTCGATCCAACCACCGCCGCAACCCCCATCCCGACATGGCTCCCTCTGCCACCACCGCCGCCGGCAATGGCACTGGCAGCCCGGCCGCCCCCCAGCAGCAGCAGCATGGCCACGCCGATGCGCAGCCCCGGGCATCTGTCTCCAAGCACGCGAGGTCGCGCACCATCATCCCGACGCAGTCTGGCGAGTGGATCCTCGGCAAGACCATTGGCGCCGGCGGCATGGCCAAGGTCAAGCTCGCCCGAAAGGAGGATGGCAGCGAACAGGTTCGTCTTCGCTTCGTTGTCGTCGTCCACCTTCCGCCTCCCATCTCGCATCTCGCTTCTCTCCACACTTCTTTGTCGGCCTCCCCCTGCGCACAAAGCTAACCGTCCCCTCTTCCTAGGTTGCCTGCAAAATCATCCCCCGTGGCTCGACCGACGATGGCCACCAGTCCCGCGCCGACAAGGAGCGCGCCGACCAGTGCAAGGAGATTCGCATCGCCCGCGAGGCCGCCATCGTCTCCCTCCTCAACCACCCCAACATCTGCGCCCTCCGCGACGTCGTCCGCACCGACCACCATTGGTACATGCTCTTCGAATACGTCAACGGCGCCCAGATGCTCGACTACATCATCTCCCGTGGCAAGCTCAAGGAGAAGCAGGCCCGCAAGTTCAGCCGCCAGATCGCGAGCGCCCTCGATTATTGCCACAGGAATAGCATCGTCCACCGGGACCTCAAGATTGAAAACATCCTCATCAGCAAGACGGGCGACATCAAGATCATCGACTTTGGCCTGAGCAACCTGTTTGCACCCCGCGGTCACCTCAAGACCTTCTGCGGCAGCCTCTACTTTGCTGCCCCCGAGATCTTGCAGGCGAGAGCATACACGGGCCCCGAGGTGGACATCTGGAGCTTCGGCATCGTCCTCTATGTCCTCGTCTGCGGCAAGATCCCATTCGACGACCAGAGTATGCCTGCGCTCCACGCCAAGGTCAAGAAGGGTCTCGTGGATTATCCCAGATGGCTCTCGTGCGGTAAGACGGCGACCTCTTCCCTCAGCGTCTCGTCCAGCAGTTAGCGCTGACCCGGCGACAGAGTGCAAGCATCTCCTATCCCGCATGTTCGTCACCGACCCGAACCAGCGGGCGACCATGCGGGAGGTCTTAAACCACCCTTGGATGATTAAGGGCTTCAATGGTCCCCCCGAAAACTATCTCCCCGTGCGCAAGCCATTGACCACCCCGCTGGACCCAGAGGTTATCCATGCCATGCAAGGGTTCAACTTTGGCTCCCCGGAAAGCATCAACGCAGAACTCACCAGGCTCATCGAGTCTGAAGACTATCATCGTGCTGTGAAGCTGTTCCAGCGGGAGAAGGAGCTCCCCCCGCCGGCCAAGGACGCCGAGAAGAGGAGACCATTTGGCTTCGGCGTCTACAAGCGGAGGAGCTCAGGCAACAGCCGCGACACCCTGACCGGTCCTAGCTCTGAGGCCCTACAGTTGGGCAACGACCCGATGAATGCCTTCAGCCCCCTCGTATCTATCTATTACCTGGTGAAGGAGAAGCAGGATCGAGACCACGCTAAAATGTTCCCGCAGCCTCCCGCCGGGGCCCGTGAGGAGGAAACGGAGAGGGAGAGGGAGAGAGAAAGAGAGAGGGAACGTGATCAGCGTGACGTGCGTGATCGGGAAAAGGCCAGGGAGCCGGAAGTCTTGCTCGAGATCGCTCCCCTCCAGGAGGCCCATACGAACTCCGCGGCCTATGAGATGCCCGGTGAGAAGCCGACGGGTGGGCGAACGAGGCCGCGCGCCCGCACCCATGGAGAGGACGATATCCCCGAACCTCCCACGCAGACTCCCCTGCCTCCTCCAGAGACCAAGGTCGAGCAACTTCAGAAGAAGGAAGACACTGCTGCTGGTCTCCTGCGTCGCTTCAGCACCCGCAAACGCAGGAACCCGCGCGGCTGGATAAGGACCGGTCTCACCCCTCTGTGGTACAGGTCCATTCGCCGGCCGAGTCATCGCCGCTGGCGCCTCGAAAGACCTTCAGCATCCGCCGTCGCGGCGTGAGCGAGACGAGCCCCCCCGAGCCGCGCTTCCGGTCTGGCACCAGCCAGCCACAGCACAGCGAACTCCTTAGCCGCCCTTGTCTGCCGGCGGGAGCAGGGATTCCCGGCGGACGGGTCGAGCTTGGGTTGCCTATGGCTCGTTTAGTGCTCTTGGTTGTGCACCGTTTGGTATCGACACTATCAAAGCAACTAGTTGCAGCTATACTACCCCGTACAGGATTTTGGGTAGCCTCAGCAAACACATTCTGAACGCACAGGCAGACAGACCGGATGAGATGTTTGGCTTCTATTTTGACGAAAGGAACCTAGATGGTGGTTTGAGATCCCATGAAAAGTGGTCTCGAACGATTGGAGGATATGAACTCACTGTGACAAGGCCATTCGTGTTTGGAATGCCCGGGCCAGGCTACGGAATCATCATTTACCAAGGTGCTAACAAATTCTTACTAATTGGTGCCGGGTTGAGGTCACGTTCAAGAGCTCGTCTTGGATCTGTATACACCGGGATTCTGAAGGTTCAAGAAAAGCAAGTTGGAACAGACGGTGTCTTGAGTAACGGTCGGCTGCTAAATAGGGATGAGCGAAGATGTGGGGAGTTTGCTATCATGCCTTCGGATAACTGTGAGGGAACGATCATGTGACTTTCATACTTTATGAATAGTCTCACTTTATGAATATTGTATAAATAGCTTTGTCAGAGCTTTCCTTAGGAATCTCTTTCTCTCCTTGTAAACAATCATTTTGCCCATGTCGCACTCGACCTCGTTCGTGCTCTTGTCCCGTCACACAGAGGACACTCTGTGCAGCTCCCCATCTGACGCGGTTATTGTTTCCTGCTCTTGTTCTTCGCGTTCAGACAGCGATATGTCAGGGTCAGCTCCAAGCTTGAGCAGAATTTCCAGACCCCGCCAGTGGAATCGCTTGGAGCTGCGCTCGTGCGCGTAGCGGTAATACTCTGACCACGCATGGTGGTGTGTCTGGAAGAACAGCTCTCTGGCAAGGAATTCGTCCCATATCGTGCAGGCACCCGGATCCTTCGTCTTGTCGAGGGACAGGCCTCTTTCGAGAACGTTGTCGATCATCAAGTTGGTACTTTTAGACGAAAATTGGTCTCTATTGCCGGCAGCGTCGAAGATCAGGTCGCTGAGCAGTGCGAGCTACGCAACCAGGGGGTTGACAGCTATAACACCAGTTCCCTAAAATCTCTCACCATCAAGAGCAAGCATCAAGCTCAAACTCTCAATACTGGGCATAACGAGCCGCGGCAACTCTCCCGGTCTCCCCTAAGCATGCCGTACTCCATCAAGCACACGTCAACATCACATGTCTCATACCTGCACCCGTCTGCATCAGGCTGAAAATGGTGAACTCCTGCGGGGTGATGGTTTGGTTAGCGGGTCGTGGCGTGTTCCGTTTATTTGAGCTAAAATTGCAGTGTTCTCAGGTCGATGCAGCATTTGTGCCCCGCCCTAAGTTGCGTCGCGCCTTGAAAACAAATTATCTCATCCAGAGTCCATATCAGATGCCCGAGAAAAGCGGCGAACGCCACACCTGTCTTGTGCTGATCCCTCACTCCGACCGAGTGGAACATTGTTGTCTGCATCCTGATTATTGCCCCGCCGTGGTAAGAAGCAATGCGACGCCTGGTATTTGTCACACGTGGCTTGTGATAGAGTCGCAGCCCATCCCCCTTCGGCAACGAACGGTGCACTGAAGCAAAACGGTCGTGATGACGGAGGAACAAGTCATAATCCCTAGTGCGAGCAAGGTGCCGTTTGGAGAAAACGGCGCTAATGAAACCACTACTACCCTACCTGGAGGATGGATACCCCCAAGGGAGAGGCCGCGCCCAATCGTTGGCAAGAGCGACGCGGCTCCGCCGAAGTCGCGTAGCCGTCCAGGGGGTTTCGTTTTGTTTTTGGTTGGGGAGGGGGGCCGGGCCGGGACCCCCACTTCTGATCTCAAGGGCGGTCCGGTCTCCTGCTAAAGGATTCTCGATCCCACACCAGCGCGCCATGCGTGAGGCTGGGCTGGCCAGATAGTTGCATGTGCTCTCTGGGCATTTGCTTGATTAGAGGCCGCGAACGTTGTTCGAAGTTGGGCATGAGCTTATCTCCCTGGTCCCTCAACCATCACCTCCTCCTTCCAGCTTGCCACCTAGCCCTGTGGAAATTCTGGGGACGACCTGTGTCCCACGAAATAAGTTTGGCTTCATCGAGTTTAGGCGCCCCACCTAATCTCGACCGGTAACTCCCGGTGGCTGTACCCGAAAGCCAGCACTGTTTAGGTTGGTGTTCAGCCATCCGCACCAGAGCTCCTTTGGCTCCATCGGCTCCCGCGAACTGGCCCTGCCCAAGGCAAATCCACTGTGACGGCCGTATCCCAGACATCTTCAACATCAACGTCTCGAATGAAGCGTCACCTACCGGCGCCGGCCAATCCAAGAACCAAATAAAGCTCTGTGGAGCTCGAGTCTCGAGCCCTTTTCGAGTGCCCTAGCGGGGAGCTTTAACAAGGTGGGCATCGCCTCAAGGGAAAGCGAGCTCAAAGGTTGAACTTGTTCTCTCCAAAGGACATGGTCAGCTGAAGGATACTAGTGGTGGTTGCCAAGAGGCAGAACAGCTCCCCACTAGGGAGCCGGCTGAACCTTGATATTGGGCCAAAGCCACGTTGCGGGGGGCTCCACACGACATGTGGTCGAAACCACGATATCGCACAGCAATGGCCCATCACCCTAGAGCCTCGATAGACGAAAAAGCCACCAGTAGTGGCGTTACCGAAAAATTGCGGTGAAAGATCGACCACAGATTGTCGCTTGCCGCGGTTCGCGGGCTGATGCTGAAAACTTAGCAACGGTTGACCATCAGTCGATGGTGTGACGATGTAAAATGTAGCCCAGGACGTGAGGGTAAGGTCATGGGCATCATGGGCAATATGACGGGTGGTGCGCCAACACATGCCCTGGTTTCTGTGCTGATCCCAACTTCTTGGACCAATGATGCCAGGCAATTACGTGTGCTAGTACGAAGGTAGGATGAGAGATTCTAACCCTCATGAAGTGACGTTGCCCCCAACAGGCTTGGTTACTTCATCCCAACCCTTTATTTGCTGGTCTGCAGGGTCCTCTCCTCCACTCTCGACTTCATCCCCTTCTCCTCTCCAGGCTCTTAAGCCACCTCTTAACTTCGACTTGATCTTCCCATCTTTCTTCAACACCTTTTACACCATCATCGCTCTGTTCAACTACTTAATACACCTTCATCCCTTCTCTAGTTACTGTCAGATATTAAGGTGAATTGTGTGTATTTCTTGATCCTCTCGCAATCGAAGGACCTTTGAGACCTTATATCTTCGACTGGTTCCTTCTAGGACTTGAGTCCTAGAAAGTCCTAGATGAAAGTCCTACGATCTAAGTTTAGGACTACCGTAGAAACTCGAGAAATTGACGGGCTTGGCATTTCCACTTTTTCCTCGCTTATGCACGATCTGCCCCATAAAGCTCCGTTACGCCCTGCCTTGAGCCATTCACAATTGCAATCAGTTTTACAATATCCTCCTTATTTCCAAAGCAGCCATTGGTTAACCGAGCTTTCGGAGGTGCCCACTTTGCCAAGCCCGTCAATTTCTCGAGTTTCTACGGTACAAACTTTAATCCTGAACCTTAATCCTGAAGTTGAGGGTGTACCCTCCAACATTCAACAGTTACCTTAAGTCTTCACTTCCCTCTCCACCACAAGTCACCTAGCTGCTGACCCGGTTGATATAATAAATCCCCCCTTGTCGATTCACTCCTCACCACAAATCTTCGCACCCAGAGTCGCCTGATACTCTTCTGCAACAGATCCTACCACCGCCGGAGTCGCGAATCAACGGGTCTGCAAATCGTCGCTCCGCCAAGGGCTGTCCTTGTTACAGGATCTCCCTTACGTTCGAGCCTCTTAATTCAATTGCACTCTTACCAGCCGGATCTCGGCCTCGACGCTCCTATGCTCTAATTTGCTGTAGCCTGGGGATCTTTCAAATCCTTCGTCTGGAAACGAGAGCGGCTGAAGATCACCGCCCGGACCACACTAGAGGCAAAACATCCTTTCCGACTGCCCGTCCCTAAAGCCGCGCCTCTTCCCTTGGACTACTTCCTGTATCATACGACATGTTCTCTTTGCCACCGGTATGGGCCAGGCTTATTATGTGACCCTTGAGACCATCATCACGCGTCGCCTCCTGATCCTAAGCGTGCTCCTATTGGAAAACTTGACCCTTCACCATTCCATTTAAGAGCTTCAGCGCATTCAATCGCTTGCACCCACAGCTCTTGGAGAGGATATCCAAGAATTTGCAATGGAACTTCTGGAACATGTCGAGAACGAGCCTACTGCCCGCCCATTCCAGTGCAACTGGGAAAAATGCACCAAGGTTCGTGTACTTCTTCCTCTCTGAGCCCTCTGAGAGGCTGACACTTCTGATACAGAGCTTCAACCGCAAGTCTGACCTGCAGAGATATTACCGAATTCATACGAATGAGCGGCCTTACGCTTGCACAACCCCTGGTTGTGGCAAGAGCTTCATTCAACGAAGCGCCCTGACTGTCCATGTCCGAACGCACACTGGCGAAAAGCCTCACCAGTGTCAACACATTAGCTGTGGGAAGCGCTTTTCCGACGTGAGTAGTTCGTAGAGCTGGAAATACACCCAGCAATTAACCAGTTCAACAGTCTTCCAGTCTCGCCCGACACCACCGAATCCACACTGGAAAGCGCCCTTACAAGTGTGGCTACAATGGCTGCTTGAAGAGGTCAGCAATTTGGCCCTTGCTAAAAACCTCCAGCTAACGAAGGAGCAGTTTCTGCAGGAAGGCCACGATGGCCAAACATCAGCGTAGATCGCACCAAAAGGGAATGAACCCCAACGATCCTTTGGACGACTGCTCGTCGGACTCCGACTCTGATGAATCCCCCTCGACTCCCCAGACCTCCTCGATGACTTGGTGTCCCCAGGACATGATGGCCATCAACTCGTCAATGCCCCAGGGCGCGTTACATCGTGCCAGTTCCTACCCTGACTTCGGACAGCAAATGCATGATTACCCTCTCCAGCAGTACCACCAATACGTTGGCCGCCAGACAATCCTCTCCAGTGTTCCTCCCGAGTTCCATCCGCACACGGTTGGTGAACAGCAAGTCGGCATGCATATGATCCATCGAACAGCGAGCATTCCTCGACAAGCTTATTATGTTACTGAACAGAGCAACCCTGGAATCGCGACCATGACCACCAACCTTGTGCCGCCCCAGTACCAGCTTGCCCAGCAGCAGGTTGAGCGACCTCCCATCGAGACGCCTTACTCGACCCAGGCATGGCAGCTTCTATCCAAAGCAGTCCCAGTGCTTTTTCGGCTGCCTCTGCGCAGAGCCCCCTGATGCAGGATGGCGGCTTCTACCCGCCCCAGCAGCAACACCAGCGTTCCTAATAAGTCAAGTCTAGCAAGTCAAGTTGGCAAGCCAAATCAAGTCTTGCAAATCAAATCGTCGGGCTCACAACCCAAATCAAGTCAAGTTCTCCTCACTCAGACTTGCCAGACTTGCAAGTCATATATGGCATCTAGTTTTTCCTCTATATAGGGTCAATTGGCCCCGGAAAGTGGCCAAATATGGTTCTGGTGATAATTTTCTTGGAGTACGAAACTCGAAAGACACTTCTAAAGCGTGAGTTCCAAGTGGCTCGGAGCAAAATCCATATCACCTTTGACCTCTGGACTTCTCCAAACAATATTGCATTGCTTTCCATTATCGCCCACTTTGTTGACACTTCTGGGAAGCTCCAGTTACGTCTATTGTCCCTTGAACGGGTTGAAGGCAGCCACGGAGGCGAGAACCAGGCTCGGATCATGGTCCAGTTCAGGGCTCCTAATAGTGCAACCGTTCGGTTTAGAGACCTCAAACTGATCCATTAGTCCATTTGGCTTGGCCACACTAAACTGCCGACCCGTTTGACTTAGCCACACTAAACTGCCAGTCCGCCTGACTTGGCCAAACTAAACTATCAGTCTGCCTGAGAAACGCAAACTGAACTGTTGGTCTGTTCATCACGGCCAAACTAAACCAACAGTGCAAACTGTGGTCTACACTATTAGTCTGAACAAAATAACCCGACTTGCGGCCTGCCCTCCTCGTACCTGCCACGCTGCCTCCAAAGCTCCCAACGCCGTCGTCGAATTGCCTCACCCGCCGCCTTGCTAACCCCTTTCCTGAATACTAAGCATTGGAGATGGTGCTGGCGGCTGCCGTACATAGCAACACTAGACACACTTAGACAACCGCGCATCTGACAAAGCAGAAATCTTACCTCTGATGGGACTATCAGAACGCTACTGTCCCAGGATCGTAGGCATTCCAAGAGATTCAACGTTTCGATATTCATAGCTCCTCGCTGCTCTGCTACCGAGAGTTTGGCCTTAGAGAAGAGTCGCTCTGTCTCAGTAGACATCGGCGCAATCGACAGAATGTCAATGGCCATCAAAGATAAGTTAGGGAACCGCCGTCGCTGCGCTGGTTCCAACCACCATTTCAGCGGATCCGATACCATAATCACAGGCTCACGGCAGTACGCTTCGTACTCGTCGTAGTCCATGTTGAAAATGGTAGCCTTTTGCTCTTTCATCCACACTTTGTACCCATTTAGTCGCCTTGTAGTTGGCTCCTGTGCAAAAACTGGTCGAAGAACAGGCAAGGAGGTGGTTGATTTGTACGCCTCCCTCCATAGCTCGCCTACGCGGGCTTTAGCCCTCTCAATCCATTCAGTCTTGCCCTCCCAAGTCTTCTCCATGTATGCCCACTTGAGGGAAGGATTCAACACCGTCGCTGCTGAATAGACCGGCGAATCTTCCGTCAATTCATAGTAGTCGGCCAGTTTTGCCCACGCGGTCTCCATCATAGTTGCCAGGTGGGGGATGGTAGTGGCCTTCTTGGCCGCCTCAATGTGATGCAAGAGATAGTCCATGGCAGGCAGAACGTCAGAGATGGAAATCCCCATGCCTTCATTGGCTATTGTAGCGTCATAAAATGGCTCGAGAAATTTATGAGTCTCCGCCAAAGTTGTCCAGTCAGCTGGAGTCAGAACATCGTCCTGCAGAGCCGGCTCCTGAGCACAAAATACAGTGATAGCTTGCCGGATTTTAGGCCTGAGGACCCATTCGACCATGCCGTACCACGAATTCCAACGAGTGTCATTATCGCGTCGTAGCCTTAGACCGTCGGTGAGACGAGTAAACGTTTGAAGTCGCTGGGGGGTCCAAGTGATGTAGACCACGATATTATGCAGCTTGCCTATCGCCCCTCGCTTTCTCCATTGCTCAACTTCCTCGTCGGATGGCCCGTGGTAGGAATCAGTTGTGGGTGGTCGCTTTCCAATGAGGAACTCCATCACAGCCAGATTAATGATGTGGCCGAAACAGCGAAGTCGGTGAGGAAGAGGATCGTAGAAAACATCGAACTCCTGTTCTACGTCGTCGGAGATTTTGTCGATCATGGTGTTCATGTTGGTGGCATTATCCATCATAAAGTATCCAACTTTTGACGCTATTCCAAATTCTCGTATGAACTGCATGATAGCTTCTGCCATGTTCTCGCCGCTGTGCTGTCCTTCCAATTCCTTTATCCTCACCACCAGTGACTGCAGGCCATGATCTTCGGTAACGAATTGAACTGTGAATCCTATTACGCCAAAACAATTTGGCCATGTCCAGTTGTCAGGAACAATGTGGATTGATGAGAGGGCATTCTGTAGAGCTCGCTTTACAAACTCCTTTTTGTTGTCGTATCCCCATTGTAAGTCATTTTTAACCGTGTCACCAGACCTCGGGAGGAGATCATCAGCGGCCGGACGAATATACCGGATAAAGTCGCGAAAGGCCGGCTGCTCAACATGAGCAAAGGAGAGGCTGCAAGCTACTGTGTATCGACAGTACAATTAGCGCAGAGTAGCTGGGTCTAGGGCATCTTCCTCTGCCGTCGCCTTGCGTTTCTTGGTGGAGGCAAGACTTTCATCGGCCAGGAAGGCAGTGATGTCTCCAAGGCGACTTTGCGTCACTTCCCGCATGGTCTCTTGCCTTCCAGAAACCATGATCTTGTGCTCCGTCCGCAAATGATTGACAATGGCGGACGACCCACCAGAGCAGTTGTATTTCTTCGCTCTTTTCTTGTCGAAGCAGGGTTGGCAATGCCACCATTTCGTTCCGTTGGAATCGACCCAAGCTGCCGGAGTACCCTTCCCTTCTTCGCTTCGACAGTACCGCCAGATGGGAGACGTCTTTTTGCGGGGCGCACTAGAGGGTGGCGAAGATGATGGTGATAATGCTGTATGAGCAAGAAGGTCGGAGTCAACCGTATGGCTGGTACTGCCAATAGCACTGGCAGTCTCGGAGTGATCCACGCTAGAGGACATGATTCAGCAAAGACGGCACGTAGACAATAAGGTGGCGATCACGGGAGTCTGGTAGAGCAGAATTGTTGAAGAGACCAGGTTGCTTGTGGCACCTTTGGTCTGTCGACCTCAAGGGTAGTGGGTGTAGATATAGGCTGTACAACTTCCTCCCAAGGCACTTGAGAGTCGATGACTACAAATATACAGGCCAAGCCGCAGGGGCTGAAATCAACCAACCGCTTCCAATCGTTGGATCCGGCCACCCATGCTTGGTAACCAGCCAATTCAGAAGTCCTAGAGATTGGTTTGGACTACAGGCTCCAAGTCGTTCTTGGATTCCGCCTTCAACTTCCCGGTTTGGCACTTATCAAGTCTGCTGGCCAATGATTGGCCACGGTAAAAAGTTAGGTTCGCTGCTGAATATGGACACTGTTTAAGACGATTGTGTCAGTAGCGTGATACCTACGTTACAATAGCTTAACACAGCTAAACTATTGTACCCGCTAACATGTCTTAGCGCCCTATTGGAAATTTCCCCAGCGCGCTAGACGCGACTTGATACGCGTTGAGCCTGGACGCACTAATAGTGGGACTGTTAGTCTGCGACCCTCGCACTGCACTAGTGGTCAGTCTGGTCAAGTTCACACTGGACCATCAGTGTGGTCTGAAGGCTTGCACTGAACCAGCAGTGTGGTCTGAAGGCTTGCACTGAACCAGCAGTGTAGTCCGAGAAACGTACACTGAACCAATAGTGCACGGACTATTAGTGTGCACTGCAGTGTGCACTAATAGTGCTCTTAATGGTGCGCACTATTAGGAGCGCTGGTCCAGTTGTTTAGGGACTTCGATATTAGCAAGAAACTCGGCTTCTTTACTGCTGATAACGCAGATTCTTGCGATACGGCAGTCAGGGCCATTCTTAAAGCGTTGAAGCCTCACTGAACTGAGTACCAAAGAGTCAAACTTGAAAGGCAGGTTCGAATCCGCTGCTTTGGCCACGTACTCAACCTCTCTGCCAAGGCCTTCCTCGAGGGAGCTTCGTCAGAAACCTTCGACTCTACCTATAATAAGGACAATCTTGATGTCGATACTGAACTGAGGCTTCTCAAAGAGTGGAG
This sequence comes from Dactylonectria macrodidyma, assembly GCA_020744425.1. Classification (NCBI taxonomy): domain Eukaryota; kingdom Fungi; phylum Ascomycota; class Sordariomycetes; order Hypocreales; family Nectriaceae; genus Dactylonectria; species Dactylonectria macrodidyma. The sequence continues at coordinate 243,949 of JAGMUV010000033.1, forward strand.
GAAGTATGGCCCAGTTGGCAAGCTTCACAACGCCGTCCATTTCATCCGCAGATCCTCTCAACGGAGAGACCAATTCCTTGCAATCACCACTGGTCGAATCCGCGCGGATGTATTGCAAGAGCTGGGGCTTTGGCTAATCGAAAAGGACGTGGTGGGCTTGATGGTGAAGGCAGACAATGATACGCGGTGGAATTCGATATACCTTATGATCCTTCGTGCTATCAAGCTTAAGGACATCATTGATACCCTCTGCAGGCTGAGCAGGACAGACGAGAAACCTGAAAAACGGATCCCTGAAGAAGATGTCTTGCAACACGAAGACTGGCTCGTCCTCACGGAAATCCTCGAAATCTTGAAGCCATATATCGAGTATACCAAATACTTTGAGGGCAGGGAACCCAGGTTTGCGGAGGTCATCTCAACAGTCTGTTGCTTGCAAGACCACCTCAAGGAAATGCAAAAACGCTATAATGAGGGCCTTGTTGGTACACCTTTCGAGACACCACAGATCGATCTAGAAGAGCCTTCCTTTGGGTCTTCCGATTCAGCTGAAAGCTGTATATTTGTTGCAGGTGACGAATCCCAGATGCCTCGGCGCTCGCAGAGGGAAATCAGACTTCCTACCCGCCTCCAAGACTTCGAAGTCGATATTTCCTCTCCAAGACAAGCCTCGTCTATTCCTCAGAGCCGATCCTCTCCGCCTGAGTCACCAAGAGCCACTGAGGAGCTCCAACTCGGCGATCTAAGCCTCCGATATATACAGCACTCGCTTGAATTTGCCTCTAAGAAGCTGGAAAAGTACAGGAATCTGATGGAGGAGACAGGGGTCTATTGGGCGGCAATGATTCTGCACCCAGCTCACAAGACACGGTTTATCGAAGTCTACTACCCCGAACGCAAGGAGGCCATTGTCAAGGACTTCAGGGCTTTGTTTGACGACTCATACGCGGATAGGGCAAGTGGGAGCTCAGCCAGTTCCTCAGAATGCCCAGGCAAAGAAGACGAAGACTCCGTGGATCACTAAGGGCAATTATTATCAGACCCAACAACCACGCTTGATCGACGAGATTGAGGACTACCTTTCAGAGCCTCCACGGCCATTGGCTGAGGAAGAGACTAATCAGGGAGGTGGGGAGGAAGCTGAGGACCTTATTTCGTGGTGGGTCAGCAGAAAGGGCAAGTGGCCAAGGCTGTATCGAATGGCAATAGACTTCTTGACTATTCCTGCCATGTCAAGCGAGTGTGAGAGGTGCTTCAGCGTTGCGAAGCTTCAGATCTCTTCTCAGAGGCATCGGCAACACTTTGCAACGATGAAGTCTTGTCAATGCCTCAAGAACTGGGCTAGGATGGGTATGTTCAATTGGAACCAGATGGGAGTTAGTAAAGCCTCTGGAGAGATCTCTGGAGGATAATCTGGGCCTAGGACTTGTCAAACACCACAAGTCAAGTCAAATCTACGTCAGAAACAAACAAATATAGCCTGAAAATAGGCCAAGTCGACAAGTCTGGGGTGCCGACTTGACTTACTTGGCTTGTTAGGAACGCTGGTTCGAACTCCACCCGATATCGCGCGATAAGCAGTTCAATATAATCACGCAGCTGAAGCGCGCGTCGGATCATGTATAATTGCGAAAGCCATCGAGCATCGTTGTCCAAAACAACGTCCAAAGGTTTCTTAGTCTTGACTTTAGGGTCAGGCGACTGGTCGAAGGCGGTCTGCTGGAGCTCTCGAAGCAGGTACGTCAGCTTGTCAGATCTGTGGATAAATACCACAACATTGTGCAATTTGCCCACTGGACCCCTTTTCTGCCAAAGCAAATGCTCGGCTTCTGATAAAGGCGCCTGTCCAGATAGCTGCCGTTCGAACGCGTCGGCTTTGTGGCCGAACAGTATGCTTTTGGCCGAGAGGTTCAGAGTGTGGCCAAAACAGCGCCCTCGCCTAGCCTTGCCAACGAAGCCCAGCTCTCCTCCAATTATCTCCATAGCGGTATCGTTATTTTCCGCGTTATCCAACGTGAAATATCCAATCGGGAGTTAGCATTGCCGGGGGAATGTTATCGCATCCGTCGTCCTACTCGCTCTGGACGGGGTAGAGCTTAGGTCAGTTCTTGCTGAACGATTCGTGTGGGCCTCCACAGGGAATGCACTTCACTATCTCCTCGCCGCAGTTGTCGTGCCGGTGTCCCTCCTTAGCGCACCTGGCACATCTCTGGCGGTTTTTGCATCTGAAGGCCTTGTGCCCGACCTCCTGACAGTTGTAGCATTGCTCCGGCCGTGGCCGTCGCTCAAATACTCCGGTGTAACCTGACTATCCGCCAGCGCCACCGATGGTCGCCTTCAACGCCGAATTCGACGTTGAGGGCCTCCTCTTCTGGTCGGGCTGGATGATAAACCCCAATTCCCTCCATTACAATGATTCGCCGCAATCGATGGCCATGGAACATGCCTCACCATTCGCGCCGTCCTGGAATGAGATGCCCGCGAGCCAAACCCTCGACGATGGTTTTGAATGGTTGACTGGGTTCGAGCATCAGATGTTCCTCCACACGAACGAAAAACTGGTGGACGGATCTAGTCCGTGTGCCATCAGCCCGACGAGCCAGAGCGGGATAAGCGATGTTATGTTGGATGGCTCGAACCGCCCCACGCCGGCTGGGGACTTGGTGCCAGGAAGTTCGGTGTCAAGACGCGGCTGCAGGAAGAGCCAAAACTGGTACCACACAGACCTAAACGACACGTTTGAGGCGCTTCACAACTGTCTTCCTTCGCTCTCTTTAGAACCCCATCAGCAGGAAATGGAAGATTGATGACGGTTGGAGGGGATGGCCCAAAACGCGAACCAGGATGACGTGCTGAGCTGGATTGTGGACTTCAGGGTGGTCGATATATGCCTCGCAATGTGTCCGCCGGAGAACAAAAACCGGTTGGCGGAATTCCTCTGCGACTGCGGGCTTGCCTCCATCGATGGAAATGTTTACGAGACCTGTGCCTTAGAGTGAAACATGATTAACATGACGGATAAGGGGGGGAAACCGCTGCAGCCGGATGCCATTGATCAGGGCTATCATCCAAACTCCAAGGCCGGCAACCAGAGCCTTGATGCCTAGAGGCAGCCCGGTTCTGAGGCTGCCTGCGGCCTGGTCATGTCTCGATCAGCGCCTCAGACGGCTAATCCACAGTCTCTCGTACAAAGTAGCCGTCCCGCTTCATCTTCCAGCCTCGGAGGCCATGTAGTTGGACATACTGCATCGCCATGCTCCAGGCCTCTTCGGTAGCGGCATCGCCGCTCTCAAAAAACTTGGAGACTTTTCAAGCCTAGTTCCGCATCCGGGCCGAAGACCTCGCGCATGATCAACGAGTATGCAGTGTCGCACTCGAGCCACAGGTCGGCAATGTCGATGTGGGCAAGTTTGCCGCTGGGCCAGGGGTCCAGTGCTCTGGGCATGATCTGTATGTAGAGGTGTTCGACGGGTGGGCAGTACGGGATCACGACGTCCCGAATGTGACGGGAGAGCGGGAACGTACCGATGTAGGAGAACGAGCGGAGTGTCTTCTGAAGGCCGGTGAAGGACGGGTCTTTGGGGCTTAGAATGACAGGTAAGAGAGTTGGCAGCGAGTAGTGGAAGAAGTCGTAAGTTGAGTACACAGGGACGAATGATCCTTCATTGACGAGCAACGAAGTCCAATCTCGAATGCTGAATAAATCACTAGGAGTCGGGCTTCCAGCTATACCCTAGTCGTGGGACGGCAAGAGGCCAAGGACGCTGACTAAATTGCCAGGGTGTGCAACGGAACGGGGTGTACGTGAAAGTGACAAGACATGATAGTGGCTATTGAACGCCAACTCGCTTGTCAAATCTACACTCCGACTCAAAAGCGAAGAAATGATATCCGCGGAGCCGATTAAGGTGATTCGAAGCGGATCAAGCTCCCCGAATATGGTTTGCCACAACCAATTATTATCCCAAAGTTGCTGTGGAGATGCATTTGCTTCTCTTGCACTCAACCCGTCCGCGGAAACGGGACGCTGGGTCGATGAAAACTTTGGCGATTCGGTAGAGACGACAGACCAGAGGAGATCCCAAGACGTTGGTGGCTGAGGGGGGCAGTCGTCCGGCGGCAAGAGACCCCAGAACTGGCCGTCGGGGTATCTGAAGCCTCCCGCTTCCTTCGGGGGATCCATGAGGATGGTGAAACTCTCCACAACCCTTGACAGACCATTGTGCTTCACAAAGTCTAGGATTTGGATCTGAGAGGCGATGTCACCACTTTTTGGTTTGTAGAATCGCTGGAAGGACCAAACGACATAGCGGAAGAGGAACTGCAAGACCGACTGTCTCCATAGGCGGCACACGAGGGAAGCGTTCTTGATAGGAGCGTCGGTTCGGGCATCGATAGGCCGAGCGATTTTAACCGTGTCTTCACGAAGCCTTTCTTGAAGATTTGACGGCGAGTGGAGGAAGCTGAAAATCTGAACAAGGAGCTCGTTCGGAAGGCGTTGGATCAATGGTGAGGGTGGCACTGGTGACGGCACCGAAGCTGACTCCATTTGGAGCGACGACAGAGTGGCGCTCACCTCCGAATCGAATCTCGTTCGAGGACCGCTGAGTCGATCGAGGCTGCAAATTTCCCGACCGCCTTAAAGACAAATCATATGAGTCTTCGGGTTGGAGGATGCGAGTATCAACGGAGCCGATGAAGTCAGCCGTTGGTATGAAGCCGCGAAGCAAAGGGTCAAAGGACCTGAGGGAGCCTAAAATCATGTATGCATTAGTAGGGAACCGCTGTCTACAAGGGCCGGCCAAGCAAATGTAGATTGAGGTTAGAGGGAGAACTGGGGACAACTGGCCAGCGTCGATTGATGCTGGCGAAGTGGGGCACCACGGGCCAGTATTGATCCGAGGTGCTTCGGGTTTGCGCCAAAAATCCATCTAAACTCCGAAACTGGAGCCGCTGATGCTCTCTCGTATTGATTGTCAGCAGCCAAAGCAGCCCGTTTGGACAAGGCCTGCATCGGCACTCACCCTATTCGAGGGACGGGTAATGCACTACGGAGATCCGCCGAAACCTGCCGGTCGCCGCTCGCAAACTAATGCAAACGTTTGTATGCGCTGGTACCCGAGCGGAGGACGCTGGCATTTCACCATTCCTCCAGCTTTTCTCTGTCGAGGGTCAGCCATGGTGCCTAATCTCCACTGAACAAGGCAGTACCGCTGACGTCGAAGGCGCTGGCCGCCTGTGTCTTGTAGTACGGAGAGAACACATGCGCAAACCGAATTCTATTATTCGATTTCATCATGGATCCCACTCAGGCGAATGCTGTCTGCTTTGCAATTTTTTGCCCGACTGATCGGATTGTCTGCAGGTATTCTCATTCTATCAGGGCAAGAAGTCGACATACACTCTGGGGCTACCAGTTCGGACACTCCCGAGCGTGCCATCTTTCCTCAGCGCTGCGTAAAATGGGACCTTACCTGGCCAGACGGAGTGCTTCCACGCCCACGTCTTTAACGGAACCGCCGTGGCGCGACAGGCAGGACAGCGGGCCAGGTGCTCATGGCGCCCATGGAATTCACGGCGCCATTTCTTGGGCGGCGGAGAGTACGTGCGACAACCACAACAAGGAAAGGAAACAGCGCATGGAAATGTCTCTAGGTCTCCGTGATACGGGCGCGAAGACACACGTCACGCTCTGAAGGTGCGTTCCAGCCTCAGAAGGCGTCTCCCCGCTCGTGTCGGAGTAGTGTCTTGGCGAGTCTTTTCGTCTCTGCGGGCTAGTTTGGAACGGGCACCCATCAACGCAACTTCACGTCTTGATGTTCGCCACAATCGCGGGCTCCTGCAAGTTCACGAACATACGTAGGTGGATTGTACCTATGAAGTTCCTTCCAAAAGCATAAAAAGACTTTCTGCCTCCTCGCTTCCTAGCTGCACCACCCCGCTTTTCTCCCTGTATTTCCTGCCCCATTTGGGCTCCTTGAGAATGCTTCAAGCCTTCACCATTCCTTGGAGCAATCCAGCTTGCACCCTCAGGCCTCTACACCAACCAGCTAGTCATCTTGAAAGGTTGGTCTGCTGACTGGGTCACATAACTTCATCTTGTCCTCTCTGGCCTCCTTGGTCGTTGGTGACGATTTCTCCGACTCTTGCAGCTGCTGCGGGGTAATAATCCACACCCGGGGGGTGGGATGTTTACGTTCGCGCTCCACCATCATTTTCTCACCTCAACTGCTAAAGAAAGCATGGTGCTCGTTCGACTGGCTCGTTGAGACCTGGTGGGATCTAGAAGAATTTGATGACATTGCATCGGGATTCCGAACCATCCTCTCCGTCTGCGCAACCGAGAGACGGATGGCTGACTAAAAGTCCATCTTTTTTGCTATCTTTTGACGAGCGGGACCTGTTTCCTTCATCGAGGTCTTCGGCCATGAACCTACGGTCGCACATTACCACATGGGTGACAAAACCATGTACGAAAATGACTGGAGCTATTTCGCACATAGGCTTTCGGCGTTTTTATATGGGGCTACAGTATTGATATGATAGCGCACTGTTCCCAATGTAGCGGGGCTGATGCCATAGCAAGCGGTGCTGATGCCATTCCATCGGCGCCGAAGCTCCGATAATGCCGGTTCAGAGGGGCCGGGATATTGCAGCTGGAAGCCTTGGAAGGAGGTATGAACTCCGACCTCTACCACGATCTCGAACCCCTGGTCTGCGTCTCGCACAATGCCAAGGCCCCGTAAGGACTTGGAGCGCGTCAAGGACTGGATCCTCGAGCAGCGGCGAGAAGGACTATCTATTGACACTATGTGCCCCTCTCCGCGACGATGGGCACATACTCGACGTCAGAACCCTGAAAAGGAGGTTAGCGGAATGGGGTGCCCAGGAGTACTCCCCCCTTCACTCAAAGATTGATACCAACACCTTCGTCGAGCTGATTAAAGGCTACTTCTACCGATACGGATATAGCGACACTTCCACCGTCCGTGATCTCAAGCGACGCGGCATCGAGATCTCCGAGCGGACTGTACAGGAGTATCGTCTGAAGCATGGCATGAAGCGGCGCTTCCGAGATCTGGCTGAACGGCAGGAGGCTATTCAAAAAGCAAGAGAGTTCCTCTTCCAAGACGACCGTCAGTCTTCAAGCATCAGAGGATTTGGCAGGGGGTATCTATACCACTACGTCCGCATCCGTGCCGGCGTCCTTGTCGGCCAGAATACCTTATATCGCGAGTACCAAACGAACCCTGAGTGGAAGAAGCGGGCCGAACAAAGACGCCTTGCTGATTGGAAGCACCGGAAGAACTTCCAGGTTCCTGGGCCTAACTTCATGTGGTCTCTCGATGGATACGAGAAGCTCAAGAACTTCGGCTTCTCTATCTACGCCTGTGTCGACACGTACTCGAGAGCCATCATCTGGATATATGTCGGCAGGGGGGAACATGACTGCGTTGAGTTCACTCAAACAGTTTCTACGGACTGTGTCGTACTCAGGGTTCCGCCCCCTTTTCACCCGCTCGGATCATGGTATCGAGACTCCTCTTTGGGCCGGAGCCCAGGCGATTCTCGCCGACCTTGATCAGACAGAGTTTCGGTATACCACCGAGGATAACGACCAACGAGTCCACAGGCAGGGAGCGAGACTGAGCTCCTGTCATATCTGGGGCCCAAGCACATCGAACCAACGGATCGAGTCTTGGTGGGAAAAGCTACTCAAAGGTGTCAGTCAGCGCTGGATCGCGTTCTCACACGAGCTGATTGATAGCGGCCTCTTCCAACCAAACCGTCTTGCTCACCAGATCGCGGTATATGCTCTCTATGGACCCATGATCCGCCAAGAGGTTGCGGACTTCACGGAGATGTGGAACGGTCATCGCATCCAGCCACAGAAGAATAGGGAGCATCTCGTCGCCGGGATCCCGATGGATCTGTATAATACAAGCGAAGTGGAGAACTGGGCAGTCCACCTAGGGCCTGCGGCTCGAGACGGGCTTGCCCAGATGATGGCTGCTGTCGATTCTATCGATATAGACGATCTTCTTGACCCAACAACAACGGACTGGTGTGATCAACAGCTTCGGGATCTTCAGTTTGATGGTCAGCTAGATGGGGAGCTTGATCATAAGCGACCACACCTCGCGATCTACTTACGGCTTAGAGACAAGATTCAGGTTCATCTCGAGTGCGGGGCAAGTCCGGTGCTGAGCGTCCCAGAGAGTCCAGTTGGAGGGCAAGAGAGATTCGTACGTAAAAAAGTACTCCATCGCACTCAAAAGCTAGCTAACAATGCTTTAGCTTCAGCTCCTCGAGCAGAACTACCTTGAGCCTATTAACAATGGCCTCTCCGGGACTGAGCTACCTGGCGATATTATCAATAGTGTGGACGAGCTAATGGGGGACCTGGGTCACCTTGAGCTAGAGTAACTACTATTTCCTCGTCTGTTTACGAGGATGCCGACTACTTGGCCTCCTCGTATCAACTCCTCGGGTTCCAGCAGCGGGACCATGGGCAGTGAAGGCAGGGCCAGCCGAGAGCTCCTTATCCTCTGCCTCTACCGAGAGTGCTGAGCTTATAGAGTCTCGAGCTCGTTTCTGACCCGCGCGGGTCTCGTCCACGTCGCTAGTAATAACCTCGATCTGGTCTTCTGCGCTAGCTCTCGAAGGAGGTAGAACTGGGCTCAGAGAGGGGCTCAAGGAGGGCGAGTTGAACTCGCTCCCGATTAACAAGGCTGGCTGCACCTTCACCTCGGTCTTGACTAACTCTTTCTTGATTCCCTTCTCCTTTTTGAACGGCTTTACGGCTGACCTCGGTGTCTTGATATGACGAGGGGCCGGGACTTGTGGTCGAGGAGGCAATGGCTCATAGAAAACAAGGAAAAGGAGATATCTGCCCTCTGTTTTACTGAAACGAAAAGGGCAGTCCTCGCCGAAAAGCTCTGCGACTGTCTGTCTCTCCCAGTCGAGGTCGCTCAGCTCCGTGATGCCCTCTTTATGTTGAAATGAGAAGATTCAAGTTGCTTAATTCATGCTAAATAAATAGTAGGAGACCTACTATTTATGTACAGGCACGACCTCTGTGGAATGTTCCACCTTCTTCCACACCTTTGCCACCGACTTGGTCGCCTCACACTTGTGATCTCCAACACTTTAATATGGGCGTTCTGAACGAGTCTCTTGTCGAATTGAAGAACAGAAGAGAGGGCAGGCTTGTCCTTGAACTGAGGGAAGAAGATGCTGTCGAACCAGAAGTTGACAGGTAAAGATGGTTCCTCGTCGACGAAGGGGCGCAAAGCGACCTTCAGCAGCTCTCTAGCCAAAGACCACTGGGGCTCCTCGTCTTCGTCTAGTATTTCCCATGGGTCAGGCCTCGCAAGGAAGACGGTGAGGCGCATCGAGATCTTCCGTCTGCTCTTGTTTTGGCTCTGTTTAGCCACAGCCTCACTAAGTTGCGACGAACTCGCCTTCATGCCCCTCGCGATCCGACTCTGGGTAAGTTTGGCATCTCGATACACGGCGGAGGGCCACGATGCTGCGAGGATACGGCCAGGGCCGTCTCCAGAGCCGGTGAAGATTGTCTGTGAGGGCGTGGAACGATCAGAGGCTGTTAGGTCGATAGACTGTATAGCGGAGGAGGTGGAAGCTGTCTCAACGTCTCGAAACGGGACTGGCGAACTGTCGAGGATGGAGATACTCGTGGGCCAACGTCTCCCGCAATATGGACACAGATTCGACCCTGGGTAGCTATCGCGGATGAAATCGTGGCTCCGTTGGAACGATTAGGGGCCACGGTCTTCGGAACATCGGGACATGTCTGCGATAGGACGTGATCGGGCATATCTACGTAGAAGACAAGGTCAGTCGCACAATCTCATGATGGATAGACTCGAGGTTGCTTAGGGAATGGATGGGGATAGCCTATAATAGCTATGGGGTGGCGATGGGCTGGGTATTGACGCTGGTGTGGATCTGTGAGTGGAAGAATTGTGACGCGTCACTAGGAATTATCACGACATATTCCCTGGTGGAAATGCCATCTAAATGAAGAGATACCTTCCGGATAGTGTGCGGTACTGTAGTCTTGCAAGGGCCCACAAAATTACTAAGTATTTCCACATGGTTGAGGCTTCCCAAAAGGGTTTTGTCACCCATGTGGTAATGTGCGACCGTATGAACCGCTTCAGTGACCACCACCACCACAGTCTACGGGGCTACTCGCACGGCGCAGGCTGCATCATGCTCCCTGTGAAATGCAGCTGGGTGAGTTGGCCCAGGCGACCAGGCAAGCCACGTCACATCACAGCGCATCCACAGCCAATGATTTCCACCCATTGTGCAGCTTTTCCTCTCTTCCAATGAAAAAGCTGCTTCTGTAGGCTTGAAAGCCTGACTGCTGACTGGTGTTTTCCACCACCTTCCAATGTGGTCTGCGTTGACGTTGGGGCCGTTGAGAGACCCGACTTTCCTCTGTAGGGTCCTGCTGATCGTTTCCCGCGGTTTGGTGATCTACAGCGACGAGGCTGAGGGAACTATTGATTGTCGGCAGCCAAAACAGCACTTTTGGACAAGGCCTGCATCGGCACTCACCCTGTTCGAGGGGCCGGTAGTGAATTATTGGGACTCCGCCGATATCTGCACCCCACGCGAGCGGAGTGCGCTGGGGTTTCGCCATTCCCGTCAAGACACATGCCGCTCTGAAGTTGCGTTCCAGTCTCAGAGGCGCGCATCGCCCCGCCCGGGTCGGGATTGCACCCATCTCGTCAGACCCAACGTGAGGTCGCATTGCGAGTGGACACACCTGCACCTAACACACACCGGCGCGTCCAGTCCCAAACGCCGTTGGCGTGCCGCGGTGAGGTTTCCGCAATATGTAAAGCTGCCAAGCATGCCTCCCCTTTGCCAGGTTGACACCTTTCAACAGTCAAAAATGTTGCTTCTGGATCTGCCCAATGAATTATTACTTCATCTCGCTGAATCCTTAGAATTGGAGAGAGACATCAGCGCACTTGCGCGAACGAATGGACGCCTGCACAATTTACTCTCTGGCTACCTTTATGAAAACAACGTCAAACACCACGGTAGCTCGGCGTTGATCTGGGCGGCATACCACGGGCGGATCGGGACGGCTCAAAGGCTGTTGGATAAAGGAGCCGATGTCAACGTTCAAGTTTGCCCGGCTATTGGATATACAAGATACCCTACAAGATGCCCTAATCTGAGCTACGAGTCCGCTCAGACAACATACGAAGGGCGGACTCCACTGTTGTGGGCGGCAGAGAAAGGGCACGAGGCGTTGGTCAAGCTGCTGCTCCAGAATGGTGTCGATGTCAACGTGATGGACCAAAACGAACAGACGGCGCTGCAACTGGCGGTGGATGCAGGACACAGGGAGGTGGCACGGATGCTGGTCGCGAACGGGGCTGATATGAACGCGAGTGACAATGCTGACTGGCCGGCGGTGGGTCTGGGACATCAGTGGCGGGAAGAATTAGTTGAAGTCCGAATCTCTGCTGGTTTAGGAAGACCATCACCACCACCACCTACACACAGCAAGTGTATGGTGATGTAGGACAACATATACCAATATATGGAAGTTGAAAGGAATGTCCTCCCTCAGAGATGATCTGTAACTCAATAATGGGGGCAATCAGTTCACAAGTCGCAAGCACTGCCACATCCGAAGCTGTATTTCCTTGTACCTAGGATCCTTACACCCTATCAATTTACCACGTTGCTCGGTGCGCTCCATTTCTTCTAAGTGAGAGTCGTCGAATATACAGGCGGCTCCGCTCGGGCCCTAAGCTTGATGTGGTCGCGCTTGACGGTCTCTCTCTTGTCGCGCAGAGCTACTGACAGGTCAGTGACCTCCATCCTTGTCTGGGTGGTCTGCTCATGGCAGAGGATTTCGACTAGTTGGGCACGCTTTGGTATATCCAGGTCGATGATGGGGTCGGCATGTACTTCTCGCCTTGCTTGCCTCTCAATAGCCCAGGTGGGGCGGTGGTAGAAGGCCATAATCCTAGCAAGACAGAAGTGAAGGCACTGCACTCTGGAACGTTGTCGTGCATTGGGTCATATGTGTCAAAAAACCACGTATCCCGCAGGCCCACCCGCTCCCACAACGCAATACTCTGCGTCTTGCTTACTATCCAGCCCCTCTACCCAGCTCTTCTTCTAATCCTTTCCGTCCACGATACCAGCATCGTACTGTCTATCTGCTACTTCCCTCTGTCGGCTCATCCCATCGTCGGTGGCAGCGAGACCAACGAAGCCAGCGAGGGCGAGGATGGCGGTGTTGGCGAACATCTTGAAGTTGAGGGGTTGGGGGTTTTGGTTTGAGTTGATGGAAGTGAACGGGTCCGGGAAGGCAAAAGAGTGCGAGGAGGGCAAAAAGCGATGAACTGGAAGCGAGTGACTGGAGCGACGGTGTTGGAACGAGTGTAGGTTGCGAGGTGAAGCTTATGGTTAGAAAGTTTATGTCCATTTGTGGTAGACGATGGCCTCTTTTATCCTCTGTCCCTCTCCCTTCGCGTCCAAACAACCCGGCGGCTCATCTCCCTGGCCATTCGTCAATCGAGACATGTCCCACCTTGCGTGTCTACCGATTCCCACCTCTTCAGCCAGCCAAGAATGATTAACAAACCGGTCAGCATCCCAGTCCATTCCGTCCCCACACAGCGAGATGAGGCTTCGTTCCAAGGGAGGCGGGCCAGACCGATATACCATGCGGTATGGCAGCCTATAGGGGTCACTGTTGCAAAACCCCCAAAAGCACTACCCAAGACACAAATTGGGCCTAGCCGACGAACATCCCACCCCACAGTACATGGAGCCATGTACCTCACTGTATAATTTCTTGGATTTTTGGCGCTGGGGCTGCTGCAACGACAGTGAGAGGGACGCAGCGGACCAGCAGGGAGCAGTTCAGCACATTCAGGCATTATCGGGATCGAATTCACGTACTAAATCTTCCAAGCAAAGCTAGACCACTGTATTCTACAGAGGCAACCTGCCTCTGAGTCCTCCGCTGCAGAGTTGTTGAGGTTCTAGTCTCCAAGCTCACGAGGGCGGTTGATGTTGCCCGCTTAGAGCGAGTGCGTTCCTTTGTAGACTGTCAGGTGCTGCCTTTATAGTTCTGTACATAACAATGTAACCTTTTGTCATGGCAGATGAGGATCGCTAGAACTGGTCGGGTATATAACCGCTGTATGATAGATAATTAAGTACATGTGGCTAAAAATGTTAGTAATAGTATCCGTCAAATTGATGAAATTCTCAGACAAACATATTTCAATACACAAATATTTCAAATCCTAAGGCCCCTAACATGTAAATAAAACCCCATTGCCGCCAGGCAAGAGTGTGAAAGGCTTCTAGCGGGTTGATTCAACTGACTAGTCCCTATGCTGTTTACTTTCAAGATGAGGAGAGAAGGAGGGAAAGAAGAAAGAAAGACTGCAGTTATTCTGCCGGCTCAGGGTTTTGTGCCTCCCCCCACTTTGTGCTGCTGGCGTAGCCACAGCAACAGGGTCCTGACCCGTTACAAAGAGCTGTTACGGGTCGCTATCTCGCTCGCTCGTTCATTTAAAGTTTACGAAATGGCATTCCCGCCATAGTCTGTGGCCAGCCTCTCGGGTAGCCAACGTCGACACCGCACTTGTCCACTGCTGGCTTATCGCGTTTTGCTCGCACACAGGAAATAGCTGCTACCAAAATGGAGGAGTCAAAAGTCTGAATTTCTCCGAGTTTAACTTGACTCCATCAAGAAGCAAAAGCTTCAGGCCTTGAGAATGGCGTAGTATGCATATTCCGAAGCTTGTGGAAGTTAGGCAATCCTAGTGGTTGTAGGATTTGGATTGCAATAACCACAAATAAAAATCGCCTGATTAAAGCGCTGAGTCACTCGCTCAAGGTTGTTAATAAAAAGATGAACAGGCTTGTGCAGACCGACTCCCAGATATTGCGTGATGCAGATTAGGGCGCTGGGTGGTTATCCGCATGAGGGTGCATCGTCACAGTCCTGGAAAGCGGCCTGCTGGGAGGGACTCAGAAGCGCTCCGAGCGAGTCCGCAGCTGGTCCGTAGTACCTGCTTCACCATGACGCGGGGTATCGAAATGCCCACGACGGTGGGGCGCAAAATGACAGGGGAGTTTTGCAACAGTGTGCCCTATAGGCCTCCATAGGCGCTAGCAGCAGCCACAAAAAAGCAAGGAAACCAGGCTTGAAACCCCTCACACGTAAATCACCTAGAGAGGGATTTTCTTCAATTTCTCTTCAATTTCTGACATTCCTAGCTATGGCCCCCAATACAGATATCGCAACCCGTGCCTTTGTGGTTTCTCTTAAGGCTCCCTGCAACGGGAAGACTACCGCTGAGGTGGTTGCTATCACAGGACTCCCAAAAAGCACTATTAACGACATCTACGCACGAGCAATTGCGCGAGGGTTTGATCCAAACCAACGACCTATTATTATTCGAAATTGCTACCTTGAAGATGCACCCCGTAGCGGCCGCCCAATAAAGCAAACGGAAGAGGCGAAGAAGGCAGTCTTCGCGAAGGTGCGCCGCGACCGATACGGCCGGGAGAAAACATGTGCTGATATTGCTGGGGACCTTAGCTTAGAAGGCCTCGAGCTCTCGGCTATGACAGTTTGGAGGATCCTCAAGGCTGCTGGCTTCCGCAAGACCAAGCCGACGAGGAAGCCTGGATTGACGAAAAAGATGAGGAAGGAACGCCTTGACTGGTGTTTGGCTCATAAGAATTGGACCCTTGAAGATTGGAAGAACGTCATTTGGTCTGATGAGACTTCTGTTATCTTGCTCCATCGCCGAGGGAGCTATCGTGTGTGGCGACGAGCTGACGAGCGGTTCTTACGAAGCTGTATTCGCGAGAGGTGGAAAGGAGCATCTGAGTTTATGTTCTGGGGGGCTTTTTCCTATGATAAAAAGGGCCCTTGCCACTGCTGGGGCCCTGAGACCGCTGCTGAAAGGAAAGAAGCTAAAGAGAAGATTGATAAGCTGAATGAGGAGCTTGAGCCTTGTTTTCGAGAAGACTGGGAGCTTAATACGGGGATTAGAAGGTTGAACTTACGGCAGCTGCCCGGCAAGAAGCCTGAATGGAAGTGGAAGAAAGAGACGGGCAAGCTGACGAGAGGGTCAGGGAAAGGCATTGACTGGTGGCGATATCAGCAGACGATTTTGATCCCTCTGATGATTCCATTCGCAAAGGAATGCCTAAAGAGCCGGCCTAAGACTATGGTCCAAGAAGATAAGGCCCCTGCACACGCTCATCACGATCAACAGCGTATATATGACTTCCATCAGGTCCAGCGGCTTCTTTGGTGTGGGAATTCGCCGGATCTGAATGCGATAGAGCCCTGTTGGCCATATTTAAAGAGGGCAACTACGAAAAAGGGTGCTCCTAAGACCCGGGCAGAGGCTATACGGACTTGGAAGGCAGCTTGGAAGGAGCTTCCGCAAGAGAAGATCCAAGCCTGGATAGAAAGAATCCCTACACATGTGAAGAAAATTATTGACTTAGAAGGAGGAAATGAGTATAAGGAAGGCCGGGAATAGCTTCATAGTAATTCATATACGTAATTCCCCCTATCCACTTTTTTCCTTTTCTGGATTGTGGCGTATTTTAGCGTGGCCGAGAACTTTTGAGAGGTGCCTCCGTAAAGACCGAGTTTTTCCTATTCAGATCCTAGCCCAGAGACGGCGTCTCTTAACCCCTTGCTTAGCGCATTAATCCCTGTCATTTGATTGTCCCGACCTGACTGTCCCGAGCCATTCCATTCGACGTGCCAGATGCGCGACGCGTAACGCGTCTTAGCGAGAGTTTTGGCGGCCTCCGTTCGAACTTCAACTTGCCCTCCCGTCTAGACTCAGCATCTCTTTTTGCATATAGCAACGCTCCCTACACGTACGCACAACGGAAAATTTCCGGCAGTACACACCACCATGCCGGCCCCGTCCTTCTCCTCCACGCCGTCATCGTCGCGTTCAGCAGACCAATTTACGGAGCTCTCAATCCAACCATCAATCGAGTCCTCCGCCAAGAAATCGACCACGCCTTCAACTGGGCCCTTGTCATCTCCTTCATCTGTCGGAGCTCCGAGACCTCTTGCCGATGGTGCCTTCCCAATTCGCTGGGGTGCTCTCCAGTACAACAACAAACGTCTAAGCGATGCGCACTACTATATGAAGCACAAGCGTACAACCGGCAAGACAAAGAAGTCCTGGATTTGGGACCACGGTGCCAATATCGAGTCAGAAAATGAGCAGTACTGGCTTTGTCGGAGATGCCATGAGACTGGCAGCGACTGTTCTACAATATTTAAATACAACGGAAATAGTGCGATCGCCTACCATTTAAAGCACAAACACGGCATTTCTGAGGACGGCGAAGTTCCTCAGCATATCCGGGTTTCCAACCCATGGGATCGAAGTAAGAAGGCTAATAGCTTTGGTCCACTACGGACTCCTATTGCTGGGGAAGGCTACAGGCAGCAGTATCTGGACTGGGTTGTTGCTCACGACGTGAGCTTTCGAAGCGCAACTGCCGGAGATACGTGTGACTTGCTCTCGTATGGGAGGCCTGAGTTAGAGCGGCTTCTCCCGACGTCCGCGACGACGCTGAGCAGTTGGATAATGGCTGCATTTGAGACACGCAGGGAGAGTTTGAAGGCTGAGTTGAAGGAATGTAGGAGTGCGGTCCACCTAAGCTGCGACTTATGGACGTCAACTAGTGGGATGAGCCTCTGCGGCGTAGTTGCGCACTTTGTAGGTACGTATATATATGTGATGCCCTTTACTATTCAGACGTTTTATTATATAAGGCTTAATCCAACTTTTAACCTCCGCTTACTAGGCGTGGACTACACCAATCATCAAGCTCTTCTCGGCCTCCCGCGGCTATATGGTTCTCACTCAGGCGAAAATATAGCAAATTGCCTTATTAGCGTAGTTACGCAGTACGATCTCGAGCCGAAGCTTGGTTGTTTCATGATGGATAACGCCCAGGATAACGATCGCGCCGTGTTACAACTAGCTACGCGATTTGGTTTCGATCCGGACTGGAGACGACTCCGCTGTTCTGGCCACGTTATCAACCTCGTTGTCAAGGCAATTCTCTATGGCAAAGGTGTGAGTAAGGCCGAACGACAGCTCCAGTGTTGTAACGACCAAGAATCCTTCTCGATCTGGCGGCAACGAGGCGTTATCGGCAAAGTTCATAATATTGTTCGCTACATTACACGCTCAGATCAGCGCCGACAGCATTTCGAGACTCTACAAGCCGAGGCCCTGCAAGATGATGAGCTTTTCAGCCTACAG
Source organism: Dactylonectria macrodidyma (assembly GCA_020744425.1). Lineage (NCBI taxonomy): Eukaryota > Fungi > Ascomycota > Sordariomycetes > Hypocreales > Nectriaceae > Dactylonectria > Dactylonectria macrodidyma. The sequence continues at coordinate 261,288 of JAGMUV010000033.1, forward strand.
CTTATCAAGGACGGCGGGATCCGGTGGAATTCAACTTTCTCTATGCTTGAGCGCGCGCTTAAGCTTAGGAATGCAATTGAGTTGTTTTGTGCACAGTGGGAGAGGGACGCAGATTATGATTTGAGCCAGGACTTCCTCAAGAGAAGCGATTGGGAGGAAATCCAGAGATTTGTCGCTCTGCTAAAGCCCTTTAAAGACGCTACCCTCGAGCTGGAAGGCCATGCTATACACGGCAACTACGGCGCTCTTTGGCAGGCGTTGGAGATGATGGACATCCTTGACGGCTTACTGCAGGAAGAAAAAGCTGCAGTTGCTGCAGACCCTAGGTCCTATTCTAACTACTATGTTGCAGGACTCGATGCTGGCTACACGAAGCTTATGAAATATTTCGACTTGACAGCAAAGACACCGTACTACCGTGCCGCGATTTGTCTCGTCCCAAGCTTCAAGCTGCTTTACTTTAAGGATAAGTGGCGATCACACGAGATCTGGGTGGACACTGTTGAGCCAGACGTCCGCCAGTTATACAACGAGTATGCAACAAAATACAGCATTACGGAGCCAGCTTCTCCTCCGCAGCAAACTGAGCAACCTCAGCAAACGCCAGAGCTGGGCCGCTTCAAACTACATAGAAGGCTTGACCGCAGCGTTGATGTGGATAGCAATAGCGACAGGCGAAAGAGGCGCAGAATGGTCGACGAATTTGAGCGCTACCTCTATGATGAAGACGTTGTTGAACCCTTTGTCGAAGAGCCGCTGACTTGGTGGCGCGAGCGCGAGAAGTCCTATCCGATCCTTACCCAAATGGCTTTCGATCTTTTCTCTATCCCAGCTATGAGCGCCGAATGCGAACGTGTCTTCAGTCAGTCCAAACGCCTAATCACCGACGAACGCAATCGGCTTGGATCTGTCACAATTGAAGCGAACGAATGTCTCAAGAACTGGTTACGCCGCGGCCATGAGCAGCGGCGGCGGAGGGATATGCTAGCAGGATAGGTATGGGCTAGCTGGATTAGTGCTCACAGTGACGGCGGTATGACTGATGCTGTGTTAACAGAGGCTAGACCGGCAGAGTTGTACCTGTGGGAGCTTGATAGCGGCGCTTTGCATACTGAGGCTCGATAGGCGGATTTTTTTTATAGATTGGACATTGTTCTTTATCAGAAGTTGAGAGAAAGATAAAACCTGAATGAAACATGGGAATATATTGCTTGCAAAGCTTAATTTAGTGTAAATCCCCTTTAGCACCAACGAGTTTCTATCATGGGTTACCTATTTAGGAAATTCCAACCGTTACCAGTTAGTTAACGTTTGACAAGCCGTTAACGGCTTATTTTCAACCGTTAGGGACGTTACAAAGTTGGAAATCCAACCGTTAGGTACGTTACAACCTCCATTTTCCCCGTTACCTGACTATTGGACACACTGGGCTGATCTCTTGCGCTCGTTTCGGGGTACTGGGTGTGATTCGAGATTTTCAGTGTACTCCGTGAGCTCGGAGACGCTGAATTCATCGTCTGAGGCCATATTAGCCTTCGTCACTGAGCTAGGTTGGCTGGCGGTGGTGGACATGATCAAATTTGTGTCATTAACAGAGGAGGTCAGTTGACTATTTATTACTGGATTACTCAATCGAGCAATGCACGACCTGTAATACAAACGCACCATTGACAGCCAGGCAGCTAAGACACTTCGTAGGCAGCGTAGGCAACACACGCAACCAAAGAGATCAGTTTGAACTAATTAGGCAGCAGGGAAGCCTGGAATTATGTTGAAACGTTTGAAACCTTGAAACAAACATCTGGCTGGTTTCAATTGAAACATGGGACGGTCGGTTTCAGTTTCAATGAAACACCATTGAAACTGATACGTTTTTTTCCATCACTGGTTGTATTGTTGCCGAAACTTGCCCCTCTCAATATCAAGTCGCTCGTTCACAAAATGAGGCAAGAATCACGATCATCGTGAACAAGTTCACGATGAGAGTGAACGACCACCACTAGCATCAGGCAGCAGCCTGCTGCCTATGATATCGGCAGATTGAACATAGGTATAAGAGACCGACCTTCATCGCTCCTTTAGATAGAAAATCAAGAGTCTTTCGTTGCCCGATTCACAGGGGATCTTCTTCCCGATCGTTGTTCAGTCATCCAAACAATCGTGTCGTGCGCCAGCCCCACTTCCAATTGCCGCAAGCCCAGACTGTCAAACGATATTCCGCCCCAGCCGAGGAGGCGTCCCGACCCACTTGGACACCATTGTTGTGTATATAACTAGGACCTTCGTCCTCTTGACTTGAGCAGTGATTAAGGCCAATTTGACTCTCTACAACCCTCACATGCATGACATCTTCCCATTTACATGTGACAAACGAGAAGGTTTAGAATCTGTCACATTACTGGATCCGGCCAGCAACAAGAGCATAGAAAATAACCTTTTGCTGGGAAATGTAAATAGCTACGGATCCACAGCTTCAAGGAAAGTCAATTGCTGCGAGCCCGACCTGAAGCTATTCATATCTCCACATCCCCTATTACATTTCGTTTTTAAGGTAAAAAACGCTTTGCCGCCTCCTCATTCGCTACTAACCCTTGTTACGTGTCCTCTCACCTAAAAGGCGCGTTTGCAGAATTGATTGTCTGCACATCTGTAACTCATAGCTTTATCGCTCTATCATTTCTATCATTGTTGTTTGCTCTTGCTACATACGTAACCCAACACGATGGCTCTATATTATGACTCTTCGCTGCAAAAGATATTACAGCAGGTGTATCATTTCGGACGCAACCTCCGGATAAATACAGATGAACAAGCGCCCGTACCTCAAACAAGGCGGAGCGGCTTCCTGGTTGGGCATGGAACGAGGACTATATGTTGGGTCATCGGCAAGGTACACGACATTACTTTATCGTTCTGCCGCCAAAGAGGCCCAGTTGCGCCTCCTTATGTTTGATCGAGCAAGGACCACATTGGCACATACATCCTACAATGGTCACGAGATCAGTCCTAATTTAAGTTCTCTTTGGTCCCTGATTTAGCCCTCCCCATGATGTCATTCATATGCATCAATTCACTTTGAAGCACAGACCTGAACTTAGGCCACCGTGAGGGGGTTTCACGCGTCCTTGAGCTGAATTATTCGGGCCCTAAAGTGAGCTGAGGGACATATTCTAGGTCTGCACCTTGTGACAAGCCCACCCTGGGCATGAGAGGATCTGTATATTAGTATGCGAGACTAGTTGCGAGAATTGAATCAATTGACAGTTTAATTTTAACAACCTTAAAAGCACTAAGTTATACAACCACCCTGATATATTTCTTCTTGTCCTTCTTCCCGGTCAATGCACCAATGACGCTCCCAAGGCCAAGGCTCTCGAGGATCCTGTTCACACCCAGTCCACCTAGGATCTGGTCGACCAGACCACCCAGTCCAACAATGCTTAGCTACGATGTGTTAGTATAATTCATTAAAAGGGCCAGAGAAACCGACTAGTCGTCCAACGAGACCGAGCACGCCGTTGAGCAGGAGACCAACGGCCGCCAGGATCTGGAACAGCGGCTCTGCGAGGAGTCCCCAGAGAGGATTGAGCTCCTCCTTGGCGTGAGGCATACCCTCAATCTTTCGCTTCGCGTTGTCGATACACTCGGTGATGGTTCCGGTGAGCTGTGTCTGTTAGGCTGGACTCCGTCAAACGAGTTATGTTGCCTGATACTCGCCTCCTTCAACACATCAGCGAGATGGTACTCTTCCGGACTGGCATCTCGCGTAGCTGCCTTGTGCTTGGCATTCCTCTGAATACGGCCGTCGGGATCGAGCCCGCGGATGCTGCCGTTTGTTTCGGTGAGGATCTTGCCGCCCTCTTCGATCAGGGGCTTGACATGCCGGACAAGCTCCTCCTCGTCCAGCTCGTCCTTAGGAGTGCGCTCGGCCGCGTCGACCTTGTCGGTGATGAGCTTGCAGATGGGCCGCACCTTGTCCAGCGCCTGCTCAACGCACGCAGCGATGCGGCCCGCGAGCTTGCGGTCGTTTTCGGCTTGCTCGCGCTTTTCCTTTTCTTCCGGGGATTCCGTTTCGGGCTCAGGCTCGGGCTCCGCCTCTACAGGAATGTCCTCGAGGCGGGTGACGTGGCCGATGGTCTGGCCCTTTCGGTTGACGACATCGCCATCCTCGTCAACCTCCTTGCCGGAGCAGATGAAGAGGTCGCCGCTGGTGAGCTTTCCGATGAGGTTTCCATCATCGTCGACCACGTTGCCTTCGCGGTTCACTCGTCGACCAGCGAGGGGGTCCTTCTTTTTCTCAACCTCAGGCTCTTCCCAGCGCTCAGCCTTGCCAATCACATTGCCATTGCGGTCGAGGATGTCTCCGTCCTCGTCGACAGCGCGGCGATAGAGAACCTTGGGATCACCAGACACCAAGCGTCCAACTATATCGCCGGTGGCCGTGATAATCTTGCCCTCCTTTGTGACGGTGCAGCCGATGAGTTCAGCAAAAGGCCCATCGCGAGTACCCTCACGTTGGCCCTCTGGCACAAGCTCTGCCCGGCCGATGATCTCACCGGACTCGCTTCTCACGTTGCCGTCCTTATCGCACATACGGCCAATAAGCGACCCGATGTGACCCTCAATAACGCGGCCGTAGATTTCTCCGTTTGAACCGACCACGTTGCCGGCCTTGTTAACTCGCTTACCGGCTAGGATCGAGTAGTCGATTTCTGGCTCAGGCTCTGCTTCAGGCTCTTCCCAGCGCTCGGCCTTGCCAATGACGTTGCCGTTGCGATCAAGGATATCTCCGTCTTCATCGACGGGGCGGCCGTAGAGGGCCTTGGGGTCGCCTTCAATCAAGCGACCTACGACCTCTCCAGAAGACGTAGTAACCTTGCCTTCGTGGGCAACAGTGCAGCCTGCTAGGTCGGCGAATGGTCCATCACGAGTGCCCTCGCGCTGGTCTTCTGGAACAAGCTCTGCGCGACCAATGACCTCGCCAGATTCGCTTCTGACATTGCCATCTTTATCACACATACGGCCGACTAACGAGCCGATGTGACCCTCGACGACACGGCCGTAAATCTCTCCATTTGATCCGACCACGTTGCCGGCCTTGTTGACTCGCTTACCAGCCAGGATAGAGAAGTCGACTTCCGGCTCAGGCTCTGCTTCAGGCTCCTCCCAGCGCTCGGCCTTGCCAATGACGTTGCCGTTGCGATCAAGGATATCCCCATCATCATCAACCGGACGGCCGTATAGGGCCTTGGGATCACCCTCGACCAAGCGGCCTACAATCTCTCCAGTGGAAGTAGCAACCTCGCCGTCATGAGCCACAGTACAGCCGGTCAAATCAGTGAACGGTCCTTCTCGAGGAGTCTCGCGCTGATCCTCCGGAACAAGCTCCACTCGACCGATAACGTCGCCGGACTCGCTCCTGACGTTGCCATCTTTGTCGCACATGCGGCCGACAAGTGAGCCGATATGGCCCTCAATAACACGTCCGTAAACCTGCCCATCCGAATCGACCACATTACCGGCCTTGTTAACTCGTTTGCCAGCCAGGATGGAGTAGTCGATTTCAGGCTCAGCCTCCTCTTCAGGTTCATCCCAGGCCTCTGCTTTGCCGATAACATTGCCTCGACGGTCCAGAATATCTCCGTCCTCGTCAACCTTGCTACCCTTAAGTCGCTTGGGATTGCCCTCGACAACCTTGCCGACCTGCTTGCCCTCGAAGAGAACCCGGCCGTCTGCCTCCACGATTGCGTCGGGGAAGTTCTCAAAGGGGGCAAATTCCTTGAGGTCTTCCCGTTCGGAGTCGGGGAGGGGCTCTCCTTTGCCGATTTTCTTGCCGGCGTCGTTCCAGATGTCTCCATTTTCGTCTGCCTTCTTTCCGACGAGCTTCTTCACCTCTCCTTCAACGACGTGTCCAATAAGCTCTCCTTTTTCGTTGATGAGGTTGCCACCCTTGTTGACTGTGCAGCCCTTGAGGGCGGAATAGTCTAGCTTGTCCTCGACCTCGGCCTCTTCCTCAGCGACCTCGCCCTCAGGGAATTCGCACTCAGGAACTTCACCCTCAGGAACTTCACCCTTGGCGATCTCACCCTCAGGGACTTCACCTGCTGGGGCCTCGTCACCTGGTGCCTCGGACTTGGGGACATCCGTACCAGAAACTGCAGACTTGGGCGCATCCGATCCTGGGGCCTCAGACTCTGGAACTTCAGACTTTGGGGCTTCGGAGGGCGGGATCTCGGAGGGTGGGGCCTCCGACTTGGAGATCTCAGATTTTGGCGGCTCAGAAGCTGGAACGTCGGACTTTACAACCTCGGATTCTGGGACCTCGGACTCTGGGGCTTTGGACTCTGGGACCTCTGATTTCGGTGCCTCAGACTCCGGGGCGTCAGATTTTACTTTCTCTGAGCCTTCGGAGGCTTCTGATTTCCGGACCTCAGGTTTCGGTGTCTCAGGCTCTGGGACTTCGGACTTTTGCTTCTCCAACTCTGAGCCCTCGGGGACTTCTGATTTCGGGAACTCGGACTTGGGAGCTTCAGACAGAGGAACTGACTTGGGAACGTCGGACTTGGCGGCAGACTGGGGCGCATCTGACGGAGCAACATCTGCAGGTTCGGTGGTTGGCGATCTCTTTGCGTCATCGGTTGGGGGCACTTCCTTTTGGTCCTCGAAAGCTGGATCGAACTTGGAAACGCTGTCATCAGGCTTGATATCGCCGGACTTGGTGCTGCCGTCCTGCTCTTCCTCGATGTCTGCTTCCTTGGTCGTCTCCTCGGGATGGGGAGGGACCTCGGAAAGCTTTTCCCTGGACTCAACGTCGGTCTCCTTACCCGCAATTGAGGGGTCTTGGTCCTCGTCCTTGAGATTGATCTCAGACGAAGAACCCTTGCCCTGGGCTTCGCGGAACTGCTTCTCCGTCTCTTCGCCTTGGGATGCGGGCTTGTCCTCGGGCGTGCTGATGGCACCGGGGCCGCTGCCGAAACCTAAGCGGCTGGTGACGGGCTTCATGGTTCTACCGACTGTGTCGTAGGTAGACTTTAACCCTGAAAGGCCGAAGCCGCTGGATTTCTTGGGCTTCTCGCCTGACGCGGTGGTGTACTCGCTGGGCTCATCTTCCAAGGGTACTGCTTTGCCGAAGACATCGCCAGTCAAGCTGACGATGTCCCCCGCGGCCGTCACAGTGTTACCTACAAGTTCCTTCGGGTCCTTGGACTCTGAGATCTTGCCAACAGTCTTGCCGGTCTCGTCGACCACGTCTCCGGTTTCGCTCACGACTCCGACGTCGCTCCGGGGAACTGACTGAGTATCAACTGCGATGGGGACGATGAGTGCTAGAAATGGCGAGGGGACGGAGGACCCACCGGGATTGCTCTTCTCATCAAGGGGAGTGTCTATGGGGGTGTCTTTGTTCCAACCCCCGGGGACAGACAGAGGAGCCTGCATGGTTGGTAGATGTCACGATTCGATAGCTATGTGGATGGCTTTGCTATCGTTTGTTGGGCGTCAAGAAGGATGTCTGGATCATCGTCGCAATCTCTATGAAATGACGTCGCTTTATAGCGAGGCCTCGGCGAAAACAAGTTTCCACGACTTCCATAAACTCGAGACGATCTAGACGTCAGAGTCAACAGCATGAAGGCGACTATGATCCTGCTAGGCATGTTCTGGTCGTACGAACCATGATACCGCGCGTCATGAGGAAAATTTACTATTGAAGGGTGTGGTGGTGTCGTTGGATGACGTAAAGACTTCCACGGACTTACTAGTTCTTGCAAGTGTCCAATGCTGGACGTTTCAAATGATTGGCTCTGGGTGTAAGTGGTCTAGACCTCAATATGCATGAAAACCGGCTTCTGGGAAGTGGAGACGGTTGATCTTCCACGTGAGGGTGTGGGAGATCGAACAAGCGATTGTCGGCTTGTTTCACATGGGATTACAGAGTACCCTGCATCGCCTTAAGATGGCCATGGACAAATTGCACGTTTGTCGTCCGTGCACATGGAAAGCCGTTCCAGGCCCACATATTTTGTTGTTACGAATTTCGTCTGTGCATGCCTGCACACCCTCCCTTGGCTAGCCTCAAGCCAGGGGCGCATCCTTACGACACCATTATGTAATTTAGCAAGAGTGCCCTGGCGACTGATACATGGGCACCCTGCTTTGGATATTCGGGCACCCGAAGGTACATCAGTTTACCCTTCTTAACCTCAAAATCCTGTTGAGAAAGTGCTTAAAAATGTAAAGATAAGTACCTAGGGAAAGAAAAGGTCAATATTTTAGAAATAAGTCCCTTTTACAGCTTTGTTATGTCTGATTCTCATGAGTTTGCGGAAGTAAGTTTTCGTTGATGTTGTACTCCATCTCCTGAGTTGCGCAAACACCTCCAACCAGGTCACGACGAGGGGTTCGATCCAATCAGAAGGCGCCAAAAAAGGGGTACATAATTCCTCTGCTAAATTAGGTGGTGATAGAAGTCCCAACAATGCTTCGTATTACAAATCGCAACATCACAAATACGGCATCCGTGAGAGGTCTGACTCCGCACATCCGGCCTCTTCATCTTCTTCTTTTCCTCATTGCTGCTGACCTCCGTAAGAGGGCTCCATTCCGGGGCTCTTACTCTTAGCTGCCCCTGCCGACAGCCCTGACAGGCTAGGCAGTCTGACTTTACCTTGCGGTTGACATGATTGATCTTGCGATCGATGTGTTCCCTCTGTAATTCGGGCTGTTGTAGATCACGCTCGTCTCCGGCTCGGTAATGCCTCCTTGCTTGACTGTTATGGCCGTAGGTATTAAATAATTCGTTATTCAGTCCGAAGGACTTTTTCAGTCCGAAGGACTTTTATGCCTTTCGGTACGAAAGGTCTTCTTTAGCTCTGGGATTTCCCCCCCCAAAATTTGGCCCCCCCCTTGCAAAATTACCGCATTAAGCGATTACCCGATTCGGAAGCGTAACCGCACCTCTTATTGGTCCGGATTAACCCCATCCGAATGCCCCCAGAGGTGCCAATCTTCTCTTCCTCATTTGCCAATGCGCACATGTGAACTCTCATTCGCTCTCTGAGATTAAGTGTAAAGGAGTCTTCTATTGAGGGTTTCTTGTTAAGAGGCACGTGAAATGCACGTGAAATGCACGTGACAGGGGAAGGCGCACGTCCGCCGGGGGACGTTGGAAGTTGGAAGCTGGGCGTGGTGGGCAAGTTGGCGGCTCCCTTGCGCTGAGTAGCCTTTCGGTACGAAGCTTGCAACAAGAGCCTGTTTTTTATTTTAACTAGTCGGTTGCTGCACGTGTTGAGAAGAGGGCGCGTTTTTAAGTGGTCGGCTCTGGGTGGGTGGATGAAGAGACTTGGCCAATAGGGCGTTTGTGTGTGTTCCGTTTGTTTTGTGTAGCCAATAAGACGTATGCAGCAGGTTTTGAGGAGTAGGCACCATTTTGAGTGGTACGATTTGAAGAGCTTAATGCGGAACTAAGGGACCTAGCCAATAGGGTGAGGGTGAATAATTGAGACAGGGATCAGGGGACTGAGACTAGCAGAGATCAATCAGTTGCAATACCAGAGAGGGAAAATTGTCAATTTGAGTATAAGAAGCTGCCATGCCATGAGGTCCTGGTGTTGAGATCATTGGACTTTTATCACTCGCACTGGTGTTGAAACCACACCCTTATTTCCCCCATATATCAATCTGTAAGTTTTCCAAACCCAATACAACAGCGTAAAATACCACACACTATCACTATACTAGGCTACTTAAAGTCTCTTTGTCGGATGATATAGTATATATAATGCGAAGATTGATGTCACTTGGTAAAGATACTGTATTTCATTGCGCAGAGAGGATGTGGCATCGCCGATCTCCATCCAACATTTTCAGCCAAGAGCTACTATCCCTGCCGATGTGGATACTCGCACAATTGAATTGATCAATTGAGATAGATGGTGAACAGATCTGCTTTTTCCATGAGTACAAAGGATTGGCCAAAACGTCAGCACATGTCGCCGATCGCAGGAAAGCATCTTGAGGTAAGAACCTTGATCCCTGCCAAGTGGATACTTGCACAGCGGAATTGATCAATCAACGTAGCTGTTGAACAGAATTGCTTCTTCCACGATTACAAAGGATTGACTAAGATATTAACGCATGAAAAAAAGAAGAAAAAAACTAGTATGAGAGCTGAGCAGTATTTGATAGGTAGATGAAATAATGTGGTGTGTATTATGTCAATCACATAAGTGTCCATCGATGTTACCATTACAACGAAAGAGGGTGAAGGGATATTTGATCTATTGGTATATCAATACTGCAGCGACCATATGAATAAGAGGGTGGAGGAGTATGATGCCGTATTGGTATACCGGTGTAATGGCATTCCGACTAGATATGGGATGAATAATCAAGCCTGATGTTATTAATGTTATGAGAATAAGAGGGTGGGGGAGTATGATGCTCTACTGGTATACCGGAGTGATGATGCTCCGACTAGATAATGGGACGAATAATCAAGCCCGAAGTTAATCATCACGAAAGTAAGAGGGTGGAGGAATATGATGCTCTATTGGTATACCGGCGTGATGATGCTCCGAGTAGATGACGGGATGAATAACTAAGTCCGATATTGGGATGAAATTGGAAGAGTAAAGAAGACCATGGTGGGATAGACCTATCATTTATTGGTAGGTGGGTCAAGACAATGACGATAGTCGATATTATCATATAGTTTGATAGGTATAATAGAGATAAAGATGACGTGGGAGTATCGGGATAGAATCGGATCAAGAGCAGAGTAGGACAGGTTGGTGTGGGAGAATCGAACTCTGCCCCAGAATGTACCGATCACAAAACAGCATTGTGAATGGCACCAACCTTTATTGTTCATATTTATAACGCTATTTGGCTTAATACACATGATTACGCACCCTAAGAATACACGACATACACTGTCTTGTAATGGATTCGTCAATATCTGCTCTACTTGAAAGGTTGCGTGGTCGAACGCCTGGCAGCACACTCAGCAGTCTCGGGCTGAAGACGTACAATGATATCTTTAGTGCGGCAAACTCGAATACAAACGCAACACCAAGAGAATCACATTCTACTGTCCAACCAAGCATATCCGATCGTGTTCCGGATGTCGGTCCTGTGGGCCTGGCATTAAGGAGGTCACACTCTACTGTCCAACCGAGTACACTTGGTTATATTCCAGAAACCGTACCTATAGACCCGGCACTAGGGGCATCACAATCAACTGGCCAATCAAGCAAACCAGTACCAGCGCAACCGCTCATAGAACCAAACCCCACACAAGCTGCAGAGATAACCAACGCGAGCCAATATCACCCGCACAATGCACTGGGCATGCAGCAATGTATGAGCATTCTAAGCTTTTCAGATGTGGATCAACAAGGCCAACAAGAACTTGGCGCCAAGCGTAAGGCTGACCAACGCGGACAAGAACAAAACAAAAGGCAAAATCGAAGACGGGTTGAGAATAGCAACCTTGAAGAGCAAACCCAGGCATTCAAGAGAGCTATTAAGCATCTGGAAGATGAATTTACAGAGAAGGAGAGAATATCCTACACAAAAGATTGGCCTAAGCCGGTCCCCCGTGAGAGGAATATATCCACAGTCATGGACTTTTATCAAGCATTTCACAACATGGACACCCTACCCATACACACATGCATGATATGCTATCAGAAGATCAGCACCATCGAGATAAAAGAGCTTAGCTGGGAAGAGTGGACAAATAGCGCAGCGATGAATAGCTGCCGCACGTATTCATGTCCAGATTGCTTCCCTGTTGGCAAGGCTATACCGAGCTGCGAAAACTGTGCCATGAAGATCCGCGAATGCAATATGGCGCGGGGCGGGAACTTGCATCAAGCACTTGGTTGCGAGCACATGTACCCGGATGCTCTCAGAGACTTGACATTGGTTGAGGAGAAGCTGATTGCACTCAACACCCATTTCGGCTTCGCTGCAAGAATCAAAGTGACAAAAAGCACCAAACAGAGTACGGCATATGCACGCCATGTGAATGGTCATATAACTGTGTTTCCAAACAGTGTTCAAGACTTGGTAACCACAGTACTACCACATCCGCTTCTACAATCTTTGGAGGACATCCATATATCCTGGCACGGGCCGCAGAGACCAACCCCCAGCGATCTATCCAAGTTGCTCTCAGTCCGGCGAGGGGCTGTGGAAAGGGCGTTGCTTTGGCTAAAAGAATTTAACCCCCACTATCGGCATATCGAAATCGACACAGCCGAGTTGGATAGTTGGGGAGAGCCGGCGCACGGGGTTCCGAGCCGGATCTATGACAGGATAGAGAGAGATGAACCATCGGCATGGGAAGAAACGCGAACAGCGCACATCGTGTCCCCGGCAGAACGTGGAATGGATGACACTGAGCCCCAGTCACTCGAACAGATTGTGGACGGGCTAGGCAGAGCGTATGATGAGAATGATGTAAGTTACGATGAGGATCAGTGGCTCTATGACGAGCGCAGCCGGGAGGAGCTCGAGTATGAGGGCATGGGAAGCTTTCTTGATGAGATCCTTGCATCTGGTATGTTTCCACTGGATACAGCACCGCAAGCAACCGATGCCGATAAACTGCAATTTGCCATTGATACAATCAGAGGTGGACACACAAATGCGCAAGCACCGCCGCCCAACCCGCCGACTGGGAGCGCGCAGGATTCGCACCTTCAGCCATACGTTCACATTTCAAGAGGCAATGAATTTGCAGATATGAATGATCTCTGGCATCTTACAAAAGCATTTCCAACACTATTCCCGTTCGGTTTCGGTGGGCCACGGTGTAAGGAAGAGATGGAATCGGAGCTGTGGAAGAACAGTGTCCAGCTCACAGGGCATGTCCGTGATAGAGACAGTATTGGAGAGGGTGGAGAGGGTGGAGAGGATGCGATTCCGCCAACACGTAACCTCGGACTTCACGCATGGATGAAGAAAGTGCTGCAACGACATGGTGGTCGCTTTGCCAATCATCCGGCATTTTCATTCCTAGTCTTCAACATAGAGGTTCGGTCTAGGAATAGAGGAGTAAGTATGGTGAGCGTGCGACGGAACGATTTTCCTGAGGTTGAGAGGATCATTCAGTCGTTAACACTAGAGAGACTGGCGGAAGTGCAAAAGGAGTTAGAGGCTGGCGGGAGCACCCGAGATGAAGATATCAAAACGCTCCTGCGATACATCTCATACTTTGGCCACAAACAGGCCATGTCGCAGGAGTCGCGGCTAGCCATGCGCAGAAAGATCAAATCATTGATTATTAGATACGGTATACCGGCAATTTGGTTTACGCTGAACCCCAACGATATCACGAACCCGGTAAAACTACGTCTGGCAGCATACCGAAAGGAGGACAGTCATGCCGCAGAAGCAACCCTGCTTCAGGCCCTTCAGGATAGGTATGAGAGAGTGAAGCTGGCGATAACTGACCCCATAAGCTCTGCCATCTTCTTCCACCGCGAAGTAGAGATGTTCTTTGAGCATTACGTCAAGGTTGGGGAGGAATCTGTGTTTGGTCAGATTGGACAGTATTTCGCCGCTGTCGAGACCAACGAACGCGGTGCTCTTCATGTCCATGGTTTGCTATGGCTCGAGGGGAACTTGGAGCTCGGAAACTTGATCGGTGCTCATGGAAACGGGGAGGATGATGAGAGTGTGGCGATGGAACGGGAAGGAATCCTGAAATATGTCGATTCTGTCTTTACCGAGGTATGTGCATCCATATATCCACGTAACCAAAAGCCAACGTAGGTCGGAAGCTAAACTATTATCTAGGATCTGGACGAATCTGCTGCCTTTAGCGAGGAGAGCGAGACTAGGGTGGTTTACGACAACATATCCTACCTGATGACCGATGCAGGGCGCTTCTCTGAACAGTTTGACGATGAAGCCCACTTTTGCGCGGGCAGGGTCCAGATGCACGTCCATACCGCAACTTGTGTCAAATACTCTCACAACAAGGAGGGGGACAAAAAGCCCACGTGTCGATTCCATGCGCCTTGGAAGCTCTTTACAAACAGCGAATTTGGCGCGGATGGTATACTTCGGCTCCAACGCTCACATCCCATGATCAACCGATGGAACAAGCCAATGGCGGTTGGGTTGCGGCACAATCACGACATCTCCTTCATCGGAACCCAAAGCAAGACAATGGCGCTGATATACTACTTGACAAACTACGCCACAAAAATCCAAGATCCGATCTGGAAGAGAGTGGCCATAGCAGCAGAGCTCTTTCCGAGTATCAGCACAACCAGCGCCGTCGGGCTAGGTGCAGCAACCGCAAACTACGAAGCCAAGGCAAATATAAACCGCCAGTACCTGATGAGAATCGCCAACAGAATATTCACCGAGCGGCCGTTATCACAGGTGGAGGTGATTGCACACTTCCTGGAATACCCAAGTGAGTTCTCGAGTACTAAACAATGGTCATATGTGAATATGACAACGATATACTGGGCAATACTCCGACGCTGGCCGTATCTCCAGCAATGCAGTAGCACTTTAGGCGACGACGATGATCGACCTATCGAGAACATAGGTGACAATGGCAACGGCAACGACGCGGAAGCCAGCGCGGAGAGGGTCTTGGTGGGAAGCGATGGCAAGAAACTACCATACATTGAAGCCTACCACCACCGTGGAGAGGTGCTGCAGACATTATGCTTCTATGACTACGTGTCGCTTGTTACATTACAAAAGAGCATAGATTCATCTTCCAAGGAGTTGGTGAAGATAGAATTTGAAAGGAACTGGAAGCCGGGAAGGGACTGGGTGCAGGTTCTAAGACCCCCGGAGAAGTATGCAGTGCCATGCATCAACGGCTTTCTCGATATGGACTTTGATATTGACACAAACGCAGACAGATACCGCAGGTAAGCACAAACCATAGAACAGATGGGATAGATAAACGAGAAGCATACACTAATATTAGCACCAGAGCTGCAGTACAGCACCTCGCACTCTTTGTGCCATGGGAGAAGTTCACTACAGCATCATCAGGTGACATCAACGAAATCTGGGAGCACTGGAGACGGCGACTCCCCAAAAGACTCCAGACTATCGCAGGCAACATCCAGCTCTTGAAGCGATCAGCGGAAGATGCGCGGCGAGATGCAAAGCAGTGGGCGGCTGCGGGGGACGACGCCGTTTTGGATGATATCGACGCTATGGGATATGATGTCCAAGATCCTACAGGCCCAGTAAAAGCATATCGCCCAGACCAGGTTGGCCAGCTTGGCCGATTGATTGAGACAGTACGAGGTGCTACAGCCCCTAACCAGGCGACCGCTGGTTCGGAGCATCTTTTGCATACGCTAGGTCAGCTCCGCGAAGCTCAAGCAGACATCCCCGAATTTGCGGATGATGTCGAGACTCTTTATATTATACATCCCAATCTTCATCGTCGAAATCAATATCCATCTCATCATCCATCTCCACAGCCTCTACAATTATCGCTAGCAGCTCTTCCGAAGAGATGAGCTTCCTCGCAAACCAGTTGCCCATGCACTCTAACCTCTAGACGTTCTCTGGCGATAACCTAAGCCTATCCCAGCTCTGTGTAAGGCGTGCGCCCGAGAATTGTTGTTCTGGTTCAGCGGATGAGGGTGCGATTGAGAGGATATTGATGGCCATACGGTGGAAACGAGGATAGCGCCGGCGCTGCTCTGGAACTAACCACCACTGAAGAGGAGTTTCTTTAGAGCATCAAGATCGATAGTTTATCTTCAATAAGCGCCATAAACGTATCCTCATCCTCTTGCGAAGTAGGTTGAACTCTTAGACGACGTTTCCACAGGCCTAATCCATTCTCTACCCTCTTCTTCGAGGATGGATGAGACGTATCAATATCAGCAGCAGCAGCAGCAGGGAGTGATTCATGAGGGAGATGCGCGTATTCCTTCTGCCAGATCGAATAAGAAGCATCAATAGTCTTCTGATGCCACTCTTCGGGCCAGTTCTGAAGAAGATAATGCTTCCGCTTCGAGGGATCGAGAAGCATCGCGGCGGCGTATACTGGCGTTGACTCAACCAGGGCGTAGTATTTATCAAGGATAAACCAGCCCATCTCAATAGAATGAACCACGCGGAGGTCCTTTTATAGTCCTGATTTATTTAGCACCTATAAAACATCAGCTTTAAGCATTATCTTGATGAAAGAGGATAAACCTTCTGATCCTCAAAGAAGGTGAGGAAAGCATCCATCAGGGTAAGGCTCTGGGACAATGAAGCCTCACTGCCTTCAACCCATAGTGTACCACTAGCAAATACAGAGAGAAACCTCTCTATACGCTTAAGTAATATATCCCACTCAACACCATGAAGTCGAAAGTTATCGCATTCAGGATGTTCATCAATGAATCCTTAATCTCTCGCTCCTAATGTCTATATTATACTCCAACTCTTCTTCTTATTCTCCCAACAGGCGATACAGTAATCTAGGCGTTTATTTGAGGATTTCCTACTTGGGTCAGATCTCTTCTTTGGCCTGAATTCGGGCTCCGAACCCGTGGCATATCGAAAGGCCCAGATTGAAAGTTTCTCGGCGGGAATCGAGACCATACTCGGAGGAGCATTGGAAGCAACACTGGGCACCGGCGAGGAGAGGTTCAGCGTGGAGGGCGTTGTAAGGACGGTAAGGGATAATGAGTCCTGTGAGAAAGACATAGTTAGAGATCTATATAATAAAGATTGAGTATAAAACAATATCTTGGTGTGGATGCCGGTAGTAACAGGCAGGGAAGGATATGAGAACGAAGTTGATTCCTTGCCAAGGTTTCTAGCTACATATATGCAAATGAGTGAACTATTCAATGTAGTGCCAAGTAGGCTGCAGGTAGGCAGTAGCCGAGCTAGTGCAGGCTGTAGCAGGCAGTAGCAGGCAGCATCTTCGGTAGCATCTGAACTCACGTGAGAGGTCACCACAATATATATTGAGCAGAATCAATAAAATTAGACGACTCCTCAAGACTTCCGCACCCACAATCTTACAATCTTATCAAATGATATCTAATTGACCAATCAGGAGTGGGTAGAGCTCCCTCTACAATGCCCAAGTACGGATAGTGGACTGGACGAGACACCAATCTACTATACGGCTTTAGCGCTGCACCAAGCTTCCCGAAGGGTATATTTCGAGAACGAGTGGAAGGATAATACGAAGTGGGCCACGAAGGCGAATCATATCGTCCGAGAAGTATGGGAAACGGAATATCGCCATCTCCAGATTGTACGAGGTCCGGTGGCCGACCAACCCGCTGTGAAGCGGCGGAGGAAGTACTACAACCCATTCAAGCTGATTGTGAGCGCAGTCGAACGGCCCCCAGATGCAGTGTGATGAAAGGGGAAGCTTCGTCAGACCTCATTGATGAGGACATTGACGAGCTCGAATTATGGCAGTGGTCGTGAGAAGACGGGGATAGCGAAATAAGAGACCCAATTTCATATTGGCATGAGCGTAGACGACGATATACCCATCTTTCACGAATGTCGCTGGATTTCCTTACGGCTCAGCCGATGTCAGCAGAATGTGAGAGGTTATTCGCAGCGGCAGGGCGTATAGTGACGCCTCTGCGGAGTCGGCTCGATGCTGAGATTATGGATGTGTCAAGTCTTGCGGCCGTGGCTACGGACTGGGGTGATCGACGATCTGGATGTATTACTTCTTCCTGTTGAGAACATGAGTGGCGACCAGGAGGCAGAGGATATATCATGGACAACAAGGAGATCCGAAGAAACGGCGGAAGAGAGAGGGTGGAAATAGGTCCGCCTGCAGAGGAACATACTTCAACCGGTGTCGATTCAACTCAATTTGACCTGCAGTTGATCCACTCCACTGGAGACAACCGTTGATCAGGTCAGTTCAACGCAACTGAGGCATTCGGTTGATTGAATTGAGTGGTTTGGAACCATGAGGACGCTGGCCGTTTCGTCTACTTTCTCGGCCGGTACAAATAAATGGTCGTGGTAGAATCCACTCACAGGGTTCACGCCTATATTCGCCTCGGCCAATCTCGTTGCTAGAACGGCCATGAATCCCACCGCTTCAAGGCTTGATGCGACGTTGAGAGTGATCATCCTGCAAGGAAAGAAGTAGTTTATCTTCTGTGCCGTCGCATACCCCAGCATCGTGATGACCGTTACTCCCTCGGCTTCACGAAAGAAGAACTGAATTTCAGCCATGCGCGGAAGCGCGTAGTGGTCGCTGAAGGTAACGAAGACATATGTCGTTGGATGAGCCGTTGAGATCAAAGTTGAGAGAAGCTTGGAGAGCGATGTTTCGCCAGGGTCTTTCATAGGTGTCGACATTGTTGGCACTCTATACCGGTGGGTTTGATAAACGTCTCGATGGGGTGTGGCGCCAGTTTGCGAGGATTATTCAGAGGTTTGAATGCAATAATTTTGCACGTTTAATCGCAAGCTGTATACCTGTGCTGTGAAATTCGCAAGTACGCCCTCTCCGCCGGCCGAGGAGCGAGAAGCAGTTGAGGGAGAAGTGCGCGACCACGGGGTGTAATCAAGTTGTAGAAATTTTGCGCTATAGAAAAATCATGGTGACACGGCAACAGGCTCGGGCTCGATCTCATGCGCGATCTTGCTACCCGTGTCTCTCTCAGCCCAGGCTCCCCAAAGGCCTTCCTTCGCCCACATCCGGATATCATCTCCCAGCCCTGGGCCCTGCTCAACCTTGATCGCATCCTTAGTAGCAAGCACGAGGCACTCAAAGAACATTCTAGTTGCTTCGGCCTTAGTAGTCCGATGCTCGGGAAGCACGTCTCCGAAGACAACAGAGATGCTCGCTCGCTTGCCAGGGCTGGTCGCAGCCTCGGGACCGAATTGATCTCGCAAAATGTGGACGGCATGCTCGGTGTCTATCGAGATAGGGGGCCGTTCGGCGGGGGGAACGAGAGGGGCAGTGGTCTCCTCAAAGGCGGGAATTTCAAGCATCGTTTCCTCACCGGCCATACTCTCCTCGCCGAGAGCTTCAGTTCCAAGACCGAATTCTGGCTCCTCACCAAATTCTAGGCGAGGTGACTTAGAAACGCCGTATTCGGGTTCAACTTCAGCGACTCTGATAGGGCGCTTCCGCTTCAGCCCTCTCGGTTCTTGAACAGCATCCAGAGAGAGCATTCCTCGCAGTTCGGGCGCCCACGCAGAGCTTCGTCCTTCCAGCATAATAGAGGAAACGAAACCGCCGGTTTTTTGCATCTCTATCAAGGCGACCAAGAAAGGGTCCCGGGGGATGAATGTCGTAGGTTTAGTAATGTTGTCGCGGTTGGCTTGCTGCTCCTGAATTTGGTTGCTGGATAGAGTAATCTCCTCATCAGGGACCAGAATCTTCCGTTTCTTGGTGCGTTGCTGGGGCCGTCGCATAAGAGCGCGTTGTTCTTCAAGCTCCTGGAGTTCAGCTCTGTGGAGCGAGGTATACTCAGCCTCAACCTCCTGAGCAAGTGCTTCGTCGATCTCGGAGAGCGGGGATTCGGTGATTCGAGTGCGACTGACGTCGGCCGGGTGGAACTCGAATTCCTCACCTCCCATTAGAATCTCCCCAAAGCCTAGTTCGAGGGCCGGCTCGCCCTCAGCGCCCTCTTTCTCGGGTGGCATTGCTTCTAGCTCGCTAACCATTTCCTCCTCAATCGGGCGAGGAGCTGGCGCTTCTCGACCAAGTTCAATACCAAAATCAAGCTCAAGGTCAAGACCCTCCATGGGCTCCGACACTTCCTCATACAGGCCAGCGTAATGACTAGGACTAAATTCTTCTGGCAAGTAAATGTCACGTAGGCTGACGCGACGCTTGCTGTCGATTGGGCCCGTTTCCATCTCCTCTATCTGGGACAGAAGCCAGTTCACTTCGGGAGGAGGGGGTAGTTCGAAGTCGTCGTAAGGTGGCACCTCATAGGGAAGCGTGAGTGCTTCGCGGTCAGGAAGCTCTAGGCTGGTGGGAATATCATGGTCTATGCTTGGTCGGAAGGCCTAGGCATCTCAGTATATTTTGTGAGACGCAGGAGAGTGTGTTATATACCATCTTCATCATTATCCAAGTATGGTCACAATCATCGACCAAGTAACGCGTCTTGCGCTGGTAGATTCGAACAGCACCAAGTAGTAGCTGACTGCTTAGTCGCAGCGCCATAGGCGCCTGGCTGGGTGTGATAATGACCGCTATACTATCGGTGATACTCGATTGCAGAACATGTTTCTTGGAGAGCTTGCGCTGAAGATTGGCCGAAAGCCAGATGTGGGCGAGCGGCCCGCTCTTCTGGAGCAGAGTCTCGGAGTAGAACATGGTGCGCTATCGCGCGACGGCGTGATGCATAGGACACAATCGATGCGAGAAGCGGCGGTTGAAACGGCAGACCGGAAAGCCGAGAGCGAAATGTGACGATGGGTTCGAGAGCAAGCTGCGTGGGTAATCACAAGTCTCTGGGGGCGTTTCGGAGCTTTGCGTGGAGAAGAAAGCCTAGTGACGAGGTTGTTGTACACGCTTGAGCGGCAGCACGAGGCACAAAGCCAAAGAAAGTGAGCGAAAGAGATATTTTTGCAATGAATATCGAGACCGAAGGCGACGGTAGGCAAAAGATGAGATATGATCGGGGCCTCGGCCTTGGAGATGGGTGCGCGAGGGAGATACTTTGGAAGACTTTGTGTTTGCCCTAGCGTCACTGCTATCACTAGGGGTGACATTCATTTGTTGGGTTGAAGGCGCTGGCGTTAAAACGCTGGCGGGAAAGTGTGGCGTGCTGCATAAAGCCCTAGCGTTGCGCACCGAGCTCACAACATCCTCAGCTTGCCTGGCATTGCTATCACTTTGCCAGCGGGTTGAATTGGGAGGAGTGTGGCACCCGCATGTTACGTATGTTTATTCCTCTTCGTTTCTTTCTTTTTGCCGCCCTGTTGTCTTTTACTCTTTTTCTCCCTTCCTCTCTTCCTTTTCTACAAGGGCATATCTATTTATATGTGCATTACTTTGCCTAATCTCTGTCTATAGTCGTCTCCTCCCTCCCCCCATATTTCTACACGCCTCGACTTTTCATCCTTGTTTGTTCGTCATTCTTGGGGTTGGGGTTAGTGTGTACTTGTGGTTGGGGTTGGATTAAGGTTTGCTAGCTTAACGGTGCGCTTTACTCCGTACCTTTAGCCAAGTTGCTTCACTGAAATCTCCTCTGGGTCAATCGCGTCATGCTCATATCGTGCTCGCGTCGTGTTCGCGTCGTGTTCGCCTTGTGTTAGTTTCGCGGCTTGCTATTCAATTTTCCAGGCGCGGTTGAAAGAATAGAAGCCAGAGTTACCTATATTGACCAGACATGCTCTGGCTGGAATGAAGTTGTACATCAATACCCACACGCTGCCAAAGAAGCACCCGCTAGCGACACTCAAAGTATCAGTGAGTCGAAGGTACATCTCGCCGATGAAGAGACTGGCGCTTGCCCTCGGCGAGAGCGGAATCGGGCGGATGGAAACAATCGAAGCCTATGCAGCACCGCCGTGGCACGCCCGCGTGTCGTTGGCGTGCGAGGTAGAGCGGAAGATGGCGATAGCGGCAGCCAATAGTGCCGAAGACATCACCATCACGACCAGCGCTTCGGACAAAGGAGGAATGGTGGGCATGGGAGGCATCATCAGCCACAGAGCAGCAGGGCAAGCGAACAGAGTCGTGGCCAGGTACTCGGTCACCCTCGGCTCGCGAGACGACCAGAACCCCTATACGGCCGAGTTGGGGGCGATAGCGATGGCATTGCGATGCATGTCTGACGGACTACGGGACCGAAGACTCACCATACTATCAAGCGGCCAGTCAGCTCTGAAGGCGATCGCGCGACCGCGACAACAATCGGGACAGTGCGCCATACGGGAAATCTACCACCACATCCGACGGCTGGGAAAAGGCAACAACAGTGTTAAAATGATCTGGGTACCGTCCCGGGACGACGCCTTCCCCTTGGGACCCAAGGCGAAGAGACAGGCGCAGAGTGCAACCGAAGCAGGACGTACGGCAGAGACGCCGCCATACCAAGCTCGATCGACGCGGACAAGACTGGCGAGAGCACAGCTACAACAGCACCAGGCGCTACCGGACAGAGTGGGCGGCTTCTCCAAGAGGGTTGACAAAGCGCTACCAGGAAAGCACACAAAGGTGCTATACGACGGACTGAAGAGGCGCGAAGCAGACACGCTTTCACAGCTACGCACGAGAATGGCGAGGATCAATAGCTACCTGTCGAGGATTGGCGCGGTGGAATCAGAGTTGTGTGACTGCGGACGGGCAACCGAGACGATGGAACACTTTCTCATTCGCTGCAGCAAGTGGGATGCACAACGCGAAGGCATGCGGCGAATCGGACAAAGCGAGATGGGAAACCTCTCTCATTCTTTCTGGGAGGAAAGTCGGCGTTGGACGGACCGAGATGGTCACCTAACCTACAGGCGGTGCGAGTAACAATCAAATTCGCGATGGAGATAGGAAGACTAGGGCCAAGGGAGGAAAATTGAACATACTAACAACCAGAACTAGAAAATACTAACACAATACTAACACAATGCAGCCTCATTTTGACAGACCATGCTTCAGCTGCTGAGGATAGGATGCTGAACACTTGGAGAAATTGGCCTTCAAGCAGGCCTGTCAGAGAGAGTCAAGCGAGGCCAAAAGAAAGCGATTCAGGGAGAGAAAGTGGGGCTTTACTTTGTGGTCAGGATTGAAGTGGCAGAAATGTAAATATCATAGCGTGTTCCATGGCCCTATGAGATCCGTTCTCCCGGGCGTAATAAATCTACTACTACTACTTCACGGGTCTCGACGAGCGACGCGTCGCGGTCACCGAATCCCCACCTGCGACCAGGATCCCCTCGGCAGTCGCGTCCATGTCCCAGTGCCACGCTCACGGCAGAGCCAACCCGTTCTTTCGCCTAGAAGAGTGTAAAGAGTGTAAAGAGTGTCCTGAATGGTTTCCTGTACAGGTCTCAGCTGTTCTGCCCATAAATGCCGGCAAAGGCTTTTGCTGCAGAATACCACGCAACGTGTACGCACTGCAGCTACACACGCCGCGCACCGCGAGGTCTGCTCCCGTCCTGCTGTTTTTTTCCAGTTCGCGTCACAACCAACTCGGCATGACGAGCGCCGAGGAGGCCGCCGCTTGGGAGGCTCCTCCCGCGGATGAACACAAGTCAGTCTGGGATGAGACGGAAAGAAACTTCTGGTCCAACCTACGTCAACAGCAGGATGCCGACCAGGCTGTTGCCGACCGGGAGTTCAGATGCGCCACGACAGACCTCAAGACTGAGCTTGGCAACTTGACCAGACGTCGGAGTCAACTCAGCGATCTCCAACAGCGTCTTGCCAAGGACCTCGCCAAGGTCGACGAAGAACTCGCCTCAGTCATCGACTCACGCGAAGAAAAGGCGGATAAATTAAATCGCCTCGAGCAAAAGTATCACGATGGACAGCAGGCGCGTGTCGAGACGCGTCATAAGGTGGTCAAGACTATGCGGAGGTTTTTTCAGGAGAAGAAAGGCGAAGATCCGGACGAGGAGGACACCGACCAGTTTGATCTGATTGGTCTCGCGTCGCTCCCAGCGACACGTCTAGATCAACCAGTCGTGAATGGGACTTCAGGGCGGGGGAACGATGTCACGAGGCCTACTACGAACGGCACGCCTACTAATGACATCGTCACCGCGGATGAGACGCCCATGGAGGGCAGTGAATATCGGTATGAGGATCGGGCCAGAGAAAAACCTATCGATGCCATCGTAGACGTTGTCGACGCCGACGGAAATGTGATCGGCCCACTAGAGCGCGTCGAGCCCTGGAACCAATGGGTTGAATCCATCATGGAGCTCGAGATCCGAAGACCCGTCAAAATCCGCCGCGGTCGACATTTCAACGATACGCATCTCGCCACTATCTACGACCGCGCCGAACCCAAGGGTGTCAAATGGCTGTCTTGCATGATCCAGGCCACGGGTCAGATCCAGTCCAAGCGATGCCAGTGCTGCGAGAAGAATCAGGGGGCCTTTGACGACTGCATCATAGTGGGTGATGAGCTGTTCCAGAAATGCGGCAACTGCGAATGGAATCGACAGGGCTGTCGTGGTGCGTCAGGAGATACCATTGATGTGCCTTCGGCGAGACGACGGTCAAGGTCACGCAGAGAGACGAGGGCGTCGCTGCGTGGTGCTCCGGCTCCCCAAGAGACGGAGAGTGCTCCAGAGAAGGCAGATAACGCGGCGCAGGAGAAGAGAAACGCACCTGAGACGGGGACGAAGACGGTTGTGGAAACCGAGAATGATTCACCGTCGGAAACGAGACACGATCACCGGCCAGAGCCAGCTGAAGAATCCATGAGTACCGAGAGCACTCGAAGCATCATAGGCGCGAGAATTGTGCAGGAGGCGACAACAATCCTCGAAGCCCAAGATCGAGCAGAAGCTCAGATTTCTGTCTCCCCGCCTCGATATGAGGAGCCCCAACTGCGTCACCACGAGAGTCAGGTCCCTCGATGGCCGCCCACTTCCCGCTTCATCCATCCCCGCCTCATCCATCCCTGCCGATCACCCCAGCCAGACACTGTTCAACCAAGCACCGAAGTGGGCATGACGATGAAGGAACACCCCGTTCCCACCGGCGGTCTAACAGTCCCCGAGCCCGAGCAGATTCCCACGCCTCAGGAGTGCCGAGTGACGCCTGGGTTTACCCCCGCCAACGCCGGAAATAGGCCTCCCTCGGTTGATCGTCCGACACCAACCTCTATGCCCATCGATTCACCACAGCCGTCTGAGGAGGCTGCTGAGGAGCCGTTGGAAGAAATCACACGGGAGACTCTCGAGCTTAAGGACAACGGTCTCGTGTATACCTTCCCCAAGTGCATGGAGGGCGTGCCGGTCGCCAAAATTGACGAGAACCACCCATACTGGGATCCTCACTGGCCAAATGTGAGAGGCTTGATCGAGCCACAGCTGGCTAGATGGCGCGAGAAACACCAGGCCACATTGGCACCTGGCGCAGATACAGGAGGTTCATCCAAGTACCACATCGGACAACAGGTCAACCGCGGCATCAAGATCCTCGAGTTCCTCGAAGAGGGCGATATCAGCCCGTACCAGCTCCTTGCTAAGAACTACATCGTCGCTGGAAAGGTAGGCATCTGCTCGTATGACACACTGTTCCGACTCTCAGAGACTCTGACGGAGTTGGTCAAGTTCAAGCTGGATATCAAGCCCGTCGAGTGGATTCGCCAGCGGCTCTACGAGCTTATCAAGGTCCAGGGTGCCAACTTCAATCTTCCCAAGACGATCTACGACTTTTATCACGATCCCAAGCTCGCCGCCCTCCGACGGAAGCACGGTTTCAAGAACATCGGTCGTCCATCGGGCATGAAAATGGGTGGTCAGAATGTTGGCAGTCCCAGCGACACACCCAAGCCCTCCAAGAAGCGCAAGAGCATGCAGTCTGTCACGACTACGGGCCGCGACACGCCTCAGGCCGATCAATCTCCTCTGGCGGCTCAGGCGTCCCACCCGCATGAAAGTCCTTTCAGCACACACCTTCGCAAGCGTCCTAGGCGTCTCGAACCCGTAGTCGGACCGATCCACGACGCGTTCCATGTCGAAGACTACTCCGACACCGAGTCCTGGAGCGGCGTGGACATTAGTCCGCGCGACTATCGGCTCGACCGGGTGAAGACACGGTTGTTTACGAGCTCCACGCAAGTGACTCAGTACTGGTGTTGGCAAGAGGAAGACCAGTGCTTCGAGCACCAGGTTCTTAAGGACATTAACCCGGTGTCGTGGGGCCTGCACGAGGAGCCAATTGACTTTCATTTGTATCTTAACGAGATTTCGGAGGTTGTGTGGAACATTGAGGCGTTGAGGATCCACGTTGTTATGCGCATTGAGGGTTCTGTGTTGTCCAAAAAGGATGGACTTCCTCGCGGAGATGTGATGGGATCATTTAAACGAGAGCGAACGATGCGGCGATTCATGCACTTTTGTCGGGGGAAGGGTGTCAAGATATTGAAGGAGTCGACGTGAGCGGCCCTTACTCCTATCCTATTACAGGAGAGTTCCCAGAGGCTAACCGTGATGATAGTGCTGAACTTGATCGTCGCTGGGAGAGCATGCAGTCGGAGCAGCTCCCCGAACGGGAACGAGGAGCCCAGTGAAGAGCTGAAGGAATAGCTTTCCCGGCCGGTGTAGCCACAACAGAGCTCTGCGAGCCGGGCTCGCCCCTCTCTGTGGATGAGGGCATGATCTGTTACATAGGAGACTCGCAAGTTACATACATACCAAATAAGCCCATTGACACACCCTGGTCAGAATGAGATAGATGTAGTTAGATGTAAGAGGCTTTGTATTTTCGTTGACTGAGAAATGATATTGGAGCCGAGTTTAATACCTTTGGACAGTAGGCATGGCACCTTGCTTTGAAACAGGATGTGTTCTTTAAGTCTCTTGCCCTGCAGACGTTCTTCCACCCTTGCTTGCTGCTGAATATTTATCATCCGAAAGGTCGAATTTGCTCATTGCCAATTAATCACAGTCATGGCGATGATGTTCAGCCTCGTTACGTAGGCGTCAAATTCCTGCCACCTCTAGTCCTTTTTTACCAAATATGAGGAGTTAAAAGAGCCTTGTTCTTAGATTAAGAACCCTGAACTTGACTAATCTACCGGTATTGTGTAATCCAATCACGGTCTGCTTGAAGCCTCTTTCCTCGCCCTGCTGGCATTAATCAGCGTTCTACATAAGTAAAGTAAGTAAAATTTTCTGGCTTACTTACTTACTAACGATATCCATACTTACTTGCCACCCCGAACTACTTACTTACTTTACTTACTTACTTGCAAGTAAAGTGGAACCATATACAATAGCCAATCCTCTTACAGCATTGCGTCCTGATGCCCCCTTGGTTTTGCCCAGGAAATCGCACCAGTGCGAGCCCAGTTTCGGAGGCATTGCAATGCCTCCACAGTAACCCAGTGCAGGGCGTTCCTTTGTGAAGATATGGTGAGCTTTGCGGCACTGAAAACACGTTCATTCTCGCTGGACATGGCTGAGATCGAAAGTAAGTCCATTGCCATATTGAATAACCGTGGGAACTGAGTCTTGCGGCCAAGCCACCACTGGAGCAATTGCTCTTCTTTGAAGTCTTCCTCTGGAACCATTTGTAGGTATAGGTTGATCTCATCCGGAGCTTCTTTCCTGGCCTTCTTGGGGAAATTTGCAGTGCGCAACAATAACTTTGATCCATGAAATGCCGGAGGGGAGTCTGGAGACACTGGTGCCTGATTACCTTGAGCATAGTGCCTATCAAAGTAATCTCTGAAGTCCCGAAGGATCGAGTCTACTTGGTTCGGTAGCCTAAGCTGCAGGAACCCAATGCCGTATCCTGGGTGTAATATCATAGCTGCCCAGTAAACAACGCTCCGCTCCATCAAATTGCGGTATTTGTCGAGCTTTGACATTGCATACTTGATCGAGTGTTGCATGAAATGTAGCCCATCGTCGGACAACTCGAAGGGCTCAGGATCTGGGTCGTTGTCTTCGAATTGTACCGAGATCTCTGCTTGGTATAGTGGAGAACTCGGTTCTCTGCTGGTAGTCGATTCCATGGTTGAATATCTGCCCCGGGTAGATGCGCCAGTGTCCTGTTGCAGCCCTCCCTGTTGCTCTCTCTCTCTGCCATCAGTAGGCGCAGCAACTATGATACAATCAAGTACTGGCTCTTCGAGAGTGATCCTCGGCGCCCGATACGGCGCAGGGATAAGGTTGGAAGAATACCGCTGTCGCATATCAGATAGATGGTCCTTCAAGAGATACATTGTGGGAAGTACCTCTGCAAATCTAAGAGTGCGACCCTCAAAGTGCTTAGTATACGTGAGGTAAGGCTGTAGGATTTCGATGATCTCGGCGAGTACTACCCAGTCTTCACAGCTAAGAACGTCCTCGGCGGAGACCCTTTTTTCTTCCTTGGGGTCAAGAAGACTAATCTTGCAAAAGACATCGATAATATCCCGAAGTCTGAGCGCACGATGGACCATCAAATAGACAGAATTCCATCGCGTATCATTATCTGCCTTGACCATCAAGCCTTTGAGAGTGTCGTCGACAAACCATACTCCCAATTCGGCCATAATTGATTGGTCGATCTTGCCACTCGTAATAGATAGGAAAATCTCCCTACGCTGAGGGCTTCTTCTGATCCAGTGGACCAGATTATGGAGTTTTCCAATAGGGCCTCTTTTTCTCCATTCACAGAGTAATTCGCGTTCTTTCTTCTGGTCTTTCTCCGCAATGTGACTGTCGAATATGTCACTAGAATCGCCCTCTAAGAAGGCCTTTGCCGATAGGTTGAGGATATGACCAACACAGCGGATTCGCCGCTCGCTTTCCAAAATCTCAAGCTCAGTAGTACTTGCCCGGGGATTGAACATCTTAAGCAAAGCCCGGACACAAGTATCGCATGGATCAGCGTTATCTGCTGTGAAGAACCCAATCTTCTTTTCCGAGCCGTATTTCCGGATGACCTTAGCCATCAAGATGGCCTGATTTTCGCCACCGTGACTGCCAGAGAGCTTCTCTAGGCTGATAAGGCGGAATTGTGGTGTCCCGGCTATGTCAACATAGTACGCTATCACCGAAAGGATAGCAATACCATTAGGCGAAGTCCACATGTCAAAGGAGGTATGAACATTCGACAAGGCTTTATTCATCTCATCCTTTAACATCCTCGTGTGTTCTTCGAATTCTTGTAAGATCCACCTTCTTACGGTGTTTCCCGACGTCGGCAGAACTTCGATAACAAACTCGTCATCTAGGAAGGCAAGAAGCTGTCGAAATAGCTTGTGTTCAACGCCGTGAAGAGGGATATTGGCATCCGTAATCCAGCCGAGAAGAAGCCGCTTGAAGATGTCTGCTCTACTCTCAACGATCAGCGGCCTTCTTTTGGCGGCTCTCTTTTGCATATCAAGGACCGATGCAGAGGATGACGGAGCCGGAGATGTTCTATTCGACGATTCGGGCTCTGAATCAGGACCGTTGTCGTGTGCAGTAGATGCCTTATATATATGATGGTCGTTGTTCAAGTGGTAGATCGGGGAGGTAGTTGCCTTAGCCTCCAATATCTTAACCTGGTTCCGTGCGTCACATAGACCACAAACCCAGTATCGGCCACCTGCTTTGCCGTCGTCTCTAAGCCTGATGACGTATTTGCCGTACCGAAGGATCCACGAAAGGCTTCTCCTTCGCTTTTTGTGTATCCAGTCCTCTAGGACATATCGGAGACCGTCGATGTATAGCGAAGGGAGTGAAGAAGGTTGAGCGACGTCGAGATGCTCAGGCCGAACGGTCGCCAGTTGGCTCGCTACGCTTCTCGTGCGCCGAAGGTTTGAAAGGGAACCATTGCCAGCCACGGACTGGGTCGTTGTGACGGTACAAGAGCACGAACGAGGTCGGGTGCGACTTGGGTAAAATGATTGTTTACAAGGAGAGAAAGAGATTCCTAAGGAAAGCTCTGACTTAAAGCTATTTATACAATATTCATAAAGTGAGACTATTCATAAAGTATGAAAGTCACATGATCGTTCCCTCACAATTGGTGCTTGAAATGTCGCCAATTGAGGCTGGGTCCACCCAGAGCTCCGAACCAAGACTGGGTCGCTTGGGTCGGCGCTTCTGCGTAGATCGGCCGCGGGCGAGTCGGACCGGAGACATCAAGGTACGGCGCGGGCCGCCGGTGTGGGTTCGCCTCTGCAGCTTCACATCCACAATGAAACTTGAGGGCAATGAGGTTGATGAGCTTGGGCCGTAGCTTCGTGCAGCAAAAGGAGATGCAAGCTGTGTCCGCTCCGATTCCAGAGGCTCAATGCCCGCGACAGGCGCTGAGGTCTCGACGTTTGGTGGAGGAGGCCGGAGCTCTTTAGGCTGAGGATCAGGGTGGGAGCTGGTGAGCTGGGCCAGGGGGGCTTGCAACTGCTTGGAATCCGACGTGCTGGCCGCCAATGACATGGCCATGTCTTGGCCTGAGAATACTGAAGGAGAGCGGGCTGATGCAGAACGGCGGGTCCAAAAACGAGCGGCAGATTTCCCATGAGTAGTACTAGGAGCTAGATACTGGTTGCTGCGCGCATTTGTCCTGGCATCCATCTTGCAAAGCTCTCCAAGCTGAGCCCGAGTCGCCGCGCAAGTATGAGGCCATTGAACATATGGGCCACTAGGTCCCTGGGCGGTAGGAATGATGCTGCCGCTGGTTTGATCGGCGTTGGCCTGAGCCTTGGATCGTTTCCAGCTCCTCTTTGCCTCCCAAGCAACTCGCAAGCAGACTCCATGAGGCGGGACGCCACTCTTGCTGATGAGGAAAGGCGTAACTTTGGGGTCCTGCAGATACATCATGTAGGTGGACCACAGGTGCTGAATCATCGGCTTCGTCCACGGCGCCCGTCGAAGTCTCTCCCTGGAAACCTCCCTCGTGGCCGCCTTGGTCGTCTTGTCGTTATCCTCGGCGGAGGATAGCTCACTGAAGTGGTCGGCGTGCTGGGTTTCCGGGCTCACACATTGACTCAGCTCCTCCGAGCTGATGGAGAAATAGCTGAACAAAGACGTGCCGGTGTGGGTCGAGTGAGCAGTAGAAGGCTGGCTCGATTCGTAATCGGGACTGGACTCGAGACTGCCGAGGGTCGAGTCGATGGACAATGAAGGCAAGACGCCAAGCGCGGGAGCCTTGGGAGGTGAAAACATGCGGTCCGAGCCGCCGTGGGCGTGGGGTGTTAAGGGCATATCCTCCATCACGCTCAGCCGCGAAATAGGGTACATGGTATCCGCCATTTCCTCGTCAAGAACGCGAGGCTCCTTAATGCTGGGAATAGGAAGATCCGCCGCAGCAACCCATGCAAGGAATTGTTGAGTGGGCGCATTGAGATTGGACACATTCCTCCTCTTGACTCGGAATCGAGGTCGCGGGGGGGGAGGGGGCTGGGCATCGCCGTCGAGGGCAGGTTCAGGTGTCCTGGGGAGGTCGTCGCGACGTTCGCTTCGCGACCAGGAGGCCGCGAAAGGTTGGAAGGGAGGCATGGTGGAGTAGAAGGAACGCGATTACGCTATGGTGTCGCGCAAACCTAGGAGCGCTGGATTATAAGTAGCCAAGGGAGGTAGCGACAGGCGGGGCTATTCGAGTGCAAAGCGAGACATGAATGTTTCGGGATACGACAGCGGTATCTTGGATTCAGTCGAGGAGTCACGCGGTGGGCTGAAGGGAGGCTGGTGGTTCTCGATTAGAGTTTGTCGGCAATGTCGGTCGAGGGCCGTGACGGAAAGCCGAAGCACTCGCGACGTTTGCCAAACATGAAAGTGCGAGGGCCTTTGATTCTGTCGTCTGGGTGACTATGAAATGATTCTATTCCCAAGCAACACTGCAGTCGAAGTACCTGGCCACCATGTGAGTTCTCAACATCCCTAGAGCTAGAAAATAGCAGCATAGATGACGATCCAACGAGGGAGCGTCTCGTCTTGCTTGCTTCGGTCGGCACGTTTCGTTCCCTGCCGAAGCCCTAGGTGCGTAAACAAAAGCTAATGCACGTTGGCGGTAAGAAAGAAAGCATGTGAGGGGGTTTCTAGCACTACCGACGCAACAAAACGCGTCAAGATGACAACATGGAAATAAGGTTTAGCCTACGGATCCCTCATGATAGCTTTGCACTGTGCCTTCTAATTCATGTGATTCTGACTTTCGTCACATGCACTAACCTTGATGACGGCCATGTAGCCTAAGGTTTCCAAATGGAAACGCTTCGTCAGCCACGCGAAAACAACACCCGTGTACTCGGCGCTCGCAGCAACTTGAATTGGGCGGGTGCTCGTCACACGAACCCAAGCAACCCAAACTCCATCCAAATTAACTAATGAGCCGCTCTTTTTGGCCCTGGACGCCCCATGTCAATATCTCCTCGTCCTTGGTTGAATCTGCAGTACCCCGTTCTGCCGCTGTACTGGGTACACTAATCTCTGATACGTGCTATTGCAAAGGTTTCACCCAGAATGATGGTTGTGATGAAAAGAGGCTGGCTGGCCGTGTGACACCGACGAGCTCGAAGCTCGGGCCTTGGTTAAGGGCAAAGACGGGCAACTGTAGCTTTCACACAGCCCAACGAGCAAGGAGCAAATCAGAGGCCGAGAAGCTGCAGAGAAGCAGCAGAGAAGGGAAGCATACGGAACAGGCTTTCTTACTGAGTGCCTTCCTGCAGACGGACATCCTTCTTGGGCGCCAGATTTGGGGGTGCAATCGCGGCCGTTGGCACTTTTTACTTAACCCGAAAACAAACTTATCAAAATTCTCAGCGACATTGTCGGATCGGAATGGAAAGGTAAAACACGCTACGCACCATAATCACCGGAATAAGAGCTTCGGGTGTGGCAATCGCCCCAGTCGTAGTCCCCGCAATACTGGATGTTACCTGTCGAAGCGCTGCTCTGCTGCACAATGTCGGGCTCATCAGGCTCACGCGTGGGGATGTCACCAGCGGGAAACGCCGAGGTCGAGGTGACCGTAGAGGAGTGCGTTATGGGGAGTCCCGCACCGAGATCAAATGGCTGAAGGAAATTCCCATGGAACAGAACAAAGAATATGATCCAAGAAGCTTGCCCCAAACCTTCGCCATGGCCTAGATCGCTTTGGCTGTAACCTTGTTAGTTTTGCCAGTGAGATACCAGCAAATCATGGCAATGCAAGCTACCTGGATGTTCTGATCGGAGGACGTTGCAAACCCCTCTTGGGGTTGCGTCATGTTGGGATCACTCGATGTTGATTCTGTACGCTCGGATCACAGGCTATATCACCCTAACGTTCATCGCAGGGTTGATGTCCCTTGGTTTCAAATGCTATACTCGGCTTCAGTACAAAGTTCAAAAGGTCGCGTTTTCTCGAGCAATGTCTTTCCGGTAAGATCACTTCGATAATGAGCCTTGTTTGATGCCAAGGTCAATTCATCCAAACCAATCCGCGACTGAGAGTCTGAGACTGCCGATATGGAATATAGTTTGCTCTCTACGCCGCCATCGTGCTGCGCCGATTTTGCTCTTGTTCCTGTACGGGTCCCTCTAATGCTTGGGCGGTCAGCTCCTGTTATGCCTTACCATGGTAAATGAAAACGGTGCTGATGCCAGAATACAGATTGGTACAGGCAGCCCGTCGATCGCCGATGAGCTCGCAGAGGTGCAGCGGTATCTCAAGTCCAGTGGACTGAAACACACAATGCACTCCACTGGCACCACGCTCGGTGAGTCTTGCTGATTGCGTGCCCAGGAGATGGAAACCAAACTTTGCGAGGCTGACGAAAGGGCGTACTGTCCACCTGCATGTCTAGAAGGCAGCTGGGACGAAGTCATGACAGCGATCGGTAAGGCACATGCCGTGGTTCATCAGCGTAACGTGGCGAGGGTTCAGTCGACGGTGACTGTCAGCACTAGGTGAGCTCGCCCGTCCGCTATCTGGAGACTATTCCTTTGAAATGGCAAGAGGCTCATGAGACATGGACAGGACCGACAAGCGGGAGACAGCCGAGGGCAAGGCGGATCCGGTCGCAAGTACAGCCTGAGAACGGACAGTTTGGAGCCTAGGAAGAAATCACAAGAAAGGATGGCGACCTCAAATTGGATCCTGGTGGTCAGCTTAACCATACGGTTGATTATGTGCCAATCCGTCTCCCTTTGAGGGCGAGAATGAAACTTGTGTGCCCTAATCGAGTGTATCACACAAGAGCCCCGTGCTTGTCAGTACGCGCTTATAGCGACACTTCGGCGTGCCTTTTAATATCAATCTCTGTCTCCATCATTAGCATGGTAAGATGGAGTGAAGCCTTGCCTCGACTGAGTCGGTCGTGCACGATCGATTCAGTCGAACAGAGCAACGCGATGTGCGGAGACGTGGCTAAGGGACCTCGACGCGACGAGCGCAATTCGTTGGTCGCCGTCTGCAGTCTAACTTTAAGTGCTAACCTTAAAGCCCAGCGTGAGGTCGTGAGCGAAGGATCTGATGGGCCCTCCGTTTTCTGTGTCGAATATTCGTGCTCCAAGCCCTCCAACGAAAACGGAATTCCATTCGATGCCTCCCAGCCCGTCCAAGCCCATCACCTTCAGACCGACAACAATATGATGATGTTCCTAGCCATTACTGTATGTTAAGGTGGAAGCAGTCCGCGCGACCATACGATTTGCGATAGCCACAGGTCGACTCGACAACACGCAACGTTGAGGATAGAATGCAAAACTTCACCTGCTCCTTCTCACTAGCTCACCCCATATCAAACACCTCGTGCCACGGACAGCAGGCACCGCTTCAGCCGCCGTAGATAAGATTCTGAAAACTTGGAGAATAGCCTTCAATAATACAAACCCCACGAGACCCTGCGGAGAGATGGAAAACGAAGAGATCAAAAGCAGAAAGTGGACGCTGTATGGGCTTTTACGAGATCATGACAAAGCTTGGGAAACGAATGTGTACAATAGCAACTAGTGCCCTATTGGTTGAAAGCCACCGGGCGAAATAAATTGTGTGTGTGTGTACTGCGTTGTATGTTCAAATGTCTTCGTGGAGAATCTGATGTCACATGTTCCGTTACTGTGCTTTTCCCCAAACTATGCTGGCGGACGTTTGCATTGCCACGACGGGGTGTTCTTCAAAACGAAGGACTGCGATCCCGCGATAGTCGTCGTCTCTCTGATCGCTATTCTTTCTGCACTGAATCGCTCTGATCTGACAAATACAGGCATCCGAACATGGCGCTTAACGATACTGGCATCAACAGGGATGCGGCAGTTACCGGAGCTAGGGCCTTTATCATCACCAGTTTTCTGGTCGTCGCCATGTATAACTTCATCGAGCTCAACTTCATCATTCTCACTACATTCAAGAGACGAGGTGGACTCTACTTCTGGAGCTTCATCGTCGCTACCTGGGGAATAGCACCATACACAATTGGCTTTCTGCTCAAAAACTTCCAGGCTACTAGGAATAGCTATGTCTATGTGACTCTGATCGTTGTTGGCTGGTGGCCGATGGTAACTGGGCAGTCCATGGTCCTCTATTCTCGATTACATCTCATCCTGCGCCACCCGACTGGACTTCGAGCTGTTTTGTCCATGATTATTTTTAACGCA
Organism: Dactylonectria macrodidyma; assembly: GCA_020744425.1. NCBI lineage: Eukaryota > Fungi > Ascomycota > Sordariomycetes > Hypocreales > Nectriaceae > Dactylonectria > Dactylonectria macrodidyma. The sequence continues at coordinate 296,466 of JAGMUV010000033.1, forward strand.
ATTGTTTGTCATCTTCCAACGACCGTCTTGGTCTACGGCTCCAACTCCGACAACCCAGACCCTTTCATCGGGCCATACAGCATCTATGAAAGGATTCAAGTCACTGTCTTCGTTATACAAGAAACGATAATTTCGGGAGTCTACATTCTTGAAACAACCAAGATGCTCCGTGTCACCTCCATCACTAGCCGTGGTATCTACCGGAATATGTTGAAGCATCTGCTCGCAGTCAGCACCATTGTCGCTCTTCTCGACACAGCCATCTTGGCATTCGAATACGCAGGCCTCTACGACCTCCAGACGAGCTACAAGGTTATGGCTTATAGTCTGAAGCTCAAGATCGAATTTAGCATCCTCAACCGCCTGGTCAATGTCTTGCAGAGCCGGAAAGGTAGCTCCGGCCCCCGGACGACGAGCATTATACGGTCGAGCTAGAGAACCAGGATGGGAGCGGCATTGGGTCAGAAATAAGGCCAGTGACCAGAGGACATACACAGCGCTACTCCGTGTAGAAATTTTCGGGGGCGGAAATACTTGGACCAGGCAAAGCCATGGGACGCATGAGGTTGTGCACATCCGGGGGTTGGGAGGTGGGGATTTAAACAAGACACATTAACATCAAACTTTCATAGGGGCTCTTATTGATGCGTGTTGGATCCCGAACACAGAGTCCGAGTTTCATCCACTGACTCCGAGCAAAGAACCCTGCTCATCGATCGCGGGCACACGGCCTTCGATTCCGCATCCTGATGAGCACCGTTCCGCTGGAGCATCTTAGTGACGAGGGGAAGAGGCGATTGATGCACATTGCCTCTTGCGTCAGTGGCTGGAGAGAGCAAATTCTGTTCCTCAACAGCCTAGAGCTCTGTAATACAAGAATGCGCCAGCCCTGCCGTCGCTATGTTACTCCCAACATCGGCAGGCTTTCTAGCACTTTCCAATATGTCGTCAGGTCTGGAGTGGACGTCTAATCCATGCCTCGGTTGTGGCACCCAGACAGAGGGAGCAGCTTACTGCTCTGATTCATGTCGGCTGTCAGAATACGAGAAGATTCCAGCGTCGATTCACAGTTCGAGCTCGCCTTCTACGCCTATCACACAGTCTGCCTCGACATCGCCAGCCCAAGACACCGGGGCCTCGGCCAAGGCAGAGAAGGAATTGAGAGCGTACAATATGTCATTGGACCAGTCGAAGATGAAGAGGAGAGCATCGCGTTGAAGCCGAAATACCTCCACTCCATTCGCGGGGCGGGAAGAGGTGGCCACAATATCATCGACACTCACACCACCAGATGTCAACGTATCTCCAGCGATGTCCAAGTATTAATAGCCCGCGGGCGTTGAAGCATTCCTGTTTAAAAGAGACGCAGGGAGTAAGCGAGAATATTAGATAAGAGAAATAGCGTTCGAACGGCACGGCCTGGGTGGCCGGGGATGAGGATGGTGAGACGAGACTGGCAAGCACTCTGTACCGCTCCCTTTACGGATCGAGCGGGTTGTTTGTTGTCTTTTGTCTGCCAGGCGGCGATGGGAGTCCTGGCACAATGCCACCTGCAACTTTAGCTGGAGTCAGCAGAATGAACCACAAGCTATTCACTAGACTTCGTCATGTAACATTCATTCCGCTGAGAATGAATTGAAGTTTTGTGTCATCTAATTATCTGACTGGTTTCTTTCCTGGGATAGCATGCACCCTTATGTCATGGGCATATAGATGCATCTTATAATGCAGATTCATTAGCCACGGACGGGGGTAGCATGACTCAACCTTGAGCAGCAGGAGGGCGGAGCTTGCCGGCATCGCGAACTCTGGGCCAGGGCTTGGGAGAGTGCAAACGCGTCGCGTGACTTATGGTATGATGTATACCTGGGAAGTTCCTCAGTATACCTGTTCGAACCCATGGCCTAGTGGATCAGCAGTACCGAATTTTTAGACGCCACACATGGCATCTCGGTCATTGAGTTCTTGCGCCAACACCAATGCCACAGTATCTCAGGCGACTCTCAAAAATGAAGTTTGGCTAACCCCAAGTTAAGACAAGAGGCATGATGCAATTGACAGAAAAGTTAGAAAGAAAGGACCGGGGGATCTTACAATTCCAATTTCAAATCTCTTATAGATCTTATCTTTCCGCTCAACCTCTACATCGAGATCGAGATCGAGTCTGAGTTTCAACGGAAGAAACTGAGTCGTACGTCAAAGATCTACTCTGTCGTCTTCCCCCGAATAGGATTGAAGCTGGGAAGAAGATCAGCGAAGTTACCTCTGGTCAGTCAAACCCATCAGAATGATGAAGTCAAGTGAGATTCTCGACGTATGTGGCTCCCTGCTTACTTATATTGTGCCTCGACGGCTAACATGTTATCGGCCTAGCAAGTTTGCACGATGAAGTCTCGGCTACATTTAGGAAAGCTGACACAATCATCCATCGTCAGGGGACTCAGGAACACGAAGATATCTTGGATTAGCTCACTCCGGTCAACTACGGTCCTCAGCAAAGTGACTATTTTGGAAGACGACAACCCGGAACTGGTCAATGGCTTCTCGATACAGTAGAGTTTCGCACCTGGCGTGACACCTGCGGTCAAACTTTGTTCTGTCCAGGTATTCCAGGCGCCGGCAAGATGATTCTTACCTCGGTCGTGGTCGACAATTTGGAAACACCATTCAGGAAATGATAAAGAGTGTCGGTATCGCATACGGTACGTTTATGGCAACTTCCGGCGCCAAGACGAGCAAACGGCTAAGGAACTTCTTGCCAGCCTTCTGAAGTAGCTGACTCAAAGCCTACCGAATTTCCCAGCGAGCGTGAAATCGCTCTACGACAAGCACAAATCCAAGCAGTCGCAACCAGCCTTGGAGGAAATCTCAAGTGCGCTCCAATCTGTAGCCGAACTCTATTCAAGAGTCTTTATCGTCATTGACGTGCTTGATGAATTTCGAGCATCCGACAGCAGTCGGGTGAGGTTCCTAGCGGAGGTCTTTGAGCTTCAAGCCAAGTCCGCAATCAACATCTTTGCAACTTCGAGATTTATACCCAATATCACGGGGCTATTCGAAGACAGCGCTTCACTGGAAATCCGTGCTAGAGATGAGGATGTGCGGAGATACCTCCACAACCACATGTCACGATTGCCAGGTTTCGTCCGTCGTAGTTCAGAACTCCAAGAGGAGGTTACAAGCGGGATAGTTCACTCGGTCGGGGAGATGTGAGTAGCCTCGTTCAGGAGATAAGAATAAGACGCTACCTAATGTGTTCAGGTACCTCCTTGCGAAGCTTCATCTTGAATCTCTAATCGACAAGACGTCGGCCAAAGCGGTTCGTAGCGCTCTTGCTAAGCTACCAAGCGGCTCGGAAGCATCAAGATACTGATGAATGACGCACAAGCGAACTTGGCTTGAGATTGGAAAGCCCAAACGCCTAGACCCCCCGAGGCATCGACCTCGGATCTAAAATCCCGCAAAGGCAGCAGCCTGAAATGCTGCCACCACCAGCCCGTATCGCAACGTCCTAAAATCAAGCAATGATACAGCCGCCGACGTTCCAGTGACGCTCGTCTTTGCAGCGCTTCCTGTCTCAGTCCTAGATCCCGTGGTCACGACCGGCTTTGTCGCTAGGACAGTGATGCCCGCCACAGCAGTCGTGGTTACGCTCGTCGAACGGCGACATCCAACCAGCAGGAGTCATGGCTTGGAATGCGCAGGCTCACCGTCCAAGGTGGCAGGAGTAGAACGAGGATGGTCCTGGAAGGGTATAAATCGGGGCTACCTGTTTCCTGCGAGACTCCTTTGGCGGCTTTAACCAACAAGAGTGCCACCGTAAGTCGGAAAGCATCGTTCACGGCAGTTCCTGACCTCCAGTGGGTTTTCCTGAACCTCCCTCGTTCGGACTCGAAGTGCTGTTTTGCATCGGCGCCGGAGTGTGGTTTGGATGTTGCGAGCGCAGATGCGAGGAACGGGACACGGCCTCCATTTGTCTCTTGATGTGTTGATACATGCAGCGGGAGTAGGTTGGCAGGTCGATTGGAGTGGACTTGGAATTGGGGTTGGATACGGAGTAGGTGCCTTCTTGTCTGGAAGACATGGTCGCAGAAAAGGACAGTGTTGTTCACAAGAAAGACAGCTCTGCTGCAAATTTTAAATTTTAGTGGTGAATGGCTGGCTATTGGTCTTCATGAACGTGGCAGCTTGATCCGGGGTGATGTTCAGCAAACGACTTGGCCTCCTCATTGTTTGGCCGCTGATTGTCTCCATTCTTCCCTCCCCTCCCCTTTCTGTTAGGTGGTTGGCGTTATTGCATGCTTCCCATGACCAATGGCTGATGATCGGCACTGATATTTGTCGTTTCAGTGCTTCTGTGACCAATAGGTGTGACTTATTGGATGACCTCAGTCTTGCCACGATCAGGGAATTTCCTACTGGAAACGCAGTTCCGACCCCACTAACTTTGACATAAACAGGTTTCCATGCCATGGACCGCACGCTCGGTGGCATCCAGAGTGGTTGGATGGGGCTGAGGCCCACTGCTGACGCAAAGCCCGGTCAGCGATCAGCACTGAGATTGTGGTGTGAGGCATCCAGCAGCTGGCGGCTCTGTACCGATACTTCGGGGGCCTCATCCCGGCGACCCTCCCCAATCGCACCATCCACCAAGTTAACATGTAGCCCCTCTCCCTGCTCTGCACCGAACCGCTTTCAATCTAGCGCTAAATCTGCACCCAGCACCTTTTTGCGTCTAATAAAGTTATCCTGTTTCATGCTGACAATTTTATCTGCGCTCCCGACTGCAGTTGAAGCTGACCTGCATTAACATCGTCTCACACACGCCCGCACCTGCTCCGACTCAGCAGACTTCGTCTGCAACGTCCTGTGAACAATGAACGACACCAATATGCCCAACATGTGTGCCATGGACGGTTCCGTTGGTGGTGGCTCGATGCCCATGGTGAATAGCCGCGCAGTTGCACCAAAGACCGCTCCGAGACAGCTTCAGGTAAATGGCAACAACCGAACCTTGCTGAACACTTACATTTACGACTACTTCCTCCACTACGGTATGTTTGACTGCGCGTGCGCCATTCTCAACAGCGACTCCAAGGTCAACGTCCTGAAGCATAGCCGTGACAGTTCTCTGGGGAACAAAGGGGGCTTTCTAGGTAATGACCTGGGTCGTGGCTCCATCGACCCTAGTTTGGACTCCAATCACCCAGAGCATCTTCCTGCTCCGAATGTTCCCAACCTGTCGCCAGACATCTGTTTTCTGTATGAATGGTTCTGCCTCTTCTGGGACATATTCAATGCTCGAACGGACAAGGGTGGAAGCAGTCAAGCAAGCCATGTCAGTCATCTACAGCTATTGCCTTTCGCAATACTCTTCTGGTTTGGTCATATAGCTAACATGGTGCACAACAACAGAACAAGCCAATCCCGAACGCTAGCTGCTCGCATGCCCAAGATTTCCCGCTGGTGCCGTACGCTCCTGACGGGACCACCCTCAAGGCTTTCTACAACCCCGGCGAGATGGGTTCAGGTGACATGGCGTCCGGGACTCCTGGTGCTGAAGCTAGCGGTAAAAGCCATCGTACCCTGCAAGAGTGTCAGATGCAGCTGCTGTCGATGGAGCAACAAAAGAAGAAAGAGTTCATAATGACGCGGCAAGACGCAAGTGGTCTGCCTCGGAATGACGAAGCGCCTGGTGGTCGGGCTCCAGGGGCCACCGAAGGTCCAGCTGGACCGAATGCTCGGCCTTTTCAAGGCGTCCCTCTGCAAAGAGCAAGACCAGAAGCTTCGTCTAATGCCGCCCACCAGATGGAACGTGGCAGTCGACGGATGAGCAGCACAGGCATGGGCTCCCATCTTCCCGAAATTTCCCACTCTCAGGGCTCTCCTAATTCCATCAACTTCATAGCCAATCAAATGGGCCCCACCCTGGCGCCGCATGTTTTCAACGCAGGCGTGAACAGCATGGAAGGCAACATGGATGCACCACAGATGGGTTGTGGGATGCAACCTCCTAGTTCGTACCTTGGCCAACAGTTCAATGGTCAAATAAACCGGCAGCAAGTTGTGGCGATACAGGGCCAACGCCACCAGCAACAGCAGACCGGCCAGAGCGGTCATCTAATGCAGTGGCAAGGCGATCCGAATGGAAACCCGATGCCTCAAGCTACTGAGGACCATATCCAAGGTCCATCGCGACGACGGTCTATGCCTCCACCATCCGCACCGAGTAAGGCGAACTATAACGCGAAATCAAGAAATACCTCTTCGTCACCCCAGACGACGAAGGCTGCATTGCCAACTCCTTCGCGGTCGATCAAGGCTGCTCCCAAGAAGAAGCAGACGAAGAACGTCAAGAGCAAGGTAAATGGCTTGCCACATTATATTGCGGTGCTTACGTACTGATAATGCCCACGCAGGCGGCGGCTCACAAGAAGTCGAACTCGAATCTCAACTCTGGAACAACCCCTGCCGCGGAAACTGCTCCTAGGCCAGGACGTCCTGTAAACCCAGCCAGCTTAGCCAAGCTGGGAGAAAATGCTGGTCCTGCGCAGGTTGTGCCCGCCAGACAGTCAGCGGCACCTCCACCGATTGCACCTACACCCATCGCACCTCGACCGCGTGTTGACCCGACTCAGAACGTGACATCCAGCACGGACAACCCTGATGCGACTGTAACTCTTGTTCTCTCGTAGTTGTCTAATCGAGTAACTGACATGGCCCAGGACTTCGATTCCATGGACGTGGCCAACTTCCCCACATCAGGTGATGTTCTCAACAATTTCGATTTTGATTCTTTCATTCTTGATAGTGCAGAGGAGACCGGAGGATTCAACTTCAATACTGCGCCGCTTGATATGGGCGCTGGTGCTGGTGAGATCGGCGCAGACTAACTCGACAGCCGATGGGGCGCCTTCGCATCGCCACGCGGAAGCAAGTTGCTCGCGAAAAAAAACATCTACACGAGCGAAATTATTGACAGCCATTTGCAGCACCACAACACTCCCGCCTGTGGCGACAATGGCCTCTACGGATCATCGGGCTCCTCCCAGCGTTATTTTGACACCCGTAGAGGTACTATTATGGTCACGGCAGGAACAGAACGCGAAATCCTAAGGTCACACAATACGACGCGTTCACCGACGACAGTGGGATAGCTCCACGGTGTGCAACGACCGAGCCGAAACACTTACTGCCACAAACATAACAGCCGCCGATGGGTTTCGGGGTTGGCCCATCACTTTGGCGACGCTTGCCGCGTCCATGAAGCAGACACCCGGCACGCTACGATCGGTGTCACAGTTTGCAGAACAGATTAGTCCCCTGTCGCCCCCTTTTTGCTGGAGAAGGAGTGGCGACCCTTCGACACACGACAATGTCTGCGGAGATCGCGAAGGAGCCCTCATACCAAGTAATTCGACCCCCGGCCATGATCATTACACCTCGTGGAACTACACTATTGCTCATGCCATCGCCATCGCCATCGACCGCAACAGACAAGCACGGAACGATCGCAAGTCGTAGGGGAACAAGGACAAGTCAACAGACGAAGTCAAGCATTGGGGGGAGACTGAAGGTACGAGGATGCAAGACATGGTGCTACGCACCGACGGAGCCGAAGGATACGATCAGAGCACTTCTAAAGGCGCCACACAATACTCGAAGAACAAGCATAAGGACACAAGCATGGCACTTCTTGAAACAAAGCATGTATACGTAGTCGTAGATAGTAGCCAGATCACAAAGCGGGACAACTGGTCGCTGCCAGTCGTAGAAGAGGCAGTACAAAGAAAGAGGACGAACTTGGCGGAAATGGAAAGCGCCCAACGAACCAATGGCAAGACCCGAAGTCTTAAGGGCAAAACACTTACGTCGGCCGTAACCGCACGGCTCAGGGTTCTGATCAGTCAATCAACGATTTCTCTACGAGTTCTTTCCTCCCTCTTGCAACGTTTCAGGGCAATCCCATGCCAGTTGCCAGGATGTCAGCTCCGGAAGAGGCCTAGCTGCGCATCGAAATCGTGAGTGGCTCCCAATGCCGTCCGTACCTTGTTTCCTCTTCTCCCTGAGACCTAACGGGGGGGGCCCGTAATTGCGTCACACCAAGGACTAAATATAGCCAGGACCCTGACGTCGGCGCAGATGGCAATGATTGCGCCGCCGACGTGGAAAGACCAAGTTTCGCGCCTCTTCATCGCCATACCTCATCAGCTCTACCCAGTCCGCAAGCGCTAGCCACAAGTCCCCAGTATCTGCGAGTTAACTGCATCCCTGTCGTCTAGGCTTGGGCAACCCCCAGTTTGGGCACACCCCCCTGCTAGCGCGCGATGGGCATAATCGAAGGGTGACTACGGACGACCATTTCAAAAGTCGTGTCCCACGCTAACGACGCCACATCCTCGTACCCCTGCCAGCTACTTAGCAGTACATAGCTTTTAGGGAGCTTATTTCTTAGCTCCACTGTAGCTCCCTGTATCTCCAGAGGTCTTCAGGGGCTAAGAGCGCCCGCTGCCATCTGCGAGCAGTGTTTAATACGCTATAGATCTCGAGCTTTTAGTGGAGGTAAGTGATGCAAAGTATCTCATGTACCTCACTCCCTCTGATTGGTTGTTTAAAAAAATGTGGCTTGAGAATGGGACATGACTTTTGAAATGCACCTCCGTACGGAGTACTCCGTACGGATATCTGAGTGACTTTGGCTTCCCGCTAAAAGCTCGGACGATAAGATAACATCCAAGTTAAAGACACTAGAATTAAGCTAGCTGAGCGAATTGAGAAGGAAAGAGCTAAGAGGGCTAAGAATGTAAAGAAGGATGTTTAATTGGAATTCTTTTGTCTATATAATGATGATTTCTTTGTATTTTTTAGACTATTTAGCCAAATGTATTATGTATGTATGAATGTATAATTTTCGTCCGCGGGGGCGTGAGGCCCGTAAAAGTCCCCTATTGGGGCACAGGACGTGCTGGGCTAAACTATTACAATTGCTGCCCCATTGGACCTTAGTCCATCTGCAAGGCCTCTTAGATCGGAGCTATATGCATGCTCAATCCCTCCAAAAGGCACTTTCCTACTCGTAGCCAGCCCTACAGTAGTTTTCGCTAAAGCACGTCACACAGGACATCAATACAGGTGATCCTAGCAAAGCTTCCGTGCAGCAGCGCCTCCATCTAGCTCATCCAGCATGGCATCGGATCAGCGGGAACCATCCCTCACCCAGTCAAGAATTCTCTTGCACAGATAGATCTCGAGGCAAGCTCTGTACCTTCTTGACCCAGCGGTTTGTGTATGTTGTCTCGAAGCAGTGAGACAAGTTGTCGGGCCCGGTGGCGGTCCGGGTAGCAGCCGAAGCTACAAAAAGAAAGGAGGTTCTCTGGGCAGCGCGCAGCTGCAGAGGTCTGTCGGGCCACAGAAGCCCGAGAGGTCGAGGGCACGAGGCCCAGAGTGTCAAGGCGGCAGGGCCGCGGAAGATCGCGTCGATCGGATTCGCAAAGGTCGGTAGGGCGGAGGGCCAGCAGGATCCAGGGCCTCGCAAGGCACCCAATCTTGCGAGAGCCTGGAACCGGCTGGTTTGTTTGGTGCCAGGACAGTATCTCCTGGCTGTCGCTGCTGCTCACAAGAAGGTCAACTCTCCTAATCCCTTCGGATTGTGTCCTGCTAAGACCAGTTAGGTCTAGCTGCAAAGCTGCGGGTGGTGGCCTGCAAAAATAATCCCTGCCCTAACGCAGCGCTAACAGCAGCTGCGAGGGGAAAATTTTTACAGGGGAGAGGTGTTGGCACAGACATTTGTTTGTTTGTTTGTTTTGTTTGTATATTTTTCGTCCGAGGGCCGTGAGGCCCGAAAAGTCCCCTATTGGGGCACAGGACGTGCTGAGCTAGAGTCTCTAATGCTAAAATCTACGCAATTCTTTCGTACAATACAGAAAAGACCACTATTCAGCATATCATCGGCTCAGAGGCGCATTTCTGTCGAGCCTGTTATCCGTCAGCGGAATGACCAGGCGCGGCTGCGGTAGCCGCTACATGGGTCAGTCTTTAGGGAGACTGGTGAGAGAGCATTGGCATGACTGCACGAGGCGGTCAAGCCCGTATAATTGAAGAAAAGGAATAAAAGAGAAGATAGGAGAGAAGAGAGAATACAATGAAAGGAGAGGAAGAGACGCGGGTGCGTCTCAGGTCTGCCTCGTCTAGTAACGAGGACAAATCTTTTCAAAGAAGCCGCTTGATTTGGCCACCTTGGTGTACTTGTCGAAATTTCTTCCTATCGCGAGGTTGACTGTTACGGTCGGCGATGGGACAAGCCTCATTCGACACCGTCGCGGTACCTTTCTGCAGTAGAAGATATGATCAGGTGCTTTGCGTCGCCCGCACGAGCAGGTCATTCGCGCGTCTTCGTGGTTGAACCGTTCGTGGTATGCAGCGAAATCCCCATGGAGGGACCTTGCTGCGAGTAAATGGTGCAGAGCAGCCCGAGGGAGCGAGAGCTCCGGCGGGCAGCGTGTAGTTGCCTTGAGATTGAATCTCTTATATTGCTCGGGGGCGGAGGTTGCCCACCATGCTTCAAAGGCTTCCTTCGGTTTCTGCCTCGCCATCTTTCGTAGATATGCCAGCGTCGGCTGAGCACCCTCTGGCTCCGGCAGCGAGGAAGCCGCTTTTGCCAGCTTATCCGCTTGTTCGTTGCCGGGGATGTCTGTGTGGCCAGGTATCCAGCGCACTTGTGTGGCACCATGAGATGTAGCCAGCGCCTGGAACTTGAGGAAGACGTCATGTGAGGAATCGGACGGTGTGCCCCGTAGGCATGTTGCGGCTGCCAGGTTGTCTAGGCAGACCACAATGTTTCGTGTCGCTGATCCTGGGAGGTTCAGAGCGGCCTTGAGGCCCTCCAGTGCTCCTGTAGCTTCAGCATCAAACACCTCGGCAGGTCCAAGACGGCCCGAGCCGTCGTAGATGGAAAGGTCCTTCTGGTGAATGGCAAACCCATAGCTGGCTGCTCCTTCCGAGGACAAGGAGCCGTCTGAGTATACGATCAGAGTGGTTGGGCCTACTGTCTCAGCCCACCGGAGGAAGGCCTCGGCCGATTCCTCTTTCGCTGCCGTCTGTAGGGGTGTGTCCTGTTCCTTGTCGAAGCGTTTTTGCATGAGAGCCGGGCGTGGACAGGGTGCGAGGAGCTCATTAGTCCGTCGGAGACGGGTCTTGAAGCTGCTCTCTGTTAGAGTTTGGTACTTCCGCTTGATGAGCGGGTGGTAGGTGGGTTGTCTGGGTGGAAGCGTGCGCTTCGCGAGGGGATGTGCCTCATCAAGGGATTTGAGTCGGGCGGAGAAGCGGTATCGACGTGCTTCGAGAAGTCGGGCGATAGGAGGTATTCCACTTTCCCGATGGAGGATGGCGATGGGGGTCGTCCTCCAGACGGGGAGTATGGCTCGCATGGAATGCACGATGGCGTCGGTCATTCTCCACAGGAGATGCCGGATACCTGATGGTCGGTCTTTGGACGGCTGGTTCCACCGCGGCTGGGTTGCGCCTGGGTACCATACTTCAGTGCCGTAGAGCAGAACCGGTTCAACGCATGCTCTGACGGCGCTTCGCACGGCACTAGGTAGTGGGCCGTGTATCGTGTTGGTGAGTCCTCGTAGATGGTAGGCCACAGCCTGGGCTTTAGCCGTCCATTTCTCTACGTGGACTCGGAACGACAGGTTGCTGTCCAGCCAGATGCCTAGCCAGCGCATTGCTGCCTCGGGGTGTTTTTCGACATCGCCGTGGCGTATGGACGGTGTGGTCTCGAGTTTGCTCTGGGAGAAGTGCATGACTTCCGTCTTCTTAGGGTCGAAAGATATTCCGTTCGCCGCGCCCCAGCGGACCATTTCTTCGACAGATCTTGACGCTGCAGCCGCTGTTTCCTCTACCGTGTCGCCCGTGCACAGGATTGCTGTGTCGTCTGCGTAGCCGAACCGGCCTTGAGGGTTGCTTAGTCTGTAGATGGGCTCCGTATATAGCAAAAATAGGATTGGCGATACCGGCGACCCCTGAGGGAGGCCGCATTGGAGAGGAGAGAGCGGAGTGGTAGTATCCTGGTATCTGACGCAGGCAGATCGGTCGTCCATAAACGAACCGGCCCATCGTGCAAGATGTTCCGGCCAGCCTTGTTCGCGGAGTCGCAGAATTAGTCTGTTGCGCAAGACAGTGTCGAAAGCGCCTTGGATGTCCATCGTGACCAGCGTGGCCACCTTCTTGAGGGCAAATACTTCTTCAATGTCGTGGACTAGGGCGGCCACAAGGTCTGTCGCAGACCTCTTCGGGAGCGCCCCGGCTTGTTGTGGGTGGAGGACTCCATAGTGGATACATGCCCACGCAAGACGGCGCGCGACCAACCGTTCTAGCCCCTTGCCTACGGTTGACTGTAATGCAAAGTGTCCCATAACTCAAAACCCTTCAATAGGGGTACCCTACCGTATCCACAAATATCGAATAATTACGGAAGGCCACAAGGGGCAGAGTTCCAAAATTCAACTTTTCAATTTTTTTCTTACTAGGGCAACCCCAATGTGCCATTATCCTTCTGTTTAATCACATCTAGGGGATGCATATCACTGTAAAGATAAAATATCACTCAACAGGGAGAGCCCATTGTCGTGACCCTAATTTAGTTATGGTTGCTTGAGGCAAATATTACGTTCGGCCACAAACGTGGCCATTTGGGAACGAAGTTCATTCATCATCCTTCTCTTACATAAGTCGCCCACCCTAGTTATTGCCCACCCCTGGCTTTGGCCCACCCCAAAAACGCGCTCCGCCGCACGCGTCAGATCCGCGCTACCACCTACAATAAATTGTTAAAAATCGGATTTTTCACCAATTGACTTACTTTCTTTTGTATTTTCCTCTCCGTGTTCGAAATGCCTGAATATACAGAGCAGGACCTACAAAACGCCATCGTGGACGTCAGGAATGGTGTTGCCGTCAGGACCGCTGCCACACGCCATGGAGTACCAAGAGGGACACTTCGCGCCCGCCTTAATGGTGCCCAACCTCAACGTACGGCACACGACGACCAGCAGCGGCTCACAGCCAATCAGGAAGAACATCTTAAGCAATGGATTTTGCGGCAGGAGGCCCTCGGTTACGCGCCAACACACGCACAAGTGCGAGCAATCGCTAGCAGCGTGCTTAAACAACAAGGTGATCACAAGCCCCTAGGGAGGAAGTGGTCCAGTCACTTCGTGGAGCGCCATTTAGCCGTCAAGACAAAGTTAGGCCGTCGAACTGACTGGAAACGTATAAATGCGGCCACTCCGGATAATATCAGGCACTTGTTCAACCTATACGAGACTGTGAGCTGGATCCCTCCCCGGCGGAGGTACAACGCCGACGAGGGCGGCATTATGGAGGGCCAAGGCATTAACGGGCTTGTTATCGGCTCCTCGCAGGAGAATCCTAACGCGGTACCAGTCAAAACGATAAATGCCCGGACTTGGACGTCTATTGTGGAGTGCATCTCGGCGCTCGGGGTCGCTTTGAACCCCCTGGTCATCTTCAAGGCCAAAAGTATCCAAGAACAATGGTTCAAGAAGGATTTCCTAGCTAAGCATCCTGGCTGGCATGTTACCTTTTCGGAAAACGGGTGGACAAGCAATGATATTGCTGTCGAGTGGCTAGGGAAGGTGTTTTTACCCCAAACGCAACCTGAGAACCCAGCCGATAGTCGCCTACTTATCGTCGACGGTCACGGCAGTCATACCTCGGACGAATTTATGACTATGTGTTACCTAAACAACGTTCACTTACTCTTTTTCCCTGCTCATACTTCCCATGTCCTCCAGCCCTTGGATCTCGGCTGCTTTTCCAGTTTAAAAACGGCCTATCGTAGGCTAGTTGGCGAGCATACGGCTTTGACAGATACGACAAAGGTTGGAAAGGCAAACTTTCTCGAATTTTATGCGAAAGCTCGAGAAATTGGTCTTCGAAAGGAAAACGTTCAATCCGGGTGGAAGGCGACAGGCTTATACCCTAAAAACGTAGCCAAACCTCTAAATTCTCGATGGGTCGTGGTGGCTAAACGGCCAGCTATACCACTACGTGTCACCTCGGATATTTCAACACCAAAACGCGGCGGCGACGTCGTAAAGCTATTTGCTGAGAAGAGCGGCTCTCCCACTTCACGACTGTCTATTCGAAAAGCCGCTGCGGCGTTGGATAAGGTTGCGATGGAGGTTATACTAAGGGACCGTGAGATCGAACGCTTGCGGGTGCAACTCGCCCAGGCAAAACCGCCTAAACGTCGCAAAATCGTCCAAGATCCGAACGAGCGCTTTGCAAGCCTTGCGCAGATACTTGCGCAAGCTAATCGAGAGCCTCAACAACGTGTTCGGAAGGCAAGAAATGCGGTACAAGAGGTCATTATCGTGGGGGGGGAGAGTAGCTCTGAGTCGGAAGAGGAGCCGGCACTGGCTCGACGGTCGGGACGCAATCGGCGACCAACAAAACACTATATGGAGCGAGATTCAAGTGCAGACGAAGAAAGCGACTAAAGAGCGCCAAATGCGATTTTCCTTGTATTTTTACCATTTAATTTGACTTTGTTGCGACCTAGTTACGTCGATGTACCAGTTGTGCGATGTAGGCTAAATAGAGCGGGCCAAAGCCAGGGGTGGGCCAAAACTAGGGTGGGCGACTTAATGGATACACCTTCATCCCCTTCGACAGAGTATTGTCTCAAAGACCGCAGCCGTCATGTGGATATACGTACGAAGTTCCCTGGGGCCCTTTATTGCCCACATTGCGCTCAACGGCTCCCTACGGCTTCATCATCATTTGGCCCTATTACCCCTATTTCTATCGACCTCACAGTCGATTCACCTACTTCCCAATCAACAGCCCAACGAGGCAACGCGATGACGATTCCTTCCCAACGATCCCGACCGAGACCTGATACCTATCAGAACGCTACGAATCTAGCTATTGAAAGCCGGTCAAGGAGCATCGCAGCTACAAGCCATACGGCTAAGATTGTCGTCGAATTGCACGCTTCGTTTTGGTCGTGCGATGGGTATTATGACAATGTCCTTGACGGTGTTGAAACCCCAGTATACGATAAGACGGCAAACCTCGTTGGAAAGCGTACAGGAAATGTTGAGATCGTTCTCGGGGCAAAGTTTCCTTCTCATGCCGCAATGATAGAGTTCATTGTCAAGCAGTGTGACAAGAGGCTTGCAGTTAAGGAATGGAAGGTCGTTCATTCCGTAGTGACTCAAACTGCCACCTTTGGACCCGTTGAGTTCTCCGATGCCGCGTACGAAACGACCTCGTTTGCGGACCTCTTTCGTGTGGGCAATATCTCGCTTGCCCCAAAGCGCGATACGGTCCATTTGACCTTTTGGTACTTCAATGTAAAGCCTCGGCCTGATATTGAGTCACCAATGCCGTCAAGAGCCGTACGTGGTCACAAGCGAGCGATTGATCGCCTACCCTCTGATCCAGAGTCAGAAACCTCGGCGAGGAGCTCTAGCAAACGCAAAGCCTCACGTACGGTAAAGTCAGAGCGCGTATCCCCAATTAAGAAGGAATCAAAGCCACGAAAGCTATCTCGTATACCGGTAAAAGAGGAAGCTGAGACCCGCTTGGAGTTGGAGGGCAAGGATGATATTCAGGCTGAAATTCAGGTTGAGCTTTCGGGTGAAGATGACGCGGATACGGCTACTTTTGAGGCCGTCCTTGACGATCCATTCGCGAGTGATATCGATGAACACTCGGAGGCCCAGGCTCTCTCACCTCAGAAGAGGCTTCCTGTCCGGATTGGTAGGGGAAAGAATAAGAATAGGGATTAGTTTCAGTTCAATTGGTACAATTGGTTATGTATCTAGTCGTATAGTTGGTCTCCCTCACCCCAGTCAATCTCTTCCTCCTCAATGCGTTCTAAAAGCGAAGCAGTATCGATATCGTGAGTGGCCAAATGATTACGTACGCGGTCTAGGCCACCCGTAGGCGTCTCCAATAATGCCAGCTCTGGCTGCTGCTTACTCCTAATGTACTGCCGTAAACGATCTCGTAGGAATAGATACGCTGAAAGCTTGGGTTGCTGTGGCGGATCTCTTGGCAGATCTTCCTGGCCTCTAAGAATGCGATCACAGATAGCTATTGTATCTTCTGGCAAGTAGGCATCAAGATCAATACGGTCCCCGTCGAAGATATCTTGGATCGTTTGTAATCGATCTTGAGGGATAACCTCTGCAAAGCTCTCAACCTGCCGTGCGGTAGGCTGAAAGTAGAGGGTCCATGGCTGCCCAGGAACCACATGCGGCCTATTGCGCTGTTTGCGAATGTAGTGCGAATTCCACGTAAGTACGAAGTCGGCAAACTCAGCCCGCAGGATCGGCATGAAGAGATAGAGCATTGCAATACGGTCGGGTAGGGAGTCGTTCGAGAAATGGCCAAGTGCGGTAATTTCACTAAAATACTCCTAGATTCAGGTTAGCATAGGGTCGAACGGAGTGATAATACTACATACCCGCCAGAATTTAGCCCTACCCCTACTCAATCGAAGCCACCAGCTCTCAATCTTTTCGTTATGCGTGCTTTTGCCATAGATCCAGCAGTCTCGAAAGCGCACATCTTGTGGGATACCTTCCCGTGCGCGTACGCGGGTCTTCGAAAGGTAATAATGTGCTCCAGCCATAAGGATTGTCTCTTGGCCGCGGTCGGAACGGATGATATTTGGCATGGTTTTCCGCTGCGAGAGAACATCGAGATACTGCGCAACAACGCTTCGTGACGTACCAGAGGATATGCCCACGTAGAACCACGTAATAAACCGTGAGTAAGCGTCAATGGAGGCATAGATCTCAAAGCCCCAGGCCTTCAATTTATCGTACGCATCAAGGGACCAAATAAAGTCGGGGCCTGGAGAAGTCCATCCAGTTCGGCGATATCGCATCGTATTCCACCGTTCGGTAACACAAGTAGGGGAAAAGTCGCGAAAGCATGAGTACAGGGCTCGGCGGCTCAAGATATGATGATTTCGACGGACATATACGCAGAGTAGTGTGCGCCCGTAGGTCTCAAGCTTAGTGTGTAATTCGGACTCGTCTTCAAAGAAACGGCGCAATTCGTGAAGTCTCTCGCTAGTCATCTCAGGGCTTTGACGCCGCCAAAGGCCAAGGTCTCGCCGTATCCGTGAGAGGCCAGTCTTTGAGATAAGAAAGCCCTCAGAGTGAAGCTGCAGAAGCATAAAGTGATCGTTCAAGACCTTGTCAAAGAATAGGTCTTTAATACGCTCACGTAGTTGTTCAGAGTCTTCGGTATACTGCCTCATGGAAGCATTCCAGATCTTCAGGTTGCGATATACAGTCGTACGTTGAACTTCGATGTGGAATTCGTTATTAAGGCGCTGTACGATTTGTTTGAGCGTGAGACCGTCGTCGTTTTTCCATTGTTGAATCTGAAGGCGAAATGGGGATATATCAATTGAATGGCGACCCCTAGGCATCTTGAACCGTATGTTGCCGTACGTAGTCAAGTGTAGGCGTAAGGAAAGAGACGAAGTCTGAGTTAAGATTGCGGGATTTAATTTTGGAAAAGGGTGTGTGTTACGGTTGTGATCGTATGGCGCCAAATTGCCTCATGCCCAATATGTTTAGCCTCACTTGGTCAGACCCACAAGATTTTGAACAAATGTCATAAGTTAAGTGAAACACAAAACCATGGATCCAAGAAAACCTGATTTCAGACTCTAGCTAAGAAAGGGGTATCATAGTTCACCGTACGCCCTCGTGCGCGAATATACGCGAATGTATTCTGCGTTTCCTAGTAAATCAAAAAGAAACTTTTCAACTCAAAAGAGGGAAGTGACTAGGCGGACTACGGGGCAAAAAAAAAAAAGAGTTAGTAGAGGCTCGTACATTTACGTATTGGGTCAAATATCTTAAGCCGACTTCGAAGTGCCTTTCTTGTGCTTCTTGCGGTTGGTAGCCGCCTTGAAGATCTGCACAAGCTTCTGGCAGGTCTTGCGGTCAAGGCCTTCGAACGGGTCCGTATCATCACTGTCGGAATCGTCGTCGTCGTCGTCGTCGCTAACCTTGCGCTTGGTACCACGCTCTTGTGGTCAATCAGTATAGAAAATGAGAACGTATTGCAGCGTACTTACTCGTGAAGGAGCAGGCGGCGCCAGATCGGTTCCAGTCGCAATTGGCGCAGGCCGGGGTCCCCTCAGCGACAATGCATCCCTTGAGGGCCCCGTTGTTCTTCGTACACTTGTCGCAACGGTCCATACCCTCCCGTTCGTCGCCGTACAGATGACGCAGCATAGCGTCGCAATTCTGGCCGCTGCTGAAGTTCATCACGTACGGGGTCTCCTGGAGCTTCTTCTTGTCCTTCTTGCTACGGATCTCCAGCAGGCGTGGGGTCTAATACGGGTTAGTACGTGATCAACCAGGCTAGTACAGGCCTAAGATAAGGACATACCTTGGTAGAGTCAACAGCTTCCTGGCCCTTGGTGGTGCTGCCCTTCAAAGCGTTCATCAAAGCCCAGATGGTGACCTCGGGGTTTTTATCGGGCTTATCGGTCTTGTACGCGAAAGTATAGGTCTCAACGTCAAGGACCTTCTTGGGCAGCAGGTTGAATGCGCGCTCGCCCATATCCTCGCGTAGGGCATCGATCGCAGCCGTATCAGCAGCAGCAGGGGTCTCCTTGGTCTTGGGGCGGTTGCGGTTGCCTCGGGGCGCCATGATGATGTGTACCAAGCCGTATTGCGTGAGAAAGTGTGCGTACGGAATCGAATTGGGCCAGCGAGGGGAGGGGGGATTGTCAACGGGTGCTGCGTGGTTAGGTAGAAGAGATTTACGCGTGGGCACGTGACCCGGGCGACAGTGATTTAGATGAATGACTAAGCACATGTAAGGTAAAATAATCCTACAAACGGGGCCGTACGGGGGTCCGCCCGGGGGAAGGGGGGGGGTGACCCAATTCAAAAATCTCCAAAATTGAATTTTGGAACTGTGCCCCTTGTGGCCTTCCGTACTAACCCCAACGATCCATTTTTTGACGATTCCTCCTCGGTATCGAGCCTGACGCCTAGCCAGTCAGCCAGTCAGTCTTCCGGGGCTCTCACAAACATTCCGCACGCCGGTGGTGGCGCCTTTTCAGTTCTTCGCCGAGCTCGCAGCGTAAAGAACCAACTTGATGATGTCGACGAAGCAAACCTCCCAAGTGCAGTATGCGATATGCCGAAGATCCTAATTAACAGCAAGCCCTATATTCGGTCGGAGTGGGTGGATAAAAAAAGGAAGAAAAGATCCCCGATCGAACCGTACGGCTCACGCTTCGTCAAGCTCGATCGCGAGCACCGAAACTGTGGCGAATACTGGCTCTGTGATCTCTGTGATGAGCATGGTATAACATCGATTTTTTCCCTGCCTAGAGGTACGACTTCTGGACCGCTGGACCACTTGCGGCAGCATCACAGACTTCTTCGCTCTCGTACCTCTTCCGTAGAGGGAAGCGATTCGACTGATTCTGAAGCGAATCCGCGCCCACAGAAGAGTCAGAGGACTCTACAGGAGAGCCTGCGGAAGGCTGTTGTGAGTAAATCGACGGGGCAGACTTTCCGAGATACACTGTTAGGCTGGATATCGAAGGCGAATATTCCCTTCTCTGGGATCGAACACCCGCTTTTTCGCCAGCTTCTCTGCTTGTTAAATAAGGATCTTGTTCAGGAGCTTCTGCCTCCGACGGGCTCGTCAATCAAGAAATAACCGGCCCTGAATATGCCGGCCGCTCCATATTCATCGGTGACGAAGTTCCGGCTCTGCGACCGACCACGCCGCTGGAATCTCAATCGCAGCGACCGCAGCGCGAAAGACGACTCCCGGGGCGATACGGAGGTTCCGCCATGAAGTTACCTGGCACGATCCGAGCCACTATTATGTGCGAATCTGGCGAATCTGGCAAATCCGGCGATTCCGAAGATCCTACTTTCTCTGACGATAAGAACCTTCACGCTTTGCGTGCCAGTCTTTCAGTAGCGATCTTTAAAATTGAGAAATACATTGCTACTCTCGACCACTCGCCTGCCTACTGGGCAGCGATGATCCTACACCCTGGCCTCAAGAAGCGATGGATTGAGAAGAACCTTGATGAAGAACATGCTCAACACGTGTTTTCAACCTTCACGAAGTTCTTCGACGACGAATACAAGAAGCTTGACCTACGAGATAACCAGCCGGTTGATCAGGCCCAGCCATGTTACCTCATCGATGACGACTTCTACGATAAGCCTGAGGACTTAACACAGAAGGATGAGCTTACTTCCTACTTCTCGGGGCCGTTGTTACCTGTGAAGGACCCGTTAGAGTGGTGGCGGCAGCACCAGGATTCGTTGCCACGGCTAGCAAAAATGGCCTTCGATATACTGTCAATTCCGGCTACTTCGTGTGAGTGCGAGAGAACGTTCAGCCATTGCAAATTGGCGGTATCAACGCAGAGACACAGTCTGAAAGATTTGACAATCGAGAAGCTCATATGCCTCAAGTTTTGGCTGGGAAATGGGGCAATTTGAAGCACGTATGTTGCTTACAGATCCAATGATTGTTGGCTGTCTCCCGACTTACTAAGCCTTTGATAGCATTTTGGTAATATTCAATACAAATCAATACCAAATCAATATCAGCCTGTATTATTTCAAAACAAAACAAAATAGTGGTCAATTTTGTTTTGTTTTGCTTTGTTCGGAGCGCTGTTGGAGATACCCAGTATCGCGATTGTTCTCCCGTAGCCACTGATGCAGCCGTTCGAACGGCGTTTTCCAGTTGTTAGCCTGCTGCGGCGATCTGTTATGTAAATACACCGCCGTCTTCCAGGTCTCAGGCCACATTTCGTCCGGAAGGTTGGCACCAACCTGCATTGTGCGAGACTGGCTACCTACTACCCCCCCAGATCGTTCAGCAGGCCCATTTTGTGCCGGTGTGTCGGGTGCGGTGGGCTCGTCATCGATTCCCTTGGATCCGATCCAAGCCAGATATTCCGCCTGAAGTGCGCGATCATTATGTCGATGGATGACGCAGATCGATATGTTAAATTGTCGTTGAGCATAGACTTCGAAAGCCTTTAACACTCCGAGGACGCTTTCAGTGGTTGCATCCTTCAAAAGGTAGATGTAGATCATAGATGTGTATTCATCTCTGATCAGCACGGCGTATTTCATTCCGTTGTATCCATCGCTCAGGGCGAAGATGTCAACGTAGATGCGCCAGAATGGTCGTGGTGCCTTTTTTTGCGGGCTTCGTCGTGAGACAATACGTTTTGCCTTTGAAACGGCGCAGTCTTTGCACTCGATCTTGAGCGGGCCTTTGATCTTGGCTCCGGTTGTCTGCTGAACTAGGCGCTCAAGGGCTTCAGACCCAAGATGACCTAGGCGTTGGTGCCATCGTATGGAATCCGCAGTGGACTCGGGTCTCGGCTGCGTGGATGAGGTGAAGGCGGTTGCCGATGGGGTGTGCGATTCGTAATCGACTTGGTTGAATTCGATGACAGGCTGGCGATGTCGCCTCTCTGTGCGAAAGATCGTCTTTCCGTCCTTTGAGACGGCGCCCGTTGCTGGGTTCCAGTTGTATCCTCTTAGGAGAAAGAGATCCAGGGACGCAACGTTTGTGTGGAATCTTGGGATGTAGGCTACATTTTGGAGCCTGAACTTGTGAGCGTTTCCGATCCGGATGATCACCTCACCATATCCAAGGATCTCAAGGTGTGTGTCTCCAGAGAAAGCTCCTTCGGGGTTGTCGCATGGTTTGTATGATCCTTCGACAAAGCGTTCAGAGTTATTGCAGATGTGAACGTCAGATTCAGAGTCCAGGATAAAGGAATCACGAAGTGGATAGACAGCTGCAGTCGAGAAGGTGGCTTGGATCCGCGGGCCGGATGGCTGCTGCATCGGCTGTGGAGCTTCTGGCTGAATCTTGGCTATGGCTCCAGCGAAGGCGGTGCCCTTGACTTCCGATCCATCCTGTTGCTGGCGCTGTTCCTCCTTCTTCAATCGGTTCCTGATGGACCGTTCGACTTTGCCCTTGATCGTAGGGTCTTGAAGCTTCTGATCGATTTCTTCCTGGACTTTGCTGTCTGGAGACCATCCACCTGGTCGCATCGATTCAGAAAGGTAGTAGCACTCTGAATAGAAGTGCCTGCGACCGCAGAGGCAAATTGGTTTTCCCCCTGGGTTCCTGCTGTTGGGTTTGGATGCTCGGGCTGTGCCGGATGCATCAGGTTCCCCTTCACCTTGGAAGGTGGCGAATGCACCTTTGGTGTCGGAGTTGGAGGTGGTTCGGTACGATCGTTCGAAGATTTCACTGATCTTGATTCCATCAGGGAAAGTCTTTTGCCAGTCATCATTCGAGCTGGTCATCGCTTCTCCCTCCATCCGATTGATCCAATACTTCGAGAAAGTCGGGTCTATCGCGCTGCCAGCCTTGAGAAAGTGTCGAGTTGGTCGTAGGCCTTTCACATCGGGCAGATCAAGGTTCTTGGCCTCGTTCAGTATAACCTGCCACTTCGAGACCCATGCCTCGATCTTGGTTCGATTGGCTGCCTTGAGTGTGGCGTAGTACTGATCCGTGATTTCAGTCTCGCGAGCCCAGTCGGTCGGCTTGATGCGGTTTTTCAAGATCGTGAGTTCCTTGGCGACATCATCTTCCTTGGCAATGATGCTATAGTAGCTGCCAACTGTGACGGGACAAGAGCACGAACGAGGTCAAGTGCGACTTGGGCAAAATGATTGTTTACAAGGAGAGAAAGAGATTCCTAAGGAAAGCTCTGACTTAAAGCTATTTATACAATATTCATAAAGTGAGACTATTCATAAAGTATGAAAGTCACATGATCGTTCCCTCACAAGGGGCCCCCGGGGCCCTGTAGTCCATGCCGTATTACGAGGGTTCACGGACTGCCGTGCCGTCACGTTATTTGGCAACGTCTTCATGATACAGAGCCGCTGAAACTCGAGGAGATAGACTCGTATTGGTACTGGGGATTGCATCGCTTACGGCTGGACCCTGCTACTACGAATATGTTGGAGATCACAAATGTGAGACGACCAAGTCGGTGGCAAGGTGTGGAACAAGGTGGAACATTCCACGGAGGTGGTACCTGTACATAAACAGTAGTTCTCCTACTGCATATTTTGAATGAATTAAGAAACCTGAATCTTCCCATTTCAACAGGTTATGAGCCCGGAAGGCTAAACTAAATCTAAAGCTGAGTCTCCTACCTAATCATCCGTCCCTTACTCACAAGGACCTCACAGTCCCTTCCACTGCAGCGGAGACTCAACAGCGGTCTTGGACCCCGCCAGAATTACGGCCCTTCATCCTGCTGTCTCTTGAACGAAGAACCCGCTACTTGATCATTTACCAATCTCGATACTTTCTTCCCTTTATCACACAGTCAGATGGAAATGACCTGCAGAAAAGCTCTTGATTTTTCTATCTAGGCTGTTGTGTTGAACTTGCTTTTTGGGAAACACAGATCACACCAACCTCTGACTGGAAGTCCGGACTTCCGGGCTGCCGGTCTAAACAGCCTGTCTGAACAGCTGGAAGACCTTCCTTCCGGTTTGATCAAATGTATGACCTTTTGCTCTGTTGGATGTGGCACGCCTCTGCAAGGTTTCCACCACCTAGCGTGTCTGCGGGTGCTATCTATAAGAAGCACGTCCTAGACTTCCTGGCTTACCTCTACCTTCATCGAAAACAAGCCAACAACATCAACACATTACATTACTTCAATATGTCAGACGGCAAAGACTCGAATCTGAGCGGAAATCTTTCCGGAGTTGCCAAGCTTGAATCCTCTGAAGGCTGGATCAACTGGAACGAGGAAATCCGAGACCTACTGGCCCTGTCTGGTTGTGACGATCTCCTGGAGAGAAAACGAGACCCACCGGTGCAAGGCAATCTCTCGGACGTCGACTTCGAAGAAAAGCTAGATGCTTGGCACCAGAGACAAGCACGGGCGTGCGGAGCAGTTCGATATCGGCTTGGTTTCCGTCCCAGACAGGAAGTCCAAGGTCTCAATAAATTAGCGAACATCCTTAAAACGCTGGAGCAGCACTTCAAACCAAAGGGTAGCAGCGTATTCCACGACCTCCAGCAAAAGTTCGATCGGCTCACTCTGGACAACTGCGAAAATGTATCCGACTTCTCTCGGCAATTACGAAAGACCCGAGACCAAGTCCTTCAACTAGACGAAACTAGTCAGATTGGACAGCCACAACTGATAGACAAGTTTCTCAATGGACTTGGACCCAAGTATCAAGTATTCCTCACAGCATTTCTTCAGAGCAGTGATCGGAATGGTCCGGTATGAGGTGGTATTGGTATGGTATATACCGCCAAGACTTGGTATGGTTTGAGGAAATCTCAATACCATGGTATTACCGGTATACCAAGTCACACCAGTAGCGCTAAAAATAGGCCGAGGTAAAGCACTTAGCGGCGGGAACTGGCTAGAATCTAGACTAAATTGGCTAGTCTAGAAGGCTAACAGTCTATAAAAAAACTCGCTTGATTTGGTGCATCAGTATTATGGGATCGCCATTCCCCATATCGCACCGACGATACCTGTCGCACTGAGGTTGCGTGTATAGTAGGAATGGGTTATCAATTATTGTGGTGAACGGCGGTAGTATGTTGTTGATTGTTCGTTCTTGTGCGGGGTAGTCCCTCACACAGTTTTCTTGTAGCATAACTATAGCTAGATGACTAATTTGGTTTTGAGATCATGCCTACCCTGCAACAATACCTTTCTTGACATCGTCACCGACTCACCGGCGCCCATTCCATGTTCGCCATAAGGACGCATGGTAAAAGAATTACAAAAATCTCTAGAAAAAATCTCAATAAAAATGATTTTCTTAATTTCATACATTTGAATCTTCTACAAGCTTGTCTTCCATGGAAAGTGTAGTTATATGATTGCTTTTCTTTCCTGAAACCGCGTCACCTTCTTATTCTTTATTTTGGCAATTCAGATCCATAGAGAGCCGCTTGGTGGTTCAACTAAAGAGACCTGTATATAGGACGTAATGTAGAGGTAAAACAAAAATGAATAAAATCGATCTGCCCTGGCTGTAAGGAGATATTCGTTTTGTCACGTGATACCCTTTATGCGTGATAAAAGTCTTGGCGGTATTACTGGTCTTACCGGTCATTATGTAAGCAGTCGGTATGGTATGGTTTGACCCTCATACCATACCATACCGGACCATTCCGGTCACTGCATGAAGCCCTGCGGAAGGTTGAGGCTCAGCGGGAACGACTATTGAACGAACTTCCTGCGTGTACAGGGCCCTTCTCTAGGACCCTCAGTCTACCTTGTGCTCATACCCTTCAGCCTTTACTGGTGCAGAGTCAGCCCCTTCAACTACATCATTTCCATTCACATTGGCATCTCCAACGCTCAGGAACCCCCCAGCTTATTATTGAGCCTCACAAGCAGTTTGATCGTCTAGCAGCTCGTTCAACGCTGCCACCAACAAGCACACAACGTGAGCCTTGTGCATTTGAAGCTGTTGAGAAAGCAGCACAACCAAAGGCACCACCGAAGTGTTCGAGATGTGGTGTACAAGGCCACACTAGGAAATCTAAAGCATGCCCCTTACGTTACGAAGAGGTATTGCAGGCTCCTGCCCAAACCTCTACGACGACGCATACAACAACGCATACATCTACTCGCTCTGTAACTCGCTCACTATCCCCGTTATCCCCATCAGGAGACTCTGTGGTATCTGAGACTATAGCATACATAACGACACATACAACAACACACACAACAACTCGTGTGCTATCTCCACCAGCAACCAGGCCAGCAACTGTCACTGCAGCTGTGCCCGCATTACGACCCGATGACCCCCGTGCTATCTACCAACGATACAAAGAAGCACGAGAGGCCTGGTATGCTACATTGGATCGGGGAGCTGTCAAGACCAATCAACAATACCGGAAGGCCAAGGGGCTGCCTACACGCGACTCCAAAACAGAGTATAACTGGTGCGTTGACTACAAGCGAATGGGGCCTCGTTGCAAGGTAGGAAATAGCTTCAGAGACTTGACTACAGAGGAGAAGATGAGTTATCTTGATTGGGATAAGGCTGAGAACGAGCGGGTTGAACAGAATGTAGGGATAGAGATGGCGAAGCAGCCTTTCTCAGGGCGGCGAGGCATGCGAGATATCTGGGATGCTGCGGAAAGAGATCTCGAATTACAGGAGGAATGGTACGGAGGTGGGAACCCCGCCCCCCCAACTAACATTTACAAGAGTGACAGGAAATTGTGATTTCGATATATCATTAGAAAGAAAAAGAAAAGGTAAATCTACGAGAATAGTTATGGTGACCCAATGGCTTGATTCAACAACGTTGTAGCTGAGTTCACATGTAGGGTTGAGCAGGCTTAGTAGTCACTCATACGATAACCGCAGGAATAGCAGCAACAACATGGCTTTGACGACGTGGGCGACTTGTGCGACATGACAGAAGATGACATGACCAATATTGGTATCACTGCTGATCACCAGAGGACCTTAGATGGGCTTTTTACACAAATGCGTTCAACAAGAGAAATAACTCCACGACCAGTAGCAAACCCAACGATCGGGCTGGGGCTCGAATCTACAGTCTTCGCGCCGACAGACACTGAACCCTATCCGATAGATCAGAACCCAGACATAATATCGCCGCATCAAGCGGCAGACCTTGCTGTAGACCAAGCCGAGAGCTATGGTCCCGGGAAGGGATCCGCTTCGCCGCTCGGCTCGGAAATGCTGGTGTCCGTTTCCACATGGACAGGTATTGCAGTAGACACCAGCATCGTCCAACACCTCCTCGCCTTATACTTCTGTTGGGAGTATCCTGTTTTTGCGTCTCTTAGTAAAAAGCATTTCATTAAAGACTTCTGCGACGGTCGAGCTCGTTACTGCTCTCCGATGCTTGTTAATGCTCTGCTCGCACTTGGGTATTGTTTTTCAAGTCAGCAAATCGGCACAGCAAATATTCCAGTTCCCTATCCATCGGGAGATCAGTTCTTTCAAGAGTCTCAGAGGCTATTCAACGCCGAACAGGACCACCATAACCTGACAACAGTCCAAACACTGGGTATCATGTCGCTTCGCGAGTCGAGCTGTCTATGCTCGTGAAAAGGTTCGTAATTATGGCGCGTGGATAATAGTTAGCATTCGGCCGACGCCTTTTATACTATGACGCAGCATTGATTTGCCCCACCCTTGTGTGTCTCTTTGAGTGTAGCCATCGCTGCGGCTTTAAATACGTCCCTCACTCCCTCTCCCGTCAGACAGGAGCATTCAATATAGTTGTATGCTCCAATTGTGCGTGCCACTGCCTCCCCCTGCGACTTAGTCACATAGCTCGCTGTTCTTTTCCCCTTACGTTTAAGGGGTATATGGGTATCTCTCAAGTCTTTCTTTAAGCCGACAAGAATGATGGGAACACCGGGGCAATGGTGGGCGGCTTCTGGTTTCCACTTTGGCTTTGTATTAACAAAACCATGCGGGAATGATAGGAAATAGTGAGAAAACCAACCTTCCATTCTACATTTTCTAACGAAGCTGGCGAGTCGATAGAAAAACCTATTAGGAAAACATGGTTTTGTAGATATTGCAAGGGATCCAATCTGTGGGATTCAAATGAGCCAGCCGAATCCCACACTATAAGCCTAACCAGTATGTCTTTCGCCTTTTCAACAGACACAAAGTACTCATAAGTGCCGGGAACACGCTCAAAAGGCTCATTATTTTGCAGGCCTACGATAACATCGGCAGTTTGAATCTATACCTGAAGATTTAGCAGTTGCCAAATATATTACATTCTTGGAAAAATCGGCATGGGCTCACTTTTGGCTGGAGAGGACCATGCAAAGCCGCCCGGAGTAGAGAAGTTTTCCCACAATTACCATCACCAGTGATGAATAGCTTTCTTGTTGAGAGTCAGTGTTAGAGCTTCATTCGAAATTGCGGACTTTCAGGACAAATAGAAGGCTGCATGAGGAGTAGGGACATATTGAAAGGACTGATGGTAAAAGGGAGTTCTAGCAATAGGTACATCGCATACTTTTGCACCGGATTCTGCCCGGCTGTCATCGTTCATTCAAATCGTTACCTCAACAGAATGCATGAGGGTGCCAAGCGACAGTTCTCCAGGCTATCTCCAATGCGGGGTCAGCTTTCCTAAATATT
The DNA here is from genome assembly GCA_020744425.1 of Dactylonectria macrodidyma. Lineage (NCBI taxonomy): Eukaryota > Fungi > Ascomycota > Sordariomycetes > Hypocreales > Nectriaceae > Dactylonectria > Dactylonectria macrodidyma. The sequence continues at coordinate 324,691 of JAGMUV010000033.1, forward strand.
GGTACTCGGAGAGATTGATTACCCGTTAGCACATGTGGGCCGGGGGCCCAGGCGAGCCAACCTTGCAAGCTAGGTTGGCCACAAAATTCAAGCAGGCTTGTCACGGCATATACATCAGATTGGGACCAGTCATTCAAAATGGAAATTGTGGGGCTTTAGGTGATTATGGAAGCTCTGTACGAAACGGAAACAGCTTCGTGCAAAGGCCCTCTGGGGTGCGTCCCCCGGGACGAATAAAAACCTACCTACCTACCTACCTATTGGGCCCTACATGAAATGCTCTACCTTTCTGGAAGAACACAACGTCAACGTTACAACCTGGTTCACATCAAACGAATTTGATAGAAGGTGCCAAGAGACTGAATACCGGGATAGCGACGTGAGCGAGTTGCAGGACTATCAAGAATGGGTATTTTCGGAGAGACGGGAGTTGAAGACAAGCCGGGGCTGCAGGTCTTACATCCCGATTTGGACCGAGACAACCGAATGCGTACGGAAGGCCATAGGGGGCAGTGTCCATTTATTCATTTTTTTGACTTTTGCGTCATTACACTCACCCCAATGTGACATTATCCTTTAAGCTTAAGCTATTCTACAGTATCTCATACAGTAACGTACAAAGCTGACAAAAATATTAGGTCAGTTTTTGCATTATTTCATATGATATGGATTTTTTATTTTGTCTTGCATTAAGCTCATAGCAGCTCTTGCAGCAGCTCTTGCAGCAACCCTCATACTGACCTTCACAGCAAACAGTGTGGGAAATAGGCGGTCCATAATGGGCTCTTGGACTGGACCACCTATTCAGTCCAGTCCAGTCCAGCAAAGTTTCTGGACCAGGTGGTCCAGTCCAAGTCATAGGACCGCCTGGACCGCCCATTTAAAGCCCGTATTGTTAGGTGAGTAAATAGTGCAATCTGATTGGTTGAGTTTGGTGGAAAATATGATTATTTGACCAGCCTACATACCTTCGAAATCTATCCTAAAGCAGACATTGCAGAGTAAGAAGTTGGCCGTATGGAAGGCTGGCTGCGCAGGCAGCTGCTGAAGCATACCTAGGCACAACAACACCGAAGCTTCATCGGCATACCAAGTTTTAGTTTGAACTTGGTACCAGTCCAATTAAGGCAGGCGGTCCAGCCCAAGGCTTCTGGACTGCTGGGCGGTCCAGTCCAGTGCATCCTGTTACATAGGCGGTCCAGTCCAGGGTGTCTGGACTGGACTGAGCCGCCTATTTCTCACACTGTCAGCAACCCTCGCAGCAGCTCTCACAGCAGCGCTTATACTGACCCTCACAGCAACCCTCATACTGACTCTCACACTGACCCTCACAGTGAGTCTCACAGCAACCCTCATACTGACCTTCACAGCAGCCCTCACAGCAGCTCTTACGGCAGCTCGAGTGTAAATATAGGAGTTGCCGCAAGGGTCAGTGTGAGGGCTGCTGTGAAGGTCAGTGTGAGGGTTGCTGTGAAGGTTATAGTGGGAGTTATAGTGGGAGTTATAGTGGGAGTTATAGTGGGAGTTATAGTGGGAGTTATAGTGGGAGTTATAGTGGGAGTTATTGTTAGATTGTAGCACATATACCCAATTGATAAGAGAAGTTGTAACATCAGTAGCGGCGCTACGTTTTTGGCGTAACAGTTTATCTGACAGTTATAGTGGGAGTTATAGTGGGAGTTATAGTGAGAGTTATAGTGAGAAATACAGTGTGTCCCGCCGTAAAATACACTGTAGCTATGGAAATAAGGGAAATAAGGGCTCCCAAGGACGTACGTGCGGGGTGCACTTAATGAAAAATGCAAAAAAATGAATAAATGGACACTGCCCCCTGTGGCCTTCCGTACTCGGCCCTGACCGTCCGTATCTCCTGCTGGAGTTGTCGGATCATCTCCAGCTGATCGCTAATCACCTTTGTCGCTTTCTGCTGGTTCTCCACCAAAGCATCCCAGAGTCTCTCCAGCATCTGTTTCTGCTTGCTCATGAGATGGCTCGACGTTTCCTGGAGCATCGTCTGGAGCATCGTCTGGAGCGTCGTCTGGAGCATCATCTGCATTAGCGATGAATCGCTGCGGGCCGCGCCATCCACAGCCTGCAGTCCCTCTGTTGAAATGAGAAGATTCATGTTGCTTAGTTCATCCTAAATGTGCAGTAAGGGAACCACTGTTTATATACAGGCACGATCTCTTGTGGAAAGTTCCACCTTCTTCCACACCTTGCCACCGACTTGGTCGCCACACACTTGTGATCTCCAACACCCTCGTCCGCATTGTCCCAGTCGTTGTCGCCTGCTGCCACTTGCCTTGTGCCGGCATTCTTCGATGTTCCGGCCTGGCTTGAGGCTACTTGCCAAAACTTTTGGGCTTTCGCGGTTGGTTTCACGGGTCTCGACGAGCGACGCGTCGCGGTCACCGAATCCCCACCCGCGACCATGATCTCCTCGGCGGTCGCGTCCATCTCCCGGTGCCACGCTCACGGCAGCGCCAACCCGTTCTTTCGCCTAGAAGAGTGTAAACAGTGTCGTGGCTCGCCTATACGCGCTTATCCATTTACTGTATCAATCAGTACTGCTCACTGAGGGAACTGGCAGCTTACAGCCCACCATCACCACCAGCAATGCCCAGTGTGGCTAACAATCAATCGAGTTCAATTTTGGCCCTCAAACTCGATTGATTGAACCTATCTCAGCTCGATTGAAGCTTGACTTGACTAATCAGCGAGCTTGATTGACAACTTGTCAAGTACTTGATGTACTATGCCTAATCAGGTAATTTGTATAGACCTCTTGGTGTAGCAATCCCGCGCAAGATCTTTGAAGTAATCCAGTTCTTCTGTATCATCTCAGCTTCAGCTGTGTCATCGCCGAGGCCGTTGCGCTTGTCGGTGATGAGCTCACTACCATCAGAGAATACGCGCTCTGGCTCTGCGCTCATCGCTGGCGTGCTGAAGATGTTAAGAGCAAGTTTGCTGAGAATAGGCCAAACGTGGCGTCAGTCCACCCACCACACCCCAGATATCATCGTCATCGTTGGTCGAATTCGAAGGCCTTTTGACCTTGTGGAACTCTATAACATGCTGGATTGCAGCCGTCGTCGATTCTGCTGCAAACAGCTGACTGATATACCGCTTATTGTTATGGCAATCGGCGCAGAGGAAGTACTTGTCACTACTATGCTTCAGCTCCGCCCCATATGAATAGATCCGCGAGACTTTACCTGTCTGCCCACGCTCCTCTTGTCCGGTATGCGATACGCCGATACCGTATTATACCCGTACACCCTACACAATCGTGCCATCGTGCCGCCGAAGCACACCCCAGTCAATTGGGAACGAGAGAGAGTGTGGAGGGCAGGTAGATCGATGGATAAGTTGCTCTACCGGTACATCTGACGTGCTCAGTCGACGATATCGGCCAGTTTAGATCGGTAGATTGACTCGAAGATATCGCAGATAAGCTTCGAGTACTTGATGGCCGACTTAGGCCCCAGAACGTGTCGTTGATAGATATTTGATGTAGGAATAGGATGTTGTTTCATCCGGGGGGACACACCCAATAGGGCCATTGCGCTAAGCTGTTAACCTTTCCTACAGTGCTTCCATGCGCAGCTTAGATATTAGTTCTAAGCGATGTAATTGGCTAATTAGCGATATCTAGGGTATCCTCTCCTAGCCTTCCTAAATAAGTAATTATTGGCATCAAGTACTTGACAACTTGACACTCCTTTAACTTGATTGATTGACGATAACCCTTAAACTTGACTTGAGAACTTGACTTGACGAGAGGTCGAACTTGATTGAGAATTGTCAAGTTCGAGCTTGATTGTTAGCCACACTGGCAATGCCGGGGCCAGAACTTGCCGCGAAAGAACTACTGGGCCGAGGTCAGTGGCACTCAGTCGAAGCAACATAGTAGCCTTTTCAATCCCTAGGACTTTTTAGAACTTGATCCGCAAGACGACGACGCCGACTTAGCGCTGGCCGATAACGCCAGCTCCATTGCATCGATTACTTCCAGCATTCTTCAATACAGGACGATTCACGGCAGAATGTACCACAGTACGCATGGCAAGGCAGAATACTGGTTAGTACGGCCTCCTTTATGAAATTTTCAGCCGCTGATGCACTGTCATGCGCCATCTACTGACTTCTGATCCTTGTTGCACTGTCACATCTATCAACTGATGAGACTACGGCCCGGTCTCAAAGGCTCGGTTCTCTAGCAAGCCGGTCTCGAAGACCCGGATCCCTTGGGATCCGGTCTTAGGAGAACCTTATCATAGCTATGAGAGCAGCCTACAAATAGAGCTGCTGCGAGCCCTCAGTTAGATAGAAATCAAGAGCTTCTATTCACATCACAATGCACCCTTCCTATCTGATGCAACATCAAACGTGAAACGGCATGTAACTGACTTGTGGAATGCTGCCTTTCTCACAGCCACCACGCCTTGCAAAGCCTTTTGGTCGTCTAACAACCGCAGTTTCTTGAGACACACAAATCGGGACTCGTGAGATCTCGTCTGATGCGGGAAGTTGGGCGTAACCATCTCCCATTGACACGCCACATCGTGTCGGAACGTGGGATATTCCGTGTCGGTCTTATCAGCATGACTGGATCGCGATCCAGCGCTGATAGACATGGGACAGTCCAGTCGGAAAAAATCGAGAGTCTCTTCCAAGTGGCTGTGGAAGTTCACAGACTTTGTGGCGGTGGGACTGGTTGGCACGCTGGCAGGACGCCTACAAGATGGTGGGCGCAGGATTGGGCGACTAATTCGCCAGACAGTTTGCGTATTACGCGTGGTTTTCTGTGTTGGCCGTTCTCTGTCTCATCTTCGGATTCGCTAACGACAGCGGCATCCTCGGATTTGGGAGGGGTAGCATCGAGGTCCGCGGGTTTCGTGCGCAACCGCCACGGTAAATCAAAATGGACCTTCTCTGATGGCGACGAGCATGGGGATTGTTTCAAAGGAGGAATATATGGCATTTTCGAATCAGGATGTGGAGGTGCGAGACAAGCGCTCAAGGTTAGGATAATATGAAGGCTTTATCAGAGTCGCCAAGAGGTGGTGCTGACGTAGCCAGTGGGAATGGGACAATGCGGACTGAAATGGAGTTAATCACTCAATGACAGTTTTTCAAAGGAAATTTAACCATGAGGGGTTCGTATCGTCGGATCTTGGATTACTATCACGGTTCCGGGAAGTAGTGTGAGACAATATTTGCTGGTGGTGCTATTCTCTATGCACGGTGATGTTGCAGTGATGGTGGCGGTGTTGATGATTGTGATTAGTGATGTAACATGCAACAGTGGAGGCGCGCTAAAACATCGAAAGAGTGGCTATTTTTTAGATGATAGTGCACACCAGTCAGCGGTCCAGACGTCATTCCACACACCATAATAATGCATTTTATTGTATGCACGATATGGGCTCTCCACAGGTCGAAACCGTGTAAATCAGGTCACCCTCCATCGGTCTTAGCTGTCACAACCACGAGGGAGCTCAACTGTAGCGTGGTGGTGCGACGGTCTTTCGACCTAGAAGCCGTGCCTGAAGACGGGCTCTTTATTGAGCCACCTGCGTACGTTCCATTGTGTGAGGGCTGATTTAGTTGATTGAGTACATAAAATACTACGTCACCCCATGCACATTGGAGCGGCGATGGGGTGCATGGGGTAGCCTCAGCCGAAGGCTGTGTGTCCGCGGGCCGGGAAGCTATTCCTACTACTGCATTATCTACGTACTGATCCATTGGCATGGCTATTCTTGGTATTATGTGACATGTACGGATTCCGTGTGAGCACCTGTCGTTTCCTAAGCTCCTGATCCCTCATCTTCATCTTCATGCCATCCGGGGGAGACCCGTAGGCCAGGTGATTACGATCAAATGGTGCATCCAACATCAGACCCTCGAGCGTTTTCACGCGAGAGATAGCCACGTAGCTTAAACCAGTCTGAAAGTCCCGGCAGGACAGATCTGTAACTATCATGTCTTCGGTGATGCTTTGTGACTTGTGCACGGTAATTGCGTAGCATACGATCAGGGGAAACTGGGTGCGAGCGCAGAGAGTGGCTCCGATGAGGAAGTCCCTCTCCACTGGGAGAATCGGCACAATCTTCCTGCCATCAGCGGTGGTCAGGAATACCGGTCCGCTGTATTTGTCAAACTCCATCATGATAACACAGGGAGGGTCTTGGATGGGGTCGGCCCCAGGTGCCCAGCCGATATCGTAAACTGTGCCGCGAGCGCCGTTGCAGAGGCCAACTGGCTGCCAAAGGTTGGACGTCAGCATCAGACGGGAGCCAATGCATATTGGGATCTGCTTCGCAAGGTTGCCCGCCTTGTCATCAGGCGCAGCAGCCGCGCCGGGGCCGACGTTCTTAGCCATGACCTGGATGACTGGCCGGCTGAGGCGGTCGAGGTGATAGTGGTCATATTCGTTCACCCTATCTTTAGTGGCGTATACTCGTAAGGCGTTGACAAACCTTGCGACCTCTTGATCGTCTAGTTTTGCCTGTACGCGGCTGGAAAGGAGCTTCCAGGATTCCACAGATAGTTGAAGCAGCCGCAATTCCCCGAGAGCTAGGCGGAATGCCTCCTGATCGTCGCCACGCTGCCGCTGGACAACTTTCAAGAAGACCGATTTATCGAATCGCCTATATGCGTTTCTGCCCTTGATCTCTACTCCCTGAACCTCTTTATCGTAATAAAGCGGCTTCTGCAGCACAGGGGGAAGCTGAAAGAAGTCACCAACCAACAGGATGTTCAGGCCGCCAAAGAACTCTTCGTTCTTATTCGGGAACGCCTCTCGGAGACGGTCATCGATCCAAGATAGCTGACGCAGTCCCAGCATGCTCTTCTCGTCAATGATCAGATACTTGATATCTTTAAGCTTCTTCTGGAGCTGGGCCTTATCAATGGCTGAGAGAGGCTTGAAGTCCTTATTAATTGGCAGGTGCAACAGGGAATGCAAGGTAGTGCCCGAAATCTGATTTCCCGCGACGCCCGTGGGCGCGGCACGCCAGACGGGTGTCCCTCTCCCGCCCGTCGCGGCTTGAAGGTGCGCGGAGAGCAGGTTAATGAGGTATGACTTGCCAGTGCCGCCTCCGCCATCCACATGGAGTAACAACTGGGAGGGATCCCGGGTCAGGAAGTGGCCCATCACCGTGCCGTACACCAGGCGCTGCTCTGGATTTAGGGAATCGCGAGCCTCCAATGGCTGATCATCCACGTCAAGGTCAAGGGTGTTTTCCGCTTTGCGTTGCTTCCAGTAGTCGCCGTTGAGAATGCCATCATCGGTATACCGCCCAACATGAGGGGTCCAATCGTAATTAATGTCAATATCTCGGCGGCCGAGGATGTCGATGTCCTCTTCCTCCAGCGGGCGGTCAGGTAGCATGCGGGCGAGTTCATGCCAATCCTCCTCCGCGATGGGCTCCTCATGGGCCTCAAGCTCAAACTCATCGTCCTCTGCCGTCAATTCATCCGTATCCGGCTCTCCATAATGATCGTCCGCATGGGTATCGTGGAGCTGTCTGCAGCGCATGTACCCGGCTGTGAAAGAATCGAACCGCTGGCCACCCACAACGAGCAACTCTTCTGGAAAGCGATGTGGATGAACCATCATCAATTTAACACGACAGAAGTCGTTAAACTGGGAAGAGGCTTCCATGGATTTGTATCGAGGGAAGTAAGACAGGACCCTCTTTTTCGCGTGAGCAGCGAGTCTCCTCCACGTGTTGAGATTGTACGACTGCAGGTATTCGAGATACGTTACATCCTCATGCTGGTCCTTTCTCTCTAGATATTTCCTGTAGCTGCCGATGGCCTCGTTGACATCTCCATCCACACGATACGAACGCGCCTGTCGCTCCAACGGACGGCAGTCCACGGTGACAACCATACGGGTGCCTTCTTGCAGCGGAATGTTAAGCAGCAGATGGGAAATCTCCTGCGCCGAGTAATCTCTCTCGGCGATCAGCTTGTTCATGAGGCGAGAGGAGAAGGACAACAGGGGCTGAACGTGCGATGTATGAGGCAAGACCTGGTCTGCAAGCCGGGAGAAAGACTCGGTCTTCTTCTCAGCTTTACTGCAATACTTCGCAGCGTAGGTAATGACCGCCTGTAAGCTGGTGCAAGGAGATATGTCGATATTGGCTAGCCAGCCTAGGATAGTCGCAGGGTTGAAGTTGTTCATGAGGCTGTCATTCCGGGCCGCCTCAAAGATGTAGTACGACCGGCCTTCCTTCCTGATCACTGCGGCCAGCTCCCGCAAGGCACGAGGGAAGTCAAAACGACACTCCCTCTCTGGATTGGCAACGTTGGCCGCCTCGATATCTGCTGCGGCGCCTTCCATATCCCTTGCCAGATCGCCGGTTCTTTTCCTCACACGCAAGCAGTACGTGGTGTTGCACTTGTGGCGCTGGCAACGGTTGACGATTTGTGAGAGCCGCAGGAATGTCATCTCTATGCTCAGGGGATCCACGCTCAGGGGATTACCCTCACCCTGAGGCATAGTCCTACTCGGCTCGGGGTTAATGGCAGTGACGTGGAATCCCCACGTGCGTGCAAAAACATCACGAGCGGCTTCGTCCTCCATGTCGGCTCCGGGGCAATTTTCCATCCAGTACAGGCCGTGGTTGTGTGGACTCCCACGCCCTTGCCATTCATAACGATCCCAGTAATCCGTGATGCTGAACTTCTTGCTTAGCACGATATCCCGAAAGAGGCAGTATCGGCGGTAGAAATGGAAAGCAGCAATGTGAGGGTTCTGCCGCAATAGGCGGCGCGATAGAGCCATCCTCTCCGGCTCGGTGGCGGCTAGCCAGTCGTCATACTGGGGCATGTGCTGGTAGAGACTCCGCCAGTGTAAATCTGCCGGGCTAAACGTGATGAATGCACCAGGACAACCAAGGTTATAGGCGTAGGCCTCGAGGTCCTGCCTCTTTTTGTTCCAGAATGGACGCGTACCGCGAATAGACACCGCATGCCTTGTGATCGAGTTGATCAGCGCCTGCGCCTCGGGGTCCTCGCTGTGTTCGAGCGCCTGAATAAGTTGCTCTCGCGTCAGCGGCTGCTGTCTCCCATCATGTTGCTTCACGAAGAATCTGGACCGCGAACGTGCTTGTGACCGCATTAGCGTGTTGAAGGCGACGAAGCGGAAGGTCGGGTGGCGTGCAAAACGCCCGTCGTGCCAGCGCATCGCGTGCTCGACGTAATCCTTGTAATCAATGGAGCGCAATCGGGGTTCAACAAAGTCGGCTCTACCGTCAGGAAAGAGGCAGGGAAATGCCAAGGAGAGTAGGGCATGAGAGCGATTGAACTCATTAATGGGTGTGTGTCGTATATTCGGGAGCTGCAGCTCGTGTTGTGCCTGCGCCTGGAAGCTTGTGGAAAGCCCTGAATCAGCGCCTGATTCTCCGGAGAGAATAGACCGCAGAGCATCGAGCTCCGTGTCCTTAGCCAACAGGTCCGGCACCGCAGCCTCGTCCTCCAGGTCAGGCTCTGCCTCCTGATCTTCCTCGGGTGAGTCGGGTCCAACATCGGCAGCCTCCACCTGACTCTGGGGGATAGCATCCAGGACATTACCATCTTGGGGCAATTGATTCAGCCGCTCTTCGTCGATGGCGACGCATCGATAGCCGGGATGATGGCGGCGGAGGTAGTCTAGCCATATGACAACCGGCTGGCGGCGCACGCGGAACTGGCGGGTGAATTGCCGGCTAAGATTTGCGTGGGACGACGTATTCGCAGGACGTAGTAACACAGTGTTCAACTCTTGCGGCAAAAGCGGGAGCTGGTTGTACACTAAGCCAACCTCCCGGAGAAAGTGAATTACGTGCCCTCGATACTTGTACTGCTGCCCTCGCACAAGCATAATGTTCACGTGGACGTGAACACGAGCAATCAACGACTCTTCGGTAGGCGTGAGCTGGGGCAACCGGCCCGGCACAGGGCCAAAGTCGAGCTGATTGTCCGCAGAGAAGAAATATGGCTCGTCGGGCTGGCGCTTCTCATCCCTCCGATAACAACGCGCACAAATGCCATCGCAATCGATCTTCATCTGGAACCAACTCTCTTGGCATCGACTGCAAAACTGCATTTGGTCATTGTCCAGCTCTGTCCAGAACTCGCGGAGGATTTCCTTGTCGCGACCAGTCAAGGCGCAAGCCTCAAGGTCTCCATTCCACACCGGGTCTTGTGCATGAAATACCGCCGATTCTTCAGGTGGAATCATCACTGGGCTCCGATACCGTCGTGGCGGCCTCGACGATGGAGTTTGCCTTTGAGATTGTCTCGGCCGCCCTCCTGTACCAGGGGCAGGACCACGGCGACCACGCCTTGGCTGTGCGGAAGGCTGCGGCAAGCGATGGCGAAGAGGGCTTCCATCCACGGAATTATTATTGTCGTTCTCGTCTTCGTCCCCTGGATCGGAATCACACTCCACCCCTAATTGTTTGAGGTACCTCTGTGGTCGAGCAGGCGAAAGGAGTAAGTTGAAATAGTCCTCGGCGTCAATATCAGATTCAGAGAAATGTCCCCTGTCATTGCCTCCCTTGGTTATCCCATTCCCGTCTTGAAACCAACTCGGTTGTAGTCGATCTCGACTCCCATCTACGCTCCGTGGTTAGCCTGAACAATTTACCAGGACGACAGCACAAGGATACCTTCTCCAGGACCCTCAGACCCATCAAAGACGCCGAGTTGAGATATTGTGGGAGTCAGTGACACAGTCTCCCCTGCACGGCGTCGTGAACGATGGTCGCGCTGGACAGCGGCCAGCTTGGCCCTCGCCCCGGCCTTGGAAGGATCATCTTGCGAGTCTTTCCCGGCCCTGTGGAACCTAGCAGCCAAGTAAGAGTAATCTACACTAGTTGTGCTGCTTCGGACAGTAGATGGATCAGAATGTGAGGCGGTTGGATGGGTCGTTGGCTGCGCGGGAGGTGAGGGAGCCATTTCCCGGAAGAGCCGCGAGCTTTGTTGGGTTGGTGGAATTGGCGTCCCTAGCACTACGTGAGGCTGGCTGATTGACTCTCTGAATAACCTCCTAGCTGCATGAAGTTGTTGTAGCTTCTCTGGCGACGTGGGCTGGGTTCCAGACCTGTCCTTAGCAGGGGATAAGCCAGCTTCTCCGTCAGTTCGCTTCCGGGCAGGTCTTTCAGCTGAGGAAGAACGGACGGCGAGGTTCCTCAATGTTTGGATCGCGCTTCTGGATCTGGAATTCTTTATTCAGTTAGTGTTGAATGCTCTTATGGTCTTACGGAGTGAGTGGGGAGACAGAGCTGACATGAGAATTGCACTGACTACGACAGCCGAGGCAGTTTTTGGTTTTCCCAGCAGATTTCCGTTTGCTGACGAAGTCACCCGCCGGTTTCTCCTCGCCACAGCGGGCACAGACGATGGAAATCAAGTCATCTTGAAGCCCTTGAGGAGTAGACTTAGGACTCATTACTTAATGAAGCACGCATCAAGACGCGTTGTTTCAATGAAATTTCCATGTCAAGCGAAGCGCAAGTAAACAAACCAATCGAAGCGTAATTGGTTTAGTGGTAAAATTCTCCGTTGCCATTCGTGTAACGTCGGGGAGCCCTGGGTTCGATTCCCAGATTACGCAGCGAATTTTCTTTTAGAACCTTTCTTTTGATAATACAACGCGTTCTGACACTCTTTACACTCTTTACACTCTTTACACTCTTTACACTCTTTACACTCTTTACACTCTTCTAGGCGAAAGAACGGGTTGGCGCTGCCTCGAGCGTGGCACCGGGAGATGGACGCGACCGCTGAGGAGATCCTGGTCGCGGGTGGGGATTCGGTGACCGCGACGCGTCGCTCGTCGAGACCCGTGAAACCAACCGCGAAAGCCCAAAAGTTTTGGCAAGTAGCCTCAAGCCAGGCCGGGACATCGAAGAATGCCGGCACAAAGCAAGTGGCAGCAGGCGACAACGACTGGGACAATGCGGACGAGGGACTGCAGGCTGTGGATGGCGCGGCCCGCAGCGATTCATCGCTAATGCAGATGATGCTCCAGACGACGCTCCAGACGATGCTCCAGGAAACGTCGAGCCATCTCATGAGCAAGCAGAAACAGATGCTGGAGAGACTCTGGGATGCTTTGATGGAGAACCAGCAGAAAGCGACAAAGGTGATTAGCGATCAGCTGGAGATGATCCGACAACTCCAGCAGGAGATACGGACGGTCAGGGCCGAGGCGGCTGACGACCGGAAGAAAGCCGAGGAAACCAGAAGCATGCAGGAACAGACAGCACGTGAGATGAAACAGATGCGCGAGCAGCTGATTGAACAGCTCAGGCAGGTGAGGGAACAAGCGGCAGAAGAAACAAAACAGTTGCGAGAGCAACTAGACGCGATGGCCAAAAGTATTCAGGCCAACAGCGCCCAGACGAGCCCGCACCCATCGTATGCAGACGTAGCCCGTACCCCGCCGTCAAGCCAGCCAAGCACGTTCAAACCCTCGCGTCGATGCAAACAACACCATCCACACTTACCGATACTCTCTTCTGCACTATCGACACATCGCGTGTCAACGAGGAGGAGAAGGGCAAAGCGCAAGTGGGAGGAATTCGACAGGCCATTGAGGAGGAGATGCGAAAGAAGGAGGGCCGACAGGACTGGAGGTGTGCAGCTGTGGTGAGGAACGCAAAGAACGCAGACCGTATTAAGGTGATCTGCCGAGACGAGTCGGAGATGAAGCTCGTCAAGGAAGCGGCAGAGAAGACAGCAGTCAAGGGCGCAAGAGTCCTCAGGGACCAACTGTATCCGGTCAAAGTTGACGGCGCAAACAGGGCAGCGGTCCTGGACGCAGCTGGCAACGTGCTGCCAGGCACAGCGGAGGCGCTGGGAAAGGAGAACGGAGTGACGATTGCCAAGATGCAGTGGCTCAGCGACAAGGAGAATGGGAAATCCTACGGCTCGATGGTGATCTACGTTACGAAGGTGAGCGATGCGCAACGCTTGCTGGAAGAGAGATACTTTCACCTCGCTGGGGAGTCGGCCAGCACCAACGTTTTCGAGCGACGCCAAGGCCCAGTCCAATGCTACAACTGCTGGGAGCTTGGTCACAAAGCCTTCACCTGCAACAGACCCCAGCGATGCGGCAAATGTGCGGAAACGGGACACCGCCACACACAGTGCCAGGCGATCGAGCCGAAGTGCGTTCTCTGCAGAGGGCCACACGAATCGCTCAGTCGCAACTGCCGAGTACGACAACTACATGACGGCAATGTGCACTAACCTCCAGATCCTCCAGCTTAACGTGGGGAAGAGGGATGCGGTGCAATTGAGCATGATGAACGACGGAGACTTGCGGGACTACGCGGTGCTGGCAATAGCCGAACCATACGCGCTGAACATTGACGGTGCGGTGATGACAGCACCAAACAACCACAGAAACTGGACGAGATTTATACCGACAAAGAGACACGAGATGCGATGGCCGATCCGCAGCATGCTCTGGATCCGCAGGGACCTGGAGGCGGAGCAGGTGCCGATACCGTCAGCCGACCTGACGGGAGCAATAATACGACTGCCCGACCGGGACGTCCTAGTGGTATCGGTGTATGTGGAAGGGAGTAATGAGAATGCTCTACGCACGGCAATGGAGCAACTGCACAGGGTGATGACGGGCTTCCGCAACAGCACAGGGAAAAGAATGGACGTGATCTTGGCAGGCGACTTCAACCGCCACGACCAACTATGGGGAGGTGACGAGGTGACGGGCAGACGCCAAGGGGAGGCAGATCCAATCATCGACCTCATGGACGAGCATGGCCTCCTCAGCCTCCTTCCCAGGGGAACGAAAACCTGGGAGAGGAGTGGTGCGGAGAGCACGATCGACCTGATGCTTGCGTCGTCTGAACTGGCTGAAGAGATGGTTCACTGCGGCATACACCAGACCGAACACGGGTCGGACCACAGGGCAATCCGGACAGAGTTTGACCTCACAACGCCGCAGAGGACAGCTGGCCCTGGACTTCTCTTCAAGAACGCACCATGGAATGCGATCAAGGAGAGGGTGAAGGACCAACTAGCACCACTTCCGTGGGATGGCGGAGTTCAGGCACAGACGGACAGGTTGATGGAGGCAGTCCTCGGTGCAATCCACGCACTGGTTCCTCGGGCGAAGCCATCACCATACGCAAAGAGATGGTGGACAACAGACCTCACCCGACTCCGGAAAGCCTACACGTACTGGAGGAACCTGGCAAGGGCACAGCGCCGCGCAGGCCATAGGCAGGACAACCTAGAAAGCAGAGCGAGGGTAGCAGGCAAAGAGTACCACGACACCATCAGAAGACAGAAGAGGGCCCACTGGGAGGACTTCCTCGCAGACGGGACCAACATCTGGCAGGCGGCCAAATACCTTAAACCTGGTGGCGACATGGTCGGCGACAAAATCCCCCGGCTGAAAAGGGCGGACGGGACGACAACGCAGGATAAAGCGGAACAGGCAGAAGAACTGCTGACGACATTCTTCCCGCCGCTACCAGCAACCATCGAAGACGAAGGTCCACGGCCGCGGCGGAGAGAAGTGGCAATGCCGGATTTGACGTTGGAGGAGGTGGAAGAAAAAGTCATGGCAGCCAAGGCGTGGAAAGCACCCGGAGAAGACGGCGTGCCGGCGATGGTGTGGAAGCAACTGTGGCCGGTGGTCAAGGAACGCGTGATGCATCTGTTCCGCACCTCACTGGATGAAGGACAGCTACCAGACCAGTGGAGAAGCGCAAAGATCATCCCGCTCAAGAAGCCGGACAAGGGCGACTACGCACTCGCAAAGGCCTGGAGACCAATCTCGCTGCTGTCGACGCTGGGAAAGATCCTCGAGGCGGTAGTGGCGGACAGGATCTCATACGCCGCCGAGACGTTCGGGCTCCTGCCCACAAACCACTTTGGGGCAAGGAAGCGGCGGTCGGCAGAGCAGGCTCTGCTGCTCTTCCAAGAACAAGTGTACAAAGCATGGCGGAACCGCAAGGTGGTCAGCCTGGCCAGCTTCGACATCAAAGGCGCGTACAACGGCGTGTTCGATGACAGACTGCTACAGAGGCTGGAAGCAAGAGGTATCCCCAAGAAGCTGGTGCAATGGATAAGCGCGTTCTGCTCCAATCGCACGGCCAGCATTGTGGTGAACGACTACACGTCAGAGCAACGGGAGCTGCCGCAAGCCGGCCTTCCCCAAGGATCGCCGCTTTCGCCAGTGCTTTTCCTGTTCTTCAACGCAGACCTTGTGCAAAGCAAGATTAACTCGAAAGGCGGATCGATGGCGTTTGTCGACGACTACTCGGCCTGGGTCACGGGGCCGACGGCGGAGGCGAACAGGGACGGCATACAAGCCATCATTGACCGGGCACTGGCGTGGGGGAAACGCAGTGGAGCGACGTTTGAGCATGACAAGACAGCAATTGTCCACTTCACGCGCGTAGCTGAACGCACCAGCGAGGCGCCGTTCACGATCAATGGAGAGGAAGTCAAGCCCAAAGCGAAGGCCAAACTCTTAGGGGTAATCATGGACACGGGGCTCAGGTTCAAGGAACACATGGCCAAGGCCGCCACGAAAGGTCTCTTGGCAGCCATGTGTCTAAGGAGACTCAGGATGCTGCCACCACAAGCTGCCAGACAACTCTTCGTCGCAACCGTGGCCCCAGCCATGGACTACGCGTCTGTCGTATGGGCGCATGCGCGCGGCGAAAGGGAATTGAAAGAGTTCAACAGGGCACAGAAAATAGGAGCGCGGGCCATCACGGGAGCCTTCCAGACGGTGGCGAGGGCAGTAGCTGAAGCGGAAGCCAACATCCAAACAGTACACGAGCGACATGCTCTGGCTGGAATGAAGTTGTACATCAATATGCACACGCTGCCAAAGAAGCACCCGCTAGCGACACTCAAAGTATCAGTGAGTCGAAGGTACATCTCGCCGATGAAGAGACTGGCGCTTGCCCTCGGCGAGAGCGGAATCGGGCGGATGGAAACAATCGAAGCCTATGCAGCACCGCCGTGGCACCCCCGCGTGTCGCTGGTGTGTGAGGCAGATCGGAAGGTGGCGATAGCGGCAGCCAACAGTGTCGAAGACATCACCATCGCGACCAGCGCTTCCGACAGAGGAGGAATGACGGGCATGGGAGGCATCATCAGCCACAAAGCAGCAGGGCGAGAGAATAGGGTCATGGCCAGGTACTCGGTCACCCTCGGCTCGCGAGACGACCAGAACCCCTACACAGCCGAGCTAGGGGCGATAGCAATGGCATTGCGATGCATGCCTGACGGATTACGGGACCGAAGGCTTACCATACTGTCAAGCGGCCAGTCAGCACTGAAGGCGATCGCGCGACCACGACAACAATCGGGACAGTGCGCCATCCGAGAAATCTACAACCACATCCGACGGCTAAGAAAAGGCAACAACAGGGTCAAGATGATTTGGGTACCCTCTCGGGATGATGCGTTCCCCTTGGGGCCCAAGGCGAAGAGACAGGCCCAGAGAGCAACTGAATCGGGGCGCATGCCAGAGACACAGCCGTACCAAGCCCGATCGACGCGGATAAGACTAGCGAGAGAGCAGCTACAACAGCACCAGACACTACCGGACAGAGTGGGCGGCTTCTCCAAGAGGGTTGACAAAGCGCTACCAGGAAAACACACAAAGGTGCTGTACGACGGACTGAAGAGGCGCGAAGCAGACACGCTTTCGCAGTTGCGCACGGGAATGGCGAGGATTAACAGCTACCTGTCGAGGATCGGTGCAGTGGAATCAGACTTGTGCGACTGTGGAAGGGCAGTCGAGACGATGGAACATTTTCTCTTTCGATGCACCAAGTGGGACGCACAACGCGAAGGCATAAGACAAATCAGGCAAAGCGAGATAGGAAACCTATCGTTCTTTTTGGGAGGAAAGTCGGCATTGGACGGACCGAAGTGGTCACCTAACCTACAGGCGGTGCGAGCAACGATCAAATTTGCGATGAAGACAGGAAGGTTGGGAGTGAAGTAGGAGAATGGGACATACTAACAGCCGGAACCAGGAAACAGTGGCACAATACTAACACAGTACAGCCTCATTTTGACAGACTACGCTTCAGCTGCTGAGGATAGGATGCTGAACACTTGGAGAAATTGGCTTCAAGCAGGCCTGTCAGAGAGAGTCAAGCGAGGCCAAACGAAAGCGATCCAGGGAGAGAAAGTGGGGCTTTACTTGTGGTCAGGATTGAAGGTGGCAGAAATGTAAATAGCATAGCGTGTTCCATGGCCCTATGAGATCCGTTCTCCCGGGCGTAATAAATCTACTACTACTACTACTAAACAAACCAGGGGTGCTGCGAGCCGCAGAAAGCTAGGCCCACTTCTTAGCAGCCATTGTCCAGTTGTTGCACGTTTTGCGGCCATCCATACAAATTGCTGGCCAATCAGAACCCGGGAAACTTATTGACCCCTGTCTGCACCAAACCCTTAATGTAGAGTCAGCCTTCGGCTGAATTACCCCTTTTCGGGCTTACATAACAGATCTTATTTGCACAGCTAGCTGTGCAAAAAGTCACGTGGTCTTATTGGCACAGCTAGCTGTGCCTGTATGAGCCCCCTCACGGGTCCCATATTAGTCAGCATAACCCTAACCCTCTGCCTTGCTGCTTTATCCGTCTCCCTTCTGCTTCACCGCCTCACACCTCATCATATCTATCCTTACTTACTACTATTAATAAAATGAACTCTCTTCCTCCTCAACAGTGGTATTCATCACAAGAAGATCTTATTCTAGATCTCAATATCTGGGCAGCAATTGGAGGCTATAAATTTATAACCAGAAGATCAACTACAGAAAGATCTGGTCGACTTACAGTTACCTACGCATGCAATCGATTTCGCACTGGCTGCCAATTTTCAATAGTAGCCAAGGAAGAATCGAGTGGAAATTGGCTTCTTAAACATCGAACGGAAGCTCGATTTTGTGAACACAGTCATGAGCCCCAAGGCAAACCACAAGACAAGCGACAAGACGAACCACAAGACGAACTACAAGACGAACCACAAGACAAGCCTCAAGCCAGGCCACAAAACAAGCGACAAGACAAGGGGCAAGACGAGCGGCAAGATGAGCGGCAAGATGAGCCGCAAGATAAGCCAACAAAAAGACTACCTACATGTAGCAAATGTCATATACAAGGCCATAGAAGAGGTGCAGGGTCCTGTCCGTTACGATATAGAAGTAGCCCATAAGAAGATAAAGCAGCAAGGCAGAGGGTTAGGGTTATGCTGACTAATATGGGACCCGTGAGTGTACGGACCCGTGCATCTATTGGGCCCCCCAATTGGTTACTGGATTACTAAGCAAGGCAGATATCCTCGGTTATCCAGGATGGCCTTGGACTTCCTGACGATCCAGCCGATGTCAGCTGAGTGTGAGAGGTTATTTTCAGCTGCTGGCAAGATGGTCTCGGGGTTGCGTACGAACCTAGATGCTGAGATTATCGCCATTTGTCAGGTCTTACGCTCTTGGTACCGTGCTGGCCTTATCAATGACCTGGATCCATTGCTTAAGTCACACCTCGAAAGTAAGCTGGATGCCGGCTGTGGGACTCTAAGCGACGACGAGCTGGCTCTTGCTGAGTCAAAATGGCTATTCGAGGGCGAGGACAGCGCCAGCGAGGTTGACGATTCATCACAGCAGCAAGAGGCTGAAGAGTTAGTGTCAACCTCTGAAAGTGAGGCTGAATAGGCGTCGACGAGGTTGTGAATAGCCTCAAAAGCCCACTTACAAAAATCCACTTATAAATCCACGTGTACATCCATTCCACTCCGGTCGAAAGTGTGCTACATCCACTTTGTAATTGCCTAAAAATGGTCCATCCACTCTACTTGGTCCAAAAGTGGAGTGGATGTAGTGGTTTCGAGCCTTGAAAACAACACTTATGTCCAAACTAGGCCCTCGCAAGCAAAAGGAACCTTCAAAGGAGCATAATTCGGGACCAAACTCTCTCCCGCCCGTTTCTCGCGGGGCATCAAAAAGCAGCAGCAATGTTTTCGTTGGTGGCACAACGAGAAAGGCAAGACCTCTTCTATTAGATGTTGCCTCTGATCCGACCAAGGCGCCTCAGATCTTAAAGCATCACCTTCAAAGACATATTGAGAAAGGACTCCGCGACAAGGAAGGAATCACCGAACCCCCAAAGCTACCATCTCTCGTCTTCAATCTTGATCCAGCAGAGAGGAATCGAGTCGCTCAGAACGTCAAATCTGGACGTGATCTTGTCGCAAGCATCACTCGGGACGAAAAGCAGACTGGGGATACTCTACACCAACCTAAATCCAAGGATCACACACCGGATGAGCCAAGGAAGGGTTCTTTAACCGTCGGCAAGAAAAAGAAGAAGTCGGTACGTTGGGAAGACGGTCCAGAGGTCCCACCACAGATGGACCCAGGCTCTGAATCGAGTCTTTTTATCGAACCTTTGACTGCGTCTCCTGAACAAGAAACTGTTCAACCAAAGCAAGAAGATGGCGAGGGGCCTACAGCGATCTTGAACCTGCCTCCCCCATCGTCTCTGATGACCAAATTACCGCCTGTCCAAGACGGCCTTTGCTCCAGAATTCATACTATTACCAGAGACGCGAGGTTCGGTCCTAAAGCTACAGGTTCCATTTCGCTCACCTTCGAAGGACAGTCGAGAGAAAGCATGCACCCGTGGCTATCTATGCTCGCAGGCACTGAACCGTTAGTCTTACACATACCTGCATAGCACAAGACTTTTGGAGCCAGACTTCGTCAAAACCCCTTTTTAGGGGCATCGTGACTAGTTGTGGCGACCTTGCTAGCCTCACATCTACCTCTGAACGGCTGAAGTTAGGATCGTTCGGTGTTCTTTGTCACCTAGGAGAGCTTTGCATCCTACTGCATCCATCACAATGTGAGACATGGCAATTTCCAACCCAATCAGTGTTAAATCAACCTGTGCCAACCCAATCTCATGATAAAACTCTACTGAAGTTTATCATTTTTGAGGCCACCGGGTTCTTGGAAGCTTCTTCCCTTGCCCCTATTCCATTGCCACTGGATCATGGCAATGAAGATCTGCCTCCAGGTATGTCGCTCGCCCTCTTTCAACGTGTTTTTGGGATTGATTATACCCAACTTCTGCCCAAAAGAGCGCAAAACACCACCAGACACCCCTTCTTCCTCGCATTTCCACGATCCGCCACTGCCGATACCATGCTCCTGGCCCGGTGGCTTCGAATCTGCAACGCCGATTGCCAAATCCACACCAGCCATTTTCCCGGTCACTGGCAATACTTTATGACCCTCGAGGCAGGGATTGTCATCATAGACGATGACGCAGCTCGTTCCATCCGAAAGTTTCCTCGCATTAACGAGATCCTCGGTTGTAAGCCAGATAGGTTCGCATTCTGGGTGTTCACAAAGTCTTTGAGAACTCCAACACTCGTACCTCACGAGTCAAACTCATTTGCTGAGCTAGGCGCTATCCGTCTCCAACCAGCCTTGGAATTTGGAACAGCTATCTTAGTGTCGCCTAGCTTCCTCGTTTCTCAGCCACGACAAGCTTTAGTGCTCTTCAGATGGCTCTGGAATCTCAATATGAAAGGCAACGCTGTCAGGGCTGGTTACACACAAGGGAGTGAAGAGGTCGGCACACTGCTAGACAGCAGCTAGATAGTAGATTGATAGGTAGGTGGTCTAAGGTGACGGGACTGATCTCTGACTCTCTCTCTCACCTAGCTGTAACAGCTGCTCTTTATGCTGCCGGGCCTGACTAGGCCGGCGGCTTCCATCGGCCTCTGCCGGCGCTTGCGGCCCGGCTAGGACCTCTTCTGGTCTCAGCTACGTCTCGGCCGGCTGTGCCCTTTGGCTCCTGACAAACGCTGACCGGTACAGGCGAGCTCGACTTGTGGTGTGTGCTAAGTTCGACGAGTGGTTGTATGAGCTGGCCGTCGATAGTGCCAAGGGGAGACCGTCAAACCCCTCATCTGAAGGTGATATACACATACGAGGGGCAGCTCAGCACCCCCAGGAAATTGATGCTATGTTCCAGACATGGAGATTCGTGGGGAAACTGATCAATGAGCCCATGGAGCCAAGCCCATTGATTTTTGCCCCCGAATCTATTGATGGCAATGATGAGCAAAGCTTGGTTAACTGGTTTGGCTGGTGGTCTTCAATGAACATGGATCAGTTCCGGAAGTTTACTGTCCTTGGCAGTGAAGAAGAATCAGCGAGGCTTTCTCGGCGTATTTTGCGCCCCAGGTTTCTGCCATCAACAACGAACAATCCGGATGAGATGCGTTCAAACCATGATCGAGAAGGCGTCCACGGGAAGACTATGCAACTTGTTCTCGACCAATCACGCATGACGCTTAAATCCCAGTCAAGAGCAATCATAAATGCCCTCGAGTCAATGATTAGCAATGCTAAATTTTGCGAACTCGAAATCTTCAAGTTCCCGGTCTCTTATTGGGACAGTAACATGGCCTTTCATTTTGGAGATTACCAGTCTCTATTCGCGACTTACTTGAAATGCTTCAAGTGGCTCAACCCTTTCGAGAAATTCACCTTCGCAAAGCGCAATACCATGACTGCATTGTTCTACACGATTGAAGGGCCGTGGGATATCAAGCTCTATCCCCCTGGCGAAATGCCCACTCGCCGCCCTTGGATTGTCATGCACCGACCAAAGAATCTCCATTCGAAGCCTTGGATTGCGTCTGAGTTGTTAATATGGGATCCAACGCCTAACCAAAAGTTCAGCGATGGCGACGTGTACGAGGACGATCTCATCGAGGCGCAACGCGAAATGATTCGCTTCTTCCACCATCAGAATGCCACCAAAAACCCGAACCAACCGTTGGAGACTGTCTGGATTGCGGGGTTCGACGGCTCGTCAATTGGTCCAAACGCCGACCCGCTTGAAGAAACACTATTCACTTTACAGAAGTTTGTTGATGACTCCAGGATATGGCTGCCTGCTCCGGAAACTGCTCTGCTCCAGAGAGGCTGGAAAAAACTCAAACCAGGTAGTGCGCCTGCAGCACCAAGCCCCCCGCCACCGTCAGTCGATTCAATGGACATTGATGAGCCTGACGATGCGGGGCATGATCATGGACAGAAGATGGTGACCATCTTCCATCCACCCCGCGCCAACATGAGGCTAGGGTCGACGAAATGCTTCAATCGACTGTATCAGTGCACAATCGATTCTTACCAGAAAGTGCGAGCTGATGTCGAGCATCGTATGGAGTACACTTTCCAGCCGACGCAAGTTTGGTATCAAGACCAGGTGATGGAGGGCCGAGGCTTTGAACACATTTCGGTTTTGCCATGGCATGTCACTTTCAAGCGCTTCTTCATGCGACTTGATCTAGAATGATATGAGGATTGGGAAAAAGTACGTGCGTGTTTGCTAGGTGCCAGTTGTTTCTCACACTTGGGAGTGTAGATAAGGGTATATTGTGCATAGTACAAGTTGTTCACATAGCTGTATAATTATCTCTCCTGGCCATACGCAGCCAGGGAGCGTGTATGTCTAGCCTCCACGACATTCCCTCTTCCGCTCCTGTTCACCTTGCTTTCGTAGGGAAATTCCGGGTGCTCAGTAGCACACCCTTCACCCGCCTAATGTTATGTCTTACTTTGCGGATCTCGTCTTCGGGTTCTGGTTTGCGAGTTCGGCCATACACGTGCCGGTCGACTGACCCGTGTATGTCAAAGAGTCGAGATCGTCGCATAGGACGCCAACCAGCATCTTGATGCCATCCATGCTCTCGCTCTCGGATCGGAACTCGTCCTTCAGACCAGACAGCGTCTTTGTAAGCCCAGTCAGCCTGTCCGCCTGAAGCTTGGCAGTCGACTCGGCGTCCTTCTCCTTCTCGTTGGATGCTGTCGTTGTTCAGTTGAAGACGGGCGGCGGCGACATCTCCAGTGTATGAAATTTGGACTCCTTTCCAGCCTGCAATTCTCTGCCGCCAGTGCTGTAACAGCCAAGGAATCATAGACAACGGAGCTAATTCAAAATGAACCATCTCAAATTTTAATCTGATCTAAGTACATCTGAATGGCTCAGGGCTGAAATTTTCCAGCGTCCTTGAAGGTGTAGTCAGAAGGAGAAAGACAGTATCAAATACCTATCACATTGACCGTGAGTAGATATTTTCTCGCATGAACAAGGTAGCCCATACATTACTTATCCAAAATCGCATGCCAATAGCCCCTTTCCAGAGGTCCCAACATACGCGATACCCGGCACAACTGGCGAAGATTCAACCTCGACAGAGATAAAATGACCAGGAAATTTAGACTGAAGACGAGCCAAGGAGATTTATCGAGAACACCAGAGGCGATGCCCAGCACAGGGAAGAAAAGAAGGAAAATAGCGTAGCTGTCAGGTTTGAGTCCTCGCTTCAGCCTCTGCAGAGGGGTCTGCATCTACCCACTTCTATCCACAACCACCTCAACAGTGATAGAATAGATGACCTACTAAGCCGACCTGAAGTTGAATTGATAGAAATAGAGCCTGTCTATCAACGTAGATGCCATCTACGGTGATACAGAACGCCTCAAACGCCGCAGCGGACCAAAGATATCCCGCAAACATCAGCCCCACAATCCCTCAACGCCATCATCAGACCATCCACCCCCATCTCCCTCATCGACCCGCTGGCCCAGTTCATCCTCAAGCGCCTCGATCTCCGTACTCCTAAGGGCGATCCCATTGTAGTCTTCCATCAAGCCGGCCTTAATCCATGATCTGATAGTCTGAGCGGCAGAGATCACATCTGCTCCAAGCCGTGTCCGGCGGATTGTGGCCATCTCCTTGAGTGCGCGAAGGCGCATTGGATGTATCGGACATGGATCTGATCCAATTAAAACCGCGAAAAAAATAGTGACATTAGCTAACAGGCATTTCTTGCCTATGATAGAAGTACCAACATTTAGGCTTTTTACAAATAGCTACGTTACAAGTCAGACAACCCCACATTGTTGATGTACCTATCTTCTTAGGGGCCCTTTGTCAGGCCCGGCTGTTGATGCTATTCGCATCTAGCTGTTGCAACGGGCCCTGTTTTCTAGGGCGTTGAACATGTTAGATTGGACCATGCACCTGGCATCAGACCGGGTGGGCCATGTGATCAGTTGCCTAGCATTTTGCCACAAGGCTTAGGAATCAGCTTCTAGCTGATTCTACACAGCACAGAATGGGTATATAAAGCTTGCTCTGATACCTCAGAACAAGAAGAGAAGAGGAGAACGGGTATACACATATAATACACACGATTGACATCATCAGAGTGCCACGCTAGCTTTCCGACAGATGTATCCCAAGTATCTAACAGGGATTGCGGGATGTGGCGTAATTAGCCCACGGCAAGGACTTTTGAGCTCTTCCTCCGTATCTATGCCTCTATATACAGTGGGTGGCAGAAAGTCTTGGCCCCCTGACAGGTATCTTTTTTTAGTGTCCTCATGCCGCTTTAGGATAGCTGTAACCCTAGCAATCCTGACCTCTGAGCTATCCTCAAGTTACAGTACGCATGTTGCTGGCATAGTTTATAATTAATGGATAATTTAGTGCTTGTCCACTATAACGCAGCAGCGCTCAGGTCAATCGGGTTGGTCTCTTTGTCCCGGAACTCTAAAGCAGCGAGCGGTATATGCCTATTTGAGCTAAGCCTATTTTCGGTACCTGGTAAGGGGGCTAAAACTTGTTGCCACCTACTGTATGTATTGTACGTACTAGGCCCGCGAGGTGGTGGAGAGGCGATCGCAATGCAGCCCCTGTCGTGAACCAGGCTGGTCGTGACCAGGGGACCTGACCAGGGGAGCCTAGCTACGAACCGATAGTGTTTTGGGGGACCACGGAGAAGATGAAGTTGGAGACGGAAACACACGCTATCACAGTCCCCTTCACACCTTCTTTGTCAAGACTCGTTGCGGTCGCACATAACATCAGCCAGATCGTCCGCCTCGCAATGGGGCTGCGCGTCCTCCTTGGCGCGCGGGAGCGCAGTGAGACATACGGATATGCTGATCGCCGCCAATTGCCATGCCCTGGCGTCCTTCGCCGCTAGACACGAGACATCTCGCACCTCACTCGAGTCAGGCCGTCAGGCTTCATCACGGGCCTTTGATCGTCCTACGCCGATCCCAACGCTGCGTGGCCCAGCAACTAATGTCACTGCTGCCACTAATTTCACTCCTCGACGAGCGCTCTCTAGCGGAGTCCTAGGCGTCATTCCTCCAGGTGCAATTTTACGTGGCTGCAACATGATTGTTCAGAGTGATTGTTCAGAGTGATTGCTCAGAGCAGGAACCCCTTTTACCCCAGCTCCTGCTGATGGTGATGGATAGATGATCTTTCCATCCCTGCTGATCCCTCGCCTAGCGCCTAGTTCCTGGTCGTCCGTGAGAGGCATCTATCTATCTGTGGACTCTTCTGTCACTCCGCCAAGGCTCGGTCCGTCCTGGCCGGCCCAAGACCTCTCACTACTCGTGCATCAAATTCCATTCTCGTGTCTATTTATCGCTCTGCGTAGTCTCCTTTCGTTTGCCTTTGCCCCCCCTCTCCCCTTCTCCATCTATCGTTAGACCTCCTCGTCGTGCTAGTCTTAGAGTGATCGACGTCTTCAAAGGGCTGCCAGCTAGTTCCTTAAAACCCTCCCGCTCCTGTGCCAGTTAGGAATGGGATTCTCTTGACTCAACAATATCCTCCTACTTCACCACAGTCACCACTGACTGACCTGCCTCCCTCCATCCTCCGTCTCTACCAGTTATCATTTGTCGTGCGCTGGGCGTCGACATTGTTCCTGGTACATAATGCCTGTTCTTAGTCTTAGCGAACTCAACATTGTCTTGAGCGTTTTGGGTCCGTCCATGTCGGCCAACAAATCCGGGAAGTGGCTCACAAGGTTACAGGTACTTTCACCGTCCTATATGGCGTCATATCCGTAAAGATCAAGCAGGTATGGTACCTGGGAGAAGCTCGTGAGTACTTTCAAACGCCCTGTATCATCCATCCCCGAATCTCTTGCTGACTCTTGGCAACCCAATCAATAGTCCCTGCCGTGGCTCTGGGCGTTGCTCTGGGCCCCATCGCCGCCAAGTTTATTGACAGTGAGAGATGGGGCTCCGCAGAGTCCGGACAGACCAATGCCATCACTCTGGTTTGTCTCTCAGCCGTATCTTCGGCGTGATGACAGTTGCTGACATGGGTTTCTAGGGTGTTGCACGTGTCATGATTGGCATTCAGCTCGTTATCGCTGGTTACCAACTCCCAGCCAAGTACAACTGGACGCGATGGAAGGAAATGGCCATGTGCCTGCTGCCAATCATGACACTGATGTGGCTCGCCACAACCGCCTGCATCATGACCTCCGTCCCGAACCTGACCCTCCTCGCCGCCCTCGTCATTGGGTCCTGCGTCACTTGCACCGATCCTATCCTCTCCCAGGCCATCGCCAAGGGACCCTTTGCCGATAAGTATGTTGCTCGGCCGCTGCGAGAAATCATTTCGTCCGAGGCCGGGGCGAATGACGGCTTTGGCTTCCCGTTCCTGATGCTTGCCGTCTATCTTATCCGCCATGCCGACATCCCTGGCGTCACCGACAACTCCCACCACAACTCGGCTCGTTCCGAATACGTTGGACGTCTGGGCGGTGGCGTCGACGAGGCTCTCAAGCAATGGGTTCTCGAGACATGGCTCTACATCGTGCTCTTGGCCGTTGTTTACGGGGCCGTGGTCGGCTACGGGGCGTGCAAGGGGATCCGCTTCGCACTAAAGAGGTACGTCAACCAGAACTGAGATGCTCATGTCCGAAGGACAGAAAATAACCCTTGCTCACAGAAAATGGATCGACAACGAGTCCTATGTCCTGTTCCCTGCCGCTTTGGGCATGTTCCTCGTCGGAACGTGCGGTGCCATTGGCACCGACGACCTTTTAGCCTGCTTCGTTGCCGGAAATGCCCTCAACTGGGATGGACATTACCTTCGAGAGACGGAGGAGCGACACGATGAAGTCAACTCGTGTATCGATGTGCTGCTCAACTTTGGTGGTTTCATGTACATCGGGTCCATCATTCCATGGGCCGAGTTTCATGACCCCGAGGGAACCGGCCTGACTTGGGGTAGACTCATGATCTTGGGCTTGCTGGTTCTCCTATTCCGTCGGATTCCCGCCATTCTGTTGACGTACAAGCTAATGCCGGACGTTTGTACAAACTACAAGGAGGCTCTCTTCATGGGGTATTTCGGCCCCATCGGCGCTGGAGCTGTCTTCTATGTTGAGCACGCCCGTCATCAGTTCCCAGAACTCGGCGAGGGAGATGAAGAGGAGACCAACCTAGTCCGCCTCATGGGACCTGTTGTCTACTTCCTCGTCCTCTTCTCCATTGTGGTCCATGGGCTCTCGATCCCCGCTCTGAGCGTCATCTACAAGTACATGAATGTCAAGCCGATCCAGGAGGACGGTATTGAGATGCGACGTCTGTCGATGCTGGCCCCGAAACCCGCCAACGCTACTCAGATCGACAGAAACACTTATATCGCGTACAATCGCTTTAGCCAACCGGTAGTGGGTGCGCCTCTTGACTTGTCCACTATGACGCGTGTTACTACGAACGAGTCAAAATTTGACGATTCGAGTTCTCCGAACTATGAGGACGATCTGGAGGCTGAGAAGGGGCGGGCAAAGAGACGGACTATCAGGTATATGGTGTAGAAAGTGACACTCCTTTTGATTCGCGAAGTTGCTCCCAGCCGGTGCTAGGGAGGGGGGCATGGTATAGAATAGATACAGTCACTGTCGCTACTCCTTTACATGAAACAAGGTAAATTGTCACACTATTTATCTTAGATGAATAGCATGGCAATATTAACAGTTAACTGTCTTCCTCGATATGAAGAGAAGCGGCTCTTGATTCTATACTCCATTGCGTAGGAGTCTGGAGGATGAAGTGATAAGGATTGTAGTATCAGGCTAAGCTAAAGACGGCTGACAGCTGAAGAAGGCTTCGCCAACGTGCGCCTGCGTCATTCTGGAACCTGGTGGGAGAGGCACTGTCTTGGAGGATTAACCGCAAGGCCCTTTTCCCCGCAACGGGATTTATGGCTCGGCCCGTCGTGTTGAGATTTAGACAGGACTAGCCGTTGGAGCTCAACGTGTAATTGCCCCCTCCTCCTTAGACAGTTCATATGAAACGTCAATTGCTCCTAAGCCAGTCGCCTCGGGCACTGTTACACCTCCCGAAAGACAGAGGCATGCCTCTGTAGGCTAAAACTATCTTAGAGTCATTACGGAGTGCTAAATGCATAATTGGATCTTCCGTCATTTTAACTATTTTTTATCCCTTGTACAGACATCTCTCATACAGACATCGCACCCGCGACACCACCAAAAGTTTGGCAGTCCCGCCACACTTCGCCACACCCAGCCACTTAGAGCTGGGCATAATCTTGCTGTCGCCCCCGTCATGCATGCTCAAGCATGATGTTCATGCCGACATGGGATGCTTGGCCGCCGACAAACACAGATCATTGCTGTTAATGTTTGCGGGGCAACCCCGT
Organism: Dactylonectria macrodidyma; assembly: GCA_020744425.1. Classification (NCBI taxonomy): domain Eukaryota; kingdom Fungi; phylum Ascomycota; class Sordariomycetes; order Hypocreales; family Nectriaceae; genus Dactylonectria; species Dactylonectria macrodidyma. The sequence goes on from JAGMUV010000033.1 coordinate 353,265, forward strand.
CTTCAACGAGTTGCTCATTGGGCAGCACGATTGCGCGATCCAACTCGTAGGGAAGACCGCGGTGACGACCACGGATCATCATGGCGCAAATCACGAGCTTGCTAAATGTCGAGAACTTGCCACTCAGTGAAGCCGAGATAGTTGGGTACCCAAGACTAAGGCCGACGTTGCCACTGCGGGAGAGTCATGGTTAGATCAGTTCTCCAGAGGGAGGGATAGACAGAGTGCATACTAGGCCGAGACTACTTCAAAGAAGATAGGGAAGACAGCAAACGCCTAATTGCGATTAGCTCAAGAACGTTCAAAAGGCGAAGTGTACTAACTGGATCATCATCATCCATAATATGGCCCGCCTCAGCGATGCAGATGCAGAATATCCCAAGGAATATATACCACAAGTCAAAGCTGAGCTGATTCTGGATATGACTCAAGAGATAGGCCTTGCCCGTGTCTTCGTCGCACTGCTTCTCGGACTCATAGATGCCAAGCCCCCTTTCTTCGTACGTATTCGAGCTGCGGATGGCGAGAGCAATAGGAAAGACGGAGATATACATCATGACCAGGAGACTTATCTGGACAGCTGGGTTCACACCCGCCAAATTGAAGCTGGCCGTGCCAGTGTGTCGCGAGGATACCGCCTGGAAGATAGCGGCGGCCACGCGGAGACCAGGTGATAGATTTGCAACAGCTTCGTTTTTCAAGTCCAAAACGATGATGAGTAGCGTATCGATGAAGTTGAGCACTACCAAAATGCCACATAGAGCCCAGGTCGTACCGCTAGGGAACAGCAGTGTGTAGCAGCGTCGAGGATGGTTGAGGAGAAAGGACAGAGGCTCTTGGACGGATGAGTTCCTCGGCATAGTCTTGGACATTGTCCAGATAACGAAACGAAGGAAGACGGGATAGAATGTATTCCCAGCAAGCGCAATAAAGCTCATAGAGAGCATCGGCCAGACTGCATCATTGAAATGGATCATTGAATCTGGGGTCAGAGTGAAGCCGAGATTGTCAAGCATGGTCTGGGCGGAGTAAAAAGCCCTAGGTTTTAACATCAGTAAGGTTCCCTTCTCTCGGTATTCTTTCGGTAACATTTAAGCACTCACCACCAGATCTTATCCTGTCCACACTCGTTCAAATAGTCGCGATACTTGGGGTTGGCATACTGGATCCAGCCAACCAGGCAGATAGCACCGAAAAGATGAAGGCCAAAAAAGTAGCCTAGGGCAGTTAGACCAGGCTCCCCACCAAAAAGACGACAACTAGATACTTACCGACAACAATCTTAAGGAGGAGCTTCAAGCTTCGATACTCGATCCCGCCAAGCTCCTCGCGATCCCGCGATGTCAGGTTGAGGAAATTCGAGTTCCTCCCCACCGTCACCTGACAGGAAAGCTGGGGAAAGTCATCGGTCGCAGGTGCCGGTCGTTGTGTGGATACGTTAGAGCGCTCCTTGCGCAACTCTCGGCCAAAGACAAACATGGAGCTGGCGACGGTTGCGACACGCTCGAGGGATCGAGCACTGCCCAGACGCGGTCCGTCGAGACGACGATGGCGGATTTGACTTGTGGATGAGGTGCTAAGACCAGGGATCTCGTGGATGGAAAGATCTGGGACTGTTAATATCGAGGATGGAGTTGTCTGGGGAGTGAACGTACCATCGCGGCTAACACGGGGGTCCTTGAGCTCGACAATAGGTTGTCCTAGTGAGAGTAAGTAACCGCACATGACTATGTCAGGAATAAACTCCAACCTTGATCACGATCACGAGGGCTAGGGATGTAGAGCGTTGTTTCTCGGCGGGGATGATGGCCCGCGGCGGGATCGAAAGTGATACGCGGCTGAGGCTCAGACTCTGTCGCCTTCTCGTCATCGCGTCCGACATCACGAGTTTGCTCCGGAGGGACATCCACATCACTTTTAGCTACCTGCGACGGAGGCTGCTCGCTCCGCTTGGGAGCATAGGAGTCATGGCCCGTCGCAATCGCCGACGTCCTCGCGTCCGAGGCGTCAGTCGTCGAGGCGTCTTTGGCAGCAAATTCGAGATCCTTGTGAATCTCATCACTCTGATGACGCGGTCCTCTTAGAAGATAGGGAGCTTCAAAAACGTAGGAAATATTAGTGGATGTGCGAGAGCTCGTCAGAACAAGGTGTCGGCTTACCGACTTCCTCAAGATGCTTCTTGAACCATATTAATCGCACCACCACAACAACAATATTGATGAAGCCTAGGTTCGTGAGGATAGGGATGAAATAGATGTAGAGCTGCTGGTATGTCTTGAGGAGATTGACATCGACACTATCGAGAATTCCGCGTCAGTAAGTCTTTTGGGTGAAAGCCCCAGGGCGGGTGCCATCCACTAACGTATTGAGTCCGGACTCGGTCGAGGCGCTTGCACCGAAGAAGTAGGCGTCAATAGCCTTCAGGTTGCCATAGGGGTAGAGGATCGGGATGGACAGCAACCCCATGAAAATGATGTATGCGTCTGTTTTGGATCGGTTTGGTTAGCGGAAATTCTCCTCGGTCAACCGGCAGCAGGGGAGGGACGGCGAACAATGCAGCGTGACGAAGTTGAGAGAAGGTCGCCACATGATTGAGATAGTACAGCGGACAGCCCAGAGTACAGAACACGGAGCGCAAAGCAGCAGGACGCTTCAGCGACTGCTCTGAGTGCTATGTTACGGAGTACGGAACGGGCAGAAAAAACGATTGGGTACAATCAATCATTCCGGAGACCTGTTTTACTCCTCCCTACCTGCCTTAGGGTTGCAGCGTGACTTTTCTGGCCCTCATCACCTCTCCGGGTCTGGACTCAGCACAGCCCTCAAAGTCACGGGCGAGTCCTTCATCACCAGTGCGGATAGGGTGTTCTAACAGGGAATCGGTACCTGGCCAGCGCCAAGCCAAGTGTTTGTGACTAGCCATTGTCATCGGTTCGCTAAGCGTAAACGATCGAGAAACTCCGATGCTTGTGCGAAAGATGAGGTCATGGCCCCGCCACTTTAGTCCTGAAGCGGCTAGAGCTATGTCGCATGCGGCCTTATTTCTTGAATCGTGTGGAACAAGTCACCAGAGCACAATTTCATCCCAAGGAGGCCGCCAGACGCGCGCCATTAACTGGCCGCCCCATCGGGATACTCATTGGAGTTGACAGGGTTTGGCCAATCAGAGATGAGTCCCAGCGTGGCCCGCGTAGGCTTGCTTGGCAGAAGCTTGACAGAGCCCATACGGACGGGAAGCAATGGAGGTACTAGAGTCCAGCAAAGCCGCGGCCGCCTCGTAGGTGATGTGATGACGAGATGGCACGATAGCCAGATTGGGGAACGGCAATGAGAGGAACGAAACGGGAACCCTCAACGTGATTGTTGGGGGCGGAAGGCGATGAGGGCGGGTCGGTCGGATCTCTCTATGACCCCGGATTACGCTCCGTCGGCCTGTTTGGCTGTTCCGCCGTCTGTCTGTCTGTCTGTCTTGTCTGCGGGCTTCTACAGACGTTCAACTCTGACGACGGGAACGTAGGTGTGTTGAACGAGGCGTTGTCTGCTGTGGACTGTTGTGTGTGTGGTGCGTGGTGTCTGGGATTTCCCCCTCGACAATGGGGCGTTATCGCAGTCCGTGTGTGCCACTAGTCGATGGGAGGGATGGGATGGGATTGACTTTCCGATCCCTATCCTGGCTGTCGAGTTAAGGGTCCGGGGTTGTGTCTCAAGTAGGGTTAATGAATGTCTTCCCAAACACATAAGTCTCCGTCTACAGGGTTGGGTGTGCGTGAGCTTGTGCTTGCGTGCGGTGGTGTTTGGCAACAGTTGGGTTCGATCAGCGGCACGAAGACGCGTTTTGCGTGTTTGGGATGGGCGGAAATTCCCTGGGACGGACCGCCCCGTCTCCCATTGCTGCAAACGTACGCTACGTTGACAGCCTCCCTTTTCACAAACGAGAGCACCAAGCACCGTATTGTGCGGACGCTACCTTTTGCCCAGCCCTAAATCAGCTTCCTAGCTACCCAAGGTACTGCCATGCGTTCGCTATACTTGTGAATCGTGGCAATGCACGATCGCTTCGTCTCGTTTGTTCAGCCAGTCGATGCCGTCGTATCGGATATCGTCTCGCTCGTCGGAGGGCTCGTTCAGGCTATACGTAACCATGACGTAAAGGACGACCTCGTGTCGCGGTGGCAAGAGGGGTGCTCTGGAAAGCGAAAAGATATTAGCACACCTAAGATCCGACAGTTTCCATGCAAAAACTCACCGCAAACGTTGCTAACGCTGATGTCCTCACGAAGGATGAAGTCCAAGGCAGGTTTGACAAGGTCATCCGCTAGTCTCTCCTTCCACTCTTTGAAAGCCGCGTTCAAGAAGCCTTCCCTTCCATGGTTTCCCGAGTTGATGTCAAGGTCACGGTGGGGTCAGTGCACAGGCATGAAGAATCTCGAAGCATCGTTTCAGTTCAACTTCGTCGGCAGTCGTGATCGATCGAGGGATTCAGAGAAAAGAGTCGTCATGTTCCAGGACCGTGAAGACTCGGTCGCGAGAGCGTTTGCTGGATCGGGGGGCGGGTGATGGGCAGCGGCTCCTGATAATTATTGGTTCGTCAGATCTTTTTCGCTTTAGCGACGGGCTTGAAGGCTGGAAAGGAGCTTTCTGACTGCATCGTCGTACAGACCTAGAGTGCTGGGCTTTCAATGGGACAGAGGATAACGTCTAGTCCCAGGGCATGCCTTACGTTCAGATGCAATGTTGAAGACGGGAAGAAGAGTACCAGCTTTGACTTGCGAGAGTTGCATCGTGCGAGAGGAAGGTCAGGGAGAAGACTAAACAGGGGACTGCGGTGAATCACAATTACTGCCTCGTACACGACGGGCTAATTGAAGCACAGAAGCTGAACCACTGAAGCTGATGATGGCAAGTCCATAACAGTAGAAGTCCCACAGGGACAGGAAGACTCAGAGATTGAATTTCCTGCAGATCTTGTATGTCGCATGGTGGAAGAGACAACGCCGATCCTGCTGACTGGCATCAAACGGGGGCTCACACACCTCGGCACCAGCCTGAACAATTCTGCTCCACAACTCAAAACCCTCAGCCCCCGCTATCAGTACCCCCCGCCGCCCACAGGGAGCACAGGGAGCGTCCGAAGTCTTCCTTCTAGGGAGGTGAAGCACGTTTTAGCAAAGGGCGTTGGATTGTGCATGCTTCTTCGCTGAGAATGGAGGATATGGCGCCAATGGTTGTTATGGTTCGAGCGCGAGTTGCGGAACCAAAGAAAGCAGTCGCTATGTTTGATTTTTTTTTCACCCCTCATCTTTCGCACGGCGTTGGTGAAGTTCTATCACTTTGTGCCGATGGCTGCTTGACGCTTCCCAATTGTCCAGCGGCCGTGTCCACTACCCAGGTGTGGCATCGAGTCATGGGGTTGGTGCACTGGGGCCGCAGCTTTCAGCTCCAGGTCCCTACACAAGGAGGCTAGTTGGTCTTCATGTTTGGGAATAGATGGCTTTACTCTCTCGGAACCAAGTGGCAGTTGGAATGTCATGGGCACTCCCAGGGGTTGATGCTGGCCTCGGATGGTTGGCCGGACGAGTCCGGCAGCGCCTGCCATTGCCAAGAAGCGATACCCTCCAAGACCACTGATGGATATACTGATGGATATACTGATGTGGCTCATGCAGGATGAGGCCGGGGTGGGCCAAGTGTCTCTCCTGGTTGATGCATCTATTCGGCCGTCTGCCGGTTGCAAGCGGGTGTGGTGGTGGAGGACCCCTAGCCGTGCTTCCTTGTTTTGCTCAAAAGCAAGTGACAGAGGCTTGCACAGCAGCCTGGAAATGACGGTGGAGTACGAGAGGAATGAAGCTAGCCCTGGTGGGTGAGAGATGCTCAGACCCTAGGGGCCAGGGCCACACCACACTGCAACGCACCGAGACTTGGTGGAGGGGTCTTGGACGAGAAGAGATCACAAGGCATTGCATTGTGCATTGCACTTTGGTCAAGCCGAAGCGAGGTGACTAGAGAGGATGATCCCTGGGCATGCAACCATGCTCTGAGACGCAAACGGGCGTTGAAGGAGAAGCTTGCCAGCCTGCGAGGGGCGCCTCCAGATAGCAACAAAGGCTAACCCTTAGTCTCTCAAGCCTCGGGCCTGCTTTGGCCGCTGAGTGACTGGGCTGTACTGCCTATCACGGACGGCGACATGACTACGCTGTGTCAGCAGCAGGAGGGTTGTCGGTTCAGATCTTGATGCCGGTCTCTTCCCTGCAACCGTGATCGGGGCAACGAGGCGGTGGATGCATGTGCTCCCAAGACTTATGGGCTTTGGAGACTGGCTTATCGCATTCGAAACCAGCTGGGGCGAAAGGAAGCACGAGAGTCAAAGCAAGGATCTGGGCAATGCCTGCAGGAGTCTGGGCTTTGGGAGCAAAAGAATACGGCTCGATGGCGCAAGTAAGGGAGACTCGGTGCAGGATTGGAAGAGTGGAAGATGGGCGGCTCTTCTCTCCACTCGCGTTATCTGCCATGTTCTTGGTGACACCCCCCTTCGTCATCACGCTCTTTTCGACTCGCCTCTGCACGTATCACGGCCACAGGAGGATTACACCAATCAGCAGGCTCGACGCCCGCAGTCTCTTCATTGCTCGCTAGCCAATGAGCGTTGGGCCTACACCAAGTGCCCTTCTCCACTATGAACCATCTCCACTATCATCCAACTCGCCGTGTGGGTGAGCCCCGGTATTTCCTCCGCTTGGAGGTGTCCTCATCTACAGTTCTGCCACAGGCTTCCACGGCACTCCAGCAGTGACAGCAGACTCTTTCATCCCTTTCGATGCTCTAGCTTGTCACGATGCCCATGGGCCTCCTTGGCCGAGCCAGAGTCTACCGGGGATGAACCTTCGTCCCACACATCAATATCGTTAATCAGGCCAGCCCTGACGAAACATTTAAAAATCGCACCATCTACCCAACGGCCCTTCTTGTCAGCTCTGGGTTCCATCTCTGGGGTTCATCAGGAGTCTGCTGCGAGCAGGGCTGTTAGTCTGTTAGTATGGTACCTGGCCTTCTGTTGCCATGCATTCCACTGCTCTGGCACTACAACCATCCATCTCTACATGCTCGTTCAACCCCTTTTCTTCTATTAGTGCTGTTTCAGAGCTCGTTCCTATACACATCCTTGTGCTGCTCCAAACTTCTCTACTCGAGTTCTCTTGACCTCCGCATCATCAGAAGTCGCCAGATTCAGAATCACCGGACACGATTACGCCTGAAACCTCTCAAAGCTCCCGACCACTCGCGGCCACGGCCTCCCATCAACCCGAAGCACGCGTCATCGAGAACCACCGTCTTGAATACTACCGAGAGATGGCTTCGACATCTTCAGCATCCTTCTGTCGCTCCCACGCTGATGGGTCCGAACTGTCTTGTCCCACACAGTATCCTCCCATCGACGCCATGGACGAAGGGACCTCCCGCCAGTTCAATGCCTTGGCAGGCGAGCCGACTCTTGACCCCTTCAACATTCCTCCGGACCTTCCATGGGAGCAATGGTGGTCGATGGACCAGTCAGCCCTTGTCGGTTCGCTTCAGGAGGGAGGTGGCATGATACCTGCCTCTGCGCAGACCAATTTCCTGCCCGGCGGATACGCGTGTGGCTACACCACCAACTCTCTAGGCGATTCAACTTCGCCGAGCCCAAACACTGAATACACTCCTATGACATCCGTTGCTGAGCAGACAGTGTTCCAGGAATCCACCGCCTCAGTCGACCGGCTAGAGCTCCCAGCAACAGAGAAAGAACCCGGGCTCCAAAGGCAGAAACGCGACTCTGACGAACATCCAACTCGAAATATCACGAAACGAGACTCTGTGCAGAACGATGAAATCAAGGCACAATTGCCACGAGATTCAGAACATTTGAAAAGTCACCGTGACAGCAGCGGCAGCAGCGGCAGCAGCGGCAGCAGCAAGCACAACGGGAAGAACGACAAGAGCGACATCAACAACGCCAACAAGAACAAGAATAGCAACAAGAGCACCAGCAAGAACAAGGCCACGAAGAATGACGATAAGAGCAACAGCGGAGAGTATACTACTGGTTTAAATTCAGGAGGAGAGAGCCAGCGCATCAAACGTATTCAACGACGAAACCGAATCGCTTCCAGCAAGTTCCGAGTCAAGAAGAAGGCAGACGCGTTAAAACTCAAATCCGACTTGGATGAAATGGAGCGCATCAACCGCGACTTGTCCAGCCGTGTGGCCGACCTTACCCACAATGTCTACTTGCTAAATATGCAACTTCTACACACCGACTGCACCTGCTCGATGATCCAAGACTACATCAAACAGAAAGCCCATCGCTACGCCATGGGGACCAACGAGCTGTCTCCAAATGAAGACCACCATCATCAACAGTCTTGATTGCCGAGACACGACGCAAACACAACCATGAACGCGACCCCGAACGCGAGCACGACCACGACCACGACCACGAGAAAGCAATAAAATATATATCACTTTGGATCGCCTAATGAGTCGCCTTGGGTGAGTTCTTGGGAATTCAGATCAACGCAGCTTCGAACCAGTATACAGAATGCAGAATCGAATCAGTATACAATTCACGACCAGTCACTCTAGCCACAAAATTGAGTAGGCCCATCAATGCTTCTAAGTTCGCCTCAACCCAACCAGCGAAGACACCTCGACCCTCTAGACTGGGGAATTTGCCACTGTCTGCAATCCCTTGGCTGCGGACTGCGTTAAATGTGGGAGCAGGGGTATCGCACGGGCCACGATACGTGCCCCATGCTTGAATGGCGACAAACTGATTGATGGTCAGAGGCATGGAGATCGAAGCCACGGCCGCGGGGAGCCGCGTCTTCGTGCGATCCTCGGCTCGGCTTCAACGCACATGGCCATTGGTTACGGGCGCCGTTACATGGCCGTTGGTACGTGGCCGCCGTTGCATGGCTATAGCATTCCAGCTACACTTGCTCCACACGCGGACCCCTCGAGCATCAGGACGTCATTGCAACGCTTCAACTCGGGCTTGGGGGGGCTGCATGACCATTATGCCGGCACATGCCAATTTGAGCAAAGGGCAAACTGGAAGCAGGGCAGCCCCAGATCCTAAACCCACCAACCAGGGTTTGTAAGCTTTTGGTTGCTTCAATCGACTCCCAGTCTTCTTCGATCCCTGTGGCCTTGTACTCCAAGTACCACACGCCGTTGTCTCTCTCCAACTCAGTCCACAGCCTTATCTGTCATTCCTTTTTGCAACATCCAGTCTCCCACATGTGCCAGGGAGCTGTTGAGATTTGAGAAATACGTCCTCCATGGATCGATCGGCGCCGGGGGCCCCACAGGGACTAGGGGATCTGCACATCCTCGCCCATCGCCACTCGAACGCCCAGATTGTTTGTCCCCGGTCTAGTTTTCGGGAGACTCCCACATCGCATCTCGTCCACTTGAAGCAGCTGCAGGACCTACGAGCCAAATGATAGATACACTACTAACTCCGCTTTCGATGTGACCCGAAAACAAATCCCGTGATAGATTCACCCCCTATCTACCCTAAGGGTCTGCACCAACAAAGTGCAATTTGTCAACGAAAGTACGGATCGCCATCACGGAAGGGTCATCCCATGCCTTCTCGGGCCAGGGTAGGACATGGCGCCGCTTCTCTCTTTTGGTTTCCTCTCTCTCCTTCGTCTTACCTCCATCTTGCCTTACTACTGATTAACTATACCCGCAATGAGAACACCTAATCCCGATTTAGTACTAGGTAGGTATGCAAATTACGTCATACCGTGTGCCATGAATGTCCGTCGGCTGGGTCCATGGTTTGACTTTCGCGATGGGAAGTACCGGTACTGAAGCGTCCCCACACCACGTCATATGCGCCATGCTGCATCGAAACAGCAACCGCAAGTCAACTGTCTTTCTTTTCTCTAATGTAGCTTAACGCTCCGCAGAACAAGGCTTGCCCCTTGGGTGCCCGAACCCAACGCTATTGTGTGATGTACCATGTCTCCCAACCACTTCAGCTGTTCTCAATGGCTCTCACTGTTGTCTTGGCAATGCCGACCTCTCTTCTTCTATCCAATACCCGAACCACTTGCTCTCAGTGCTTCGAGTACTGTGAGCGTGATAACTAGGACAAAGTGTGAATTCAAACGGGCTCGCACCTGGCATGAGAGGCTGGACCGTCGGAGACACAGCTCACGGCATATGTGGGACAAGGGCGTTGAGAATCCGAAAGGTTGAGTGACACTATCTCTGAATATGACTTGGCGAGTGCCAGGATAACCGTCAGATAATGGAAACCCGGAGCCAAACCACCTAGGACGAGAAGAACAGCTTCAGGAAAAAGACCTCTAATGAGTGTACATTTAGGCACAGAATTGTATCTACCATACAATTAAGTTATGTGGAGTATCTGTCGCCGATCCTATGAACCGTTATCACAGACGTTGAAGTAGAGCTGCAAAGTTGCACATTCATTCGGGATGGACCGCAGCGGCCCGTCCACACCAAAGACCCAGAACCAGGGGCAACTGCTCGCTAGCTAAATGCTAACCGGTGACCACTTTACACGAGATGGTACCGAGATTCCCACTGGGAATCTCGAGCTTCATTCATGCTTGCAACTGTCCCGGATTGTGGCACACTGCTCCCGTGTGTGATGTCACAACTATGTTATTATTGCATCAGCATTTTGCCAGCCTTGATAAGAACGCTCCTCGTACTTGAAGCCTCATCTCCAATTTCTGGTTCTCGAAATATTACAACTGAACTCTGGTCTCCTTGGAAGGCTCCGTGGACGGCAGGGGACGGACAATCTGAAGTGCTGTTGGAAGAAACAAAGATTAGACGGGTCAGCCGAACATTTTCCATTGTATACCCACGCTGGGCGACCAATCCAAAGTTTTTATTGGCTTTACCATGAGGGCGACTTCAAAGCCACCGCCAAGGCGAACAAGCAAAACATGCTAATCAGGAGGTAGTGACTTCGCGGGGGAGTTGGGTATTACTCAGGGACACGGTATCTGGTGTTGCTGACGGGTGGTTCTGCTAGAGTCCGGGCAGAAGCTTACATTCGCGTACTTGGCCATTGCCACAGGTTTCCAACAACCACTGCCAGCAAAGATGGTCTCATCCGACAGAGACGACGCCTGCACAGATCTAAGGACCCTCAGGGCGAAGATCAAGCAAGCAGAAAAGATAGCCATCGTGGGAGGCGGGCCTGTTGGAGTGCAGCTGTCGACTGACATCAAAAGTGCATTTCCACACAAGGACGTCCTGCTAGTACATTCGAGGGGCAGGCTATTAACTAGCTTTGGGGCAGGGCTCCTAATAGTGCAGACCATTTAGACTATTAGTCCAGACTGCAGATCAGGGCAGGGAATACGGACGCCCGGTGTGGACGCTAAGTACGCTAGGTTGTTTGCATGGTGTTACAAAACCAGGGTACCCATGATTGTTGTTGTGCCAACCATTTTGTTTTGGATATTTCTTATCAATTTACTGGTGCGATCCAGATCAACAAGGCTCGTTTCAAGGGACGCATCATCCTAGTTGTCAATCCATGAACGCCCGTCGTGAATTGATTATTGATCTTGGATTGCAGTCTGGACTAATAGTTCAAACGGTCTGCACTATTAGGAGCCCTGCTTTGGGGAGAGGTTGAGTAATTATGTGGAGTCAAAGCTGGAAAGATGGGCATCCAGATCGTCCTGAGAGAGAGGCCTCAGATATTGCAAATGATGGCCAAAGGGGCTGGAGTGGGCCATGTCGGCATCCAAGAAAGCGGTGTGCTACAATTCCAGGACGGTAGACAAGCCGAGTTCGACCTGATCGTGAGAATCTTCTTCGATTCCAAACTTACGACGAATTCCTTGCTAATCATTAGCTCAGAGCGGGCTAGGCAAGGTACTAGGCTAACTTAGCGACACAACATTCTCTTTCACTGGCCTATCCCTTTGACTGTCGTAAGACTACACTTGGGCTTGGCGACCCACGGAGGCCCGGGAGATCAACGGTACGCTGATTGACTTCGAAAAGCTGCGTGGCTGTGGGAAGTAGTGTGTACTGTAATGTAGATCCCTCAAAGCGCTGACTTCTATCACCACATAATACAGGTGTGACCTCATGTACTTCGTTTTTCTCGCTCATTTATTGGGGGGCTAGTCAGTCGGTACTTCTATCAAGTTACCGGAACCATCAAGTCGTTACAGAGTGTGGGGATGAATTTCTTGGTCTCGCGCATGAAGCATTCTACCTACCTAGCCACTGCTGTTGGGCGGGAGTAACCCAAGCTCCCGAGAGTGGCGACTCTGCCAACCGTAGCCCCTACGTGGTTCCACCGTCATGTTCCTCGGCGTTCTTTGATCTGCCCAGCTGATTTAGCCACATTCGAGAATTGGCTGATTATTTGCTTCACTATGACGTGAGTCTGGCGTGCTGTCACGTGACGGAACTCGGTTGGGGGATAAAGTATGTGAACTTGGAACAAAAAAAAAAACCCAAAAATCTCAATGGCGGAGGAAAAGGTCCGGCGGGGCAGGTTGGCAAGGTAGAAATACTTGAATCGGAAGAGTTGGTGGCGATCGAGGCGGCTTTGTAGTGGCATTTTGATGGCATCGGGAGGCGGAGAGCCGGGGAGTCGGACACAGCTGCCGGGGTGAGCATTAAGTACTTGTACAAACAAGCGGGCAGTTCTACCTATTATATGGCAGGTGGGCCTGGAGGGATAAAGTTACTGGTGATAGTATAACAGCAATGACGTGATATTGCTTTTTGTTGGACCCCTAAAGCTCTCCCAAGCTCCGACGATCATTCGCCTCATCTGCCCCACGGAACACCTCCGGAGCCGACAGCTGGTTCTCAATAGGAAGCTCGTTTACTCTCTTCGCCTTCAAACATTGACTTTTCCGATTGCTACTCACCTCATTCTTGTCTTTGCAATCACTACCCCTTAGACCCCTTAGATTATACCGCCGTTGACTCTGATTACGAACAACGTCTGTTCAACATAGTGTTGACGGCCTCTCAACCCCATTCGACATTGGCATCACGATCCTGGGTTATCTCGGCCTCACATTGCGCCAATGGCTCACAGACCAATGGACCCAACCATGGACTACGACAACCCCCCACAAAAGGTATTTCAAAGTCCTCGCTTGTCAAAATCACTCGACTCCTAACGACACGGAAACTAACGCGATTTCACAGACGATACGATCGCATGAACAGAACCAGGAACGCGCCTATATCGCCGCCTCAAGGCGAGGCGACCGCAGCATCGAGGCCCGCCTCCAATCAGCGCGTCGGGCCAGCGAGGTTCACAAACTGCGGACCGGCAAGGCCCTCTGCGTGTCGAGGGACATTGTCCTGAAAGAAGAGATGTACGAGGAGGTGGACGATGTGTTCCCGCGGTCCTATCAGCTCCGAGGACTGCATCAGCGGCGGCCGTCTGTCATTGCGGACTCACAGGAGGGCGAAGACCCAAAGAGCCCACTGACGACGACTGAGCTGGCGTCAGGTCATGACCAGCAACTGCACGAGACCGAGGTGAATCGCGATTTTGCCCAATGCTTTCCCGAGGTCGATCAGATCCTCTCCCGGCGATGGTCAACCCAGAGCATCTTGGTGGTCTCGCCACCGCAGCGTGGCGCGTTCCAGAATTCTCCGAGCAAGTTGTTTGATTCCGTGGCTCGAGACATCAGCCACACCCAAGGCGCCGTCCTTGACGCCGAGGGCCGCTCACTTTCAGACTCGCCGCCGCCCGAGCTGAGGAGGGATGTCGAGCTGACGCCGCCTGAACTGGCTAACGAATTCGGATCATTCCCAGCGACTCCTCGATCGCAGGCGGCAGGGGTTTGCGGACAGGCAATGCCTATCGATTCGATCCCTGTTTGCAACGGCAACTGTGACGAATCTGCATTTGCCGCCGACCTGCCCCCCGAGGCAAACATGCTGCTGGTAGACGGCGAAATTATTGATCCCGCCTTGTATGACCAGCAGTGGATGGGTGGCACCGCGCCGTCCGGTCCCTACGCTGTCGACATGGATATGGAGAAGGATGCTTTTAGCGAACTATACGAAGACGGCTTGGATATGATGAGCTGGAACCCAGTCTCTCAGCCCAAGATATCTACAGATGACTATTCCTGGAACATGTTTCAAAACGGGAACGTGTTCGAGAATGATCTCTCAATGGAACGCAAGGACAGATCTATGGAATGAAATCCATGGGACCCCCTCTTAATTACAGCGCCGTCATTTACTTCTCCTCTTCTCCCATTACGCATCTACCCTGGCGGTTGGCTTTTTTTTTGTTTTCTGAGATGAGAAAACGGCTAGCGGACGTATTCTTTTGGAGGTTTAAGACATGACCCTCACCGGCGCTGGCTAGGCTTCTTTTGGGGGTTTGCTCGTAGAAAACTGGCGGCTAGGTTACGGCGGTCATCTGAAATGCGTTGGGAGAATATTTTTGGATGAATTCATTCTTGCGAAGACTGATTTCTTTTGGTGGTTTGCGAAACTTGGATTGGTAGTTTTGGGGTGTTTTGGGGGGGTTTTTGGGCTCTCAGTACCATCGATGCTGATAATGGGCGAGATCAAGGTATTGAAGGTTCTTATTGCTTGTAGTAGGCTATGCAAGTAGGGTTTTCTGAAGGGCCTCGTGCGTTCTCGGCGGCCCACGATAGCGGCGTCCGACCATCTCTATCCCTGGACTCAACGTTAGCGCCCTTCTCGAGCAGCAGCTTGACGACGGCCTCGTGCCCGTTCCCTACGGCCCATGATAGCGACGTCCGACCACGCTCGCTGTCTTTCGCCTCGACGTCGGCGTCCTTCTCGAGAAGTAGCTTGACAACGGCACGATGGCCATAGGACGATGCTACCATGAGATCCGTAAAATACGGGGTAGTCCACCTATCTGTAGTCCACATGCGTGTAGTCTTCCAATAAATTCTAAACCATACTGAGCCGCTCTTCGAATCCGGACACAAATTCTCAGAGCGAAAGGTATAATGACGGCGTCATCAATGATACCAGCCTCGCGGAAGTGAGCGCCCCAAGTTTGGGCCGAGTAATCTAAGAAGGCGTGTCTATCGAAAGAGTGGCCGGCTTTCTTATTCGCATCTGTCGGTAGACTAACGTTGGAGGCTGTCAGGTACCTGATCTACTATGGATTTCCCTGGGCGTCTTGTACTTGTTAACGCGTCTTAACAACGACGCGCAACTGTAGCCAGTGAGGCACGTCAGGCTTGGTCGCGTAAGATCGCGTCATTGGCTTCTCAACGCGATTACTGAAATTACGCGAAAATTAGTCCCCGGCAGGTTTCAGCCAATCGCGGCGCTCGTTCGATCGAATCGATCGATATTCGATCGAACCCTGGGCTTCGTTCGATTCGATGGCCAATCGAATGGGCTCATATTCGATTCGATGCGAATCGAACGGGCTGGTGGTAGGTTCGTATCGAATCGAATGAGCTTGTGGAAGATTCGTATCGAATTGAATGTCTTGACGTTCGATTCGACATTCGTAAGACTTGGCGTCGAATGAATCTATCGATTCGACTACCCATTCGATAGATGTCCATCCCTGACATTGAGAACTGATTTCCTTGATGTCATCTGCAACCCCTCCTCATTTTGCACCTCGTCGGGATCGGCGGTGGCTATCGCAGAAGACGACTTAGACCGTTCGAAATATCCCTGACTGGCCATACTTGTGGTCATGGCTGGGCCGCAGCTTGTACCATCCTCGTTATCAGGCGAAGGAGTCAATTCTGGTGCTCCATTTGTGATTCGCAAAGACCCAAACTGCATTCCGCCTAGTTGCTTGAATTCGGCTTCGCAGGACTCTAGAGCGACTTGTGCAGGTGGCATTGGCATTCGTCTTGCTGCAATTGATTCAATTGAACTGTGTCTGGATTGGCCAGGCGTGGATGGAAGGCTGTTATGGAAGCTCGGCCTTGAGGATAGTCTTTGAGTGGTCTGCTGGGATCGAGTTGCAACTCCGGGGGTTTGGATGATGGAACATCGACGCATTGGTATATACGACGACTCCGAGTTTGGCCTGGTGACTGGGGTACTCTCGGAGTGGTGAGGATGGGAGCTCTTCCATGTGCTTTTCGTTACTTCTCGTATGTCGGCATAGCTCTCAGACCGAGCCATGCTAGGTTCATGTACAGTCTCTTGATTAACGAGAAACCGGTGAACGTCATTGGGGTTCATGTCATAGTTGACAGACCCCCGCTTTCCACTAGTCTGGATGCTAAATCAGAACGTTAGTTCATTGTTCGACCACTCCTTCGCCATGAACGCACCTCTCAGCGCGTGTAAGCGGTCTAGGAAACTGTTCCTGGCTAGGACTAGCTATCACGGACTGATCACTAGTTCTGGAGCCAGGAGCAATGATGCTGGACCTCCGGACGCGTTGATCAGATTGGGATGACTTCGAGTCAATCACGCCGCTCAATAGTGTTATATCTCGTTTGGGGCCACCACGAGCGCCCGGTAACGCGGCCTCGACCTGCTCATTCGGTACTGCAACACTGATTCCAACTGGCGCCGAATCAGTCGAGGGCCGGTCTGCCGGAGCAGCCAGCAGCGAACCAACGAGGTAAGAGGTGGAGAACCGGCCATGTTTGGGGACCGAGCGATCACCGGCTGTCGATTGATAATTGCTCATTCGGGGCTTGGGCAGCTTATGAGGCCTGCGAGGCGCCTCAGAAGTGGTGTTGTTCCCCATCGGGCCGGTGAGCCTCAGCTGGAGCAGAATTGCAGAAGCGAGATGCGAGAGTCAACGGGAGAGAGCTGGAGCTTGGAGGAGAAAGGTTGGATCTCCCTCGACCAGCTAGGGGTGGGAGTAGAATGATGTTGAACCGCTATGCCCGTGGATCTGTTTCCTCCCATCCCCGTCCGGTCTCTCAGGAGCTTCAGAGCAGAACAGAAAAGAGAAGAGGGGAGGAGGAGGAGGAGAAAGAGACTGGGCGTTGAATGGCGGTGGAGAAGACCGGGTTTATGATCCATGCTTCCAATGCAAGGTGGGTGAGGGGAGAGCAAGGGTAAATAACATGACAGCCACTGTCAAACGATATTCCGCCCCAGCCGAGGAGGCGTCCCGACCCACTTGGACACCATTCTTGTGTATATAACTGGGACCTTCGTCCTCTTGACTTGAGCAGTGATTAAGGCCAATTTGACTCTCTACAACCCTCACATGCATGACATCTTTCCATTTACATTTGACAGCCACAACCAAGCATGGCGATCTTGGCTCCTCCCGCGAGGCTTGCATGTCTGGAACCGGCTTGATTCGGTGAAGTTGGAGAGGTGGAGAGGTGTAGAGGTGAAGCAGTAGGATTCTTTAACGCCGAAGCGCTGGGAGCTTGGATGACGTAACTGGAGGTGTGAAACGAGAGGTGATGATGTAAAAGTTGGCGATCCAAGACGCTAGCGTCAAACATTCTCTCACGAGTTAAGGGGTGCAACATAGGATGTGGCCAGAAGACATTGAATTGAGCTCCTTCTTCTATCTAAGAGAGCGACGAAGGTCGGTCTCTTATACCTGTGTTCAATCTGCCAATATCATAGGCAGCAGGCTGCTGCCTGATACTAGTTGTGGTCGTTCACTCTCATCGTGAACAAGTTCACGATGATCGTGATCCTTGCCTCATTTCTATCCTCATTCCAACACATTCACCTTGAAGATCAGGGCCGGCGCTAATAGGAGGATGAAAGTGCCCTAATGGCCTACCACTTCTAGAGGTAAACAGCACGGGAGACCAGCTGCAGCAAACTGAGACGAGCTGGGCGGCCACCACCCGATGGCGCTGCGAACTACCAAATGGGGGTGTTTGTTAGAACCCGTAGAGGCGCCTCAGAAAGGGTGCCCCCACCAATTGGGTACACAGCCAATCCTCCACTATTCCGACAGGAATGCTGAAGGCAACTCGAAGCAGGTTGTGAATTTATATGTTACGCCAACGGGAGAATTTAAGCTTTCGCTCTTTGTTCGTATTTCTGGTCGCTGTTGCAGAGATCTAACCAACTGTTAGATTCATCTTTAGCCTTCAAAATTTCGCGCGAAGAATACCTTAACAGTCTGATTAAAAAGTGCCCCTGTTTGAGTAAACAGTGGCCCCTAGGTTAGGCCACAGGAATCGACTACTGGAGCTGGTACGATCGATTCCGTCCTCGGGAAGCCTGCGATGGGCTGGCGTCCTCCACTCGCTGCGCGTTATTGGGTCCTACCTGAACACAGTGTAAACACGGTTGCGGGTTGGCGCATAGCAGGAGCAGCTGCGGCCGACGGTGGCTCTAGCACGATCTTCCCCCAACCTAATTTCGCGCTCCCACTTCCACACAGATATCAAGTCCCCAAGTAGTACCATGTCGCTGCGACCTGACACAGAACCTCGGCTCGGACTTGCTGATACGTCATTTGCTGAAAAATGGGGCGGTATCCCTTTGACCGATGTAAGGCAACACTTGACCCACAGTCCCCACGGAGGCCCGGGAGATCAGCGGTACGCTGGTCGACTTCAAAAAGCTAGGTGGCTACGCGAAGGGTTATGTATCATAATGTAGATCTCCAATAGCTGTGACTTCTGGCACCTCGTAAAATAGGTGGGACCTCATGTACCTCGTCTTATGCTGTTTTTTGTTGGTTAAAATCCCTGTTACTAGCGTAAGTGTTGCCTTACATCGATCAAAGGGATACGAACACTATTGCCCTGATCGAATTGACCGTATCGGGATCGTAGCGCAAATAGCCTCTTCGCGCAATTTCGACTGTTAATTGTTGGATCCGAAGAAAGGCCATTTCCCACGCCTCTCTCGATGAGTTTTGTTACAGAAGATTTCAACCTGACGTCATAGATATCTCTGCAGACCAATCAGGGACCATAGGTCGGCATGAGCATCCACTAAAAGGTATGGGAAGGCACCTACTTAGTGCATGCAGCTGGTATGGTGGATGATGGATCCAATACGGCTAGGATGATCAGGATGATAGGGACTAATCCAGTGGAGCCCAAAGACGATGATTGTATTGATGTGTGTATGATCTAGGATGCCTCCGGCCCCCTCTTTTCTCCTGAGGGGTTTTTCTAGTCATCTGACTAAGGCTAGGATATCGGTGTATCAGAGGTTATGCCGCCACACGAGGGGTCAATCCAACAGTGGACGAATCGGTTAAGTACAAATTAAGCGGCGTCCTGATACTTCGCAGAGTATGGCCTCAACTTTTTAATCTTAGGTCAGAGAAAGATTACCCACATAGCATCCTTGCCTTTCCTCAAAAAATAATTGTCTTTCAACATGTCCGACACAAAGTCAAGTGGAAACTCGTCGGGACCTCAGGTTTCAGCAGTTCCTCTCTCTACCAAGAGATTTGACACCTTAACATTTCAGACCTCGTGATTGTTGATGAATATGTTCCCCAGGTTACCTCAGCGGGATGAGATGCGGATGATACTATTGGATTGCATCGCGTCATTCTTGAGTCGTGCATGACCCCGCTTCTGACTACGCCTGCTGAGGCTACATCCCCTCTGTACAAGGCTAGTCGTTGAATATCTTGTCCTGTCTGCTGCACAGGATTAAAAGTCGTCAAATTTTCAAAAGACAGTAGTACTCGATCATGTAGTTTACAGAAATTCCCGAAGAGCTCCTAACATGTCGCAAGCATCCACCGTGTACGTGCAGCGCTCTGACGAAGCGTACAACATGGTTCTGGAGTGGATCTCCTCTCGAAGTCTTGATAACGCCGCTCGGTCCTCTATTGCAGGAGTCAAGAAGCAAAGAGGCCGGGAAGGTCATGCAGGCGAGGTCAAGAAAGCACTCAGTTTCTCGCCCTGGCATGGCAGCTTCATCTTCCATTACAATAACACCTTCCTCTCATATCGGACCTCCCTGAGGGATGTCGGCTTTCATAACGAGGAAGAAATCTCCATCATGCGTTTAGGCCGATCTCCCAAGGCGTCGAAGAATTTCTTGAACGAGTGTTGAGATGAATATCTTCGTCTTATCAAGAACAAGACGGCTGACCATTCCGCTTGAGTTCAATGAAGCACTTTTTGTTTGTCGTCATGATTGTTGGATCAACCCCTAGCTGCTCGTCGTTCATCCGGAGGAACCCGAGGATCGTAACAAACTGCAGCCCATCTTCATTGATGCCGAACTGCTCAGATGCGATCCCCCCAAGCCGGTCAAACGCCCATACCCCCATAAGAGATCCACAGAGAGTAAAACCTAAGACGAAACGACGAGTGTCTTAAGCAGCAAGCACTTCTCTCACATACCTCCCAAGGTCAAGCCATACTTTTGAAGCGATGTCAGCAGATAGATTACCATGCCCCACCACCCTTTCGGACGCACCACCCTTTCGGACGCACCACCCTTTCGGACGCACCACCCTTTCGGACAGCAAAAAATCCTCCAGCCCATATAAAACTCAACCACATCACTTATAGAGATCAGGCTCAAATTTGAAGTTATTCGCAAGCCGTCGCCTTCAACGATTATAAAAATGACTGAAGATCATTATACGCAATTTGTTTGGTTAATTGGAACTCTGGGGAACGTGCGCACCCCTGTAGTGCAATATTGGCTGACAGCCACCAAATTTCCTCCTGAATTCACTCAACTCTCTTTCTCTCAATCTTCAACAACGTCATCAAAATGACTCGTAAAAGGCCTCGACACATTTATTCAGAAGAAGCGATTGCTAACGCTATATCAGACGTCACAAACAAGCATCTATCCCTCACCAAGGCTTGTCAGAAGTGGGGAGTGCCAAAGCAGACCGTCTCCAATAGGCTCAACGGACAAGGTGCCTTAGCCGATCAGGTTCAGCCAAATGCATGCCTCTCCAAGAATCAAGAAGCTCATCTAGTCTCCTGGATTCTTCGTCAAGAGTCTTGGGGTTATGCTCCCTCTTACAGTCAGATTCGTGCATGCGTCGTGGCCCTCCTGAATCAACAAAATGACAAGGGGATATTGGGGGCCAACTGGGTAGCCAGATTTATCAAACGTTATCCAGAGATTAAGACCAAGCGCGAAAGACGTCAAGAAGCCAACAGGTTTGACTCATTCACTCCCAAAGCCGTGAACTGGTACTTTGATATCCGAGAAAAGGAATATGGATGGATCAAACCGGAGAACACCGTTAACATGGACGAGGGAGGTATTATGTCCGGTTTTTGTGGGTATTCATGCCTTTATTCATGGGTGTAACTGATCAGATTGATTCCATTAGGCCTGGACAGTTTGGTGGTTGGAAGTGCAGAGCCTAAGAAGAAGGCATTTCTTAAGGGCTCCCAATCCCGTACCTGGACCTCATTCATTGAGGCTATCACCGCAGACGGGCGTGCTCTTAGTCCTGGCATCATTTTTAAGGGCAAGGAACTCTAATCGCAGTGGTTTTTGAACGAGTTTCGGAAAATAGCTGATTGGCATTATATAACCTCATCTAACGGGTAGACGGACAATCACATCGCCGTTAGGTGGCTTGAAGAGGTGTATATGCCACAGACTAAGCCTGCAGATGCCTCTGATGCCAGACTTATCATCATGGACGTCCATGGAAGTATGCAACGGTACGTTCTTCACTTCTATTCCCAAAGGTCAATGTTAACATGAAGTGGTAGGACGAGTGGATGACCTTGTGCATTTTGAATAACATCTATTGTTGTTATCTCTCTGCCCACTGTTCTCATGGCCTCCAACCATTGGATAACGGAGTTTTTAATGCCATGAAGATGGCATATCGAAAAGAGCTTGATAAGTTGACTTCTCTCACGGATTCCGCACCTGTTGACAAAGTCAATTTTATACGGGCTTATGCCAAGGCACGAGAGATCGGGATGACCCCAAAGAATGTACTATCCAGCTGGAGAGTAACTGGGAATTGGCCAGTCTCCCGGGTTAAGGCATTGAGGCATCCAGAGATTCAAGAAGACAAGGCAGAGAGGCCAGAGAGTGGACCTCCAGAATCTAGTCCTTATTTGGGCTCAGACGATACACCAAAAGTCGGGCGTCAAATCCGTGATTTGGGCAAAGGCAAAACCCCTAGCACTCGACGACGATATAGAATTATAGCCAAAGGCTTTGAAGCCCAAGGACAACTCATTGCGGCCCACAAAGTCCAAATTGCCAGCCTGCAGGAGAAGGTAGCCCGGTTGGAAAGAGGGAAGAAGAGAAGGACCATACCGAACCCGAATAGGCGATTCATTGCCCTCAGCCAGGCTCTGGCCCAAGGTGAAGGGATTACGGAAGTTGTAGACGGCGGATTGACTATTGTGGTGGAACTTGACTCGGAGGAGGAGGCGGAATAAGACGTGGAGATGGCTTCAACAATTCAAGTCGCGACGGTCCCGGAGTCGCCTCAAATCACCACCAGATCGGGTAGGGTCATCAAAAAACGACGATACGAATAGAAGAGTCAATTCTCTACAAAATGGTATATTTCATTTGTGTATAACCTCAAAATTGATTAGCTACCTGGTCAATTCAATTGGTGGGTTTTTGGTGGGAATGGCCTCAGCTGTTAGTCCGAAAGGGTGGTGGGGCAATGGTACTCTTCAACTCTCCAGGTACAAGTATCTGTGCCCAGTGGCATCGAGAGTCTTTGCCATCTAGTCCTAACCAGGAAGGGTTGGGCCAAAGCCTACTCGGGCCAAAGCCTACCCTCTGGCGTTAGCAACGTATGCGTAGTGCGTGATCTCAACTCCCTTGGGTACGCCTGTGGTCCCAGAGCTGTAGCTGAGGCAACTCGTTGTTGAGCGTGGATCCACTGGTTCGACCCAATCGCACCTCTCCGCTTCTGCGGTAGCGATTCCCCCCGTGACGGGATCCATACCGTTCAAATGTGGGGTCTGACTCGTTGGGTCTTGTGGTCGCTGCTGTGAATACAGTAAACGTCTAACGGTCACGCGATATCGTGACTACTTCGACGGGGACTCAGCAGAGGAAGAAGAAATTACGCCGTGGAGATACTTGGGCATCATGGGCTGGTTCGGGATGTGGCCTGGGTTCCCGGGAATATATCAGAGGTTACGACATCATCACTACAATGTGCCAGTATGGTTATGCTGGTGTCTTGTGGGTTGAGACGCCACATTCCGTGGATGACGGCAAGTCATTATCTACAGTACTACCAACCTCCTCAAGCGCCAGCCCCACTCCTCGAAAGACGCACCTCAGACCAAGAGTAGCGACGCAAGTACGCCCGCCGAAAAGCAGTCGCAACAATAGCGACAGGGGGCAACAACAAACACAGCCGCCGGCACCTCAAGCACATCCTCAAAACCACCATCGGCATCATCAACCCTCCGGTCTCAGCAGCGGCCTCGCCAAGTCAGAAACCCACAGCAACAGACAGTCACAGAGAGTGGACTGGTCAGCCGGAGCAGGTCAAGCACACGTTCCGGGAGATATCAAAGCTTGACAACCATCGGACACCTGTGCTGCACTGACCACGGGCTAGGTGACTTTGGTAGCCTGGGTACCAGCTCAGACGATGCATCGTCCAGCTGAGTTGCTCAAGTAGATGACGCGTCCTCGTCCTCGAACTGGACACGCTTCCAGATCTCGACCTCGCAGCCGCCGCGAAGGACACCCACACGCATGGTCGACAGGAGGTTGTGGGCGGCGTTAGAGTGGTTGTAGACACCGCCGTTGAAGATGGCGGTGGCATCCTTGCCAATAGCGGAGGAAATGAGTGCCTTACCACCGGGGTGGTCCTTGATGAAGTCGGGCACGTTGTGGATGACACCGGCAATGGCAATGAGGGCCTTTCCGTTCTTGGAGTCCGCCACGAAGTCGTCCCAGTGGACAACGGGGAGCTGCTCCAGGGGAGTACCCCAGTCGAGGGTGGCACACTTCTGGTCGAGCTTCTTCTGCATCTGCTGGACACGACCCTTCTCGATCTCGTTCTGGCGGAACTGCTTCAGGTCATAGGCAAGGCCAAGCTGCTTCCAGATCCAGATGGACCACTTGGTGGGGTCATACTGGTACCACTCGATGGCGTTTCTGTAGTCCGAGGGAAACTCATGGTGGAAGTTGTGGTAGCCCTCACCGAGAGTGACGAGAGCGGTAATGAGATGGTCACGGGGCGAGTTTCTGTCGTCGAAGGGCTGGTCACCGAGCCAGTGGGCGAGGGAGTTGACGCAGAAAGTGGCTTGCTGGACGAAGCAGATTCGGAGGATACCGGCGTAGACGAAACCGCCGAGCCAGTCGCTCCAACCGAAACCAGCGACGATGGTAGGCAGGACAAACGCCATGAAGATGACGCACTTGAGATAGTTGCGGTGCTGCCAGACAACGATGGGGTCCTCGTTAAGGTCGGTGATGTCGGTTCGGCCCTGGCGCTTGGGGTTCTGCTTAAAGACCATCCATCCGATGTGGGAGTAGAGGAGACCTTTGCGGACGGAGTAGGGGTCCTTCTCAGTGTCGGTGTATCGGTGGTGAGCACGGTGGCCGTGGGACCACCAACGGATAGAGCCCTCAACGGCACCAGCACCAGCGGCAGCCAAGTAGATCTTGAGGGGAGTAGTGGCCTTGTAGGAAGTGTGAGCCCAAAGACGATGGTAACCTACAAAATTGCCAGAAGGTCAGTATCAACAATCAGCGGAAGGGGAGCACATTTGAACAAGGTCTCACCAGCAGTGATTCCAAGGCTGGTGTTGAAGTAGAAGATGACTACCCAGATGGCGGTATAGAGGCGGAGAGGGACCCAGTAGGCGGAAATAAGGCCGATGATAGGAATAATGATGATGAGAGTGGTGTTGAGCCAGTTGATGTGGAGGTGGATGTTGGACCAAGTCATTGTAGTGTCGGCAATGTGAAGCTTCTTGGGATCATACTTGGTGTTGCTTCGGAGCGGCTTGTAGTCGGTGGTACCGTCTGAGAAGGCCGCGGCCTCCTTGCTGGCTACCTTGCTGGCCGAAGATAACGATGCCATCTTGGGCGGCGATCGACAAGTGTTGAGACTGCTCGGAAGAGAGTCGTCCACGACAAGGAACCAGCAAGGCTCTTCTCCCAATGTGAGAACCACGAGGATGGTATCTCGTAAGCAAAGCGGGAGGAAGCTAGGATATAGACGGGTTAGGAGAAGTAGAGGGAGGGAAGGGGAGGGAAGGGGAGGGAAGGGGAGGGAAGGGATAGATTGACAAGTCGTCGGTTACTTTGGGCGGCACCAAAAAGCGTTACACCAGATCCGAACCCAGGCGAGTGTGTGGATAACCAGGTGGAGGAAGGAAGAAGAAAGACAGAGAGAGGAAAGGGAAGTTGAGAGCAAGGCGATGTAAGATGGATTGGCCACATATTGAGTGTATGAGTGATGTGTGTCACTCTGGTATTCCTGTTTTTCCTGTTTTTCCTTCTTGTTTTCTCCCGAACCCACTCTTCACAAACCTACCTTTGGGGATGGGACAGACAGAACACATTTCACAAGAGTCAACAAGGAGGTACCTCCAAACTTTGTTGGACTCGCGCTGCACTGGGCCGCCGGGTCTTTCCAGCTGCTGCGACGAAGGGATTGGAACTAAAGCACACAGCTAGCAACTGAGTTGTACGTATTATGCACAGGTGGACGTCGCATGTTGAGGGTTGTCGATAAACCTGTCAGTCCCGTATCGCAGCGGCGTCACCATGCAAGAACCTGCAACAGAGTGGGTTTCCTGACTAGCAACTTTTCTTGGACCTTGAGAGCAGTGCCGTCTATGATTACCACCACATAGGGCGAGTATGTGTTCATTCCTGACCAAATACTGAGGTCGAGATCGGCCCTACGATTGCAACATCTCTAAGATAAGGCACTCAGTTCTGCGGTTACTGCTACTGGTGATTGCTGGTGGATCTGTGTAATCGACTCAACACCTTTCCCACCGTCCCGAACTTTTCTGCGCGCCCCGGGCCATTTGCTGCGGGGCGCGCCGGCGCTGCCGCCCCTCCGACCGGTTGCTATTTGCGGGTAAAGGGCATTCGCCAGCCGATGTACCTCTACACCTAAGTTAAGTGAACAAATACCTGCAGCTGCTCGTGCTGGGGCTCTAGCGACTTCTCAGTGCCCGGAGCTCTCGGGCTAGAGCTGCCTTACACCATTGCTATCGGCGAATGCGGGTGTTGATGATCCTCCTCCCCATTACAGCGTCCATAACAACCCTCAATGCCTCTTCGGAATTACCTCCGTCTCAACGCCAATCAAGCAGCATGCAATTGCAGTCCAACCCCCCCAGCTTCGGCTCTCATCTCCCCGAAGCTATCCCAGCTCAACAACACCAACCAATCCAACGTGTCCCAAAAGCCAGTCCCAACACCAAATTCCAAAATCTCAGCCCTACGAACGAACTCGCACCCATACACATCTCCCTAACCCCAATCTCCAGATCGACCGATGCCTCGGCCCATTTCTCTTGCTTGTGACATGACGCGATAGCCCAGAGCCACCGGTTTAAAACGTCTCACGGCGTTCTTTGGCTGCCATTTTGCGTGCCGCCTCAGGTTTTCCCCCAACAAAACGCGCTGATCGGATGCGCCAAGTCTAGCTGGGTCAATCTCCAGATCGACCGATGCCTCGGCCCATTTCTCTTGCTTGTGACATGACGACATAGCCCAGAGCCACTGTTCAAACGTCTCACGGCGTTCCTTGGTTGCCACTTCGCTGCTCCCAAGGTTTTTCCCCAACAAAACGCGCTGATTGCATGCTCCAAGCCTAGCCGGGCTAGGCGCTAGCCCCTCCGTTCTTTTTCTTTTTTTAGGTCTCAAGCTAGCCATGTTCAACCATCCTGGAGATATGTGGAAGGTCGACTCGGAGAGGAGTGAATTCCCGTCGCCGTCATCCGCACAGCCCTCGGACTCAATGGCATGTCTCGAGGAAAACGATCGTGCGGTTTTCCCAATCGACGCTTGGTTTGGGACGAACGTCGGGGGCGTGTATCTGCTTTTCAAGCGGGTGCTGCATGGGACTAGCCGACTCGAGAAAGGGGACATAACTGGCTTGACTCGCGAGGTCCATGAGCTCAAGATGCAACTCTTACAACATGCAGATTGCAATTGTACTCTGATCCAGAGGTACATTACTCTCGAATCAGCAGTACATTGAAAGCATCAAACGAAGCCAAGACAGTAAGGGGCTTCATATTACTAGGCCTTAAACCCTTGACTAAGCACTTGGTACAATAGGATAGGAGGTACTAACACACATGATAACAAACAGGAGAACTGGACAACAGGAAAGACATACGACGAGCTTACTGATGCTGTGCTTTGGGGTGCCAGATTTGAGGGTGCCGGAGGATCTGGAACGAGTGGGACGTTGGGTCGGTGCGCCGTAGGCATTTCCTTGCAGTCTGGGTAAGCCTTACTAGGCGATCAGTTTCGTGCTAACATAACGACAAGAGGCCGTCTCTGCTCTCGTTATCGAATGTTAGCTCTACCCTGGCAGGAATTATGTCTCCGCGAGTGCCACCACCTTTTCTCCGTTTATGAAGCCAAGCTCCCCACGCTGCGGACCATGTCACCATCGTCCATTTACTATCGACCACGTTGTTCGTGAGGGTCATCACTCGCGACGGACAGGTTTTGGGTCCCGGCGTCACCTACGTTGTTTCAGTCCTTCGTTCTTGGCCCAACCTTGTTGCATGAGGATCTCTTGCGAATACTCAGTCGCTTGGACGCCGGATCCGAGACGGCTTCTGTTTCTGTCGGTCGTCTCGTTCATCTCGAGCACACGAGGTCGGGTACAGGGAACCGTTCGCTTCACAGCTTAATAAAGATTCCTATCTGCATCTCAAGCTCACCTAATCAGCTCTGTTAAGTGAATCAATGGATTCAAGCATGTGAACATGACGTGTCCTGCAATTCATAGGAGTTGGAAACATGGGTGGTGGTACCACACCCCAACACTATAGGGCCAATTGTAATTGACATACGTACATTGGTTGATAACCTTCCATCTGACTGTCGTCCCTGCTGGTATTATCTCTTCACATGGCAAGTCTTGATAGAACCCGCATTTTTCAGCGCTATGCGGGGTAAGTCAGCTATCAATGGTTCCTAACAAATTGGGTTGGCCTATTTAATGGATATACCCTCAAGACATGACTGATATGAAATCTTCTTCTTTCAAGCATCATTACCAATAGCTGAGGATAGGCTCCTCGGCTGAGGCTACTATCTGCGCATCGCCAATGGCACAATCGTCTGTCTGGAAGTACGCCTTCATACGGACATCCATATTCTTCCTGCACCTGGTGGCACCCTTCAGCATATTCTATTCGCTGGTCAGCTCGCTAGTCGACCTTCCGATCCGTATCCCCTGCATACTCGAAGTATGGCTCGTTCTCGAGACGGTATTCTACTGTGCTGTCTATCTCCCGCGCAACGCCTACCTCCAGAGGGTCGCGACTCATCCCACAACTGCGTCTCGTGAAGATCGCCGGAAGCTGTTCTGGCGCTGCCACGGAAACATCCCAGATCCGGACCAGTACTTGCAGAAATGGTTCCGAAATGCGCCACCTGCGGAGATCAAGCGGGAAAACGTCAAGGACTTCTTCCGATGGGCGTTCTTGAACACTGGAGATTCTGACCCGGCACACGATGAGGAGCTGGAGGAGTACGCTGGAGAGATGGAGAAGCTGCTAGGGAGGAAGCTGGAACCCGGGCACGGCAACGCTCAGTGCCTTAGATTGACGCTTGATAAGGTCGAGATGTTACACCGCAGTTTGACTTGGTATCTGGTGAGTTTCCAGAGCAAGATACGCATGGGCTTATGCCTCAGTAGTAAGAGTCAGGTTCCTAACTTCATGCTATAGTGTGTGTTTGTCGTTGATACTATAGCGTCCGCCTATATGCACTATCACTCCTTCGACTTCTACCGCACATCGTTTCTCGCTATTTTTCCTTTGCGTCCTCTCACTCTCTTATCCGCGTATCGCTCCCCTGCGAAAACCCTCACGTACTGGTACCGGCCGCATATGTCTACAACGAAACTCCCCATTCTGTTCATCCACGGCATCGGCATTGGACTCTACCCATATATCAATTTCTTGGGCGATCTTAGTGCCGCGGATGCCAAGGATCCGTCGGACGGACAGGTGGGGATTATTGCCATAGAGATCATGCCTATAAGCTCCAGGATTACAGCCGAGGCACTGTTGAAAGATGAGATGTGCGAGGAGATTAATCGTATATTAAAGGCACATGGGTGGAGTAGGATTGTCCTCGTATCACACTCGTAGGTACCCCTCTACCTTTCTCTCGATTTATGTCTAGTCATTGCCCTGTACTAATTTCTGCCCTATGAAGGTACGGAAGCGTGGTTGCTGCGCATCTCCTTCACACTCCACAGATTGCGCAGAAGATTGGACCGATTGTGTTTGTTGATCCGGTATCTTTCCTGCTACATCTCCCTGATGTAGCATATAACTTTGTAAAATCTTTCCTATATCCTTATTCGCAACCCCAACTAACCCTCTCAACACTTAGATCTGTCGGAAGCCAGCCCGGGCTAATGAACACCTCCTCTCTTACTTCGGCTCTAAGGACATGGGCGTTTCGCACACGTTATTCCGCCGCTTCTTCTGGACTGATAACGTCTTGTGGAAGGAAGACATACAGGACCATCGCGTGAGTGTTGTGCTAGCTGGCAGCGACATAGTAATTGACACGAAAACAATTGGGGCGTACTTGACAGGCGCAGATGATTGGATATTAGAAACTACCATCCACAACCCCTCTTTCGCCATACCCCCTCTTTCGCCACGCAAAATAAAAAAAGCTCCACCAAAACTCACCAACTTCAATTACACAAAAGTCAGCCTAAATATATAGCCAATTGAGAGAAATTACGTCTGTTGATCATAAAAATGATTGTATATGACGATTCTGACCCTATAAGGCTGTGCGGGGTACGAGATCTATGCATGCTGTGCTATGGAAATGTTGTTAGTTAGATGACCAAATTCCTCACCGCTCTTTGCCTTGTTTTTTGGCCTTTGTCTTTGACAACGACATAAAAATGCCTAGGCCAAGACTTCGATGGAAATATACAGAAGACGACATGGCGGAGGCTATATTGGATGTTACTGATAATGGCTTTCCACCCCCTCAGGCAGCCCAGAGACGGGGAGTGCCCCGAAGGACTCTGATCGACAGACTTAACGGCCGTGGGGCCGTAAAAGAGCAGATTCATCCTCATCGACGCCTATCCAAGAGTCAAGAGGATAGGTTGGCTGCCTGGATACTCCGCCAGGAGTCTTTGGGCTACGCTCCGTCCCACAGTCAGATTCGCGCTTGTGTCATGGGCTTGTTGAGACAACATGGCGAACATCCCAAGTTAGGACGCAACTGGGTGATTAAGTTTATCAATCGCCGCTTAGACTTAAAGACCAAGATGGGTAGACGTCAAGAAGCCAAAAGGTTCGACTCTTTCACGCCTAAAGCGGTTCATTGGTACTTTGATATCAGGGAGGGCCAGTATGGCTGGATCAAGCCTGAAAACACTGTCAACGTTGATGAAGTGGGTATTATGACTGGTTTCGGTAAGAATATGCCTCTATTCCGTGTCAGTGCTTGAAATTGACCGACTAATCCTTTTTATATAGGCTTAGATAGCCTGGTTGTTGGAAGCGCGGACCCAAAGCGGAAGGCATTTCTCAAGGGACCACAAACTCGAAATTGGGCTTCATTTATCGAAGCTGTCACTGCTGACGGCCGCGCTTTGACTCCTGGCATAATATTCAAGGGGAAACAACTGCAGAAACAGTGGTTTCTTGAGGAGTTCAAGCAGATAGCAGACTGGTATTATATAACATCGCCTAACGGGTGGACTGACGACCACATTGGCATTGAATGGCTCGAGAGAGTCTATCTGCCCCAGACCACGCCTGCCGACGACTCTGACGCTAGATTGATCATTTTAGATGGTCATGGGAGCCATGCAACAGTATGTTCTTCCTTTTCTCCACCTCAAGATCAATGCTGAGTGATGCAAGGATGAATGGATGGCCACGTGCTTTTTGAACAACGTTTATTGCTGCTATCTGCCAGCACACTGCTCTCACGGACTCCAACCACTGGACAATGGAGTATTCAATGCCTCGAAAGCTGCATATCGACGAGAGTTGGAAAAGTTCGCCTCGTTAACTGATTCCACTCCAATGGACAAGGTCAATTTCATCAGGGCCTACGCCAAGGCTCGCCGAGTTGGAATGACTAAGAAGAACATACTGTCAGGCTGGAGGGTCACTGGCAACTGGCCAATTTCGCGTTCCAAAGCGCTGCGACACCCTGAAATCCAAGAAGATAGGCCAAATGGCAGCCCAAAAGCGACTCCCGAACCCAGGCCGTATTTTGACTCAGACGATACACCGCAGACGAGCCGTCAAATTCGTGATCTTGGGCTGAACAAAACACCAAAGACGCGGAGACGGTACAACGTGATAGCTAAGGGCTTTGAGGCTCAACAGCAGACGGTAGCGGCGCATACGCTGAGGATTGCTAGCCTAGAGGAAGAATTGGCTCGCCTGAAGAGAGGGAAGAAGAGGAAGGCGGTGCCGAATCCTAACAAACGTTTCATGGTTCTTGGGGAGACCCTAGCTGATGGAGAAGCCATACCAGAAGGGGAGACTCAAAATATGCCTGTTGGGGTGGAATCTGTCTGTTCAAGCGAGCAGGAGTCAGAATCGGAGGCTGGCTCGGTTATAGAAGTCAGTGAGGAAACCACACCCCACCAACCCACCAGGCGGTCAGGGCGACTAGTGAAAAAACTTAGGGCATAATAGAGAAATCTACTTATCATTTGTGAAACGAAAAATTTCACGCATTTCTATCAATTTGGTCAAATTCTGTGTAAGTGAAGTTATTGATTTTTGGTGGAGCTTTTTTTATTTTGCGTGGCGAAAGAGGGGGTATGGCGAAAGAGGGGTTGTGGATGGTAGTCACTGGGAAGATGGAATATGGAAGGGTGATGGGCTGGACGTGGTATGGTTTCAAGACTTGGATCACGGACAAGTTTTTGATACGAGAAGTAGGAGAGGGAGGTTGGTAAATATTGTCAGGAGGTTCTGTGTTGAAGGATAACTGCCTACCAGTGCTAGGGGCCCGATGAAACATGTTCACGTCGCTAATTTGCAACACGGGGTGGGCTCAACGAGATGGATAGCACATGAGATAGGATGTAAAAAACGGCATTAAACAATAACTGGAAATGATACAGATCGCTGGCCTTGCTAGATAGCAACCTCCATCTGTCCTGAAGGACCATAGTGAGCCGCCGTCTCATCCAGAGTTTGAGGCAAGGACTCAAGGAGCTGATCGAGGAGGTCTTCGCTCTGTGGACAACTCGCCAGTGTTTTGAATTGACACTCTACCCAGAGAAAGCTGTCTTGGGTCAGTAGCTGCTTGTGAGGCTAAATGTAGTGCTTACCCGCCCTGGGCGCGCGTGGTGAGTGTGGTCTCGAGGCGAGCATGTCGTCTATTGTCGCGAAGATGCTGAGAAATACCATGCAGTACCCACCTACCGGTAATACCCACCTACCGTACACCAAAAAGAAAATTCCCCCATACAAAATGCTCATTTTCACATGCACGGTGCTCGGCCAAAATTGAAGCTATTGTCATGAAACAATGTCTGTTTTATTAAGAGTTTCATGGCGTTTGATATTCTCACATTCCTTTTTGGATCACATAAGCGGTATGGTCGCATGGCACTATTGTAAAATGTCTCGAAATGCCTCCTTATACCCAGCCTCCTTGAAGATTCATCGACTTTTTATCTACACCAGCCTTCCTTAATTGCCTTCAAAATGCCTCGAACGTCTTATACAGAGAATGATATTATTGAAGCCATACTGGATGTCACAGATAACGGCCTCTCGCGGTACCAGGCCGCCCAGAAGCATGGCATGCCTCCGACCACTCTCTCTGACCGATTAAGAGGCCTACCGTCAAAGTCTGAGGTCACCCAGCCTGCCCAGCTGTTATGCAAGTCTCAGGAGGACAGGTTAGTTACCTGGATACTTCGACAAGAGGCCTTAGGCTATGCTCCTTCCCACAGTCAAGTTCGCGCCACCGTCGCTGCCCTCTTGAGGCAACAAGGCCGGGAAAGGTCTATCGGTGTACACTGGCTAGCCAGGTTCATGAAACGTCATCCAAAGATCAAGGCGAAGGTAGGAAAACGTCAGGAGGCTGCAAGGTTCAATTCTTTTACCCCAATGGCCGTCAATTGGTACTTTGATATCCGGGAGAGCGAGTATGGCTGGATCAAGCCTGAGAACACTGTTAATGTTGACGAGGGCGGTATCATGGCTGGATTTGGTGAGTAATTATTGTTTTTGTTATAAAATTCACTAATACATTCCGAATCTAGGCTTGGATTCCTTGGTTATCGGCAGTAGCGATCCTAAGAGGAAGGCCTTACTCAAAGGCTCCCAGTCCCGCGCTTGGACTAGCTTTATTGAAGCCGTGACAGCAGATGGCCGTCTTCTAAAACCAGGGATTATTTTCAAAGGCAAAGAACTTCAGCAACAGTGGTTTATCAATGAGTTCAAGAGGATAGCCAACTGGTATTATATC
Organism: Dactylonectria macrodidyma; assembly: GCA_020744425.1. Lineage (NCBI taxonomy): Eukaryota > Fungi > Ascomycota > Sordariomycetes > Hypocreales > Nectriaceae > Dactylonectria > Dactylonectria macrodidyma. The sequence goes on from JAGMUV010000033.1 coordinate 386,841, forward strand.
ACTTCTGAGAATGGCTGGACAGACAACCACATCGCAGTTGAGTGGCTCAAAGAGGTCTATCTACCTCAAACTCAGCCGGCAGATGAGTCTGATGCCAGACTAATTATATTAGATGGCCATAGAAGTCATGTATCTGCGAGTACCTACCTAGTCTGAATCATAAATGTCGCTGACTCAAAATCCAGGATGAGTGTGTTACGGCTTGGTTCACCGAACAGCGATAGAGGCCCTATAGTGCAGTAATGTGCCCGGATGATCGCCACCACAGCGATTATTGACCAATCTTTTGCCCCCTGGTACAGCGGTCTAGCACAACCGTTACAGAGTGGATGGCTACCTGCTTCTTGAACAACGTATATTGTTGTTTCCTGCCGGCACATTGCTCTCATGGCCAGTGTGTCCATCAACCAAGTAAAGCAAAATTTGGACCCTCTACTTGACTTGGTTGATGGGACCCCCTTGCTTTACTTGGTTTACTCGGTAGAGAGGCTTGCTTTGCTTGGTTGGTTGACGTTACTTGACTATTTTCCATTCCTTTTGTGGCTCCGGTGGTAGATCTATGCTAACATACCGCTTCGAAGCAGATGCTTTTGGCATTCAATCGCTGCTACAGTGTCCGAATTAAGCCGGTTTCGTTCATCTGTAATGACCTTCTTTGTCTGTGAGAAAACGCGTTCACACTCGGCGCTCATTGCTGGGCAACTGAACAAGTCAAACGCCATCTTCGACAGGATGGGGTAGTCAGATGTATGGCGAACCCACCACTCCAGAGGATCCTCAACATCCAGATCAGCCTTATTAGTCCTGGCCATAAACTCATCCAGCTCAGATGTCAGTTTTGTCTGCTTCCCTCGAGTGGCTGACGCCGCAATGGCAGCAAGCCTCTGACGACGCTTACGAGCTTGCTGGAGTGGATCAAGCCTCGCCCCGTTATCAGCAATAGCCTCCTCCTCCTCCTCCTCCTCCTCCTCCTGCTGCTGTCGTGCTCCTTCTATTAGGTCCACTTCCGCAGCTGCGTCCTCGTATTGTGCATAGGCCTCCCGCACCACTCTCTTCGCCCCGCTGATCCATTGCTTGTTGTGGCTCCATTCAAGCTCGAAGTAGGTAAATTTGTTTGCCGGATGCAGGGCAACTGCACATCGGTATGCAGGCGTGGCATCTGTGAGGCCAAAATATTCTTCAAGCTTGATGCGAGCAGCATCAATAGCATGGGCATAGTATGTTGACACCACGTCAGGGTGATCGTCTGCAAACTTTTCCCAGCCTCCTGGAGCTTCTTGAAAAGGACATCAAGCGACTCGATCGTCTCGTGGAGGGAGCCATGCGATCCTTCTAGGCCAGCTTTGTTTGCCCGGCCTTCCATGCGCTTTGTTAGATCTTTGAAGGGCTTTAAGATATCGAGGAAGTGGCCCAGATCGGTCCAATCTTGTGGAGTAAGGATATCCTGTGAGATATCATATTCTCCGTTGGTATGGTTGTAGTTGAGGAAGAACAGATCAATGGCGTGGCGGAGCTTCAGAGCTCTTTCAATCATGGAATATACAGAGTTCCAGCGGATCCCGCCATCGACAAGGACTCTAGTGTAGAGGTTCTCGATGCTGCCTTCGTCGTACGCCTGCAGAACGTACTGTTTCAGTCTCTCTCGTCGCTGGTCGCTTCTGTTGATCCACGTACAGAAGTTGTGGAGCTTGCCGATAAAACTTTGCTTCCTCCATATCTCAAACCGCTCGTCATCAGATGCGCCTCGGAGCCGTTGCTCCAGCTTGCTAACGCCCTGCCCAAAGAGGAGAGCTTTGACGATGAGATTCAGCATATGGCCGACGCACCGAAGGCGACTCTGACGGTTGATTGCAGGGTACTGCTTTGCTAGCTCCTGAATGCATGTGTCATTATTGCTAGCGTTGTCCATCATAAAGAAGCCAATGACTGGGGAGATATCGTAGAAATCGATGACTGTTGACAGCACCTTGGCAATATTCTCGCCGGAGTGAGGGCCTTTCAGAGGGGGAAGATCCAGAAGAGCTGTCTGTAGCTTATGTCCTTCATCCAAGAAGTGAGCAACAACAGCTAGATAGTTTGTCCCTTCTTCAGATGTCCACGCATCCGTCGAGACGTGAATCTTGCTTGTGGTGAGATGGAGCTTTTCTCTCAGCCAAACACGTCTCCCAGCATCACCAAACCATTTCTCTTTGACCCAGCTACTAAGAGCTGACGGGCTCTTGGGCAGAATCTTGTCGCTGTCTTCCAGATAGTTGGTAAAAATCTCATAGGTGCGTTGATGGGTTGCTTGACGAAAGGTGAGATCAAGATCAATCACCCAGTCGGTAAAGTCGTCTTTAAATTGCAGGTCGTTGAACACCAACCGCCGCCCTCCGAGGTATGATGTGAGATTTGTTGTGCCCTTGGCTATGCTGAAGGGATTGCATTCTGCTGCCTTGTAGCCAAATTCTTCCAGCCTGTGCTGATGTTTCAGATGGTATATAATGCTGGTCGTGCTCTCACTGGCAAAGAGTGCAGTATTGTGATGGCCACTAACGTGGCAGTATTTGCAGAGCCAGTACTTATTGTCTCCGTCCGTTGTAAGCTGTGCGCCGTGTCTGTAGATTGCTGAGGGTTGGGATTTGGAGTTGATGGTGCGCTTATGAGGCTGACGATATCGGATGGATGGCACTGGCTTCCCATCGTAACGGATTTTGTCCCACTCGATAGGGAAATGGCATTGAGACGCTTTTGGCACCTCTCTTTCGTGGGAAACGGTTGCGGGAGAAGCACCATGAAGTGGCACACTCGTTGGAGTTGAGACGGAGCTAGGGGTACTGGACTGAGCAGAATCGATCGGCTCAGAGGGAGTCCTAGGGGGTGTAGCCTTTACGAACCTTCCCCGAGGCTGAAACATTGGATATGAAGGCATTATTGACTTGAGATTTGGACTGTACGAGACTTTCTGGCAGCAAAAAGACATGGACAAATTGATCGGGCTGCAGCCTCCTGTCGCGACCAACAGAAAAAGGAGGTTTCGCAACGCCTTGCCTAAAACGGAAATGTAGTCGAGTAAGTCAAGTAACTGGTAACGCCCGCTGACGCAGGCAGATGCCCCGGAACTCTGGAATGATTGAACGATGAACGAGGCTGGGAACAAAGTGGAAGGCGGGAATAGCGGGCTCTGACTGGTGTGGGACGCTAAAATCAGAGGCCACTCTTCAGGTACATTAGTGTCAAGGATATGGCCTTGGGCGTCAGGCGCGAGGGTCACCCTGGACTATCACAGTTAGCTTCATAGCTCCGCTAGGTGCCTTTCTCTAGCACCTCGCGCGTCAACACCTGTGAGGGTATGGCATTGGCCTATGTGTAGTAGGTAGTATGTTAGTTCCTGAGCTGTTATTGTGGCTCCTTTAGTTGACCGATCTACTGTGTTACCTTGCCCAGAAGAGTCCCTGATTGGGTGGTGAAAGCTACCACTCCGTCCTCTTGTATCACCTTTTCTTCCCCGCCTGGTTTCTTCTCCCTTGCCCGTGCGTGACAGGTAGTGTATCTATAATCTATCTATAGGCTTCTAATGTACGGGTATTATATAACTATAATGTAGATTGAGAAAGTCAAAATTTACTGTCTTGTCCATGTGCGTATGGTTTCCTCCTCGAGTTTATGAAGCCTTTCCATCTCAGCGAGTAGCGCATTATGTGGTCCTTTATCTCAAGTTTCTGTAAGAGATACAGACCATCTAAAGATTGAGGATGCGAAAGTTGGACTAGCATAGAATAGAACTTTTTATGCATGTCTTGACCCTTGGCAGATGGATTATCTTTTAGGTTAAGGACTGCTGTCTTGAGAGTCGCCCCTTGTACTTTATAGTCCGTTAGGCTAAATGCTGTACATATTAGAACCTGTTTTCTCTGTATGGAATATGTCTTGATGGTGATTGATCTCTCTATAGTGAAGCGACTGGGAGGGACGAGGAGGATGAAAAACAACCCCAAATCAATAACCTAAGAAGGTCCAGATTGAGGGCTGCTGTGGTGGCCCGGATCGCAAGGAAGGCCTAGCTGGCAAGGCTGTAAGGGCGATCCGGGCAGAAGACGGCGAGGTCTCGTAAAGAGGGCGGCGTGGACAACTAGGTCAGAAGGGAAAGAAAGTCATGTCTATTGCTCGATCGTGATGCTTGTCTGAACAGACAGCTTGCGGGCTCTTATACCCTCGGGCTAGGCTAGGCCGGCCGGCGCGGCCGGGCCGGGTCTGAATAGGTCCCAGGCCGCGATTTATTTAGTCCGGCTGGACCGTAGTCCAGCCAGGGCCGCATCAATAGGGAAAATAGGGAAGTCGTTAGCCTGGAGATGTTTAAAGCCAAGGTGCTTCGGATTCTCTTGGCGGAATAGAACACAGGCTGGCGGTTTAGTACATAAGATGAATAGGTCATCAATTTTGAAAAAGTCCGCTGTCTATTATTAGTGTAACTGCACGTCGTGTAATCGGTCGTGGGAAGGCACACCTGATGGGTTAATAATGATACCTGAAGGAATACTACCTGTGCTATTGACATGTCCAAGAAGGGTGCAGATGTTAGTAAGAATTACCCCAGGCATCCCCGGTGTGTAGAGGAAAAGGCTTTGAAAAGGGATCTTAGTACCTTGATCCCTTTGTTGAAGCAAGTCTTCGAGATAAAGAGGGAAAGAGGATGTAGAAGTGGTTCTGCTGTGCTGGGCTGGGAAGATGTAAATTCGTTGTGATCGACATCGAGCAAAGTGTTCGGTTCTGATGAGATTGAGATGATGTCGAAGTGCGTTCAATTTCGCAACGAAAGTTGCACCTTCCAGTTCTGGCATGAAAAGAGAAGTTATTACTCTGGTGTTTAGCAAAGCCAGATCTTCTTCAGTTAAGGCAGAAGCCCTTGCTCGGCGGACTAAATCTCGGAATATGGGGTCCTGTGCTTGTCTTATCTGCTCGTTGAGGATAATTACTTCTTTGAACAGATGCCAGACCATCTGGCTATTGGCATCCTCACTATTCCCATGTCTTGGTTCTCTCCATAGTGCTGGCCCTTTTACAGGCAGGAATTGGAAGAAGTCCCTAAAGAAAATGATAACTGGCAGTCTACTAAAGAGGTCAGGCGAGCTGCGATCCAGGGATTTTGCAATCTTGCACTGATTGTTGATCATGCTTAACGAAGTTAAATCCAACATACTAACTTCGTCCATGAGTATAATCGTCTTCCTGGACCACAACTTTTTGACGCGAGCGCTTACTGTAGGCTTTTGGGTCTTGGAAATTGAAATACCCAAAGAGGTATGGTAGGTATTTCTACTGATATTGTTAGCAGCAGCTCCTGTAGGCGCTATTAGGATGACCTCATGCTTTCGTATCATAAGGTCCATGCTGGCAATAATGGCTTTGATGACTCGACTCTTGCCAGTTCCGCCTTCTCCTCTAACGTAGAGGAGCATCTGATCCCGCCTGGATGCATCATATGGATTATCTCTCTAAGCTATCGCGGCAGAAAGCACTCTTTCTATAATAAGTCTTTGCTTTGTGTTGAGAGGGAGAACTTTGTAGACTAATGTGGTAAGAGTTGTACTAGAAGGGCTATCGCTGACTTGAGAGCGAAGGTTTATTAAGTTTGGTATGGCTTGGAGTGAACTTAGAGTAGGGTGGAAAGTGCTATTACTAAGATCAGGACTGAAATTGTCGCCCTTGAGTGTAATACGCTCTTCTGGTTCGATGTTATCAAGCTCATCGCGTGTAGCAAGGCCTTTGATTTGTAGCTTCTAGCTTTTTAGTGTAGGGTTGGGGAAGAATCTAATGCTAGAGGTAGTAAACGTGGGAAGTTAAAAAATATCAAGAGGCATAAGACTTTGTGATTGCAGGCATTGAATAAGGTGCGCTTTGGAAGATAAGAATGGAATACGCTGGCTGGCGGCATGAAGTTCCTTGCGCTAAGATGTAGCGATGGAATGGTAGGCCGATATCAGAGCCTTATTGGTGAATTCCTGTTGTGGAGAATCCTGAGATTCTTCGGCATCTAAGTCGGAATTAGCAATTTCTATATCGTCAATGTTATGGTCGAGGTCGTCCTGAGATATCGCCGTTGCGTTACGGAGAGCGGCGTTAACCATTGCATCCTCTCTGGATTTCCGAAGGAGCTCTATGTTCCTAGCGAAGTTGCGATTATGAGGCGAAAGCGTGGGTTCAACAATGTCCCATATTCTCGAACAGGCATCCCGTTTTGTGTCATACTCAGAAGCGTGTTGTTGAAATAGGGCCGGCAGTTGGTCCCATGGTAGGAAAAACCCCAATTGCACTTCGGCGAGGTCATTCTTGATAGCAGTTGTGTTTGGATGACCTTTATGAATACCTTCCTCCTGGATCTGGTACTGAGAGAATTGGCTGTTGAAGGACACGGTCTTCACCTGAGACTCGGTATGTGCTATGTGCTGTACGTATGTATTGCTCTTGGGGTGGATCGTATTGAATTCTACGTCGGATGTCGTTGCGTCAGACCTTCTCTTAACATCTACTAACATGCAGTATTCGAAAAAGGTAAGATGAGCTAGATCTGGACCACGCCATCTGTAGTTGTCGAAGCGGCTTATAGGAGCTGTATCCTTGGGTTGAAAGGTGCATTCCTCTTCGCCTGTGAACTCGGGAGAGCCATCGAACAGTGATCTGGTAGACTTAATGACGGTGCGTATATATCGCCTTAGCCACTAGAGATTGACTTGGACAAAGTTGTAATTCCTTGTGTAATATGTCGGTAGTTGAAGTAAGGAGTTGGCGATCTGTACACTGCTAATCTCGCGGTCGTGAGACAGAGTGTTAAAATAGCGAAGAGCGAATTATTCTATATCCATTTTCTGAAATCGCATGTCGGCAGCATCTGGTGTCTGAGTGGCCTTTGCCTTATCCATGCTTTGTTTTAGTAATGCAGCCTTTACTAGCATTTGGTGTGGGGAAACGTTATCCTTCGTCGTATAATTTGTAAGGTAGTAGATGAGAGCTAGGCACTTGGTAGTGGTTGGGATCTAGGAGATATCGTGATTTGATTGGATGCAACTGGCGATTGCTGGGTTCTATGGATTAACCTAACCATGGTTTCGAGCGAGATGGACCACACCTACAGTAGCTCGTCCACTTTAGAATGCGGCCGAAGGTCCCGTGGCATACTAAATCTGCAAGCATCCTTCCCTCGCCCCCTTTAACGATACTTAAAACAGGTAGCGGTGTGGTTCGAGGAATGGATTTGACTTTTGCCAGCAACTGCATTGCTATTAGCCGTGAGCCTTTGACGGAATTCGTTATTAGAACCCGGATCCTTAGAAGAAGGTGGCGTATTTGCGGGCCCTGATTCTGGAATGCTATCATTCTCTGAGTTTATGCTGTGAACAATGATAGATTCAAGATACCGTATCACCCGTTGAGTAAAGGCCCCATCTTGTACAAGCCGTTCCCGCAGAGTGCTGAAGGCAAGATTGGCCGTAAGCTATAAAATACTTCGAACACCCGTTAAGTTGCCAAGGCACGGGACTTAACGGCTGAATATCCAGCCCGAATGGTAAATACCGTATACCTGCCATTAACCTCTCCTGGGGGAACCCCCTAGATCCCCCTTTCGACTGCGGCGGTAACCAGCTGTTAAAACCACTTCAAACCTGTAATAAGGGAATTGACTGATAGTCACAGGGGTCCCTCTACCGCTTCCTGACAGGCCCAATCAACATGGCCGCGGTATTTATACTGAGCGCCACGTACCTGTAGGACCTTCACGTGTACGTGAATCCTAGCAATCAGCATCTCCTCAACCATCGTTAGATCAGGTAGATTGATGGGGACTTCCCCGAAGTCAAGGTTATTCGCAGCGCTAAAGAAGTAGGGCTCGTTAGGCGCTCTTTTCCTGTCTCGACTAATGCAGCGGCTGCAGCTTTTCGAGCTATTTCGCTTCATATCGAACCAACGCTCCTGGCAGCGAATGCAACTATGCATCTTGTCGTCAGTCAGGGCAGTATAGAACTCCCGCACAAGCGCCTGATCCTCCTCACTAAGGACAGGCAAGTTAAGGTCTCCTGTAAAAGGTGGATCAACTATCTGATCAAACTGTCGCTCTTGAGGCTGTGGCCGTGGCCGTGGGTTAAAGGTGCCTCGTCGTGTATAGCGGCCGCGGCGATGACCCTGTGGCAGTATTGAAGGTGTGGTAGGGAACAATTCCTGTGGTATAGGCGTGCCTAGCATGACAGGAGCCGTTGGAAGAGTGCCTAGAGGAATTGGCGTTTGAGGAATCGGCGTGCCCAGAACTACTGTTGGCAGGCTAAGGGTAGGAGGGATGGGGAAAGGTCCCTCTACCGCGCTTGGGGTAGATGGACCCAGCAGAGGTCTAGCTAGGCAGTCCCTGGAGTGCGGGCGCCAGGCCACGGAATAGAGCAGGCGTGGCAGGAGGTTGTAAGCCGTGCACAGACGCAGGCGTTGGCGCAGTCCGCCTTGGAGGCGTCAGGTTAGCTAGAGAATCGGTCCTTTTCGTGGCTCTGCGTGGCGATAGCCTCTAGGCAATATTCCGCATGGCGGTAACGGCGGCTCGGGATCCGGCTACCCGCTCCCTTCGGCGTGCCTTACAGCTAGCACACTCTCCTGTAAGCTTCGCAGGGTCCTTGACGCTTCGAAATTCTACTTAGGGCAGGTCTTGCTTGCAGGTACGGCAGTTCCGAACTGCCTGGGATATATCGTCCTCCATCTGGCCGTATATATACCCACCTCTTGCCCACCTAGACTGCTAGATATCGCTCGGGCAGGAGGCTTTGCGACGGCTTACGTCCAATACCATGGTAGATCTCGATAGAGAGGCTGTCTTTGAGGTAGTTAGATCAGGTCTGAATGATCAGGGAGGAAACTGCACTGCTTCCCAGAGGCAGGGTATCTGGGGAATCTTGAGAGGTAGGCCGGGTGAGGAGGTAATATGTGAACCTAGATACCGTTAGCAACCTGATGGGTTTGATAGATTCGACGGAAGAGGGAAGCAGCAGCCACGTAGGTTAGTGTAAGGAGCAAGGGGCACGGGGCTTTTATTCAGTCAGAATCGTGCTTAGAAACCCAACAAATTGATTGCATTGAAGAAAAGAAGAACCTGAAAGCTCTTGGAGAGCTTGCCACGCTAGTTACCTCGTCAACGCTCAGGGGTTTGTGGGCCTTCATTTGGTGGCATTATCAGCCGACCAATTCCAGCACGAGTTGAGCACAGGCCAGGCCAATTAGCCAATCAGAGGAGGTTTTATGCTCGATTCTTTCTGACTGAGTAAAACGCCCTTCGGGCTGAATTAAGACATGAAGATATAGCATGCTATGACCGTTTGTCTTAACAACGCCGTAGTGATTTGCCACTTGCCTAAGGTTTTGGATCAACCTCCGGACCCTTCCCAGGACACACCCGTTGGCGACACTGAAGGTGAAAGTGTGTCGCCGATTCGTATCGCCGATGCAGAGGATTGCTCAGATACAAGGGGAGACAGCCACTGAACGAATGGAGATCATTCGAGAATACGCGCTACCGCCATGGCGAGACCGTATCTTGGTGTCGTGCGACCCTGACCGGGAGAGAGCGGTGGAAGCAGCCAATAGGGTGGACGGCATAGTCATTGCCACCTGCTCCTCACAGAGAAGGGGCATGGTAGGCATGGGAGGTGTCGTACGAGATACGGCGATCAACAATGCTGACGAGGATGTGGCCAGCTACTCTATCACTCTCGGGTCGAGGGAGGAGCTGAACCCATACATAGCCGAGCTGGGAGCTATAGAGATGGCCCTGAGATGCATGCCATTCGGACTGCGTCGACGGAATATCATCGTCATGACGAGCAACCGCTCCGCACTAGAAGCCATACGGCGGCCGCGACAACAATCCGGTCAACAGGCCATTCGGCAAATCTACAAGCATGTCAACCGTCTTGAAGACGAGGGCAACTCTCTCCAGATGATGTGGGTTCCAGCAGGAGAGGAAGACTTCGCACTAGGACCAAAAGCCAAAGCAGCAGCCCGGAAGGCTACTGAAAGTGAATGCAGACCAGATAAGCCGCCGTATCAAGCAAGATCCACGAGGATAAGACTAGCCATAACCAAGCAGCGGCAACCAACGACATCGCCGGGAAGAATCGGGAAATACTCGAAGATGATAGACACGGCACTACCTGGCAAGCATACCCGTACTCTATATGACCTGCTGAAGAGGAAAGAAGCAGAGGTGCTGGTCCAGCTCCGCACCGGAATGGCAAGACTAAATAGCTTTCTGCACAACATCGGCGCAGTGGAATCGGATATGTGCGAATGTGGTCAAGCATCCGAGACAGTTGCGCATTTTCTATTCAGATGCACAAAGTGGACAAAGCAACGGGAAGGCGTGCTGAAATGCCCACAAACAAAGATGGGAAACCTCTCGTTCTTCTTGGGAGGAAAGGCAGCGTCTGACGATGACAAATGGGCACCAGATATGCGGGCAGTACGGGCAACGATCAAATTTGCCATTGCAACGGGGAGGCTTAACATGGACTAGAAGCCTCAGGCACACTAACTATGCAGATCAATCCCTACTAACATCATACAGTCTCATTTTGACAGACCGGGCTTCAGCTGCTGAGGATAGGATGCTGAACACTTGGGGAAATTGGCCTTCAAGCAGGCCTGTCACGACATATACACCAGATTGGACCAGTTAGTAAAAGTGAAATTTTGGGGCTTCGGGTGATTATGGAAGAAACTGTACGAAACGAAAATAGCTTAGCGCAAAGGCCCTCTGGGGTGTGTCCCCCCTGGGCGAAATAAAATCCTTACCTTACCTTGGTTGTTGGACACACTGCGTTGGTTGCCTTGGAGCCGTCTGTGAAGACGGTAGTATGGGTGCTTAGTACAGTTAGGAGCCAGGCCTTGAAGGCCTTTGCAGCTTTAGCTTTCGTCTGCGTAACTATTGGGTCTAGAGATCCTGGCTGATACTGGAGGGGTAGAAGTACTGGCCTTGGATATCTTGGCAGCAGCCCGGTCGTCCTTTGAAGCCTGGTCAATTTCCTGTCCCGCTGGGTAAGACGGGCTGTAAGTGGGTGTTGTTAGTCAACCTTCTGAAGGCGGACTGCAAATCGAAGGCGTACTCCTTCAGGAGCCACCCGTCTCGTAGGAAGGCCGGCGTCCCGCAGCAAGCTGCTAAAGGGCGTTGTCTTCCATACAGGTAGTATAGCCCTTGCTGAGGCTGTGATCACCTTATGGATCTTTTGGACTAGGCCCTTCTAGCCTGTGTTGACAGGTTGTGAGGAGGCGGCATTGCCGTTGCTACTTGGCCCTGTTGCGGCCGGCTGTAACAGCCCAGCATACCAAGTCTCTGCCCCGTACGTAGCAGCCGGAAGGACGCATGTAGTACCCGCCTTCCTGAAGGCTGCAGCAGGAAGCCCTCTTTTCGTATTCGTCAAATGCCGTAGGTGCTGGGCTACCCTCTGGGCGACGGCCACCCTCTCATCAACGTGGTAGCGAAAAGAGAGCCTCCTATCAAACCAGACCACTAGTCATCGGAAAGGCTTAGATGAGGGTTTGATTACAAGATCCCTTGCTGCAATACTAGGTAAATCTCCTGCCTTATGCTTATGCTTCCTTGTGAAGTGGATAGCTTCGCATTTTGCAGCGTTAAAGGCGACCTTATTTTCGGCGCCCTAGGTCAGGACTTGCGTGACATCCTCCTGAAGGGCCACTGAATTAGCCTCCAGCGTAGGGCCTATAGCAGCGAGGGCAATATCTTCTGCATAACCGAACGGACGCTTTGGGTTGTCTAGTAGGATATCTGCTATATAGAGTAGGAAGGTAATTGGGGATAGCGGTGATCCTTGTGGGAGTCCGCAAGACAATGGAAACTCGTCTGTCTGGATGTCCTCAAGCCTGATTAGGGCTGTACGATTAGATGCAAAGGCAAGGATTAGCCTAACCAAGTTGACTGACCAGTCTTGTTGCAGAAGCTTGAGGATAAGTCGATTCCGCAGTACGGAATCGAAAGCTGCCTTGACGTCCTTCGTAACTAGGGTTGCCGTAAGACCTTTGTTGAGAGCCCTCTCAATCTCATGGGTAAGGCAAGTCGTTAGATCTACTGCTGCGCTGCCAGGCAAAGCACCTATCTGCAGCGGGCTGATGACCCCTTCTTGCAAAGCTGTATAAGCCATCCGGCGGGCTATAAGCCTCTCAAGCCCTTTCTCTAGACAGGATAAAAGGAATATAGGGCGCCAGCTGCGAGTACTAGAGAGGTCCGTTTTTCCTAGCTTCTGGATCATAACGATCTCAGCCTTGCAGAAAGGTAGGGGAAAGTGTCCTATCTGGATGCATGCCTAGGAGAGTTGGCGGACTTGCTCTTCAATATAGACCCAGCATGCCTTTAGCAGGCGTGTAGTAATACCGTCGATACCTGGGGTAGTGGTTTTTGTAAGTGTTTCTTTCTGTACCTCCTCCTTGCTTAGCGAGTCTTGTCAGGGGATAAGGCGCCTTGGGGCCAATGGGATATCGATGGGGTCTCCGGAGAGGTTGTCAGCAGTATCGAACCTCTTAAGCAGAGCCCGCCGCAGAGCCTGGGCTTTTTATTACGTACCTTCAACAGTCTGTCCATCGACTACCAAGGGGGGAGCGTTAACCAGTAGACCTGCCTTTTGCCAGCCTACAATCTTATAGTAGGGTAGATAGCATATACCGCATCCCAACCCCCCACCCCCGCATGATCACTAGTATGAGTCAAACGCGCAGAGCGACATGGCGTGGCTAGGGCGCTAGGACAAACCATGGCAAGCTTAACTATGTTTCAGCACTAGAAGTGTGAGATAGAACTTAGATAAGCTTTAGCTACGCTCCTCTTTAGAATCCTTGCCAGGTTTACAGCCATGGCACTCATTAAACCTTATCCAACTTCAATCTGATCCGTAGAGGCAAAGTTTGAGGTGTTCTGACAAAAGCCTTCGTCAAGCATCCCATAGAAGCTTGACCCGTTTGGAAACGGTTGGTCTGAAAAGGCCGGAATGATTCTGACGAGATTACTGTACAGCTGGCGCTATGAATAAATCAAGTTCTGGCTTCTACTTTAGTCTAGATACCCCTAGTTAAATCCAACTTGGGGTTTGGTTTTGATCTGGTATTTGAGAAAAAAGTACAAAAAGCCCAGCATGGTCGTCAATCGGAAGGATATGCCTCCCGTTTGAATGAACTTGAACTCTTGAGAGCGAGACTATTAATGGCTCAGTGGACAGCGATCCAAACGTCGCTAGCAACGTTAACACATCCGGAGAGTGATTGGATCTCCACCATCACTAAGACAGATGGACATTCAGCTCCCCGGGTATTGTTCTCTGAGCTCTCCAGTCCAACTTCCCTATTTGTGCCGAGCGAGGTTTCTATTCGACTCAGCTTTGGACGCAATCCGAGGCTTAACCCAGTACATGAATCGTACATAGTTCAATAATGCGATCCCAGTGTAAGTCACAGGCACATATCTTGCCCCCCGAGAAATCCACCACAGTGCAACTCTAGCCGTCCAGCGTGCCGAAACTAAGGCAGGTCCCATCAGGGACTTAAAAGCGGCGGGGACAATGTGGCGATACGTGAAGCCATCCTCGTGATAGTAACTGACAGCAAACGGGACAAAGGCGCGTTTTGAATCCGAGTAAGCTTGGTCGTGCTTGGTGAAGGAGCCATGTAGTTCCGCCTCACTGCCGATATACCACACTTCCGGCAAGAGGCCAACTTCTGAGCTGGGGCGACACCGCTTGAACATCTCGATGATGGCAATCGCAGCTTCACAGTTGGCTTGAAGCGCATGTGTTAGATCCTTCGATCCATGCGCGAGAATCAAGATGTCCGTGTTGGCGAGGATAGGCCCCAAGGCAGAATAATCGCCATAGTTCCAATCAACACCGAAGCGCAAGGCCTCAATACACTTGGCGCCCTCCTTCTCGAGTTGATAGGTAAGTGCCTGACCAAGTGCTCCACGGGATCCTGTCATGGCCACTCTTCGGTTTCGTATCGTGACAGCGGTTCCGAAAACCCAATCCATCAAGCGGATCATCGACCCAAAGTAGTTATGAGGATCAATGTGATGTAGAGCGTGATAGTGAGGGCCAACGAGGATTGAGTGGGGGTCTTTTGGCAGTCGAGAGTATGGAACGTGATTCGAATCGCGCCCGACGTTCCACGCAACGACGCAAGACCGTCCAAGCTCCAAGAGTACAGCCAGAACCAGGTCCTCCTCCCTGAGCCTACTCGGTCTGGGTGTCAAGAGATGAGAAAGACTCCAACTCAGCGTGATACCGAGTACTTTGCATGCGAACTCGAGGGGTAGATGCAAGAGAAGGTTACGACCGCTGAAGGCGCTATTAAAACGCAGTCTTCTATCGAAGTATTGATGGTGGACGTTATGAGTTTGTGCAAGGAGCCGAAGAGCACGGTACGGAGATTGATACGACTGATGAGCCACATAGTGAACCAAATCGAAAACCAAGGAGCCAAGAATGATATGGCAAGCACAATTGATGAAAACACAAGCCAGCTCCATGGCTGAGAAACTGATCGAAAGAGAAGATGATGATTGAGAAAGCATACTGGCAGAGAAGCAACTGACAACTGGCTTGTTGAGGTCATTACCTTCCAGGAGCGACGCATCCCTCTTATATATCTCTCAAGTTTAGCAATGGACCAAGATCTTAAGACAATACTTGACGGAGCCTATAAACACAAGGCGTTCGTGTTTCAGGTCTCATGCTCGTATCGTAACTTCAAACCACCTCAGCCCTCCGAGTCTTCATCCTAACTATAGCTCTAGCTGCAGGACAGCATCGCCAGCTCAGCTAGTGGGACCGAGTTGATCAGTGCCTGGAGTTCTGGCCGCAGTGAATGCCAATTGTGGTCCCTGTCAGGCCCCATCTCGGCCTTGAGACTTTGCTCAAAATCATCCTGGTAGATTTAACGAAAAATATCCGTCTACGGTTCCATTTTCGGCTCCTCGTAATCACTGACCTGATCACATCCTGCCTCCTCTCGCATTGACCTTTCCGAAATATGCCTTGCAACTACGCTAAGTTAGACGCTATGTCATGGATGTACGCCATACGTCCTTGCAAGGTTCAATGAAGCGGACAAACTTCAATAGCTGCGAACCCCTACTAGCGAAGCAACTCCATTTCTGGCTGCCTATGGTACCGACATTCGTGGGTCTACTACCATGCGTCTCAGCGAAGACTAGAGGCATTTCATTGCAGTGGAAAAAGCCGCTTATACGCGAAACAGGGGCTTTCCCTTTACTTTGTTCCCAAAGAGAAAGCTCGAAATCCTGGGATCTTGACTGCGATGCGCTTTGTCTCCTTCTGGGAGCACACTGAATCAGCTTGACCGTTCTGTAGCAATCCTAAGTAGCTTCAGAAGCACCGCAACAGTCATAAGAACCACAAAACGGGGCGGTTACGATACGAATCAAGTTTGACCTTTTGCGCTGTGACAAGGGATTGGAGGCCTGGCGCGTGGGATTTGGGGCTGTGTTAAGTGACGAGTGGGCTTTGGGGCTATGTCGAATGACGCGTGTTGTAACTTAGTCTAATTAGGTTTCCTAAATCGGGATATGGTTCCCCACGTGGCTTGAGTTTAAGCATATGCAACATCAATCGGTCAGACCCGTCGCGAATTTCAACCCTCCGCCTTCTCAGTCCCGAGTCTTCCAACATCCGGTAAGAGGATTGAACTCCCTATCAAGACCACTCGCTCCCGAGCCCGGTGTCAAAGGTTTCGTAATCTCTGGAGACGTGGGAAACTCCAGATCATGCTGTGGCTCATCAGGATTGCTCTACACGTGGACATCAACTCCGTTTACCCGGGCCAACCTTGGCCAGCTTTTGATACGAATCCTCACGACTCTGGCGCAATGCCTCGTTTGGACAAAGAGCCACCAGGTTGTAAAATGAGTCTTGGATGCAGATGGCATTGAGCGCCGAAAGTTTGCCAGACTCAATAAGCGCCATAAGAATCCCCTCAACCATTTCAAGAACCTCAGCCACCATTTATGCTCTCCAGCGGCACCCTGGATTTACCCATCAATTCCCGCGCATGGACACTCCAGGAATATATTCTCTCGCGCTGAGTGCTTCTTTTTACTAAAGAGCCGCTTCACTGGACATGCTGGGAATCAGACGCCTTTCAATTAGACGAGAAGAGCTTACCAGTGGGCTATGTCAGCCGGCTCGATAAGTCATACAAGATGTACAGCGGGCTACACACCGGCCGCCGAACCCTCGACAACTGGATGGATATCGTCAAAGAGTATACCGATAGAGATCTGACGTTTGCTCTCGCCGCCATCGACTCGCCAGACTCGGACCGTCTTATCGCCAGATGCTGATGCGATCAGCGTCGAGTCACGCGAGAAAACGGCCGACATCAATGTGTCCTTGTGACCCTCTAAAATCTGTTGGCATTGATCCCACTCGTCTTCAGGCTCCGGGAGAAGAGATATCCACTCAACAATCTGCTAAACATAGAGAGACCCTTGAAGTGGCTTAGCCCTCGGAGTCACAGCCGCAATGGCAGGTCCTTGTAAGGCACCTCAGGAGAGGTAGCAGGGAGGACGCAGGCATGGGAGAAGTCCATCTGCAGCGTGATCTGCACTCGGTTGCCTCTAAAACAAACCCCACATGTTACGAGTTCAGATTGTCTGTAGTGTCTGATTGGGTGTATGTCTGTTCTTGATTGCGTCAGGTCCCCGCTCTGAGTCCCTGTTCCTTTATGCTGAAGTAGCTAGAAGGATATTGCTGTAGCAGTCATACGCCATGTACACGCCCAGCTACCCAAATACACATCGTGACACCACATGTCACGAGCCCAGATTGTCTGTAGTGTCTGATTGGGTGTATGTCTGATCTTGATTGCGTCAGGTCCCCACTCTGAGTCCCTGTACATCCTTTATGCTGAAGTAGCTAGAAGGATATTGCTATAGCAGTCACACGCCATATACACGCCCAGTTATCCAAAATACACACCGTGACACCACATCCCTTTGACTGTGTTAAGGCTCCAGACAGGGGGTCGCAGGGGGGTCGGCCCAATTAGGGAACGAGCGTTCAGAGGTACATCAATTCCCACCTATTTTGTATGGTGATAGAAGTCCCAGCAATCCTGCGAGCTACAAAGAGCTACATCGCACTGGTCACAGCCACCGCGAGACTGCCGCCGGATCCGGACCCTGTTGCCGTCGGCCTCACTCAACGGCCGCCGCGAGCTTCGTGACCTGACCTCTCCACGCCGTACGCCCTGACATGCGAGGCAGTTACCCTTTTTCCCTCGCTGGACGTATTTATGCTGTGACAGAGGCGTAAATTCGTCTCCCGCCCGAAACCTCTGCCTAGAGTCAGATTGACCGCTGTACGCCTGGACGAGGTCATCAACAAGGCGCCCTCGCCACTTAGCCTGACGTGTATATGACTTCCAAATAGGCTTGCCGCGTAGCTGAAGAAGGTAACTGTTGACTACAATGACGTCAATTAGGTAGGACCAAGCTAGGGCTTGCCAACCCCCTCGGCGCACACGGTGTTCGAAGCCCAAATATGACCTCAGTTGGTCACCGCGGTCTACCCCGTTCATCTCGTCATTGTAGAAGGCAGCAACAGACGGGATAATAATCTCTTTCACTGGCTCGTCACCGAAAAATCGCTGTATTGGGCGTGCTCGAATTTGGTCTGTTGTCGGCCTCTTGCGTAACCGAAGGACGGTCTCGTCGCCTGCGTACACAGTAGATAAGAACAACACAAGGGCGTTGTCTTTCCACGCGATCTGATTTACCTGGCCCAGGACAAATTAGTAGGGCATTTACAGCTAAAGCTGTCTGCTTGACTGACCTTATTATCCTTAGTTGGGACGGTCCTGATTTCGTTGAATTTGATATTTGCGGCAGCTGTGTTATCGTCATTTTTGAGCTTGACTAAGGGCTTGTAGATGCCACAGTTGACTCGGGCTGTACCCGTAGCGCCGTGGCCGTGCTCGCGGAGGCTGCGTAGGAGGTCGGGAGAGGAAAAGAGGTTATCGATAAAGACGTGATAGTTGGCTTCTGGCAGCAAGTTTAGTAGGGCAACAACCACAGCCTGCGTCGGGTTCAGATAGACTGTCTTCTCCTGCTTGGCCTCACGCCGCCGTTGCCGGGCAGGCTTGAGACCAACAGGTCCAAACCTAGGTCCGGGCCTATGCCAAATCCAACGTAGGAAATAGCCCTGCTGTGCTGCAACCCAAACTTTGAAGCCGACGGGGATCGGCTTGTTAGGGACTCTTGTTGTCTCTTTTGACCTCCCTGTATAGCGGGCCATACACTCATCTACAGCGATGCAAGTGCCTGGAACATAGAAATCCGTAGACACGCGCTGTATGTGGTCAGACCACGGCGTCACACGGTCATAGGTGAGGGCGCTGTTGCTGCTTATGGTGATGTGAGGGCTGAAAATGCGAATGTGACGATGTAGCTGCTGAAATCGGTCATAGGTCATATATTTGATGATAGAGTGAGTAGAGTGTTGGTGCCCCGGCCGAGAAGTCTCCCAATGGTCTTCGAGGTCAAGTTCAGTGTGAATCCCTAAGTAAATAAGGATTGCGACCCATATGTAGACTTCTGCAACAGAGGTTGGTCTCCAGAGGCGTAACCGTGATCTTGGCGGTAATGTGTGTGCACAACCGCGAGCCTCTTGCTGCAGGTGGCTAACCCAGTCATTGGTATATTTGACCCAGCTTTCTACTAGGGAAATAGGTAGGAATTGCTGGAAAAGAGATAACGGGTCCTGGGGCAGGTCCTTGACCTTAAAGTCGTGTGTTGGAACCTCGAAAGGCATGAAGTTGTAGCCGCGTTCGTTGACAGGGGCTAGGTTCGGCCGGCAGGTGTTGTCAGCTCCCTGCTCCCGGCGGCTGTTATCAGTGCAAATGAAGCTGTTATCGTCATACACATTGATTGCCTGTGTTGAGGGCACTTGGGTATCCATCGCGAAAGTCAGAATCGTTTGTATGTGTATTTTGGTGGGGTTGATTCTGACTACGCGACGCGTTACTCTGATGTACCTCACTGTGAGCAGGGGTCATGTGGGGCACAATCTGGCCTGGAGCCTTAACACAGTCAAAGGGATTTGCATGATCTGAACGAAGTGTTGGATTGACCCCTCGTGCGACGACATAAGACCCGAATTTGCATAAACATCTGATAGACAGATATCCTAGCTTTAGTCAGATGACTAGAAAACCCCTCTCGAGAAAAGAGGGGGCCGGAGGCATCCCTGATCAATAACATCATCATCTTTGGGGTCCACATCGTATTGATCCCTATCACTGTGATCGAATTTGCCGTACGCTGTCCAACACGAAGCATAAACATCCGGTGGTTGCTCACTTACCCCTTTTGGTCATAAAAGCCGCCAAGAAGTTAAAACGTCCGGGCACCACATAATTAGAGACGCGATCCTTGCCGGGCCCGCCCGCCATTTCTCCTTAAACTTATCCATCTCTTGACGAAGAATGCGCCGTGCAGAGCGAATTTGCGCCTTGTATTCCTTCTCCCGAGTTTCGCCGATGACATCCTTCTGCTGCTGACGAAGTTCTGCGAGGCTCACGTTGTGAGAGAAGTCTCCTTGCGGCTTGGCTCCAGGGTGGCGATCAACGCAATCCACCCAACCTCGGCATTCAATTGAGTGAATTGGCTGCTTAATAAGCGTTTCCTCTGTTGAGTTGATCAACCCAGGCCCTATATTGAGTTGGGTTGAGGTTGCGTTCACTGGTTGACGAACGCCCTAGCCCGTGTAGTAGTACCCTGACCACAGCTTGGAACCGAATGACGCCAGGCAAGCCTACTCCCACCCTGCCTCTTCCTCCCGCATCTGCATTGGCAAACCCCTAAGCCATTCTCTTACTCCCTTCTCCTCGACCAACTGCTCGGTCACCGTTTCATCCGCCTTGTCCAACAGTATAGGATCGACTTCATCCACGATGCCTGCCTGCAGCCATGACCGCAGCACCTGGCAAATAGCAATGGTGCTTGCCTCCAGCTGATTCCGAAGAGGCGTCACCATGCGGCCGGCCGCCGAGAATAGCCTCTCACACTCAGCGCTCATCGCCTGAACCGTCATGAAGTCCACTGCCATTCGCGACAGCCTAGGGTACTTGAACCGCTGTGCATGCCAATACTCGAGCAGATCCCGAATGTCGCTATCCGTAGGTAACACTTCCTTCTGCCACCTGGCATACTCATCTTCTGCCTTATCAGAGTCCCTTTCTTCGCAAGGACGTATCCGAGCTTCATCCTTATATCGTTCAAACGGAGAATAGTACTGTATCCGCTGACGCTTTGCGGCTGGCTCACCATTATCCTTTATAGCGATTTCCAACGTCTTGTATCCTCTGTCCCACACAGACTGTACCACATCTTTCGCCTTGGAAATCCACATCGGCCGTCCAGACCACACGGTCTCGATATAACCCCATCGATATGCGGGGCGCAGCGCCAGCGAGGTGTAATATATCGGAGTCTCATCCAGCTTGTTATAGTACTCGTCAAGCTTCTTCCAGCCAAGGTTAATGTTAACCCTGAAGTGCTCGGGTTCAGGATATTGATTGACCATGGCTTTGGCTTTCTCCAATTCCGCCAGCAGGAATTCATATCCCACGATCACGTCCCAAACGTTGCCATAGGACTCGAAATGCCCTCCCTGTTTGCGCTTCCGTTGAATCCCGTCACCTTCAAGCGCCTTGACTGCGTCCCCGAAGCTCTGTAGGATATTCCCGAACGCCTCTAGAACGACCCAGTCCTTGTCGTCGAGTTTATTCTCGTCTCGACATATAGCAAGCATGATTGCGCCTGCCTTAAGCCGCTTTGTCCGTTTCGACGTGTTTTCCTTTTCCCATTCTTGCTTGTGCTTTAGGACCAGTGTCTCGAGATAAGGTCGAAGCTTCAAGGCCCGCCGGATCATATGGAACTGCGACAGCCAGCGGGTTTCGTTGTCGACAACGACGTTGAGTGGCTTCCGAATTCTGACGCCAGGATCCTCCGATGCATCGAACTCCAGCTGTTGGATACTGCGGAGAAGCGTGGTAAGTACATCAGACCTGTGAATCGCAACCACGAGATTGTGGAGCTTGCCGACCGGGCCTCTCTTCCGCCAGAGCTCATGCTCAGCTGTGGCTAAGACGTCTCCATCACCCAACCGGCCTTCGAACGCGTCGGCATTCTTTCCAAAGAGAATGGCTTTGACCACAAGATTGATTACGTGGCCAAAGCAACGGCCCCGCCGTTCCTTGCTACAGAACTTGAATCTCTCCCCAATGGTATCCATTGCAGTGTCGTTGTTTGGCGCGTTGTCCACCGTGAAGTACCCGATTTTCTCGTCTGGGATCTCGTACGACTCCAGTATTTCGATGATCTCGTGTCCAATATTGGTCCCGAAGTGTCGAACTGTCAGTTCAGGGACTCCAAGAATAAGCTTGCGGGCCTTCCCGTCCTCATTTCGAAAGAAGCATGCAACACCATATAAAGCGTGCTTATTCCGCGATCTCCAGCCGTCGAACGAGATGTGTATCAACCCAGGTGCATTTCTCAATGGCAATTGCTAGGCCGGCATGAAGAATTGCTACACAGGCATGGCTCTTACACCGGCATGACTTCTACAACCTCTGATTCGCTCCATATTTCCTTTGACCCACAGGTACATCCGCGCAAAGGCGGTGAAGCTGGCTCTCTTAACAAGGCCTTGCTTTTCGGTATAGAACCAACCAGGTCAACCAAGCCTCTAGAACAGGTCTTCGGCGTACATCAAAACAAGGTCTGGTTTTCAATACAGAACAAGGCCAATTCCAGTACGCCTTAGAGGACAGTGCCGCACGCATGGATGTGATGAACATTGGTTAAAAGAGCACCTCATTCCACTATAAAAGTAGGAAAGAGTGGGCCTATTTGAACACAAAGGAAAGACCTGTTTTTGTGGTGCAGTGCCTTGAAGGTGAGGCTGTTGGCAATGCCTCATACAACCTGTGTTTGAGTGTTGGTCTCAGCCAAAACATCACTCCTGCAGCCCTGTGACTTGACAAATATTGTATCTTTCGCGAGCAATCATTCTAAGTAGGCTTGATATGTGAAAAAGAGGTAATTGGTGTAGGTAGCAAGTTGGTGAAGAGCTGCCTTGTGTCGCGTCGATCATCGCGATTGTTGAGAGCTAAGCTCGAGGTACAACGGGAGCCGTTGGCAGAATCTAAATGCACTAACGAAATGGGATGGGCCAATCAGAGGCTATGAAAAGTCATGCCTGTGTAAGAGTCATGCCTGTGTAGCAATTCTTCATGCCGGCCTAGCAATTGCCTTCCAGAGACTCCATCGAATGCGGAGTATCCCTGGATGGATGAGTATATTCTCTTAAGGTCGAGGCTCCGAGAATATATCCAAGGCAAGTTAACGCCAGCTGTCGAGTTACTAGAGCGCCCGCAAAATGGCCGGGAGCGACTAGCACAAGTGTTGGAGACTCGGGGCTTAGATATAGATGTATTAGAGAACTTGATGGCACAGGGGAGTATAGATAGTGGAGAGGAATAAAGAGAGTAGTCTTGCTCGATAGTAAATATCTAACCTCTTACGGATCAGGGCTTCTGCGAATCTGCGTACGCTGGCGTGTTACCATAGTAAACTCAGGTACATTTGCACCGCCTGCGGAAGTCTGTGCCTTAATCGTATCCTCCGTCTTACTAACCCCAACATTATCTCCCGAACTCTCTCCAATTAAATCCTCGATACGAAAGCCGGGATCATCTTGCACGAATATCTCTTCCTCCAGGAAATCCTCCTCAAACTTAAACGAGGGCTCTTGCTTTATATCAACCGCAACCTTGATGTCCTCCGACTGACCAGGCTGCATACTTAATGTTCGCTTTCGCTTGGCGGTAGTTCTCTTTGCCTTCGACTGCGATGGCTTAGGCTGTTTGGCTAGCGACGACGATAGGGCGTGAGTAGTCTTGCCCCTAGCCGTACGAGTAGATGCTGGAGTGAACGGATCCTCGCTATCGCTTGTAACCTCGTACGAGTATAGAAGGAAGAGGGTAAACTTGAACGGCGAGGCGATCTTGGTATGTGTCGCGTGTAAAAATTCGATTAGTGAGGTCGTGTTATAGATCTCGTGCGGGAAGGAGGCGATGCTCGATGGTGTGCTCGATTGACAGCTTGAGATCAGTTCCCAGTCGAGTCGAACGAAATTGCCGTCGGTCGTAGCTAATCGAACAAGGCTGTTCACGAAGTCGGCATGACTCTCGTATCGTCGGGCAGGATCGGTAACGAAACAATGTGTAACCTTATAGGCGAGATATGGACTGCCCGCCTGATATTTCTTTGACTGCAGTAACCCCTGTGATATGTCCTTATAACCCCCAGTATAGAAGAATATAGTGAGATCGAATGGCTGTGACTTGGGCAGTTTCCGTGTTGCTTGGGCATGTTGGTTGCGGCTCTGATTCCCCTCGTTAATTGCCGTTGTTAGTTGATCGGATGGTAGTCGAGGTCGTGCGGTCGGGATAGTCATAGACGAGGCCGGGGCATGCTGGGACGTGTCCGATAGGACATTACGAGATGGGGATTGGCTCTCATCTGTAAGATCGATCGTGTCGACGACGGTTCGAGGCTGTGAAGATCTTTGTGCTTGAAAGGGGGGAAGGTCATCTCCGCAATACATACAAACCCGCCATTGCGGATTTGTTCGACGGAGAATAGAATGAAGATAATTCGTACGCGGGCAAGAATCAGAAGGCATCATTAATAAAGTGTAGTTAAAGTAGTAATTACAAAAATCTGCGTACGCAAATTCTTACAGCTTAAATAATCTGCGTACGCGTTTGATTTGTCCTACACCGATAAGCGCTAGATGTCGCATATCACTACTAGGTTCGTGCGACTGGGAATGAAACGCGACCCGTACTTTGGGATCGTGTATCCGGTTTCACATCCGCCTTGTCGCATCAAGGATTCCAATCCTAACGACATGAGCTGAAATGACTGTGCCCGAACACATGGCTGTTCAATTTCTTTTGTTCTTTAGATAAATTCTCATCAATCGACTGGTGCCATCAATGATCCCTATGGAACCAATTGTCTGATGCTAGATCATTCTCGTCTGGCGATGCGTGATTTTCCTTCTTAGCCGCTGCTCGCCGTAGTAATTACTCCCCTAGAGCGCGCCATTGCATTGGCGTAATTGTACTAATAATATCCTCTGACTCCTGCCTCTTGTTGCGGCGTTGACTCTTGGTATGCCCTAGACTCTTGGTCAGCGTCTTGTGTACGGAGTATACCCAGAGAAATAGTAGCTACTTACGATGGAACGAACAGGTAATCCCGCGCGACGAGTATGCGCAATTGGCGCATGCGCCAGTAGCGATACTACTCTCAGTGTAGCATCCCTGGAAGATCCCATTGCCTCTGGCACAGTGATGACAGGGGGTATCCCGCTTTATCGCGTAGATAAAGATGAGGATGGCATCGATATTTTGCGTACGGGTCAGATCAAGCTTGGGAATAGATGACCGGCCTTGTCTTGACCTAGTATTCAGCTGTAAGGGTCGGGGAAGGCGATATGGCTCCTGGAACTTCGAGACTTTATGAGGTCGTAAAATACTACGTCACCCCATGCACATTGGAGCGGCGATGGGGCGCATGGGGTAGCCTCAGCCGAAGGCTGTGTGTCCGTGGGCCGGGAAGCTATTACTACTACTGCATTATCTACGTACTGATCCACTGCCATGGCCATTCTTGGTATTTTGTGACTTGTACGGATTCCGTGTGAGCACCTGTCGTTTCCTAAGCTCCTGATCCCTCATCTTCATCTTCATGCCATCCGGGGGAGACCCGTAGACCAGGTGATTACGATCAAATGGTGCATCCAACTGTTCCAACATCAGACCCTCGAGCGTTTTCATGCGGGAGACAGCCACGTAGCTTAAACCAGTCTGAAAGTCCCGGCAGGACAGATCTGTAACTATCATGTCTTCGGTGATGCTTTGTGACTTGTGCACGGTAATTGCGTAGCATACGATCAGGGGAAACTGGGTGCGAGCGCAGAGAGTGGCTCCGATGAGGAAGTCCCTCTCCACTGGGAGAGTCGGCACAATCTTCTTGCCATCAGGGGTTGTCGCACGACACGATTGTTTGGATGACTGAACAACGATCGGGAAGAAGATCCCCTGTGAATCGGGCAACGAAAGACTCTTGATTTCCTATCTAAAGGAGCGACGAAGGTCGGTCTTTTATACCTATGTTCAATCTGTCGATAGTATTAGGTAGTAGGCTGCTGCCTGATGCTAGTGGTGGTCGTTCACTCTCATCGTGAACAAGTTCACGATGATCGTGATTCTTGCCTCGTTTTGCGAGTGAGCGACTTGATATTGACAGGGGTGGTCAGGAATACCGGTCCGCTGTATTTGTCAAACTCCATCATGATACCACAGGGAGGGTCTTGGATGGGGCCGGCCCCAGGTGCCCAGCCGATGTCGTAAATCGTACCGCGAGCGCCGTTGCAGAGGCCAACTGGCTGCTAAAGGTTGGACGTCAGCATTAGACGGGCGCTAATGTATGGGAATCTGCTTTGCAAGGTTCCCTGCCTTGTCATCGGGGGCAGCAGCCGCACCAGGGCCGACGTTCTTAGCTTTGACCTGGACGACTGGCTGGCCGAGGCGGTCGAATCGCGCCTCTGAATTCTTTATTTAGTTAGCATTGAATGCCCTACGGAGCGGAGACAGCTGACATGAGAATTGCACTAATTACGGCACTCCAGGCAATTCTTAATGTTACCCGCAGATTTCCTATTGCTAACGAAGTCACCTGCCGGTTTCTCATGGAAATTATGTCATCTTGTAGCTGTTGAGGAGTAGACTTCGGACTCATTGCGCGCAATAAAGCAAGACATCAAGCAGCATTGGGTACGAAATCCAAAGTAAATAAACTGGGTGTGTGTGAAATTCAACGTAAACAAACCAGGGGTAATGCCAGCTGCTAAAGTATGGTCCCACTTTTTTGAGGCCGTCATCCAGTTGTTTTGCGGCCGTCCATACAAATTTGGGCCAATAAAGGCCCGAGAAACTTTTTGAGCCCCATACAACTGGGGCCCACTTTAAAACGGCAGACGTCCAATCGTTGAACGATTTGCGGCCATTTGGACCAATCAGAGCTGGAGAAACTTTTTGACCTGTCTGCACCAAAGCATTAATGTAGAGTCAGCCTTCGGCTGAAAAACCTCTTCTGATTGGCCAATTAGCCTGGCCTGTGCTCAACTCGTGCACGAATTGGTCGGCCACCAAAATGAAGGCCCACAAACCCCTGAGCGTTGACTAGGTAACTAGCTTGGCAAGCTCTCCAAGAGCTTTCAGGTTCTTCTTTTCTTCAATGCAATCAACATGTTGGGTTTCTAAGCACGATTCTGACTGAATAAGCCCCGTGCCCCTTGCTCCTTACACTAACCTACGTGGCGGCTGCTTCCCTTTCCGTCGAATCTATCAAATCAAACCCATCAGGTTGCTAACGGTATCTAGGTTCACATATTACCTCCGCAGCTGGCCTACCTCTCAAGATTCCTCGGCTACCCTGCCTCCGGGAAGCAATGCAGTTTCCTCCCTGATCATTCAGACCTGATCTAACTACCTCAAAGACAACCTCTCTATCGAGATCTATTATGGTATTGGACGTAAGCCGTCGCAAAGCCTCCCTGCCCGAGTGATATCTAGCAGTCTAGGTGGGTATGAGGTGGATATATATACGGTCAGATGGAGGACGATATACACCAGGCGGTTCGGAACTGCCGTACCTGCAAGAAAGACCTGCCCGAAGTCGAATTTCGAAGCGTCAAGGACCCTGCGAAGCTTACAGGAGAGTGTGCTAGCTGCAGGGCACGCCGAAGGGAACGGGAAGCCGGATCCCGAGCCGCCGTTGCCGCCATGCGGAATATCGCCTTGAGGCTATCGCCACGCCGAGCCACGAAAAGGACCGATTCTCTAGCTAACCTGACGCCTCCAAGGCGGGCTGCGCCAACGCCTGCGTCTGTGCACGGCTTACAACGTCCTGCCACACCTGCCTTATTCCGTGGCCTGGCGCCCGCACTCCAGGGACTGCCTAGACCTCTGCTGGGGCCATCGACCCCAAGCGCGGTAGAGGGACCTTCCCCTATCCCTCCTACCCTTAGCCTGCCAACAGTAGTTCTGGGCACGCCGATTCCTCAAACGCCAATTCCTCAAGGCACTCTTCCAACGGCTCCTGTTGTGCTAGGCACGCCTATACCACAGGAATCGTTCCCTACCGCTCCTTCATCACTGCCACAGAGTCATCGTCGCGGCCGCTATACACGTCAAGGCGCACATGCTCAAGAGCGACAGTTTGATCAGATCGTTGATCCACGTTTTACAGCGGACCTTAACTTGCCTGCCCTTAGTGAGGAGGATCAGGCTCTTGTGCGGGAGTTCTATACTGCTCTGAACGACGATAAGATGCATAGTTGCATTCGTTGCCGGGAGCATTGGTTCGATATGAAGCGAAATAGCTTGCAAATCTGCAGCCGCTGCATTGGTCGAGACAGGGAGAGAGCCCCTGACGAGCCCTACTTCTTTAGCGCTACAAATAACCTTGACTTTGGGGAAGTCCCCGGCAATCTACCTGATCTAACGATGGTTGAGGAGATGCTGATTGCTAGGATTCACGTGCACGTGAAGGTCCTACAGGTACGTGGTGCTCAATATAAATACCGCGGCCACGTTGTCCACTTTCTTCGCAACGTTGGTAGGCTATTTGAAGAGCTCCCAGTCCTACCTGAAGAGCTAGATATCGTACTCCTGCGGCCTCCTAATATGGAGGGCGACCCTCGCTTCCAGCAGCAGTTTGCTCGCGATTTCCGGGTACGCCGCTCATGCCTGTTGATTTGGCTGCATTACCTACAGCGCCACCACCCGGGCTATCGCGATATCGTCGTGAGGCAGGATCGCCTGCAACGGCTTCCTCTTGACGGCAGCATAGTTGATTCCGTTGCTAGCCAAGTGGCTGACATACCTGACGGCGAGGTCCCCCAAGGCCCTGTTGAGGAGGTTGTAGAAGAGGATCCTTGCGATGCCGACGCATCAGCGATCCCGAATTTGCAGGTTACCGATACCGAATTAAACGCCCTGCAGTCCCGATTCCTTCATGGTACCCCTGACCCTGAGTGTATGGCTGATCTTGAGCATATGCCGCTTGGCGCGCAGGCTCAACACCAGATGCCGTTGCCTTCTATTCGCAGGACCCCTATCAACGAATTCAACCGTTCCCAGCCGCTGTTAACGCTCGCGTTCCCTACCCTCTACCCTGACGGCAAGGCGGACTTCGTGGAGCCTCGCCTACGGAGCATCACGTACCAGGACTACCTTGCACATGCGATGAGATGGCAAGACGGACGTTTTGCCCGCCATAAGACGTGGCCATTCGTCGCCCTCAACACGCTGTTACGTGCGCAGGTCCGAAAGCGAAGCAACTACTTCGTCAAGCAACACGAAGGCCGCCGCCAAGCCCTTACACGCGCTGACCTAGAGGAAGCGATGGCTAAGCCTGACGAGCCAGAGGCTCAGGCCCTGATCCAGTCGATCACGCGCCAAGCCGCTGTAATCAGGGGCACCCGGCCGTATTGGTATAAGCAAAGGAAGGAATTGGAAGCATATGCCTATAATCTAGGCAGGCCTGGCCTTTTCGCTACTGCAAGTGCAGCTGATTACCACTGGGAATCCCTATACCGTCATATGCCTCGATTCCACGAGTGGCAAGCAGCTCCTGAGGCGAGCCGGATGGCCCTGTCCCGGCAATTACTGAGAGACAACGCCCACATTGCCGCTTATCACTTCCATAAGCGTTATACGCTCTTTAGAACTATTGTCCTGCTGCAGAAGTTTAATCTAACGGACTTTTGGGGTCGCTACGAGTGGCAGGGCAGGGGTTCCAGTCACCACCATGGCCTATATTGGTTAAATGGCCATCCAGACTTAGATCCTGATAATGGTCAGTCCCGAGAGCAATTCGCTCGAATCTGGGGATATCACGTATCTGCTCTTAACCCAGAGCCTCAGCGGATACAGGCGCCTGGGGAAGGGAATCCCCTGATCAGTAATCTATTGGAGCATCCCCTTACCGTTCAGTTCCTATCAATGGTAGTCAACCGCGTGCAACGCCACCGATGCAACAACTACTGTATGCAGCTCAATAAGCATACCAAGCAGGTAGAGTGCCGCTTTGGATTTCCTCACGGGCAGCGCCTCCTAGCCTCCCTTGACAAGGTTCCTCATTCTAAGCACTGGAGCTTCAGGGGCGAGCGGAACGATAGCCAGATTAACCACTACAACCGCTTGCTTACCGTTGCGTGGCTAGCCAATACAGATGTGTCGCCCTGCACTAGCCTACAGCAGGTGATCGATTACGCAGCCAAATACTGCTCCAAGTCGGAGAAGAAAAGTGAGTCTTTTGCCCAGATTGGGAAAGCCCTGATGCCCCGGGTCAAGGACCATAACCCCCTTATTTCCTTCACGTCAAAGCTCCTAAATCAGCTAGTTGCTGAGCGGGATTACTCAAAGCAGGAGGTTTGCCACTTGCTCCTCGGCCTGCCGTTACAGGAGGGCTCACGAACCTGCCTATATGTTGACTGCCGTCATCCTGACAGGCATTCCCACTCCCTACGTATGGACGGAGATGAGGTTGACGAGACCCTCAATATCTATGAAAAGTACAGTCAACGCCCAGAAACCCTAGAGGACCTAACCTACGTTTCCTTCCTCAAATACTGGAATTTCCGCTCTAGAGACCCTTCCAAGTGGAAGCAATGGCAGCCAGGAAACGTTAACGGCAGGCCTCGTGTATTAGTTTACTTCCCTCGCTATCATGCTGATCCAGAAGGTCAACAGTGGCCAGATTACTGCCGTGTAAAGCTAACATTGAACCACCCACATCGCCGAGTTGATGAGCTTCTGACATTTGACGGCCAACTTTTCAGTTCCCACGTTGAGGCTTTCTTGCATTGTTGGCAACACCACAGTCATGGTGATGACCATTACGGCTGGCCAAAAGAGGCTCAACTACAGCCTCAAGAGGATCAATACGAGGCTCTGCCTGTGGAGGAGGAATTTGATGACGAAGACTGGATTCGCCTCGCCGCCCTTTTACCTGACAACCCCCTTACCCAGGAAGGTCTTGACCTACTTGGCCGCCGCAATATCGACGTTAATTACGACTGGACACAGCATGTAGGTACTTATCCGGAACTTCGAGACGGCTACTGGAAAGACCTTATCGCTAGCCACCCTATAGCCAACGATGTGGAGGTCCTTGGCCCTCACTGGCGTGACCAGCTTAACCCACAACAACGGCTCGTATACGACACCTTCATAGGCCACTTCCAGGCGCAAAATCCTACTCAAATCCTTCTCCACGTTGACGGTGGTGGTGGTACAGGCAAGTCCTTCCTTATCAAGGTGCTTTCCTCCCATCTTCAGGCGGCTGCCCTACCGAATCCTAGCCCTATTTGCCGCGTAGCGCCAACAGGCGTTGCGAGTAACCAGATACAGGGCAGCACCATACATTCGTTGCTACGTCTCCCAGTACGTGGTGCTTTTACCGACCTTCCCCCAGCCGATGCGGCCGCCCTTCAGTCCCGCCTACGGCACGTCAAGTACCTCGTTATCGATGAAAAGAGCATGCTAGGGCTTGAGCAGCTAGCGCAGATCGATTCCCGTCTACGGCAGGCCTTCCCACAGCGTAGCCTCGAGTTCTTTGGTGGCGTGAGCGTCTTGCTGGTGGGCGATTTCTTCCAGTTACCACCCGTTCGGCAAAAGCCGCTGTATTCGACTACCGGTAGCACCAGCCTGTCTCCGCTGGAAAGGAGAGGGCAGGTGGCCTACCGGTTATTTGACCGCACCATCTTCTTGACCACGGTACAGCGCCAAACTGGCGATGATCAGGCCCAGTTCCGTCAGGCATTGCAGGAACTGCGTGAAGTTAAGTTATCTATACCGTCATGGAACCTCCTTAGTAATCGGGTACAGGCCAAGCTAACACAGAGCGAGATTGACAGCTTCAGGGCCGCTTTGCGGGTGTATTCTACAAAGGCCCGGGTCAACGAGTACAATTACGAGCATATGGTGCACCTCAACGACCCGGCAGTACAGGTGGAGGCAAAGAATCGGGGCAACGGCGCAGGGCAGGCGCCAAGCGACAACGCTGGCAACCTATCTAACAGGTTCCCTGTTGCTAAAGGCGCCAGAGTGATGCTTACGACTAACCTATGGCAGCCAGCTGGCCTAGTTGACGGCGCCCAGGGTACTGTATACGACATCGCCTGGAACGAAGGCACCAACCCATGGGAAGAACCCCCGGCGGTTATTATGGTGGATTTCGATAGCTACGACGGGCCGCCGTATCTAACAACGAACGAGGGCAGGAAAATCGTACCCATCCTTCCAGTCACGCGTGATTTCCTAGTGGGCAACGAGACCTGCGCTCGCACGCAGTTTCCCTTGATCGTGGCATTTGCTATCACTGTTCACAAATGCCAGAGCCTAACGAAGGATCAGATAGTTACTGACCTCGCTACACGCGACTTCCAGGCCGGTATTAGTTATGTTGCCGTCTCACGAGTTACCTCGCTGGAAGGCCTACTCCTTGAGGCGCCGTTCGACCGCCAGAGCCTCTATAACCACACGCCCACGGAAGGTTTATACGCCTGCGTTTCCTACGTACTGCGTTTGTGGCTAACTATAAGGCAGGGATGAAGATGCGCCTTGCTGACCAACAACGCCGTCAGGCTCAACAGCTGACCGATCCGCCGTATCCACCACGCTACATTGATTAAATGACGTTTTCCTATAAGCTGCAGGGAAAGGAGAAATTCGATGTACGGTATATAGTTGATTGGGCCTGTCAGAAAGTGGTAAGGGGACCCCTATGTCTATCAGTCAACTCCCTGACTACAGGTTTGAAGTGGTTTAACAGCTGGTTACCGCCGCAGTTGAAAGGGGGGTTCTAGGGGGTTCCCCCAGGAGAATTTAATAGCAGGTATACGGTATTTACCCTTCGGGCTGGATATTCAGCCGTTAAGTCCCTTGCCTTGGCAACTTAATGGGTGTTCGAAGTATTTTATAATACCAGTCAGCTACAGTGGGTCTCCCAAAGCTACGACACATTTTTCCGTACCCCGCTTTCCGTGATACCTTCACCAAAATCATCATCAGCTTCAACAGCCCATTGCACCACCAATTCAAGTCAGAATGGTGTCGCAGATACATCATTCTCCTCATACGAGGACGAGGATTGTTTGGAGGTACAATTCGGGCGTTTCCGCCGTCAAAATCGCACGCGAAGAGGGAGTTACACGGCACGCGATTTACGGCATCGTCCGGCGGTACCAAGAACAACGGAGCGGCCGCGACCAACCTAAGTGCGGCCACTCCCCTAAGCTAGGAGACCGAGAAAAAAGACAGATACTGCGAGGAATAGGTTAAGACCCTTATATCTAGATACGTGAATTAATCGAGGGGGCCAATTTGAACTGCTGTAGGAAGACTATTCTGTCGTTCCTTAGAAAGGAAGGCATTATGCATTTCCAGTCACTTATCCAGCTTTTCATCAGCGAGGCTACGGCCAGGAAACGCCTCCGCTTTGCTAGGCGATATGTGCATATATCTACTGATTTTTGGGAGTCTTGGACCTTCTCAGATGAAGTTATCGTGGCCCGAGGCGAGGGCCAAAGACGCACTTGGTGCTTCTGTAAGCCGGTATGTCATCTCTTTGCGATTGTGACTTCCCTGACTGTTCCTAGCACGAGAGACTATTCAGACGTAATGTTCAGACCCGTTTCACTCCAACGAGACATTCGCAGATGTTTTTCAGTACCTTCAACTATCGCAGGCGGCTTCCAATGATCCCTCTTTACGGCGACGCTGATTCTGACTGCGGCGGCGTCACAGCGCGAGTTCTGCTTGAATGCATGCAGCAATACCTTCCTCGAATTGTCACAAGAAATAGCCGCTTTCAGCACGATAACTCACCTCTTTTTCGGTCCCGATTGATAATGCGCTGGCTGTTAAAATAGTGCGAGAACAGAAGGGCCGAGGTCATCGAGTGGCCGCCATACAGCCCGGATCTCAACCCCATAGAAAACCTATGGGCAATACTAAAAAAAAGGATCTGCGAGCGATACCCTGAGCTCTCGTACATGCCAAAGACCGATGAAGCAAAGCAACGCCTTATCGAAGCTGCAATCGAGCTATGGGAAGAGATTGAGCCGGAGGTGCTTCAAAACCTGATCTTTTCAATGAAGCGCAGGATGCAGGCTGTGGTCCGCGCAAATGGCTGGTATACGAAATATGGAGGATGCTATTAGAAACACCATTCAAAATGTTACAGATTGATATATAAATATTTAATTGACATTTATTTGAATTTGCTAGAATTTATTGAAAATGAAGCTATCGAGTGGTGGAGGTATAGTGACACCGGGTTGACCCCGGGTGTGTCGTAACTTTCGCAGCCCCACTGTATCTTCGTGAACTCATCGATAAACCACTGTTTCTGAAGCTCTTTTCCTTTGAAAATAATTCCTGGTTTCAAAAGACGGCTATCTGCAGTCACGGCTTCGATAAAGCTAGTCCAAGCGCGGGACTGAGAGCCTTTGAGGAAGGCCTTCCTCTTGGGATCGCTACTGCCGATAACCAAGGAATCCAGGCCTAGATTCAGAATGGATTCGTGGTATTGATAATCAAAACGATAAATACTCACCAAATCCAGCCATGATACCGCCCTCGCCAACATTAACAGTGTTCTCAGGCTTGATCCAGCCATACTCGCTCACACGGATATCAAAGTACCAATTGACGGCCATTGGAGTAAAAGAATTGAACCTTGCAGCCTCCTGACGTTTTCCTACCTTCCTCTTGATCTTTGGATGACGTTTTATGAACCTGGCTAGCCAGCGTACACCGATAGGCCTTTCCCGGCCTTGTTGCCTTATGAGGGCAGCGACGGTGGCGCGAACTTGACTGTGAGGAGGGGCATAGCCCAAGGCCTCTTGCCGAAGTATCCATATAACTAATCTGGCCTCCTGAGACTTGGATAATAGCTGGGCAACTCACAGTAATAATGAGGAAATAAAACATATCATTGAATAGATAGGATGAACTAGAAGGCACTATTTTATGACTTTTTGCAATAGAACCTATTCTTTCGAATTTTGACCCCTAGGTCTAGTCGGTCTTTGAGTAGTTGTGTGTGTGTGTGTGTGTGTTTCCACTGTACATTCTTGAGTAAGGGTCGAATCCCCAACTTCCCTCATGCAGGAATAACCCATAGTGACGTCTCCTCCCCTTGCTTGACACCCGGCTTTTAATTCTTCGGCTCCTCTGATGGGAAGGACGAATACTCGCTGATGTCGCACTGATCAAGATCTCCAACATCCTCTGCGACAACTGTGCCATCAAACCGACTGCATTCCTTCTGTGTTGCCATTTTTTCCAATGTTGCCGGATCAAAGTAGATGGGGTTATCGCTTTTCCCAACGATAGGCACCATGCTTGCCAACGGGCCTCTCCAAATGCCGTAAGAAGCATGAAGCACCAGCCGTGCCAAGAACCTTCGCCTATTCTGTGGCCTCACAATGAGAGACAATCGCATCTCCTTGGGCACCCCAAGTTTTGAAACTGGGTTCTCGCTGACTCTCCAAATGGCCTTATGCCTGACAGGACTGCCTACCGTCGATCCGTGAACCAAAAGACGTCCCTCCTGCTCCCACGACTTCTTCTGGCTAACCTTCCCACCAGGACTGATTGCGGCCAGGCCACTTCCAGATAGCGACAGTTCGGTGGACACTTCCACGTTCGCCGTGGACACAGGCCCCTCGTAGAGTTTCGGGTACATCTCTAGAATTGCCGGCGGGCGTATATCGTCGGTATCACTATCGTCGCTGGAGTCTTCTATGGAAAAGATGATAGGAGCATCTTCGAATGTGATTGCGATGGTGGCCTGTCTAATCCGCCAGCCCGAGCCGAGCTGCATGTTCTGGAAAGAGAACGACAGACAGAGATGATATGCGGGGAGCGTCTTATGTGTCCCGATGCGAAGGGGACGCTCCAACGTGGCAAGGAATCTAGTGCTTCGGAGCTCGTCGGCAATGATCTCGCGAGGAATGGAAGCATCTTCGATGACTGGCTTGTTGGCGGGACCGAGCAACTTCTCTCCGGATACGTCGACCGAGATGGGGACAGACCAAGTCGATCTAGCCACTATACCGTCAATAATAGGTGGTTCTAGAGAGTTGCTCGAAGGGCCATTCCCCTCTTGGTCGCTTTGGAGTCGCGGGAATTCCGACATTTTCGAGTCGATGTAGGAACCTGAGATGGAATGTCGTGTTGCCTGCGCGAGTAACGGTTCTTTCAAGTGGAGAAATTTCAAGCTGTTTCCTACTTCCAGCCACCGAGCAGCGGTTGGCCCTGTGTCCACGGAGAAGCACATATCATAACATGGTCTGCCTGAATGTGGCGTTGGCGATACCCATTCTAGACCAAGCTAGTGCCAGCCACAGGGCCACATTGTCAGATGAAGTAACTCAATTCAATGTTTCTTCTGCGGCCGTATGTCACGGGGCGCTTTCTGAATGGACAAGACTTCAAAGGCCCCTGACAGCTGACATAGAGCTGGAAGGAGGGACATGGATGCAACATGCCCGGCCACTTGGGCCGTGTTGATTGGATACGCCCTCCTGCCCCCTGATATTCATGGGTCCAGTAGTTGCCCAAATGCCGAGACCCTTTTGATTCCGTGCTCCATGACCGCACTTCAATTTGGTTACGACACAGCGAACAAGCGGGCATCAACTATGGCCAGATTCTATGGTACCAACACTTCTCTGTACACTTCTCTCTCACCCGAGCATGTGGACGATCTTGAGCATGCGGTATGTTATACAATCACTGGGCAATATACCGCTGCACGCTCTCTGTTCGAGAGCAGACTTTCGAGTGTAAAGGCCATCCCAGTCGTTGCAATCGAGCGTGCTGAGCTTGCATATCGACAGGGGCGCTACAAGGAGATCTGGGAGACGCTGGAAGAGGTTCTTCCAGACTCTCCCAGCGAAGGTACTGAGCCTGACATGGAGGATGCTCCATATCGCTTGATGAGAATCCTCCATGCCCTAGCCGCCATCAGGTACAAGGGAACAGTTGAGCCCGCTAAACGCGAGATCCTGCGCATTCGCCAATGGCTGGCAGATACGCCGATTGAGAGTTACACAGATGTCCAGGCGGGTAGAATGACTCTGACTGTCCAAGTCGCCATGAAAAACGAATCTAACACACTTCAGGCAAGCATTATCGCAAAATATTCCCAAACGTCCTACTTTGTCAGTATATACGCCAACAACAACGAGTTTGACGCGGCCCTTATTCCCTTCTCGGACGTACGAAATGTTCCATGGCAAGGCTTGACGGATCTAAGGTTGTCACTTTTGCAAAGAGACATGGTCTTCGAGGCGCTTGGCATATTCAAGGCAGAGAGACTCCGCCTTCCATACAATGAACGCATTGTGGCTATATCATCCTTCACCACTGGTTTGCATGCTTGTCGCAGTTTGAATTGCCCTCAGCTTCTTTGGGTCGAGCTGGAGCTTTCTTTTCTGCTGGCAATGACATACCAAGAGCTTGAGGACTATTCTGAGACAAAAGAGGAGCTCTCTAGAACGGAGTGTCTCCTTGACAAGTGGTGCGAGGTGACACAGTTTGCACACAAAGAGGGGTTGGGCGCCTTTATCAGCATCAGATATGCCCAAATCCAACTCCTGGATGACAACGATCACCGCAGTCGATATATGCAGAGTCTAGAACTGCTCAAGGATGCAGATGCTTCCGGGCATTACAGGACAAGTTGGTGCATGTTTGTTGCTGCGACCGCGGCGCGGCAAATTGCTCTTGTCGAGGATAGTCCCGAAATGTACCAATCGTTTCTAGACCTCCACAAGAGAGAGGAGGTCTATGAGGAAACTGTTCTGGGGGATCTTCCCGACTTGCTGCTGGGAAAATACAAGGTCATCTCCGAGGCAGGGAGGAATCCTGTTCACCTACGAAAAGCGGTCGAGTGGATCGACGGGTTTTTGGAGGCTTATCCTTCCTTCTCGCTACCGAGTCTTTTGCACCACCTGCATAAGTCGCGGCTACTATTTCTTTTGATGCTCCGAGAACCGGAGGAAGCTGCTCGGTCGAATCAGGTGGTGGAGAGCTTAAAGCATCTGTTGCCTGCCTTTCATGGCCCGTTGATTGGAGTCAGGCCGGCGGTGTCGCAGTCGAGCTGTTCGGCCGGGGAAAGCGAGACCAACAACTCTGGTTCATGGGAACAGCCTCAGATTGGCAGCCTCCAAGAAGAGAACTTCTGGGCTCCTTGGCAAGACACGCCCCTGGATCATGCTAAGCAGTGTCGGACAGCGATGAGCTTTCTGTTACAGTGGATGATACAAGACATGCAGGAGGGTGCGTTGTCACTTGCTGATGCGTTGGAAATATTTGGGGTCCCCGAGGAAGAAAGGCAGTCTACAATTGATGAGGGTATTTCGGCCGCCATACGAAACTTAAGTATGCAAACACATGATGGACTGTCCACGATACTCTACTTCCAGCCACCAAACAGTCAAGAAACGGTCTCGGAGGGTTCCACGTCGACTAAATCCGACAAAAAGGAAGCCAGCCAACAAGCCATAGTTGATGGGCCATGCCCGGCGTCTTTGGAAACCTGGGGAAAGCTTGTGGTTGCTTTTACCAGCTGGCTTAGAACCTCATCCCAATCAACTGTCACCAGTCGGCAGAGTTTGCTTCTGATGCTGCAGGATATCAGGGTCTGGAGTCTAGGGCACGAAGTCCATTTCCATGATTGGGTTGTGACTGAATGCGAGCGGGCCCTTGACATGATGGAAGGGCTACACAAGCCAGTCACGGACTATTTCTCTCGATATCGTCTCGCATACCAAAGTCAAATTGCACATGTCTGCCTTAACTTGTGCCTTTCATCGCAGGAGGAATCCATGGACGGACACCGGAAATATGTCGAAAAGGCGGAACGGTACTACATGGCATTGCTCGATGGATATTTGAGGGAGGATCTCTCGAACGCGGCGCTCTGTCAGCACGGCATGGCCCAGGTGTGCCTCTTGAAGCTCTACAAGGCGGTCCCGAGAGGCGAAGACGCAGCGTTACTGGTGGAGCTCAGGGCCACTGGCCTCGGCTTTCTCGAAAAGGCTGATGAGTGCTTTGACCGAACGGAGCTGGAAGCTTCGTGGTCCGCGGGACTGGAAGGTTTCATCGGCCGCCAACGCATAGCCAAATCCCATGATCCATCACTGAGTGCCCAGGTAGCACTTAGCCTTATCATGGAAGGAAACCCAAATCCTGATGAATTCGAACGGACAATGATGTGGGAGTGGGTACAAAAGGCCAAAGGGCAATCCCTTGCGAGCACAATAGGGTTGAGTAGGACAGATCCTCCTTCGATGGTCAGCAATCTGGGCAAGTCAGAGCTTCTCTCCGGTTTGTATCTCCGCCTATGCGAGATGCGCTCTGAAATTGCAAAAGCGAAACCGTGCGATAGGTATCATCTTCGACTTGAACTCGATCGACACGTCGAGGAGATGAAGAAGCATGATCCGCTGAAGAGACTGCTCGACGCGCGAGAGGGCAAACATCTCTCGCCTGACGACTTGAAGGAGATGTCTGAAGAGACAGACACGGCTGTTGTATTTGTCGATTGGTTTTACCTTCCGGGATTCAGTCGAGGTATCAGACCTTGTCTTTTGTTGCTTACCAGGAGAGCTGGATCAGCTCCAGCGGTGGATCGATTGACCACGACCCCAGAGGAAGTTTTCAGCTGGATTACGAAATTCATCGACAAGAAGGAACCCTTGGACGAATCCATTTCATCCCGACCAGCTTTTCGAGATGAAGCGGCGCGAACAGAGTGTGTCGGTAAGATTTCGAGCCTTGTCCAGCCTCTGCAGAGAAGGACTGAGCTGGGAGACTTATTGGTCCTCTGTCCAACAGATGTGCTGCACCGAATCCCTTTACATGCCTTGAATATCCAAGACATCGTTGACGGGGAACTGACTAACACACCACTCATCCACCGCAACCCCGTCGTCTACATGCACAGCCACTCGCTCCTCCGGCCCTGCTTCTGGGCTAGCAAAGCCGTCGTCGAGTTGGGGACTGAGATCAAGCCCTTTTTTGTAACGGGTCAGGCCCACTTGGCTGGCGGCTCTGCCGCCAAGCCCGAATTCTTCTCCACAGCGCCATCGAGTCGATTCTCGAATCTTCTATATTAAAGAAGATATAACGCTTCACGCACCCAGTTTGTATTTAGATTCTTTCCTTTCTTCACCTTGAAAGTAAACAGCATAGGGACTAGTTAGTTGAATCAACTCGCTAGAAGCCTTTCACATTTTTTATAAACGGTGCCAGTTACTACAAAGGAGAGCTGCAGCAGAACTATAAGGCTGGCCATGAGATGATGTTATCTCTGAGCAAGCAGTACAGCGACACGGCTACACTTCACTCTGCCGAGGCAACCAAAGCTAACTTCTTGGATAACTTGCGTAAAACCCGCATGGTTCATATGCAGTCTCACTGCGGGTGGGACAGGTCAAACCCATTGGAGCACTGCGTCACCTTTCCTCGACTTGCTGTTGACGTTCCCTCCGACAAAGACTCGTATGTACTGACGGCCCGCGAAGTCTTCTCGTTGCAAGATACGTTGCAGTTAGGCACCCATCTCAACCTCCTCGTCGGCTCCGGCGCCGCCACACTCATGACCTCAGGTGACGAGCCGTTCGGGCTCATCCCGGCTCTGGTCTATTCAGGCGCTGCATCTACTGTGTCAACTCTGTGGCCCATGGACGACGGGTATGCTGCACAGTTCAGCAAAGCCTTCTTTATAGCCTTGGGAAAAGAGTGTCGAAAGCTCGGATTTAGGGGTTCAACAGCCGGAACGGGCAAGGAACGAGGCAGGTGGGTTAATATAGCAAAAGTGGTACAGCGCACTATAAAGAGCCTGGACAAAGGTGGGAGCGCTTCGTTAGACGTGTGGTCTGGCTTCGTGATGCATGGGTTCTGGATGATGTGGGTGGGAGTAGATGAAGGGAGGAGATTCTGTGCGAAGGTTCCGGATAAATAGGGCTACTTAGAGGCGACAGAATATGATCAGTATTGAGCGGGACTATGTGTGTATTATCCCCGAGTCCGGAAATGTGTTCATTACGGTGCATGCTCTGCTTATCGAACCGATATTCAGATTCTAACGTGTCACCGACCCAAAGAGCAGAGAGGAAAGTTACAGCAGCTCGAATTCCTGCGGTGGCCGATTCCACTCGTGATATGTCACATCTATTAACAATTGAGACTGTGGCCCGGTCTCAAAGGCCCGGATCTCTATCAAACCGGTCTCGAAGACCCGGATCCTTTGGATCCGGTCTTAGGAAAACCTTATCGTAGCCCCTATGACGACGAAGGCACCTTGTATATAGAGCTGCTGCGAGCCCTCTGTTAGATAGGAATTAAGAGCTTCTATTCACATCACAATGCACCCTTCCTATCTGATGCAACATGATAGTTTCCATTCAAATCCGAATTCAGACCCGTGACGAAACAATTCCCAACAAGGGTGCGATTAGGTCCTGACGGTCGAAGTAGAAATAGAGTTGTGAAAGAAGGAAAAAGAACCAGCGTGTCGCGGTGTAGGAGCGTACTCATTGTAAGCGTTGTCGATCCGGCGTACGCCAGGTTGAATGTCCTGAATGTGTGGTTGCTGCTTTCGGCCAGGTCTACCATCAGCCCTTCCTCGTCGATCACCTCCGCGCCCGCGATCTCGTCCAGGTTAAAATTGGCTTGCTCTTTGGCCGTGAACTTTTCCTTGGTGATGCTCGCCACCGCCTGCCGCCACCAGGCAGCCTTAAACCGCGGTACCTGGGCGCGGACGCATGCGCGGCTCAACCACTTGGACACGACCTGATCCTGCCAGACCTCGCCCTCCAGGCTCGACCATAGATACGGCGAGAGCAGCGCCCCGGGCTTGACCTGGCGTAGGAATATCTGCCTGAGCGGCTGCACTAGTGCCTGGAACGTTAGTAGCAAGTTCCCGATGGCTGGCGGCAGGAACTGGATGTTAATGCTAAGAACGGCCGTAAAGTGAAGTAGCGGGTTCTTATGTCGCTTACTGTGCAGCTTTTGTTTGAGTGACCCGATGCAGAACTGGAAGACAGCGGATAGTGGTAGGGTGGTACTAGATGTAATCTAGTTATGTTTATATCTAAGGAGCTACTCATACTCGTTCTCAAACAATGAAACTCATTTCATAGGACTGTCCGGCTACCTCTTACTTCCCTGGAATACCTTCGAATACATTTACAATACTATCACTCGACTCTCTCTAGCCGGCGGTTAAACTCTTTTAGAAGATAGTCATACGCTTTTGGCCAATCCTTTTCCTTTTCTATATGCTGTTTGATGAGTTCACGCATTCGGGTCTCGATACGGCGGACCACTTGTGCTTGTTGTTGTCGCTTCACCCCAAGGCTTTCCTCATCTGAGGTAGCCTCGCCATCATCAATGCATTCTGAATCTGAATCTGAATCGCCATTTGATCGAGTATCCATGCGCTTTCGACGACTCCGACGTAGATTGCGTCGGTGGTGCTGGAGAAGCTCATACTTCTCCAGCTCTTGCCTGAGAAAGATTGCACTCCCCAGGCGAGCCGCTTTCCTCAAACGTCTTGGAAACGTATGCCCTCCGTCTTGGGCACCATTTATCAGTAGCCCTAATGTAATTGGATGATGAAATGTTGAATTCTATCACGATCGATGTTGTAGATGCTGCAGGGGTCTGAAATGATTCCGCCGACATCTGCTCTCGAAGGTCAACGAGCTTAGCATACAACTCATCCTCCGACATGCGAAGCAAGTTTTGCTCCGCTTGAACAACATATGGCATATGACTATTAGTGAAATACCCTGGCGCTAGCGTCCATCCATTGCTCGGATGATGTTTGATGTTAGAGGCTGGCAGGGGCTGAGTAAGAGACCCAAGCTTCTCCAGTCGTGCATAGTAACAGTTGAGACCAGAGTGAAAGCTGGGCCACCAGACAAATTCCTTTGTTTCTTTGTCCTTACGCATGAATCCCTGACTCTGTGGGTAAGGGATCATCCAATGACTTTTGAGGAATGAATTCTTCAGCTCTTGCCGCCACTTGCGAGCGCTGTCTTTACCTCGTGCGGTAGTGACAGCGCGGAAGCTCTGCTGGTACAGCATACGATATGGCTTATCATTCCGCCCTTTTCGTTCGAACTGCCCATCTTTCCATTCCCAGAGCCAAGCAAACAGTACATCAATGTTCTTTACCGCCAACCGATGCCCATATGCGAGCTGAGGCGGAGCATGCCGCTCAATCAAGACTTTATCCACGCTGTCATAGCAGAGAGGAACCTCTCCTGGTAGTGCAGCCTCCATGTGCTCTGGACGTAGAACTGATTTGATGTGAGTGAACACATCTTTTCGAAAAGCACATAAACAGAGCTCTCGAAGGTACTTCTCTAAGAGTTCTAGGCAACTAGGTACTGCGCTGAAATCTTGCATCCATTGCCGAGCCTTGTCAACTCGAATGAAGTCAATGCAAACGTCTCGAACTTGACGATATCGGGCGTGGTAAGCAGTCTGCATTGATGGGTTGTTGAACATCATATAGGCCGCATGAGGCTGCTTGAAAGTAAGCGTATTCCAGTCGATCTTGTCGAGAAACCAAGCATAGCCATAGGTCTCCAGAGTGCGCTTAAATCCGAGTCCTTCGTAACGACGAAGGCCGTTTGGCTGGCGCGGATCGGGTTGCTGCCGTACGTCTTGCCAGCAACCGCCGACTTTCTGTATTAACCCACCTGAATACGAGAATTGGAGGCAACGAAGAAACATGAGCATGATTCTTGTGTGTTCCCAAGTCACGAAGTGCGGGTCTTGAAAGCTGCATACCATCTCGAACCCCACACAAAACTTGTTGATGTTCCACCGCACCCATCGAAGTAAAGTATCGGTTGTGAAACTATACCGGTAATTTTGGTGACATCGAGAATGACGACGTTGAGCCAGATGAGGTTCACCAGTCTGCAGTGCCAGATCTACTACCAGAGGATACAGAGATGGAAGCATTGCATTCGCACGTTCTTGGCGAAGAGCACGATGAACAGCTTCCTGTGCGACCATCCACACAACATCAGCTTGAAATGCTAGACATTCGGAGAACACCGATAAATGAGTTCAACCAGTCACAAGCACTCCTGTCCCTAGCCTTTCCAACACTATTTCCTCGTGGTCAAGCTGATTTCATTGAGCCAAGGTTACGGCCTATCAAGTACCGGTATACGGACTACATACAGCATGCCCTTCGATGGCATGATGGCAGATTTGCCCGTCATCCCACATTCCGGTTTGTGGTTTTTAACACGCTGATGCGAGCACAGGCACGAGCGAAAAGCAGCTATTTCGTCAAGCAATGCCAACAAAGGCAGGGTCTATTAACGCGAGATGATCTGCTAGAGGCTTTCCAGAACCCTGAATCTGCGGAAGCCCAGCAGTTGCTCAACTCGATCAACCGCCAGACAGCACAGCTTCGCGGGACACGCCCTTATTGGTACCGAAAGCGTCGAGAGCTTGAATCTTATGCCTACAACCTTGACTGTCCTGGTGCTTTTATTACATTCAGCCGGGCAGACTTGCACTGGAGGAGCCTCTACCAACATTTGCCCCAGTTTCAAGACTGGCAAGAGTTGCCCGAGCAACAACGAATGGGCATGTCTAGCAACCTTCTCAGGGACAACCCACATATTGCAGCCTGGCACTTCTACAAGCGATTTGGCTTATTCAGAGATATCGATCTGAAGCAGAAATTCAATGTCACTGATTTTTGGAACAGGTATGAATGGCAGGGTCGTGGAAGTAGCCATTGCCACGGCCTATACTGGATGGATGGTGCGCCTAGTGTTGACTTCGAACATGAGCATGTACGTAAGGAGTTCGCCCGTATCTGGGGATTCCACGTCACAGCTGTCAATCCTGAGCCAGCTCGAGTCCAACAGCAAGGAGAAGGCAATCCCTTGGCTGTAAATCCCTTGCAGCATCCCTTAACGTTCCAATGGCTCTCACAGGTTCTAAACCGCTGCCAACGC
Organism: Dactylonectria macrodidyma; assembly: GCA_020744425.1. Classification (NCBI taxonomy): domain Eukaryota; kingdom Fungi; phylum Ascomycota; class Sordariomycetes; order Hypocreales; family Nectriaceae; genus Dactylonectria; species Dactylonectria macrodidyma. Next base: position 431,084 of record JAGMUV010000033.1, read on the forward strand.
CACCATTGCAGTGAGGCATACTGCCTACGAAAGAAGAAGGGTTCAGAAGAGATTTCTTGCCGCTTTTTCTTCCTGCGGGATACGAGAGATACGGCTGATGTTCTTCGACGACAAGGACAATCCTACTTCTCCTTCGAGGCGGACAGGAATGACAGCCTTATGAACCACTATAACCGGTGTCTCAGTCTTGGCTGGTTAGCCAACATTGATATCTCCCCCTGTACCAGCCTTCAAGCTGTGATTAATTATGCAGCCAAGTATTGCAGTAAGATGGAGAAGCGGACTGACAGTTATGCCAGCTTGGGGCGGCAAATCTTGCCCTATGTCTCTCACCAGAACCCACTTCTATCTTTTGCCTCGCGTCTAATGAACAAGTTGCTTGCTGAGAGAGACTTCTCGGGGCAAGAGATCTGCCATGTCTTGCTTAACTGCGAGCTGCAGGAGGGTACCCGTGTTATATGAGCCGTTGATTGCCGTCCGTACGAGCAACAGGGACGGTCTCTTCGCCTCCAAGGCGATCATGACGACGCTGAGGTCGTTGGGATATATGAGAAGTATCTTTCTCGCCCTCCCCTTCATGAAGAACTCACTTACCTTGACTTCCTAGCCAACTGGAATACAACCAAGAGGGATGGGAGAAAGTGGACACGTTAGAGTCGTCAAGCTAAGCCTCGTGTATTATACTACTTCCCGCGGTACAAGTCCAACCCCCATCATCACCAATACGATTATTTTTGTCGTGTGAAGTTAATGCTTGCTCATCCACATCGCGATCCCAACGAACTACGCAAGATCGACGGTGTCGAGTACGACTCGTATGCAAGGGTCGGACCCACTACACTGTAAATCCAGGGTCTGATTAAAAAGTGCCCCCAATTTTAGTAGAAAGCGCCCCCCTTGTGGCTAAACTACCACATTCGGCCTAGACACGCCGATGTCGCCCGCGCCCCTTTGTTTGCGTGTAGATCCGGATACGCGTGTCTCCCGACGCGACTTTTCAGTTCATCTCGATCAATTGAAGCCATCATCATCGTCGCCACCGCTGCCGCCGCCCGCGATGGAGTCGCTATTCAAGACGACATATTCCTCCTTCCGAGAAGCTGATGAAGCCGTACACGCCGCTGCCCGCGCTACGGGCCAGAGCCTCGCCGTCGATAAGATCATCGCAGCATGAAGAGATTCCACAATAGAAGTCGTAAAGTGGCCAAAATGGCGGTGTTCATCGACAAAGCAGGAGACAACTTTCTCCTTCCATTTCAACCACGTTGACTTCGCATATCGCACGGCAAGCTCAGGATATTTCCCGGGCCTCTCAAAGGCTTGAAGGCGGTCCTCATACTCCTTGATTGTGGCACTATTAACAAGGATATTCCACTCATCTAAGAACTCCTGGAATTGCTTGTCTCGGGCAATTTGCGTCCCGACTTTTGTAGCCTTCTTGAAGAAGCCCTTGCATTTTGCAAGTACATTCATATTAACATGCCACCGGCATAGAATATGTGGTGCCGTACGAAGCAAGATATCGCTTTCAAGTGCCTTCATCAATGCCAAATCCCGGTCTGTGATAATAATCCGTGGAATGCTAATCTGGTGTTCTACCATTAGCCATGTGAGACCTTGCAATGCCCATTCAAAGTGTGCTTGTGTCTCTCCATTGAGGAAAGCAGCCGAGCAGATAGGTAGCAGCGAGGAAGCTTCAGAGATAAGCCCCGCCAGCGATATACCTTTGGCCAGGGTTGGTGATGATCTCGTGGGAGACAACACCACCCACGGCAGTGTGTCAGCGTACACAGCAGCGTTCGCGCAGAGCCCTAGCGGCAGTCCCGGAGCAATACCAGCTTACGGAAATATATCAGATCCTTTAACAGCGACCTCGCAGCTAGCGAGAAACAGTCTCGTGGCGAGACTAGCTAGTCTTCGTCTTGCAGAGGCAGAATGCAATGACGCAGAAGCACCCTTATTACAGGCGCTGAAGCTCGCACAGGCAGACGACACCTTCTCACAAGAAAAACTCCAGTCACGGTCCATACGCAGGGAACCCGCAGCGAAAAGGTAGGGAGCCAGCTGGACCACCAGCAGGCTGGCGATCAATTCCACCTTCAACTCAACCATTTCAATATTGTTGAAGTGGAAGGCCCGTGCGCTCAATTCAATCAATTCAACTTCGACTCGACGTTGAGAGCCTCAATTCCATCACGATGGCTTCGACGTTGACCACCGGTTGAAACGGTTGGGGGGGTGGTGGTGATCCAGGGTAGCACTTACAGCCGCTTAAGTCGCGTCGCTCGGCCTCTGTCACCAGTACTTCCTGCCTCACACTATTTGCACATGGATCAATGTATTCGATACTTAGGCGTCGCGAACGGGAACGCGTCCGCGTCGCTTTCCCTGTCGCCGCGCCGCAAATAACCCTTTCAACAGAAAAAAAAATAAAAAAAATTGCATCCCTTTCCTGCAGTCACAATGGATACCAACGTAACTACCAAGCGCCGGCGAACTTCGGACAGCAACTCAACCAGTAAGCCGTTTCCGAACTTGGTTTCTTTGCCAGATGAATGGAAAATCTTCCCATGGAACAGCTTCCCGGGCTTTACGATTTCTGAGCGAGCTGGCAGACAAACGTCCTGGGTCTGGCAGCATGGTTTTGACATTCAACGTAATGATTGTCCCACCGAGAGAAAATGGGTTTGCAAGCTTTGCCTCAAGAAGGCGAAGTCCAGAACGTCGGACTACTCCGCCGTTGGCACCCAGAATATCGAGAAGCACCTATTCAGAGAGCACAGACTCGTCGACGGGTCCGGCAAGAGGCCGCCCGCTCTTGGGAAGGGGATGAAGGAGAAGACTCCCTCAAGGAACATTGTGGAGATGCTGAATCTCGACACTTCAGACCCCGAAGAGCAAGCGATCGCGAACGCTCTCATCCAACGCTTCGATAAGGACCATTTTCAGAGACTGCTTCTCGAATGGGTGGTCGATGCCAACATCTCGTTTCGCCAGCCCGAGCATTGTAGGCTTCGACGCATATTCGAATACCTGAACCCATCGGTTGCAGCGACGAATGCTCATATCTCCCACGATACTGTTCGAAGACGAATTGTCGACCTTCATCTCCGACAAAAGACACGCATAATCGACCACCTGAAGAGCTTCCCAGGTCAAATCCATATTGCATTCGATGGCTGGCGCTCAAGGAATCGGCACGCTCTATATGGGATTGTCTGTTTTTATATTGATAAAAATGGAGTCCCATCCAAGCTCGTCCTGGGCTTGCCGGAGCTGAAGATTTCGCACTCGGGGGAGAATATTGCAGCCCAGATCCTCGAGATCCTAGAGAGCTATGAGATACTGGACAGGGTGGGGTATATCACACTTGACAATGCTGGCAATATGGATACTGCAACGGAGGAGATTGCAGGGGCGCTGGGTATCGATCCGAAGAAGCGCAGAGTGAGATGCTTCGGCCACGTACTCAACTTGGTGGTTAAGGCCCTACTGTTCGGGCACAAGGCCGATGCTTTCGAAGCAGAGATGGATGGGGAGCCTGGTTTGGATGCTGCCCAGCATGAAATCTGGCGAAAGAAAGGCCCCGTCGGAAAACTCCACAACCTGGTCCATGGGATCCATCGGTCCGACAAGCTGACGTACCGTCTCCGTGCGCTGCAGGAAGAGTTTTTTCGGCATTCAGACAACCCGAAGATTCGAGCAAGGAAACCTGTTGACGTTGTCCTCGATAATCAGACTCGCTGGTTGTCGACTCTCTACATGATGCGGCGGGGCCTTAAGTTGCGGCTGTTTCTCGAAGACCTAGTTGAGAAGGCCACGCTTGAATTCAACAAGGGTTGTCGCAACGGGGTTAGAAGGAGGGAAGAGATGCCCCTCTGTCTCCGAGAGGAGAGTCTTCTTAGCGAGAAAGATTGGAAAGTTATTGAGTTGATGGACAAGGTGCTCCTTGACTTCGAGGAGGCACTCCGGATGCTTGAAGGCGACGCCCAGAGCCGGGTGCGCAAAGGCGGCCGTATTGAGGCATACGGCAATATGTGGGACGTTGCCTCAACGTACGAATTCCTGATGGACAGTCTAGAGGAGTGGAAGGCAACAGCAGAGAACTACCCGGATCCAGAGCACTTCAGGATAAACATCAACCTGGGATGGGATAAGCTGAACGAGTACTATACGAAGCTGGACGAAACGCCAGCGTACTATGCTTCCGCCATCCTAAATCCAGTCTCACGCTGGGGATATTTCGAGAATACGTGGACCGACAAAGCACAGCTGCCATGGCTGCAGGAGGCAAAAAGAATTGTGAAGGGGCTGTGGGACGAACAGTACAAGTCACTGCCGGCTCATTCGACGGCGGATGAAGAACCTCCGTTCAAACGATTAAAGGTAATGAGTGCGCTCGAGCGACACCGAGCCCACAGGACTTCTTCGCTGCCAGGCAGATGTTCTTCTTTGGAAAGTTCACTGAACGCAGACCATGACGAATATGACCACTGGCTGTCGAGTCCCGACGCTAAGAACGACCCGCTTGTCACCGATCCTATCCAGTATTGGTGGGAGAGACGGAAAGATTACCCTCGGCTGTCGCGAATGGCTCTCGACTTGCTGTCGGTGCCGCCTATGTCCGCAGAGTGCGAGCGTTTGTTTAGTGTTGCTGGGCAAATGGTGTCACCGCTGCGAACTCGACTGGAGGCTAGCACGATAGGGATAACACAGACACTAAGATCGTGGGTGCGAAATGGCCTAATCGACGCGGCGGATACGTTGATTGATGTGTCAGGAGAGGTTGGGAACAGCATTATATGGCAGGTAGAGGAGGATGACCAAGACGCTGGGGAGTAAGCGTTGTGGGTCTCGGCGCGCGTGTTCGGTTCAACCTCTTCAATTCAACGCCATCAATTCAATTTGGAGATGCGGTGGTTCAACTCCACGGGCCAAATGCTGAGTAAGCTGTCAACGCAACGCAACGCGGGGTCGAAATTGATGGAATTGAATTGATCGCCAGCCTGACCACCAGCGACGAAGGACTCCTAATGCGCAATAACAAGATCTATGTTCCCCCCGGCATGCACCTGGAATTGATACTGCTGACACATGACGACCTCGCAGCAGGACACCAGGGAGTTAGTAAGAGTTTGCGGCGACTCCAAGCCCAGTACTACTGGCCAAATATGAAGAGAGATGTAAAGAGACACATCAAAGTCTGTGAAACATGCCAACGAACTAAACCTCGGTTACATCGACCCTACGGCTACCTCGCTTCGTTACCCGTGCCTACTCGCCCCTGGGAGGAAATATCGATGGACTTTATTACCGACCTCCCCAAAGTTGCTCGAGAAAAGGGCCGCAAGTTCGATAGCATCCTCGTTATCGTCGACCGCTTCACGAAATACAGCTTATTCGTACCGACTACGAAGCAACTTAACGCTGAAGGACTAGCTACCCTCTTTCTCGAAAAAGTCTTCCAAGACTATGGCCTTCCAAAGGGCATTGTCACTGACCGCGGCTCCCTATTTACATCCAAGTACTGGCGAACCTTTTGCAACCTCCTCGCGACTAAGCGGCTACTTAGCACCGCCTTCCACCCCCAGACCGATGGTCAGACAGAACGATTGAACCAAACGATCGAACAGTTCCTCCGCTGTTTTGGGAACCAGGAGCAAACGGACTGGATCGACCTACTGCCAATGGCCCAATTCACTTACAACACGAGCAAGCACTCTTCTATTCGTGAGAGCCCCGCGGAATCGCTACGAGGCTTCACCCCCCGAGGACCTGAACATGCCGATGAACCTCTGCCGATTGTTAGCGCATCTGCCGAGACACGAAGCAAGCTACTCCACGAGCGACAAGCAACGACTAAGCAGCTACTAAGCAGAGTCCGAGACCAGCAAGCTATCTGGTATAACCGTAAGAGAACTGCAATGTCATTTGAGGTGGGAGACTTTGTCCTTCTCTCAACAAAAAACATCAAACTGCGGCGACCTAGCAAGAAGCTCGCGGAGAAATACCTGGGACCCTACCGCATAACTAAGCGTATCGATAACCACGGACTCGCCTATGAACTCGAGCTACCACCACGATCAAGACTGCATAACGTATTCCATATCTCTAACCTAGAGAAATGGAACGGTAACGACCCAGCAGCGAGCACGCTGGAAGATAACCCCTTCCTCGATGAAGAAGTCTACGAAATTGAGTCAATACTTGCGCATTGCGGCCCTAGAAATAACAGGCGTTACCTCGTAAAATGGGTTGGATATGACGAGGCGGAAAATTCGTGGATTGGCAGACGGGACTTCTCAGACACCAGCTACCCAGCAGCGTATGAGCAGGACCTCCGCAGCAAGAACATATAACGAAATAATCACCAAACAAAACATATCCGATTGAAGGGGCGGGGGCCAGCCGCAGAGCCACGCCAGGCTAACCAGGCCTCGAGAAAACGAAGACACCACCAGCGAACCACCAGCGAACCACCAGCAACAACCCAGACTTATTCCTCATCCTCCTCCTCCTCGTCACTAAGGCAGAGCTCGGCAGGCATGGTGTCGGGACCAACGCGAACAGGCAGCGAGAGAGCTTCGCCCTTGAAGCGACCTTGCAGGAGCAGGATCTGGGTCAGACAGCGCAAATTGTTGGCGATGTCCATCTGCACCTGGAGGTTAGTTACCTCCAACAGCTGCGCACGAGTAGCGGCCTCGCTGGCCTCTCGAGCGGCGGCAGCAGCGGCATCAGCGGCGGCGGTGCGGGCGCGGGCAGACTTGTCCCCAAACTTGAGGCGGTGGAGGAGGCGGCGCGCCGGGGTGCGGACGGCCTGAACGGCCTACCAGCCAGTTAGCAGCGAACCAGTAGCAGCAAGATTGGACATACCGCGGAGTCCAGATACTCGGCCCTGGTGTCGGGGTAGTTCCCGGCAGCGAGAAAAGAAAAGAAAGAGACCAAAACTGGTCGGTCGGCGCGGGCAAGCTACAGCAAGTCAGCTACGAAACAGCAGCAAGACACAGGCGACTCACGGGCTCACATGGTTTCCCATTCTTCGAGCAGCGGGAACACTTGGAGGAGGCGGCTATCATCAAATGAGCAAGCGACCTCGCCGCGAGGGAACAGCGAACATACAGCCCGCAGCGGGAGCGCACGACGTCGGGGCCGCAACAGGGGCACCCTTGCGGGCGGTCTTCTCGGGGTTCCACGAGGTGGCAGCGTCGAGGCAGCGTCGGCAGCAGGAACTAGATCGCTTGAAGTTAGCTGCTAGACCGCTACTAGAAGCACGAGCGAAACATACGACGACATGGCGGCAGCGGCAGGGAGATAAGTTCGAAGGCTGCAACTAGTTAGCAGCGTTACGCCTTCGGCCCAGCGGCAGCACCACAGCGACTAGCAAAAGGATATATACCGAGAAAGTGTGAGAAGTTGCAAGAGGGAAAGAGGAACGCCTTAGCCAAACAAACTATCACGAGGGCGTTAAATGCAGCAACGCGCAGTTACCGGCAGGCCGGGCATGAGGACACTGCGAAATCGCAGGAGGATTGCTGGGCGCGGGCCGCACCCACGAAAGAAAGGGTGCCTTGTCAGAGGCCAAAAGCCACAAGAAGGGTCTATGGGGCCCTAACTGCAGAAATCCACCGTCACACAGTGGCGGCCGCGCCTAACAGCCACAAGGTCGCAGCTACGTCGCAGGTTTGCCACAGCTAGCTTTCAGCTAGCAAGTGGCTGAGGGAGTTATGAAACACGGGCTAAGCGCAACCGGCCGGATCCGAGAGCTCCGACCGGGTTACGAGAGACCCGGCCGGGCCGGAGTCTCAGGATTAAGAAGACCAATCAAACTAGCTAGACCTAAGCAGCTAAGCTACAGCTAGCTAGCTAGGGTATTGGAAGGAGGGATACTAGACCTGGCTATAAGAAGAGCTACTAGAGGAAGAAGGCAAAAAGGGGGTCAGAGATCAATACAGTCACCAGCATCATTCCTACTAGCTAGCTGCTATCTTGCAGCGTGTCTGCCCTCTTCACTCCCTTGTGTGTAACCAGCCCTGACAGATGCACCATTTGATCGTAATCACCTGGTCTACGGGTCTCCCCGGATGGCATGACGATGAAGATGAGGGATCAGGAGCTTAGGAAACGACAGGTTCTTACACGGAGTCCTTACATGATATATAATACCAAGAATGGCCATGGCACTGGATCAGTACGTAGATAATGCAGTAGTAGTAATAGCTTCCCGGCCCGCGGACACACGGCCTTCGGCTGAGGCTACCCCATGCGCCCCATCGCCGCTCCAATGTGCATCGGGTGACGTAGTATTTTAACGTATCAGTATCAATCAGTAATCAGTACTGATTGATAACTGACTGCTTGTTGGGACCTCTGGATATAAGCGATGTTGCTTTTATGCTCACGATCTCGCTGTCAATGCGGTGCCTCAAAACTTAGGGGGTCTCACAGGTACTACGAAGGCCAGGGGATGGTCGATTCTGAGACCCCCAAGATCGATAGATGTAGCTCAGGTGGTCTCGTCACACAAAACAAAAGCTCCCGCCTCCACCCAAACCACTTTGCCATTCTCTTACCTATGATCCGTAACAGAACTGGATCGATCTTGTCAACAGGATGTGGCTTGTGAAAGACGATCCTGCCTCCCCCTTCGGACAACTTCTTAAATGCCACTGCCGAGCCGCTGTTGTTCCTCGCAGTAAATCCCGCATCAATCATGGCGTGAATAAATCGATCCCACAACACGTCCTTGACAACGTCATCTTTGTCGGGGAACATGAGCTGAAAACCTCCAAGGATTGCCTCGTTACTTCAATGGCCGTACCTTTGGTCGACTCGGTGGGTTCTCCGTGAGCACCTGGAACATTGTCTCGTAGCTCTGCGGTATCATCGGCAGAGTCCCCTTGCCCTCCCCGTGTTTTAGCTTTTTCTCGGCGCGTAACAATCGTTGACGACACGGGTCTGGGTTCAGCCTCGTAGAAGAAACTGGCAATGGCCTGTCGCTCATCAACTCTACGGATGGCGGCGAGGATCTCAGCCTCCGCCCGTTGTTCCTGTTGCAGATACTCTGCACTTAGGTTCGCTGAAACGACTTCAAGAAGACTACCGACCTCTGCTAGACTGAAAGCAGAACCACCAAATTCCTCTCTGACTGTTCCTCTAATCGGTTCCCAGAATTTCTCGAGGGCAATGCGAAGCGCCCGAGACTGCGCAAGCCAATCAGCATTTTTCAGACCTGTTAGTAGCTTTGCAAGGTAGAAGTCCCGAATAAGCGACGTCCCGATATGTTGGAGAAGGCCAAGGTCCTCTTTGTAACTTTTGGAACGTCGCGGCTTCCAAGACTCCCTGCCTTCTGTGGCTCTGACTTCCTGGACTATTCTCGCTGCATTCTGTGGCCTGTAGAAACGGACGGCTCGAAGCATTTCATTGCAGATTGAGAGGTCCGATAGTGTCTGGTAGACGACTTCGTCAAGCCTTTTCCTCTCGGACGGGTTGCCGAACAGATGGTCCCGCAGCATTGCGAAGAGCATCACATGATCAAAGGCCCTTTGGTCGTCAGGCTTTGCTCGCAACTGAACCAGACACCAGTCAAGGGGGTCCTCGGTAAGCGCCTCCTGTATGTTTACAGACGCCTCTCATTTCAGGAAGCCAATTATATTGGGCAAGTTCGCATCAGGCTCGAGATTCCAGTGTTTCTGGAGGCCCGGAACAAACGGTAGTAGTTCCTTCAGGCGACTTGACCTATATATGACCTGGTTAACAAGGAGAAGCTCAAAGGCACCGAAAGCTTTGTCATAACGGATCGGCAAAGGTATGCTGGGATATATGCTATCGCGAAATCTCTTGCGCATCGCATCCACATGCCTGCACTCCATTTCAATCCATCGCCACCAATGGTGATTCAGGATCTCAGTGCGAATGCGCTGGGCAAGCAGCACGGCTTTATGGGGCTCCGAGGCCTTCTTGAAGATCTCAGTTGCGAACACGATCTTCAGATGTCTCTTCATGTATGCAGCATCGCACTGCAGGTACCAGAGATGATCTCCCGTTTCATCCAGTCGAGTCTTGGCGAGCGTGAGCAGGTAGTTGCTGTCGAGTTCTAGCCGTTGTGAGAAGGCTTAGTTCGTCTAGGGAGACCACAACTCTATGACGCCCGTCTCTCGAAAAGCTTCGTGGCTGACAAGGTCTCACCATTTCTCAACTCGAGGGGGTTGTGAAGGGTCTACACCGTCGAGGATCCTTTCCATGATACTGCAGAGGACCCCCATAAGGTATACCTGCGCTTCAAGAACCAGCATGGCCCTGGGAAATCCAAGAGTAGGTATCAGCTCGATGGGCGGCCTTTTCTTCCCAGTCGACCATGTTACGAGGCGACCACCTGTCAAGCTCCGGAGACCTTCGCTTACTGTTGGATGTCAAGGGCAAGGATCACAACCATCGTGAATAGCTTCACGGTCAGCGTGAACGCTACACCATCACTAACGACAGGCAACAGCCTGGTGCCTATGAGATCGGCAGACTGAACACAGGTATAAGAGACCGACTTTCGCCGCTCCTTTTAGATAGGGAGGCTCAGGCTTTTAGTCCTCAATCAACACTGATCTTTTGTTCAATGTCTGCATTTGTGTATCGGTGCTAGGTTGACACCACCCCGTCATTAAGTCAAGCATCCTTGCTGGGCACCCTTAGAGGCCAAGATGACAGAGGCTTGTATGTTGAGCGGGCGGGTAGTATCGCCGCCCACACCAGAGCTGTAAAGTGAGGATTGAAGGTGCCTTTGTTAGTGCTTTTTCAGATGACGAGATTACTGGACCCCTGCTCGACCGGATGCTAAACCAATTGGTAATGTGCACCACCGATGTACCTTTCACCGCCATTTTCTACCCAGTCTGGTAGCAGCCCGATAGGCAGCGACGCATTGAGGGTGTGCGGGGCTAGGCGGTGAGCGCATGTTTGGTATAAACTGCGCCCACCTTCCATCGAATACATCGCTTTCCTCGTTCCCGGTTTAAAAGCAAACCTCTTCAGTTCCAGGAGTTATTCGAGACGAGTGCGTTCATTGCAGGCCTCTACAATACGATCAATCAGTGTATTTGGTGAAAAAGTACTCCGCCTTGGTAAGAATCCATACAGGCTCAGGGCTGACTGTTGACTAAATTATTTTCCCCCAGGTCAATTTGTTTACCTCCATTATGCCGCCATTATCTTACGAAGTTGACCCACAAGCGGATGTGAAATTGATTCTTCAAGAAGCAAATACACAAATACTCCTGCCTTTGGCTACTTCAATAAGTCTTATGACCACAGAATGCAGCCAGACTTCCGCGAAGCTCAAAATGTCACTTTCAAAATCACCTTGTCTTTTCTCCACGACTACGACGGCGGCATCAAACTTGTTTCAACCTTTGACAACTACCACGACGGCGGCATCAAACCCGTTCCAACCTTCGACGACCTCTACAGGTGTAACCAATGGCTTGGGTGGCGCCACTGACCCACTTATCAGTGCGTGGAGCGCTCTCCATTTCCAGCTGGAAGACGATAGTTCCAGGCGGACTAAGATTCGATTCCAAGTGTCTTCGAGACACTTGACGCTTGCTTCTCCTATATTCAGGGCAATGCTGGACGGGCCATGGAAAGAAGGAACTGCATCCAAGGAATCTCTCCGTTCGATAATGGCGAATACCTGGGATGTGGATGCCTTGTTGATTGTATTAAATATTATCCACGGTCATCATCGAAAGGTACCAAAATCTCTTAGTCTAGAGATGCTTACCAAAGTTTCCACTATCGTTGACTACTACAATTGTCACGAAATAGTCGAAATCTTCGCTGACCGATGGCTGAATGGGATGGCACGGGCACCTCCAGACTATTATGGTCGAGACTCCACTCTCTTTTTATGCGTGGCGTGGGTATTTAGATGGTCTGGACATGTTAAAGCTATGACAGAACTTGCATTGAGACATGGCGAAGGCCCAATCGAGACGCCTGATCTCCCAATCGCAGGGATACTGGGTCAGTAATTCGAGCTTTGACCTCCTGCCGCAGCTGACGCAATTCTTAGAGAAGATTGATGAAAAGAGACAGGATCTCATTGATCAACTCTTTAACGCGCTCGACGATCTTCGTGATTCCCTGTCTAAGGGCGAGGACGTCTGCTCGTACGAATGCTCATCTATGCTGCTCGGCTCACTGGTGAAAGAGATGTACAAAATCAGACACATAAGCCCACCAGCAACAAGACCATATAATGGCTACAGCGTTGCAGGTCTCATGCAAAGGATGTCTGATTTCCGATTACCTGTGTGGTACAGCTTGAAAGATCTTTCTCCGAAAGGTCGCAATATGCACTGTTGTAATCTTGTGAAAAAGATCCAGCCCATCGTGAGCGATGTGGAGAAGAAGATAACAGACTTCAGACTAGAGGATTTCTGATGCTCCAAGTTGTCTGGAATATCGGAGATTGAATGCACCCTTGGGCTTGCCTGGGCATATCATGAAGGGTACTCGCCAATGGTATCTAGACGCTTGTGTATCGGTCCGTGGCTTGGAAGACTACACTTGTTATTGATCGGGGTGTATCATATAAAATACTTCGAACACCCGTTAAGTTGCCAAGGCAAGGGGCTTAACGGCTGAATATTCAGCCCCAAGGGTAAATACCGTCTACCTGCTATTAAACTCTTCTGGGAGGCCCCCTTTCGACTGTGGCGATAACCAGCTATCAAAACCACTTCAAACCTGTAGTCAGGGAGTTGACTGATAGACATAGGGGTCCCTCTACCACTTCCTTCCAGGCCCAATCAACTATATACCGTATATCGAGTTCCCCTTTCCCTGTAGCTTATAGGAAAACGTCATTTAGTCAATGTACCGTGGTGGATATGGCGGATCGATCAGCCGCTGAGCCTGACGGCGCTGTTGGTCAGCAAGGCGCATCTTCATCCCTACGTTGTAGTTAGCCATAATCGCAGTACGTAGGAAACGCAGGCGTATAAACCTTCCGTGGGCGTGTGGTTATAGAGGTTCTGACGGTCGAAAGGCGCCTCGAGGAGTAGGCCTTGCAATGAGGTAACTCGTGACACTGCAACATAACTGATACCGGCCTGGAAGTCGCGTGTAGCGAGGTCAGTAACTATCTGATCCTTCGTTAGGCTCTGGCATTTGTGAACAGTGATGGCAAATGCCACGATCAGGGGAAACTGGGCGCGAGAGCAGGTCTCGTTGCCCACTAGGAAATCACGCGTGACGGGAAGGATGGGCACGATTTTCCTGCCCTCGTTAGTTGTTAGATACGGCGGCCCGTCGTAGCTATCAAAGTCCACCATGATAACGGCCGGGGGGTCTTCCCATGGGTTGGCGCCTTCATTCCAGGCGACATCATATATCGTACCCTGGGCGCCATTAACCAGGCCAGCTGGTTGCCACAAATTAGTTGTGAGCATTACCCTGGCGCCTCTAGCAACAGCAAACTTGTTGGATAGATTGCCAGCGTTGTCGCTTGCCGCCTGCCCCGCGCCTTTGCCCTGGTTCTTTGCCTCCACCTGTATTGCCGGGGCGTTAAGGTGCACCATATGCTCGTAATTGTATTCGTTAACGCGGGCCTTTGTAGAATACACCCGCATAGCGGCCTTGAATCTGTCAACCTCGCTCTGCGTTAGCTTGGCCTGCACCCGACTGCTAAGGAGGTCCCAGGAGGGTATAGATAACTTGACTTCACGCAGTTCTTGCAAGGCCTGACGGAACCGGGCTTGATCATCACCAGTCTGGCGCTGTACCGTGGTCAGGAAGACGGTGCGGTCAAACAACCGGTAGGCCACCTGTCCTCTCCTTTCCAACGAAGACAGGCCAGTGCTGGCGGTTGAATACAGCGGCTTTTGTCGGACGGGTGGTAGCTGGAAGAAATCGCCCACAAGCAAGACGCTCACACCACCAAAGAACTCGAGGCTACGCTGTGGAAAGGCCTGTCGCAGGCGAGAATCAATTCGCCCGAGCTGCTCAAGTCCTAGCATGCTCTTTTCATCGATAACGAGGTACCTGACGTGCCGTAGGCGGGACTGAAGGGCAGCAGCGTCAGCTGGGCGAAGTTCGGTAAAGGCACCGCCTACTGGGAGACGGAGCAGCGAATGTATGGTGCTGCCCTGTATCTGGTTACTCGCAACGCCTGTTGGCGCTACGCGGCAAATAGGGCTAGGATTGGGCAGGGCAGCCGCCTGAAGGTGGGAGGAAAGCACCTTGATAAGGAAGGACTTGCCCGTGCCGCCGCCGCCGTCAACGTGGAGAAGGATTTGAGTAGGATTTTGCGCCTGGAAGTGACCAATGAAGGTATCGTACACTAACCGCTGTTGCGGGTTGAGCTGGTCACGCCAGTGAGGGCCAAGGGCCTCCACATCGTTGGCTATAGGGTTGCTAGCGATGAGGTCTTTCCAGTAGCTGTCTCGAAACTCTGGATAAGTGCCCACATGCCGTGTCCAGTCGTAATTGACATCGATATCGCGGCGGCCAAGTAGGTCAAGACCTTCCTGGGTAAGGGGGTTGTCAGGTAAAAGGGCGGCGAGACGGATCCAGTCTTCGTCATCAAATTCCTCCTCCACTGGCAGAGCCTCGTACTGATCCTCTTGAGGTTGTAATCGAACCTCTTTTGGCCGGCCGTAATGGTCATCACCATGACTGTGGTGCTGCCAACAATAGGAGAAGGCCTGAGCGTGAGAATTAAAACGATGGCCGTCAAACATGAGGAGCTCATCATGCCGACGATGTGGGTGGTTCAATGTCAGCTTTACGCGGCAGTAATCTGGCCACTGTTGGCCTTCTGGATCAGCCTGATAGCGAGGAAAGTAGACCAATACACGCGGCCTGCCGTTGACGTTGCCTGGCTGCCATTGCTTCCACTTGGAAGGGTCCCTAGAGTGGAAATTCCAGTATTTGAGAAAGGAAACATAGGTCAGGTCCTCTAGGGATTCGGGGCGTTGACAGTACTTTTCGTAGACGTTCGGCGCCTCGTCAACCTCATCGGCGTCAATCCGTAAAGAGCGGGAATGCATGTCAGGATTACGGCAATCAATGTGTAAGCAGGTTCGTGAGCCCTCTTGTAACGGCAGACCGAGGAGCAAGTGGCTAACCTCCTGCTTCGAGTAGTCTCGCTCAGCAACTAGCTGATTTAGGAGCTTTGACGTGAAGGAAATCAGCGGGTTGTGGTCCTTGACCCGGGGCATCAGGGCCTTCCCAATCTGGGCTAAAGATTCACTCTTCTTCTCCGACTTGGAGCAGTATTTAGCTGCGTAATCGATTACCTGCTGCAGGCTCGTGCAGGGTGAGACATCTGTATTGGCTAGCCACGCAACGGCAAGTAAGCGGTTGTAGTGGTTCATCTGGCTATCGTTCCGCTCGCCCCTAAAGCTCCAGTGCTTAGAATGAGGAATCTTTTCAAGGGAGGCTAGCAGGCGCTGCCCGTGAGGAAATCCAAAGCGGCACTCCACCTGCTTGGTATGCTTGCTGAGCTGCATACAGTAGTTGTTGCAGCGATGGCGCTGCACGCGGTTGACCACCATCGACAGGAACTGGACGGTAAGGGGATGTTCCAATAGATTACTGATCAAGGGATTCCCTTCCCCAGGTGCCTGCACCCTCTGAGGCTCTGGGTTGACAGCGGATACGTGATATCCCCAGATTCGGGCAAATCGCTCCCGGGACTGGCTGTCATCGGGATCCAAGTCCGGGTGGCCACTTAGCCAATATAGGCCGTGGTGGTGACTGGAACCCCTGCCCTGCCACTCGTAGCGACCCCAAAAGTCCGTTAGGTTGAACTTCTGCTTCAGGACAATAGTCCTAAAGAGCGTATAACGCTTATGGAAGTGATAAGCGGCAATGTGGGCGTTGTCTCGCAGCAGTTGCCGGGATAGAGCCATTCGCGCCGCCTCAGGAGCTGCTTTCCACTCTTGGAATCGAGGCATATGACGATATAGGGACTCCCAGTGGTAATCAGCTGCACTTGCTGTAATGAAAAGGCCAGGCCTGCCTAGATTGTAGGCACATGCCTCCAATTCCTTCCTTTGCTTATACCAATATGGACGGGTGCCCCTGATTACGGCCGCTTGGCGCGTGATCGACTGGATCATGGCCTGAGCCTCTGGCTCGTCAGGCTTAGCCATCGCTTCCTCTATGTCAGCGCGCGTAAGGGGTTGACGGCGGCGGCCTTCGTGTTGCTTGACCGAGTAGTTGCTCCGCTTTCTGACCTGCGCACGTAATAGCGTGTTGAGGGCGACAAAAGGCCACGTCTTATGGCGGGCAAAACGTCCGTCTTGCCATCTCATCGCATGGGCAAGGTAGTCCTGGTACGTGACGCTCCGTAGGCGAGGCTCCACGAAGTCGGCCTTGCCGTCAGGGTAGAGGGTGGGGAACGCGAGCGTCAACAGCGGCTGGGAACGGTTGAATTCGTTGATAGGAGTCCTGCGAATGGAAGGTAGTGGCATCTGGTGTTGAGCCTGCGCGTTAGGCGGTATATGCTCAGGATCGGCCATACGCTCAGGGTCAGGGGTACCATGAAGCAATCGGGACTGCAGGGCGTTTAATTCGGTGTCTGTAACCTGCAAATCGGGGATCGCCGATGCATCTGCATCTGCTGGATCCTCTTCTACATTCTCCTCAACGGGACCTTGGGGGGCCTCGTCGTCAGGTATGTCAGCCACTTGGCTAGCAACGGAAGCAACTATGCTGCCGTCAAGAGGAAGCCGTTGCAAGCGATCCTGCCTCACAACGATATCGCGATAGCCCGGGTGGTGGCGCTGTAGGTAATGCAGCCAGGTCAACAGGCATGAGCGGCGTACCCGGAAATCGCGAGCAAACTGCTGCTGGAAGTGAGGGTCGCCCTCCATATTAGGAGGCCGCAGGAGCACGATATCTAGCTCTTCAGGTAGGACTGGGAGCTCTTCAAATAGCCTACCAACATTGCGAAGGAAGTGGACAACATGGCCGCGGTATTTATACTGAGAGCCACGTACCTGTAGGACCTTCACGTGTACGTGAACCCTAGCAATCAGCATCTCCTCAACCATCGTTAGGCTAGGTAGATTACCGGGGACTTCCCCGAAGTCAAGGCTATTCGCAGCGCTAAAGAAGTAGGGCTCGTCAGCGGTTCTCTCCCTATCTCGACTAATGCAGCGGCTGCAGACTCCTAAGCTGTTTTTCTTCATATCGAACCAATGCTCCCGGCAGCGAATGCAACTATGCATCTTGTCGTCATTCAGGGCAGTATAGAACTCCCGCACAAGCGCCCGATCCTCCTCACTAAGGGCAGGCAAATCAAGGTCCCCTGTAAAAGGTGGATCAACTATCTGATCAAACTGTCGTTCTTGAAGCTGTGGCCGTGGCCGTCGGTTCACGATGCCTTGACGTGTATAGCGGCCGCGGCGATGACCCTGTGGCAGTAATGAAGCAGTGGTAGGGAACGATTCCTGTGGTACAGGCGTGCCTAGCACAATAGGACCCGTTGTGGCCGTGTCACTAGGAATCGGCGTGCCCAGAACTACTCTTGGCGGGCTTAAGGTGGGAGGGATAGGGAGGGCTCCTTCCGCTGCGCTCGAGGTAGATGGGCCCAGCAGAGGTCTAGGCAGTCCTTGGAGGACGGGCGCCAGACCACGGAATACAGCAGGCGTTGCAGGGGGTTGTGAGCTATTGATGGACACGAGCGCTTGCGCGTTTCGCCGTGGAGGCGTCAATTGAGCCTGAGAATCGGTCCTCTTCGTCGTTCTGCGCGGCGATAGCCTCGAGGCGATGTTCCGCATGGCGGCAACGGCGGCTCGGGATTCGGCCACTCGCTCCTTTTGGCGTGCCCTACAGCTACTACACTGTCTCGTAAGCCTCGCAGGGTCCTTGACGCTTCGAAACTCGACCTCGGGCAGGTCTTGCTTGCAAGTATGGCAGTTCCGAACTGCCTGGGGTATATCATTCTCCATCCGGCTGCATATATTATTATCCGCCTCTTACCCATGCAGACGACCGGGTAGGTACCGCTTAGGCAGCGAGGGTTTGCTTAGATGTCCCGTAGCGTGACAGATCTCGATATGGGAGGTTGTCTGTAGGGTGTTTTGATTAGGTTCGAACGATCAGGGAAGGAGGGGACACTGCACCGCTCGACCGGAGGCAGGTGATACGTGAGCCGAGACGTCGTTAGCAACCTCGTAAGGTTTGGTGGATAATAGTTTTGACGGGAAAGGGAAAGCAGACGCCATGTCGGTGCTTCGGCCAGAATCGCGCTTGGAGGCCGGAGTTGATTGAAGGACAACCTTATAGCTCCTGGAGAGCTTGCCAAAAGCGTTACCTAGTCAACGATCACGGGCTTTCCCATGTAGTGGCGTCGTTAGCGTTGACAACTGACCAATTCAAGCACGAGTTGAGCACAGACCATGCCAATTAGCCAATCAGAAAAGGTTTTATGCTCAATTCTTTCTGACTGAGTAAAACGCCCTTCGGGCTGAATGACTTGTAACTATGGATCGTTGTGTAGTTTCCGCCACTACAAAGGCAGAGCGTGAATGAGAACGATAGAGACGACGCCCTATGAAGCAATTCTAAGGCACCAAACATAACGCATCCAAAAACTCTAATAACAGATACAAACCTGGTTGGCATACTCCGTTCTAGGATGGGTCTTCAAATGAGCCCTACAAGGATGGCGCAGGCCTCTTAAAGAGAAGTGCGGCGCGTTTCGCGTTCCAGCTCAACGCGTCAGAATTGAAAGTGCGGCGCATTTCTAAGAGCAAATCGGGGGTAGAGATCTGAGGATGGTGATTGGCTCAAAAAGAGAAGTGCGGCGCCCTCCCATCGCGCATTACTGAGTAGTAGGGTCTCGGTGTGTCCAGAACATCATCGAGAGTTAAAAGATAGCCTCGGATAGCTGTAGCCAGACACCAGGAGGGAGAGCGAAGGCTGTCAGTTCATCTCTGTCCCTGCTATCGTATTCGGCATCTTCGTCTTCATCGGTTTCGACACTTTCTCCATCGTTGTCTTCGAAGGTTTCATTGTCCTCCCCGTCACTAGACTCTTCCCCTCCGTCTTGACTTGCGTATTCCGAATCATTATCCCATTCTTCTTTCCCTTGCTGCTGCAAAGTGCATGCCAAGTCCAGTATATGCCGCATCATCTTGACTTCATCAGGTCTGAGTCTCAAGTTATAAATTTCTCGACGCAATCGTGGACTGGATTGTAGGGCCCGAAATATGAAACAGATAAACCTCTTCCATATGGAAATATATCTCTTCTGGCTGGATACAATTC
Source organism: Dactylonectria macrodidyma (assembly GCA_020744425.1). Taxonomy (NCBI): domain Eukaryota; kingdom Fungi; phylum Ascomycota; class Sordariomycetes; order Hypocreales; family Nectriaceae; genus Dactylonectria; species Dactylonectria macrodidyma. The sequence continues at coordinate 450,356 of JAGMUV010000033.1, forward strand.
GGAGCTCATGTGGCCAGAACACATCTTTCCAGTAGGTGTTAAGCCAGCAGCGGGATCTGTATGATGTCCTGGCCAACGTGAATTTGGCCCGATCGAACATCAAGTCGACACCGCGTAGTATGATTTGCAGCTGAGCTTCAACCGCCACAGGGCTCCAAACCTGGGTACCCTGCCATGAACCTAGGAGATAATCTTCATTATATCCTGGTCCAGGCTGCAGTGTTGATACGGCAATGATGTCAAGTGGTCGATTGCGGAACAACTGTGGCCAGCCCGTATGTTGCAGCCATTTAGTGGTTTCGCTCTGCTCAATGTCTAGGACTTGATCGGGCCCGGTTTCTTGAAACTGCATTTTGAGTTACAAATGTAAAGGAAAATAATGCTGGTAGGTTATTGATGCGATTGTGGCGGGACAGGGGTTAGATAGGGTTGTGGGGACTAGAGATTCAACTCCCTAGGTCTCGGGATTTTTCTGGGGATTTTTCACGGACATCATCATCATCAGGGACGTCCGCTTCAACAGCTGGGGAGGTAGAGAAGCCTCTCAGTTGCGGAAGCCAACGGGACTGTTATTTTCTAGACTGTATGACTATCAAATTTCATTACGGATTTCCTGCTTTTCTTCAGACCTCTTTCAATCCTGCCGAAAAGTCCCTTTTCCTGCGAACCGACCGACCGCGTCCAAGGTCTTCCACCCAAGCCCGGATCTGCCGCTGCAACCTTCATCCTTTCGAGCCTTGCCACATTCCGCAGCAGCAATCCAATCCGATAGAGTGTCTAATGAGACACTTTCCTAGCTATCTCGAAGAGACCGGCCCGTCATCTTCACCTGCGGTGGTGCTGGAAGCAGCCGCTGCCGACCTCTGTTGGAGGCGGCGAGACGGCGTCAGTCGCGATTGGACCCCGAGGCCCCGGAAAGATAGCTAGCCATTTGGGTGTGGTTTCTTCCTCGTCCGCCAAGGTCGTTTCATTATCCAATTGATGATGATGATGATGATGAAAGTGAGCTACAAAGCCATCTGCTTGGGTGCGTTCTACTACAACCGTTCTTTCAGCACGTAAGGAACACGTGCACGCGACGCGATTGTTGAAATTACTTTCTACTTAATCATCAACAGCAGTAGAAAATAGTTTAGCATGACCAAAGATGTCAAAGATTGGAGAGAAGAGAAAGAAAACATAGCAACGATTTTACAGGGGCAGGATTGCAGCATCCAATCAGAAAGCAGATCACCCACTTTGAAATGAAAGATGGGGTTGGGGGCGTCGTGTGCGAATCCCCTTTCAACTGAAAGGGGATTTACAGGGGTATGGACCAATGAGAGGACATGGAATCCCCCTTTCAATAAAAAAGTGAGAGCTCATAGGGATGTAGGGATGTAGTATGCTTGTGTGATCAACTTGTCCAATGATCCCGACTACGTGGGAGTCAAGCTCGAGATCCTACACGACGGCGATCCAGGAAGGGTAGCGGAGTCGTTAGGGAGTCTTTTCCGGAAAACACAACAGCTATTGCGGGAACATATGCAAGAACAAAATCTGATCAAGAAACAACAACCCTGGTGACAACTCATTCAGGGATAATCACCGTCATGTACGTCATGTATCCTGTGTATGTTTTTTCCCCAATTCTGTCAAGAAATATAGTTACAGTACATGCTCATGAGTGTATGTCTTACATGTGAGGTGCACCCAGTGGGGCTAGAACAAAAACTACCCAACACCCAAAAACAAAGAAATAAAGAAAACACCTAAAATATGTGCGCGTACGTGCTGTAGGATGCGTTGTCATGGTATCATGTTATTATGTATGTAAGGAAGCAAAGTGGTATGACCGAGCTGCTGGCCGACTGTGCTTGACACATTGGGATGTCATGCCTGTGACTCATCGGAGGTCGGCCGGTACGAGGCAATGCTAAGGGGTATTGAGGTGGTAAGAATTGCTGCTACCGTTCCTCCAAGGCTTCTGGGCTGGGCTGGGAGGTGTGACGTTGACAAAGTCGGCAAAGTCAAAGCCCTGGTCTGGGGTAGTGGGAAAGAGGTTGCCGTCACCAGGAGTCACCATCGACGAGAGCAAGTCCAGCTTGCTGTTCTGAGGGGGGGTCGAGGGGGGTCCTGTCAGAGGTGACGATCGCATGTTGGCGGCGTTGAAAGAGTGGACGGTCAGAAAGTCGTCGTCATCCGAGGGGGCAGCTAAGTTGAGCGGGGTGAGCCCGCTGTTCAAGAGGCGCAGCTGGAAGGAGCTATCCTGGTCAACTGGGGTGAAGTGCTGCTGGCGGCAAGGCTTGATAGGGGACGGTTGAGCCCGCCCTTGACTATCCTTCCAAAAAGAATGGTAACCAACGGAGTTGTGAGTGGTTGGGGAGAGGCGGAAACGTTTGCTGGGACTGGATGGGTTGTTTTCGAAGGACGTAAAGTAAGTGCGCTTGCGGTGACTGGTGCCCTTGTTGTGGGAGCCGACGGCATTCGAGAACAGGTCCGGTTTGCTGGGACTGGATGGGTTGTTTTCGAAGGACGTAAAGTAAGTGCGCTTGCGGTGACTGGTGCCCTTGTTGTGGGAGCCGACGGCATTCGAGAACAGGTCCGGTTTGAGGGGCAAGCTCATGAGGGTGTCGGAGTACGGAAGGCCGGAGGCAGAAAAAGCAGAGTCGGAAAGGGTGTCGCCTTCAGCGAGGCGCTTCTGTCGTATCTCCTCTTCGAAATTCGGTTCTATGGTGTCGAGCGTGAGGCCTTCCAAGCCATGCTTGGTCTTGAACCGGGCGAGGGCGAGGAGGCTCTGCAAGCGGCGAGCAAGCTAGGGGTTGAAAATAGAATGGGTTAGCATTCATGTCGTTTCTTTCTTCCTGACACCCATCACCAACCTTGGAAGAAGTGAATGCCTGTTGATAATAACGACAATGATGGAGTTGAGGGATGGTAGGTTTGCATCCTTGAGCTTACCTTGGTCAGTTCTGCACGCTTGAGGATACCATCGACGATATCGTCCGGCTTCTTCCGCAGCGAGGTCATGGCCTCATGCTTGTCTGGCTCCTACTGTGCAGCTCTTGTTCTTTGTGCCATCCCTCTATTTCTGGTCGAATCGATGATGGTCGACGGGCGTTTCGGGGGAATTGGGTTGTCGAGATGGATAAAGGGTCAAGGTCTGGGTTGATCCAAAGTGCTGGAACCAAAATGGGAAAGGGGTTGATTGAATGGCTGATCGACAAGCACGGATTGGTGGATTAAATTCGGATCCGACCGGATCAAATATATGGGGAAGAGACCCGAAACAAATTCTGTTGGTTCGTCTGGCTTCGTACTGTATCAGCCGGCTAGTTTAAGTTCGGATACTAGGGATTGCGGCTGAACGCGACACATGATTCTGGTGCATAGGTGCATAGAGCAAATTTGATAGGCCGGCCCGCCATTAGCTGAGCGGGTGACCCCGCATAACTGTCGTCCGACTGATCCTCAGCAATTTCCCCCATCTCCCTTCGGCTTCAGACAAGGCTGCGTTCCGCTTCTCATCATATAATATGTCGCCATCTGACAGTGATGTGATCTATCTAGGCACAATAACCCATCGGAATGGGTCTCTTGCGCTTGCTTGTCCCACGACTGCGGCCGCCGACCGAACCGACAACCATACCCACCGAGCAAAACGTCTACGTGTGTCGGACAGCCGCCGCCGCCACGACCGACCGATTATCCCCGTCGAGATCAGAAACAAATATGTTGCCTTAGGTTGGGTACAGAACTGGGATAAGTCAACCACCCCGCCGGTCGTGTTTGGGTTCTTTGATCGAGCTGGCCGCTTCCGTCGCCGGAGGGGACATGAAGGACCTGACTCCGCAATGGAGGGTCCTTTATCTGTGCCCATTGCTCACGACAAAGTTCAATACCGCCCGCGCTTTCAGGGAATGTCGGAAAAGCAAGTTCGAGACGAGCTGTCGCGATGTTTGATCCAGAAGGCTGGGCCATGTTTAGGACCTGGCGAAATATGAGTCGGCCGTCGTATCGAGACGGAATGAACCTAAAAACGCTGGTACGTGAGAGGAATGGCCAGTATCGGATTCTCATGGCGGCAAATTTCACTGCTCTCCTGCCTAAGCAAGGTCTAGAAAGGTTGATGGCAACACGGGTCATCTTAGCCGCCCTCACGCACATGGTGGTCAGCCCACAACAGACATACGCACTCTATGGAAGAGAGGCACCCTCGAATCTGTCAGAAGGATGCTGTATTCGAGATACAGAAAATAACTGTTGTCTACCCCAAGCATCACCCTTCGCACTACCCTCTCTTTATGCTATACGTGGCGGGCATCTATCGAAGACAAAGTCCACTGCTTCGGATACGCTGACGACACCTGTGTCCACACTTCAATGCAATTTCTGTTGCTAGGCCGCCACGCGACCAGGAAGCCGGGCAAGAAGGACCTCGAAATGCGGCCGGAGACTGCGGAACTGAAGGTTGCCTTTGCTCAAGCAGCAACAGGAGCCAGTGTCGGTCTTTTATGGCTGTATCTGGAGGGAATGTGATGAAATGCTGGCGTAGCTAGGTAACAATCACCATTAGAACAACTAGAATCACAGGCGGGAATGGTCTCAATTGCCACGCCAGAATTCGCAGGCTTAAGATGCCTGGTTATCATCAAGGCCCACGTCTCTTCGGCGTTGACGTGCCATGTTCACCGCCTTGCCTGGAGTGGCCTCTTTGTAGGTTTTACGGCGGGGGTCTCGATTGTTACTCTTGCAGTGCCGCTCAATCGTTCCAAAATCGTTCCAAGGTTCGTCGTGCCCCTATCACCCACATTGCAGTAATCCATTGGGTTTCAAGCAGGGATCATTGCTTCACTCCACCCAAATCTAATCGTCACTCCAGCCCCAACAGGTTTCCAGGGAATTCGCCAGGTCAGCCGGCCGTTCAAAAGAGCCTCTCTAGCCGTCCTATTTCGCCCGACGCCGAGTTGTAGTTGGACGCCTTTTGGATACTCTCTGAGGTTTTGCTAAACGTGTAGGCTTTGGACCAGCACTAATCCGCCTGGGTCTTAATTGAGAGCTACCGACGTGTGGATCGGTAGCAACGATGCCGGAGGGGTCTGCAGCCGTTTTGGGTTCGGCCACCTGCAAGCGTTTGCTCCTTCGTGGTGGTACAGGAGCAGCCTTTGGGAGGGGAGCAGGGACGTCTAGTCCAGGTAAAGATTGTTGAGCCTCGGACGGTAATTCAGAGGCATTCAGTCGACGTCGGAGCTCAGGTCCGTTCTTTCCACGAGCCTTGGACACCTTCGTCGAATGAACTGGACCAAGTGGAGCCTGTCCACCCTCGAATCGCCGTCTCTGTTGCGGGCCAGATTGGGGAGCCTCTTGACTTGCTGCATGGCGGCGTCGTGAATTTGAAGCAGTGGAAGAGTGACTGACATCGCCATTCAGTAATTCTGCGGGATCAGTGGCCAGAGATGGTTCTTGCGGAGACGCGTTTAGGCTACCAGACACTGGGCCGTGACTTGATTCGGCAGGCGACGGAGACCTGAAGAGATTCCTTCTCGGACGTGTTCCCCCGGTTCCATAACCGTCGCTCTCAAGCGCACCCGAAAGAGTGTCCGCAGGTGGTTCTTGCTGAGACGCGTTCCGGATACCCGGCGCTTGGCCGTTTGGCTCGGCAGGGAGGGGGGCCCCGAATATCGACCAGGAGGCACTTCTCTGTCGTCCCCGAGCGCGGTTGCTTGAACAGAGGCAGCATCATCGCCCAACTCTTCGCGAAGCATCTCCTCGAGAGGCTGTTCATGCTTCTAGGACATCCTAGGCAGTACACCCCATTTCCTATTCCAAATTCCCCTCTCCATCCAGGTGTTCTTCACTCTTCATAGGCCGTCGAATTAACGTCGAGAGGGGTCGGTGTAGTGGCTCTTTCAACGCTTGGCTCGTTCTGGGTCGGTCTGCCGCCTGCCCAGGCATGAAGGGCAGCCTGATGATCGAGTCTCTCATCTTTGAGATCAGTCGAGTCTGTTGATCACATAAGAGCTTTCCCTCAAGTAGGCAGATTTGAGTGGCCGTGTTTGGTTCGCACTAGTGGGCACACCTCCCCTTGTTCCCGGGCGGAATAGACTGGTGTGTGTGTGCACGGCCGTTCCTTGTACTGTGCCTCAACATTCACAGCATTCACAGAGTTGTGCAGTGAGGGTGCCTCTTCGAAGGGCACACGTTGGACTGGTTCTGTTCCTGGTCGCCTGGTATCGAGTATTATTATTTTCGCCTGGTGCCAAACCTTCCAATTTCACATGAACTCTCTACAGCCGGACCGGCGACTTCTAACATAAATAAGAAGTCAGAAAAGTCTCCTCGCAAGACCTCTCGGATACAGGTGCCAATCCAGAAAGGCCGTCATGGAGGAACCAGTTGGATGCTCGGTGCAGATGGTCACCTTTTTTTTTTAGAGGCGATTGTTCTGTTACTGCATCACAATTTGTACCACGAATGTGTCGGAATTTCTTCCCAGGTAACAATACCTAAATCACCCCGTCATAACTACCGTCAGTGAATAAGAACGGGATTCGCATTATGCAATGTCCATTTCACGGTGTCGCTGAAGCAGTCTTCTCCGACGTCGAGGGTCACTCTCGAGTGACGCGGTCAGCACGCGCCCGCGGCCCCTGTGTTCGCGCCCTGCCACCCTGCATCGGTGATGGGTGTTGTGTGTCGGATTTCGCTTGTGTTTGGGCAGACTTCTCCAATAAGATCACGTCTGGCTAACGAACGAAGTTGGCTAAGGCGGTTTACAAGGTGCTTTTACAACATTGGCCAAGAGATCTTCGCAAAAGCTGCCCCCCAAGGCTGCGTGGGGCTTCAGTGAATCCTAACTATGCTGTGGCGTGGCGGAGTCGCGCTAGGATCCCCTGCGGAGCTAGCTAAAGCGGCGGATGGGCTGTCTTGGGAGAGATCGTCTATGTCTCGAGTTGCCTTACATTTCAGGCGGCAATTGGGACCCCGCTTGAACAGGTCCCTGACACCCTGGCCCACAAACAGCGACATTAATAGCTACCCCGCTCTGAACTAGAGCTCTCCATGAACATCAGTGAGATGGATATCCTGAAGAAGCTCGAGACAGAGGTTGGCTCGTCTCGCGATGCAGCCCTCGAACAATTTCTCAACCTCACCAGACGCCGCGAAGAGCATGATAACACCGTCTTGCGAGAGAGCATCGCCATCATCGGCCGCTGCGCGTTCGAGGCGCCGAATGTCTCACCAGCCACTCGCCACTTGGCGTTGCGATGCATAAACAACGTCTTTTGCCTGTCGCAGCCGACGAGACAATTGTTCGTCGATTCAGGTTTCCCCGAAGCATTAATTGAGCTCATGCAGGTGAGTGACATTATCCCATTAGACTCTTGAGGCTCCTTCATGTGACTGATACCTGTGAGCAGAGCAATGACGCCGACGATGTATCCCTCTCGATGAGATTAATGCTCCTTTGCTCGGTCGGCACAACTCTCGACCTCACGCCGCATTTTGAAGGTGGAAATCTTGCACAGATTATCAATATTGCTGGTGCTTCCCATCCATTATAACCCTTGAAAAGCTTTCTAACATTTTCCATTCTTCCAGAACATCTCTCATCATGCGAGAGATGCTTTCGAACCATCGTTGGTGCCGACCTTGAATCTCCTCAGCACCCTCGGGGCCAACCGGAAATACGAATCTCAGACATACCGATTCTTAGACTCTCTACCTCCTATACTCGAGACGCTTAAGAAAGCCGTCATCCCGTCGCCACCCCTGAGCCCTCTGGTGTCGCTCCTCATCAGCTCCCTTCTCGCAATTCCCTTTGACGAGGAACTCCCAAGCTCCATCGTGGACAAATTGGTGGACATTCTGGACCTGGCTCTTCCAACCAACCTGGACAACGGAGAAGATGCGGACAGCACGGTCTCGCCACTCATGGCACTGCTGCTCCGAACCACTAGCCAGCCCGGGACAAAGCTCCGCCTCCGTGCACGCATGATAGCGTCCGACCACGACCGCACGACTGTACTAGGCCGGGGCGACTCTCTCCCACACAGATTGATCAGACTCAGCGCAGAAATCACGGCCCCGAACCTCAAACAGCTCGCCGCCTTGCTCCTCTTCAAACTCTCCGATGAGGACCCTAGACAGCTCATCACCAACGTGGGATATGGGTACGGCGTGGGCATTTTACAATCAACGAACACGCCATTCTCGCCAGAAGACTTAGAGACTGGACAGATGGCCATGGGAAGGTCTAATGTCAATCCCATCACCGGCCAAATGGTAGCTGCAGAGACCGCGGCCTCCCAGCCCGATCTAGCTGAAATGACGCAAGAGGAGAAGGAGCGTGAGGCGGAGAGGCTATTTGTCCTGTTTGAGAGGTAAGTGTCCCTTCATCCCCAGGTCATTCAAGGCTACTGACTCTTTTCACTCCAGGCTGAGAGGGACGGGTGTGGTGAACATCGAGAACCCTGTAGCGAGGAGATCAGGCCATGTTGAGGAGCTCCATGATGATTCCAGTGATGACACGAACAGGTAGTAGTTGATGTTAGGGGATGTCGTGCTGAAAGGCTAGCTGGCTGACCACTGTGGTGTGCACATTCAAAGGGTCTTACTGGTATTCAAGTAGTGTGTCAAAAGGCTGAGCTCTTGAATCTACTTCTTGTTTTGACTATCTTCATATCTTCATTCCCTTCCCTGTAACCTTCATGCCCCCCTTGCTAAACATCATCGTCACAACTGGATATAGAACTGGCCAAGCTAGGATCTCCCTTTACGAATAATGCTCCGAGATATCACTGTTTATACACGAGATGCGATGCCCTAACCGCTTTAACTAATCAAAGGTTGTCCTAGAAATAGACACGTCAGTCGCACAAAACCAAGAAAGCAAAATAAGATAATACAGTTTTGCGAAGCGCCTCAGAGTTCAATTTGTGTAGCTAAAAGAAGGCAAGACTGGCGATGAAGACATAACCAGCCCTCGGAGAACAGAAAGACGTCTGCAAGGAGCGACATCGGGCTCCCCGCCGGCCGAAACGGGGGGACCTGGAACCAGACTGCACACACGCACACACACACACACACACACACACACACAACGACCTCCACTACCAAATCTCCGTTCCATCCAGTCTTGCAAGTCAATTGATGTCAGCTCTGAGCTAATCATGGGAATAACAAGGGGTGGAAGCAGACCACGGTACGCACAATCAGATGGGCTTGGTGTCAGCGAGGTTATCGTCAATGATTATGTCCCCGATGGTGCCGCCGTGGCCGTTCTGGCCGGTGGGGTTGCCACCGGCGGGGTTGGTCCCGCCAGAGCCGCCACTGGGAGCGCCGCCGCCGCTACCGGTGTTGGGGTTGCCGCCGCCGCTAGACATTGTCGCTGGGATGTGTTGGGGGTTGCTTAGTTTGGTGTGTTCTTATGAGTTGTTTGCCGAGTGGAGTTGCGATGATGAGCTTTGTGGAGGACAAGAAGATCGAGGGAGAATCATGGGAGGCAAAGGCTCTTTATAGACCTGAATCAATACTCGTAGCGCACAGGCTGCTAGTCTGGATTCGGGGATATGGGATCTCTGCGTCTGTGTATACGCGCCTGGGCCATGCTATGAGACATTCTATCGGTGATAAGCCATCCTAGGCGGCATCCCCAAGGTGCAGAAAGCGCTGAGCCATAGAGCAGGTGATGAACTTTAAGCGAGGAGAGCACAGGAGCTGAAGCTGGGCCGGCATAACCGGCTCTGGCTGCAACTGGGCAACTTGCATCAGACCAACCGATGACTCATGAGTAAACTGCACATCAGGCAAGAAAATGCCGTTTGTACAAGGGTGAGTGAAGAATGGGGGCCTTGAACAGGCAACATAGTCCGAGCGCAATTGTGGTACAATAACATTCACAACAATGGCACCAAATTGGCTGTTAGAAAGTGAACGAGGAAGGGCATTCGACATGTCCGCAAATGCATGAGCAGACACGCAGCTCCCGTCGTTGTTCGCATTTCTCCCCTGACCTCAGGCCACTCGGCTCGGCGCGGCACAAGCGAGTTAAATGTGTGTTGAACCAGTTGGCAAAGTGGAACGCTCCAACAAGATCCTATCAACAATAAGGCATGCTGCGTAGTATGCATTGTCAAAAGAAGCACACCATCTGGGTGGCTGCCTTGCCACCTAAGGAGGTGCGATCCGAAGTCCTTCCACGTTGGTTCTGCCTGCCAGTGCTTAATACGTGCACGAAATGAGACGCTCGCTCTTTCATGAGAAACGCTACGTGATACCCAAGGCTCAATGCATAAGACATAACCAAAGAGAGCAGAATGCCGCAGTTCGCTCTCCGCTGCAGGAATGAGCCCAATACACAACGCCGTCCGTGCTGTACCAACACCCGTCAGAGGCATAACTAACCAGATCCCCATTTAGCAATCGGCGGCCTGTCCTGTACCAAGTAACAAGCGACTGCCGCATGAGGGCAATCAAGCAGTGCTTCCATCGCAGGTTCAGGTTCAGGTTCAATTCCTACTCGGTTTTAGCCGCCATTCCACAGCAGCCATGCCCGGTAAGCGGGGTTTGGCTGACAGCCGAAGCGCCCCGAATGTTTGTCCGTGGCGCCCCACTTCGCCAACACCATCCGGCGTTTGGCCAGCTGACCAAATGGTCTGAGCTTGCTGAGGTAAAAAGGGAGTGCGGTTACCTCAGTTCCTCAGGCTCTCTGCCTCGGGCGCCAAGGCGCCTCTTACCAAAAGGGTAAGACCTCTCCAGAGGGCCTGAGCGCAATTCCCAGATTTTTGGTGGCGTTGTTACTCGGTTTGAAACGCCGTATTTCCTTTTATATTATTGAAAACCTGAAAGTTTTCAGCTCATAATTATAGCTAAAAACAATGAATTTATTGCTACCCTTTTTTCTTTCGGAAATACCCTAAAACGGGGATGTGGCAGCTTCCCAAATTTGATCAGTTTATCGATTTCGCGAGTTTTGGGTGGAAACATCCCGCATCGAACGACAACGCCACCAAAAATCTGGGAATTGCGCTCAGGCCCTCTGGAGAGGTCTTACCCTTTTGGGTAAGAGGCGCCTTGGCGCCCGAGGCAGAGAGCCTGAGGAACTGAGGTAAGGAGTGCGGGATTTATTTCGTCACGTGGCCAGACTAGAACGACGTTGCGATCACGCGCGTGATTGAGGGTCAGTTTTTCCACTCAAGTTAGCACGCGCGGGACAACCACATCATGACCCAACAAACTATCCAGTTCGAAGCCATCGCTAATAGCGTGTGTTGTTCTTTCAGCAACACTCGGATTTCAAGCCAAGCGCCCGCAAATACTGACGCCAGGCTAGATTCTTTGCACAGTGATCCCCTGGAATCTCCTGCAGAAGTGCGACTCTTAAAGGGATCAAAAGAAGCCTGGATTGCATATCGCGTGGCAGTTGAGGAGGGACGCGTCAAACCTGAGGAATTCGAAAAATTGTCGTGTACCGAAGTCGACAATCTAGTTGCAATGACCAACGGCATTCTAGAGCGCTCGACGATCACCACACTGACCTCGCAGACTTTCCTTCTTTCAGATCGAGCTAGACAGAGAACTAGTAGGTTAAGCATCACTTCATACCGCACACTTCTCACAGATCAGAGCGATACAATTCAATACTCGGAATACCTGTCAGCACAGAACTTCCTCCTTCGAGAAGTAGACACAAGCGCAAGCGAGGCGACCCAGTGGTGACAAACACGCAAGAATCCCACCAATCTCCCAGCCTCGCTATCGTGTTTCCGACAATGCGAGAGACCCAAGTGCCGAGGGCGACAGCAGACGCCGCAATCGACGACCAACGCGAACCAGCCTCCTCGAATGACATACAAGCACCCAACAGCAACCCAACACTCAACAGCATGACAGGTGACTTGAATACCGTGGTTCGAGATATGAGGCCTCAATGGGACCCATTTGAGGGATGCCGCGCTGTATGGCCACCAGCGAAACACTTGCAACATGTGTTCCCCCCACCTCTTTGTCGGGACATTATACAGCTAAATGCGTTTGCATCCATTGGCTTGCAGTGGACGCCAGAGGCCGCCGAATCACGATTCAGTTTTCACCTCAAAGACAAAGCGGACTCAGACCTCGCCTTCGAACTTTACGGTGTACATATCGACATCATCGATGCTGGACTGCCTACTTCTTGTAGAGCTGTCTCTTTCATGAACGGATCAGTCGCAAAAATACGGCAGGGCAGCCAGATCGAGTTCAAGCAGGCTAAGACCGAACCAATCAAGGGGCGCATTGGTGACCTAGTGGATAATGCGGTAAATGGTTGCAAAAGGCGTTCACTCGAGGACAATGCTGGTGGAGCTTTGACGGACTGTGTTGTCCTTAATATTTTCGGCGATCCAAGCCAGTTCACACGTGTTGATGTCATATCTGACATGCCACTCATATATGAGATTTCTAAATGGCTCTGGACGAATGAACCAGTAGCTTAGTCATTCGTGGTCCCTCCATCAAAGCTGCCTCATCTCTCCCCCATCAGGTACTTGCACGAAAGACCCCTCGGGCAAGACAACGCATCCCTGCGACTTATCTATTGTCATCCAAGTTTCTCCATTCTTCGGGAGGTATTGTATGTTTCCGTTAGACCAAATCACCTCCTGTCCAATGCCCTTCACAGCCCCTCCGATATCCCTGACCCTGGTGGCCTTGTCGTACTTGTCCTGATCGAAAGCTTGAACTACCAAGGAAGACTGGAAGCTCGTCAGTTGAGTGTCTACAGTCAAATCTTGATATCTTACCATCGCTTATTTCCTAGATTTAGGCGCGATAAAAATGAGGGGGAGCGACGTATGCTAGTTTGGAGTTCATTGATCTGGACGCTTTCGACACTTGGTGACGTGAAGCTGAGTGAAATACGGCGTGGTACCAGAAGTGTCGATGCCTGATTGCCCGATTGCTGGGCCTAATGAATAGACACGTGAGCAAGCCAGTTGCCTTAGGTTTCCATACGTCAATGATGACTAGAAGCAAAGCGCATCGTGTCCAGAGCCTGATGTGATTTGCGGAATACTCAGAGGTATCCCAATCACGCGTGAGCATCTGCACGCGAGCGGGGTGGACTAAATGTGACTTTGGCCGCGCCATGTGGAGCTGTTGCGCGCGCGCGCGCGCGCTGCTGCCCTAAGACGGATGACAACCACACATTGCACGCGCGTGGGTAAACCCTGACGTCTCCACCCGCACGCGCGAGCATGTGGAGCTGCTGCTGCGCGCGGTGCTGCCCTAAGACAGATGACAACTACATATTGCACGCGCGTGGTAAACCCTGACGTCTCCACCTGCACGCGCGGGATGGCTCCCGCTACGCGGATCTACCCCAGACACACTGCTGGGCTGCAGGGCTTACGAGGCCCACATGGACAGACTGTTTGTTTCTCAGTGAATTTGGACCTCAGTATGGACCTCAATATGGCGATAATGTCGATAAAGGCTATGGATACTGTTAGTCATATATCCTTGATTGATGTCTACAAGGTTCATATCAATTACGTCAATCATATCAGTCAATAATGAATGAGTGGCAGCAAGCATTGGAAACACATGTCGCAAGGGACCTGTACGAGCCAAGTCCACAGTCCCTTAACCACACGCCATTAAGCCCTTACAGATTGCGAGATGAACGACGTGGTCAGAATCGAATATCAAAGCTGAGCACGTCGTCAACGTGCATGATGACTGTAGACTTGGCCTCGCTTTGGGCCAGACCCTTCGAGGCTCAATGGATCGACTGCATGTAAGCTATCCGAGCCACGGCGTTGCGGCCGCACTCGACAGGGCGAGTGCAGCGGGGCTGGGACAATTCCCAACAGGGATGCATAGTCAATACCCATTTGAACTTACGTTGACGACTTTGACGTATCGATCTGCCTGCTTGACAAGAGAAGCACGTGGGTATATAAGGACAGGCTCACCTATCTCGGTGAGCGAATCACTCTTCCAAACCAATTATATTAATCAGCTACTTGTTTGTAAGTGATCAGATTTAGTCAAATCCTTGGGGGCCTGAATGATGAAGGGTGGCCGGCTTCACGTCGGCCTATGGGGAATTGAACACGCGTAGACCATATTTGTGTTGGTTATGGGGGGTCTCCCCTTGAGAGACCAGGCAAGCCTCACTTCATCTAGCTGCATGACTGTCTGGTTACGGAAGGCCAAGAGTATAAAAAACTGTGAGGAAAGATCCAGTGCATGCTTCCGAGTTCCCGCCTCAGTCGATCAGCCTCGCCAGAAGTGCCAACTCATGCAGGCGTTTTCTCTTCCCGGACTCAATGGCGTTGCAGGGGGGCGGCATTGAGTTGGCACACCATGCAATAGTAAGCACGCACTTGTTTACTGTTTCTCCCCATAGGAGAGAGACCTCAGTTCCGCTAGCAAGTATAAAAATCTGAGTCTTCGTCTTCGCTGCAGCTAAACCCAGTCAGCGTGTAGCCTACCCTAGGCAAAGTCAATGTCAAAGCCATAGCACTAACAATAGTTCATGGCAATCCATCATGCGCTATGTCCATAGAAGCTTCGTCGAGGGAAGATCAACCACTCCTGCATTAAATAAACAAGGGGCTAGCGAACGGTGGGTTTGCTCGAGTAGTACTTTCCAGGTGTTGGTTGTACGAGCCTTATGCTCCAAATGGATAGGTGTATGCGACCGCTTCTCCGGCCAGCTCGATGATTACGGCACATGGGGTTTAACCACCGGTTCATCAAACTTGAGCTAGCTATTCTCACCGATGCGTTGGCATCTGCACGATGCTCGGATTAACCGAACCTGCAGACACACACTGAACCAGCCCTGCGCTCACTGTTGGCGTACATCTTGTTTGACACAATGCAGGTGAGCGCCGGTGAGCTGCAATTGTCAACGGCGTGGTGCATGGAAGTGGAGGCGATTGGCTTGTAGGTGCGGTCAAGCTGTATGCAACCAGGTTTAGACCTTGGTTTCAATGGAGAGCAACCACTGGAGCAGCCCCCGAGGTGACCACAGCGTCCTAGTGGTCAATGGCTTGCGTGTTGGCGGAATGCCGGTTTGATGTACGTGTGGCCCCAAAATACAACGGGATGGCATTGATAACATCACGTACAGTGCAATCCCCGCGAGGGCGTTCTGTTGCTCGTACAGCAAGCCACCATGTATAAGATTGCCCCTTTTCCCTCAGTTTATTCCACCACTACAAGCATGCCGGGTCTTGTCATCTGCAACTGCCAGTGAGACTGCACGAACAACTTCCCCAATACCTCGGAGTCTTGCCAGCCTTACTCGCTGCCAGGATAGTGCTGTCCATGTTATCTCGGCCCTACGGCACCTATATTCATCACTGTTTGCGCATTTGTCTTTACTTTCGGCGGCTGTCGGAGAATCTTGTAAGAGCACTCGCACATCCCAGACACACCAGAGGTTGATCAGGTTTTGCTAACACTGCTTCTCCAGTCACCATTGATAGTCGACCTCTGTATCAAACACACGACCGCCTATTCGTACACGACCCAGTATTCCCTCACTATGCCAGACAATAGCCAGTCAGTCCAGGGCAAGGCCAATGAGGACCAAGGGAAATCTTCTCCTTCGGGCCAGAGTTCTTCAAGCCAGGCGAGCTCTCAGCAGAAAGGTACTTGCACTTCCGAGCCTGCTGTCCAAACACTGACAGTCCCCAGGGTCCAATGATAAAAGCAATATATTATTGACTGGCGGCTCTTGTGTAGTCGAGTTAAAAAAAAAGTGATCGTGTGTCTACAGGGACTACCAATGCGTCATAGTCAACCGAAGTTATCGGTTCAATACCGAATCCTGAATCGAACAAATATCCGAGTTTCGGCCCCCATGGGATGGGCGTCTTTTCTATCGATTTTCCAACAAGGAACATCATCTCTTCACACTTTTTAATCTCTTTCGATGAAGTCGGTATGGCGATTTCAATAAAGCCATCTGGAGTCAGTATTGGGCCATAGGAATGGTGGAGGGCGTTGTAGTGGCATCGCGCTGTCTCCCCATCCTTGAGCAAGTTCATTTGTAACTTTTCGGTCAGTATGTTTTAATACAAAGCAGCATCAATACTTACTAGATCTTGCAATGCCTGATCACGCACAGCGTCATGTAGCTTACCCCATTTGGCCTGAATGCACTGATATTCTCGCCCCAGATGATGCCCAGTCTTCGGCCGATTGCATTCTTCTTGGAGTCTCCCTGCTTCTGATGCCTTTTCCTGTAGCTCCTTTGAAATAGGGAACGACATGTAGTGTTTACCATGTAAAGGAGAAGTAAGAGGGAAGCAGTCGGAGTTGACGAGTTGACTCAGTAACTCATCCCAGCCCTGTAGCTCTTTTGAAGTGGTGGAGGTTATAGAGCGTTCATCATGCAAAGGGGAATGGACAGAGGAGCACTCAAGTTCGGAGGGTTGACTTGGTGACTTATCCCTTTGCCGTAGCTCTGGTGAAGTGACGGACTGCCCGGAATGTTCAGGAACAGAGGAGCGCTCGGGTGCGATTGGCTGACTCGGTGACATGTTCGTCGGCAGTAATGACTTGATTACCCCAAACTTGACGAACGGGGAATCAACTGAAATGCCAGCAAAGTCTGGTAACTGGAGCACTTTGCACACCTCATCCCTATGCCCGAAAATCAATATCAATACCCAATTTTTAATTAGCTCCACTCCGTATCAATTACTTACTTATCTTTAGATGGCTTGATGAGTCGGAGCATCTTAGGCAGCCAAACAACGTTGATTTTGTCTAGGTCAGCTGTGTCAATTTGTGCGTCGGTAAGGGCTAAACCAAAACCGCTGGCTACATGATCGGCTACAGATTGTCGAATATCACAACTACGCGTCCTGACGTCCGACAACCTGTAATCGCTGACTGCCTCTATTAGCTCAATCTCAGAAATTTGTCTAGTAAACTCACTAGCATATAGGGTATAGATGAGTAGACCCGTCGGGCTTGTTCGTGTCGCAACCCTATTCATCACAAGGACAAAATGTTTGGCCTCTTCCCTTCTTAGATATTTTGAATCATCTCGTTTGCCTTTCGGCTCAAATAGACAGACACACCCATATAGCAAGTACAAAATCCACGGCAGTTTCGGTTGGGTATCGCCCAGTTCCAAAATCCCCTTATGGCCGTTGAACTTGTATGTTTGGTCCTTTGTCGCGACGTGAATTTGGGCAGAGACGACTTCTATGCTCTCCTCGTCAAAACCATACCTCCACCGAGACTGTTGTTTTTTAAGTTTTTGGAGCGCAGATACAGTTTTTTTGTTCGTTTTCTCCGGCAAGTCTTTGGTCGTGGAAGCTTGATTGTCCATTGCCTCTGCTGCAACGTCCGTGGAATGCGAGGCAATGGTTTCAGGGTTGTCGATGTGCTGGTGCGACCCAGAATCCAAACCAGATCCGTTTCTGAGCCGCTGCCTCTTTTTTGGAGGCATCAGGAGGGACTGCTGGAAGAATGTATGAGATGAGTTCTCTGTAGTGGTCCTGGTAATGACGGAATCTAATTCAGAGCCTGAGGTCGAAGCAGGGCCGAAATCGCCAGGGTTTGCTGTTTGGTCGATTGTAGAGGAATGCCGAAGGCACATTCATGTGTGGAGCCGAGATTGCCAATGGAGGTGAGGCAAAATAAAGCCACATACCTCTACGCTAGACCACACGGTACCTGGTACCTCGTTCTTTGCTGAAACGCTGAAGGAGTGCGTGTTGATAGCGCTGATGGCAGCCAAAACGTGCAGTACGAAGCGAGACAGCCAGAGGAGGAGCGAGGACTAGCCAGTGAGGCTAGAACCAATGAGAGTGTGGAAAATCCCGGAACCGAGGGGGCATGCGAGGGCGGAGAGCGCGGATGAAGTTTGGAACAAGTTCGTGTGATGTCGTCACAGGAAGAGACCGGCGAGATTCGCGACGCGGGGATGCCAACATCACGCGTCGCATGTAGTTTTCTCTGACCCACTACTTTCCTCCTCCCCGTCGCACACCACAAGTGGGGCTCCGACCTCAGCTAGTGGTGCCACTACTCGCCCGCTATATCCATGTGCCGCAAGGGGTAGCTTGGGTATCGGTAGATTGCCTTGCTGATGATCCTCGGCCGAACTGTTAAATACAGGCAAGGGAAATCCACAAAATGCAATTTTCTGCAGATCCCATCAACTGCCTATCTGCGTCCAATTATCATCTCTTTTTTCCTGCAGCCTTACGGTGCTCTGTGTGCCACAACTTGCACGGTGCATCTGTGCAACATCGATTCCACGTCACTCTGGATTACAGCCGTCATTTTGACTTCACTCCAGCCGCCGAGATGGCCCCTATTGAACTGGTCCTGTCGACCTGTATCTTTGGAACAGACTTGCTCTTAAACCTCTCTCAGCGATCTATTATCAACCGGGCCGCGGACTCACGCAAGCTGTTCCGCATCTGGCGTTTGCGTCTCCTCCTTGCCACAGCGACCCAAGTCGTATCTTGTGGGATGTCATGGCATGAGTATTGCATACACGGCAAAGACACGTCTCAAGAAGGCAGATCGGCGACACTTGTGATCGATGGTGCCCTATGGTGGAATACCGTAACTGAGGTGAGATCAAGGCCCATCATTCTAGAGCCCCTGCCTGACAAAGCGAACCTAGGGACTATTCTGTCTTTGCTCCGTCTTTCCCGTTTTCTCAAAGTATCCATGGACAGTGGTCTCAATTTGCCTCCCGAGCTTCGTCTTGCTCGCCACTAACTGGATACTCTCCCTCATCCACCCAGGCTCACGGTACTCGAGGTTCCTGGTCGCTTTCGGACACGTCACTCTCAAGCTCTCGCTGGTAGCCCCTTGGTCTGTGTTTACATATAAAGTCGCCTCAGCAGAGAAAATGAAGCTAGTGTTCATAGGGCTCGGCCTTTCGGTAGCCCTTGCGCTGTCTATTCTCCTTGGATTTCTTGCGCTTCGCTGGCCGTCCATCTCCTATCGGGGATTTAATCAGGTGTTTGTAAGTGCAGCCTTGAAGATACGAATGAACAATCACCTAATACCACAGTTCCTTTACCTTTCTTCTTTCACCACCAACATTATTTGTAGGTCAGCGACTCTTCTGATTGCGCTCTGGACACATCGAAGCGAAGAGCCAAATGAAAGCCCTCGAGACAAATCCTCAGCTGCATCAGACGAGCGCTGTACCGCGTATATTTCCTATCGATATTCTCAATAAAGCCTCCCATGTTCCTGGTTATCCTCGCGATTACTTAACCTTACACAGTAACTCTATCGTCTCACTTTATATTGGATCGTGGTGTTTGGACCTTATGATTAGCAAAAGACGTTGCAGAACTACTTGGAGAATGACATGGGAGAGATCACATAGTCGCCTCAGGATATTCTGGCCGGTTAAACTTTGGGACATTCGGCCCGTACATTCAGGTTCATTCTGTTGTGTGTATTTTACTCTTCGACTTTCGTTTGATTCTCTTCCAAGGCAGTTTGCCGGATGGTCTCGCAAGATTGACCCCAAGCTCGATGCGTCGGATTGTCAGCTCTAGGGTAGGTCATGGCTTCTGTTGAACTTCGCCCGCGGGCAAGTCCCGTGACCGTCAAGCTGTACGACATTGGAAAGGCGACGCGCATAGCGATGACATCTACAGTAGCAAACATCAGAGGAGGGGAATGGCGGTGAAGGAAGGAAATAGCTGTATAAGTAGGGCCTTGAGCCAGCAAGTTGCTTAGCTACAGTGGGTCTTGAAAAGTGTCGACACATTTCCGGGTACCCCGCTTTCCCTCTACCCACACCATAATCAACATTCAACTTCAACGACACATTGCGCAGCCAAATTAGGTCAGAATGGTGTCGCGATACTATCATTCACCTCATACGAGAACGAGGATTGTTTGGAGGTACAACTCGGGCGTGTCCGCCACCCAGATCGCGCGCGATGAGGGCATTAGTCGGCACGCGATTTATGGTGTGGTAAGAAGGTATCGCGACCAAAAGAGTGGTCAAGACCAACCCAGGTCCGGCCGGCCACGTATACTAGGAGAACGGGAAAAGAGACGAATACTGAGGGTCATAGCACAAGACCCTCATATCCAAGTGAAGGAATTGATCGAAGAAGCTGGTCTGACCTGTTCCAGGGGGACTATTCTAAGCTTCCTAAAGAAGGAAGGCATCATGCACTATAAGTCACTTATCCGGCCCTTCCTGAGCGATGCAACGGCCACAAGGCGGCTACGGTTTGCGAGGAGATATGTGCATATGTCTCCCGAATTCTGGGAGTCTTGGACCTTCTCAGATGAAGTTATCGTGGCCCGAGGCGAGGGCCAGAGACGCACTTGGTGCTTCTGCAAGCCGGTCAGTTTTCTTACTGCGATTGTGGCCGCCCTGACAGCTCCTAGCATGAGAGACTATTCAGAAAGAACGTCCAGACCCGTGTGACTCCAACGAGGCATTCGCAGATGTTTTTCAGTGCCTTCAGCTTCCTCAGGCGGCTTCCAATGATCCCTCTTTATGGCGATGAGAACTCGGACCGTGGCGGCGTCACAGCGCGAGTTCTGCTCGAATGCCTGCAGCAATACCTTCCTCGCATTGTCACCAGGAACAGCCGGTTCCAGCACGATAATTCACCCCTTTTTCGATCGCGATTAATGATGAGCTGGCTGCTAGAATGGTGCGAGAACAGACGGGCGGAGGTCATCGACTGGCCCCCCTACAGCCCGGATCTCAACCCCATAGAAAACCTATGGGCCATCCTCAAAACAAGGATACGTGAGCGATACCCTGAGCTCTCGTACATGCCAAAGACCGAGGAAGCAAAGCAGCGGCTCATTGAAGCCGCGATCGAGCTGTGGGAAGAAATCGAGCCGGAGGTGCTGCAGAACCTGATCCATTCAATGAAGCACAGAATGGAGGCCGTTATCCGCGCACGTGGCTGGTATACGAAATATTGAAGATGCCGTTGGAAACCCCATTCAAAATGCTACAGATTGGTATACATAAATATTTAATTGACATTTATTTGATTTTGCTAGAATTATTTGAAAATGAAGCCTTCATGTGGTGCAGGTACAGTGACACCGGGTTGACTCCGGAAGTGTTGACTCTTTCTGAGGCCCACTGTAGATCCTCATCCTGTTCTGCCACCGATTATTGAGACCCCTTGACTGTTACCTTGTCTGTGAGCCCGACCCGCTTTCGACTGCGCAGTCGAAAGCTTCTCAACACCGCGACTGAAAGGGGACTTCCGAGCAATTTTTCTAGCTATAATGGCGTTGTACATCTCCTTCTGCTAGATTCAAAGTATTTATAAAACTTCACTAAGTGTAGCATGGGTGTGCGGGGCTTTACTTGGCTAGAGCTAGAGCCATGACACGTAATTATATCACTCAGATCATAGTCGAGATATATGTTTCTCTCGCTTCTCCAAATTCCAACGCTTTATTCGACCTCAATTACCATCCAGTACCCCTCTGCCGATAAGACCCCTCTACTGATAAGCAAAAAAAAAGTTTCCCCATACAAACTGCTAATTTTCAACCCCCTCACAAAGAGCCACCAGAAATACGAAAAACAAGTCAATTCCTCTTTTTCCAGCTTGGAATCGAATGTATTTTAATATAGTCTTGGTCTTCTAACTGCACGGCCTGCGCGCGTGCGTGTGACAGCTAACTCTTCCGCCTCCGAATTTGAGCCCTCATTCTCTTCCACTCCTCCCACCTCGATCACCTCTTCGACACCCTCTGTCTCTTCAATCACTTCGTTTGGCTCAGAAATAGTGTCACCGGTCACTAGAGACTCAGCCAGTGTCATAAACTTCCTGTTGGGATTCGGTATCGCTTTCCTCTTCTTGCCTCTGCTCAGCCTCCCGACTTCCTCCTCTAAACTGGCTACTCTTGAGCTTAGAGAAGCGATCTTTGACTCTTGTGCTTCAAAACCTTTCGATATCACAGAATAGCGCCTTCTTGTCGAAGGGCTTTTGTTCTTACCTAGATCCCTGATGTGACGGCTGGTCTTTGGCGTGTTATCAGAGTCGCGTTGCCCGTCGCTGAGGCCGTCTGATGCGGGCGTCGTTTCCTTCTTGTCAGGCTGGATCTCAGGATGTATGAGCGCTTTCCGTCGAGAAATCGGCCAGTTTCCAGTCACTCTCCAACCAGAAAGGATGTTTTTCTTCGTCATACCCACTTCTCTGCCTTTGGCATAGGCCTTGATGAAGTTGACCTTGTCCACCGGCGCAGAATCGGTCAGGCTTGTCAGCTTTTGGAGTTCTTTGCGATAGGCCGCCTTGGATGCATTAAATGGACCATTGTCGAGTGGTTGTAGGCCGTGGGAGCAGTGAGCCGGCAGGTAACAACAATACACGTTGTTCAAAAAGCACGTAGCCATCCACTCATCCTAGATTTACGGTCAGCGACATCCCCGGCCCAGGTGGCCCGGAAAAGGCGGATACGAACAGATACATGGCTTCGATGACCATCTAGTATGATAAGCCTCGCATCTGACTCATCTTCCGGCTGTGTTTGGGGAAGATAGACCTGTTTGAGCCACTCGACCGCGATATGGTTGTCTGTCCAGCCGTTGTCGGACGTGATGTAATACCAGTCAGCCACTTCCTTGAGCTCATCAATAAACCACTGTTGCTGAAGCTCTTTGCCTTTAAAGATAATCCCCGGCTTCAGAAGACGACCAGTTGCAGTTGCGGCTTCGAGAAAGCTGGTCCAAGTGCGGGACTGGGAGCCTTTGAGGAAGGCTTTCTTCTTGGGGTCGCTACTGCCGATAACTAAGGAATCCAAGCCTATATTGGCAGCTGGTTAGTTTGTCTCATGAAAGAAACGACAAAATACTCACCAAATCCGGCCATGATGCCGCCCTCGTCAACATTAACAGTGTTCTCAGGTTTGATCCAGCCATATTCGCTCTCGCGGATGTCAAAGTACCAATTGACGGCGGTCGGGGTAAAACAATTGAACCTCGACGCCTCCTGGCGTTTTCCTATCTTGGTCTTTATGGACGGATGTCGTTTCATAAACCTGGCTAGCCAATGTACGCCGATAGGCTTTTCCCTGCCTTGCTGTTGTAGGAGGGCAGCGACGGTGGCGCGAACTTGACTGTGAGAAGGAGCATAGCCCAAGGCCTCTTGTCGAAGTATCCAGGAAACTAATCTGGACTCCTGAGACTTGGATAACAGCTGGGCGGGATGGGTGACCTCGGACTTTGGCGGTACACCTCTTAATCGGTTCGAAAGAGTCGGCTGAGGGATGCCGTGCTTCTGGGCGGATTGGTTCTGCGAGAGACCGTTATCTGTGACATCCAATATTGCTTCAATAACGTCATCCTCTGTGTAAGAAGCTCGAGCCATTTTTCAAGGCGATTATGGAAGGCCGGCGCAGATAAAAGTCCTACAAGCTTTGGGGAGGAGTGTTCGTGGAGGAGGCATTGATAGAAATTTTGCGATAGTTCCATGCGGCCAAACCGCCCATATAGCGTAAGCAACAATAGCATAATACGAAACAGCATGAAACTCTCAATAAGACACAACTTGTTTCACGTAAATAACTTCAATTTTGGCCAAGCACCGTGTAAGTGAAATTGGGCATTTTGTATGGGGAAACTTTTTTTTTGCTTATCAGTAGAGGGGTCTTATCGGCAGAGGGGTACTGGATGGTAGATTCTTTCGAGATACTTCTCTCCCTTTAGTATCTCGTCAAGATCACGGGAATAAG
Source organism: Dactylonectria macrodidyma (assembly GCA_020744425.1). Taxonomy (NCBI): domain Eukaryota; kingdom Fungi; phylum Ascomycota; class Sordariomycetes; order Hypocreales; family Nectriaceae; genus Dactylonectria; species Dactylonectria macrodidyma. The sequence goes on from JAGMUV010000033.1 coordinate 474,050, forward strand.
GATGTTTTATGGGTTTGACTCAATTTCCACAAAGGTCAAGTGCAGATGAGGATGTTGCGTAAAGCCGTAGTCGAAGAGGTCGTGAACAAACGAGAGTTGGGATTGGTGAGATATCTGTTAAATAGGGCCGGACTAAGAGCATTCCATTCCATCATTCCCGTTCGATGACCAGGTTCTTCCATCCGCCTTCGCTTGCGAATATTTTGCCGCCCTCCTTCGCAACGTCAAGAAGATAACGGTCTTGATTCCGTGGAGCAATCAGAGTCACGCCAATAGGCATTCCATTCTTGCCGTTGAAGCCTGGGACATTCACCATGGGTACACCAAGAGCCTGTTTCTCAGTCAGTTTCTTCTGCCCCTTCAGAAGTTGACCTCATGGACCCACGTTCCATATTTTGTTAAACCAATAACTTCCCGTATTTTCTAGTCCGATGGGCGCCTCATCGACTGCACTTGGGGCGATAATGGCAGTAAAGGGGCCCAGGATTTTATCTACCAGGGATCGCAAAGCTTCTAATCGAGATGTGTCCTCGTCACGTTCCTGATCAGTTAACCTGCGCGGATCTCCAAGCAATTCGAGAATGGATTTATCAAGCGCTTTCTTGTCAGCATAATAAATCGATACGAATGTCTCCCAGGCCTCTCTGCGGAGCGTCCTGTCGTATAGCTGGGGCAAGTCATGAAAATCCGTGGGTAAGTCAAACTCTTCGACCGTTGCGCCGTGCTTGCGGAGCAACTTAGCAGCGTCCCCAATCGCGGCTCGAGTGCCTTCCCCGGCTTGTTGTTCCCAGCCCATAGGCTTACAAACAGCAAACCTAGCCCCTTCTATGCCTGTAAAACTGTTCTGTCCCACGTCATCGGGCTTGAAAACGTCTAGGATGGCCATGAAGATGTGAAGGTCACGGGCGAAGAACCCCGGTCTATCAAAGCTTTTGGCGAATGGCCATTGGCCCTCGGTGGGGATAGTGTCGACCGTGAATGTGACTGCATAGTTGCCGGTGAATGAAGCTGGACGAATTGTTGAGCCGCCGGTCTGCGTGCCGATGCCAAGTGCGGCCTGTCCATCGGCGACAGCGGCTGCGGATCCAGATGAAGAACCCCCCGGTGTTCGGGTTGGATCATGGGGATTGCATGTATCTGGCCCAATGGAGGAGGCACCATATTGAGTCGTGGTGGCTTTCCCTACGAGAAGAAAACAAATCATGAGACGTGAGACATTTTCTCGCTTGGAACGAAGGCGAAATGGAACGAAGATGAAAGATGCCATGATGCTTACCAAGAATTAGAGCGCCACGTTCACGAAACAATCGGACCAGGGAACTATCACTCTCGGAGAAATCGCTCTCAAAATCACGACAACCATATTGGGTGGGCATGCCTGCTGAATTGATAAGTGACTATTCCACAAATTGAAACCGTCTTCTGGAGAGAAAGTTCGCGTACCCTTTACGTTGATGATATCTTTCACCGTGACGGGAAGGCCGTGGAGTAAACCTCTCTGGCTGTGAGGGACCTCATCTAGGTACCTGGCCTGTTTGATGAACTCGGGGTTGATATAGGCCCATGCTTTGACTACCCCGTCACGGTTCGAAATGCGTGTCTGGCACGACGATGCCCAATCCTCGACAGTGAGATCGCCGGATTGAACCTTGTGGAGACCTTCTGTAGCCGTGAATTGGTAGGGATTCATTGTGTCCAAAGATAATTTCTGATGTGGTGTATGCTGATATCCGGACAATGCTGAGGTGTAGGAAGGAAGGATCAGTAACGGAGACGGCATGGCAGGAACTTTGAACCACTGACCCCAACACGCATGCTGCTCGCTTTGAAGAATAACATCTCTCACCTGATGAATAAGCCTAGGAAGTCAAGGGTACATTAGCGGGTTTACTTGCCAAGCTCGTAAGCCGTCCTCCTTCTTGAAATGCGGTCTCGCGTCTCGTACTCGCTAATGAAAATCGTGATCATTGTTTTGGTATCAAACTCATTGGCTGGGTTCTCGTCATGTCTCATGTCACAAGGTTGAGCAGAGACACTCTCTCGGACCACAAAGTTGGGGTGGGGGGTAAATGAAGATCCTGGCCCCTGTATGCATAGCCATTGAACAAGGTTTGAAAATATCTAACCAAGTATCGACAAGCATATTGGTGGGGGATTGACAAGCCGGATTATACAAGGCATTCATCTAATGGATCCCTTTGCGATGAGCCCTACTCCGTCAGAGTGGAGGTGTGGCTCGGAGCTTAGGGTCGTGGATTTTTGATCCCTGTTTTCACAGTGTCAGCTTAGCGTCGTGGATTTTTGACCCCTGTCTTTACAGTGCCAGCTTAGCGTCGTGGACTTTCCACTCCTACTTCATTTGGCCAATCATATTACCACCACTGGGGAGACAGGCTTCTCCCTATCAACCCCCCTTACAACCCTCCTATTTCGACCTCACCCTACCCTCACCCCGTGCCGAAATAGCGAACACCGCTTCAGCCGCCGTAAATAGGAAACTGAACACTTGGAGAATAGGCTTCAAGCTAGCTCGTTAACAATATTACTAACCCACGGGAATCCGTAGAGAGAGAGAGCGCAAATGAGAATGCATAAGCAAGGCGAGGACATAGTATGGGCTTGAGGAGACTAGGACACAATTTGGGCAATGTATGGTCATATTACTAACTGGTGCCCTTTCGGCTTAAGCCGCCGCGCGTTAATAAGTTGATTGATTGATTGACTGATTGATTGTATAGTGAAAGGTTTTTAACCACGTTAAGTGGTATAACCCTCTTAGAGCCCTTGCTCGATTGCGCATCGCTGGTGTGCTGACAACACTTGCAAGAGGCACATTCTACTCGCGTTCAAGTTGATATTGCTTCAGAGTGGAGTGCAACAACTGCGTTGTGGTGCTCTGTTCTGGCCACTGGATTCTGGTGCACCAGATGGGATGATAGCCCAGTCAGAGAGGCTGGATGGGTAGGTACTCTTGCAGAAGTCCTGCATAGGACTCTGTTCCGAGACCAGCCATGTTCCACTCCCCGAGAGCATGAGGTTCCGTCAGGGGTACAGCCGAGATGAAATTATGCAGCGGAAGAGCAAGCAAACATTAGGACCCGGCTACTCCTCACCCAGTTCGCGTCCTGCTATAATGACAAATGATGCCGTTAGGCAGTGCCTCTTAGAGATGAAATGTCGGCGTTTTGCGGTAGCTCCTGAGGGGTGTGGTCCAAAGTGGAGATTTGCGTCAGTGTAGTGTGATTGGCCAATCGAAACAGGGGCCAAAAGTCCACGACGCTACGCTGACACTATGATGACAGGGGTTAGGAATCCACGACGCTAAGCCCCGAGCCTCACCTCCACCCTGGCTGAGACCTAGTCTAAAAATGGTACAGTATGCAGGGACCACAGAGCGTATCGCGAAAGTGATACATTAATGAATACCTCAAGGAATTCAGCTCTTGCAAATTTCCTACCAATGTCCTCCTCGGTTACCCAACGTGCGCACTAGATGTCTCGCCACATGCCAGCCTAAGAAGCAAACTCGGTGTGGCCAGAATGCCCGACCGCAATATTGTGCGTGATTTCCCATACGTCATGTGTCTTTGTGTCGAACCCTTCCTTCCCTGCGGGGATTTCGCCCTGCAATCGTCCAGCACAACTAGATACTTCCCATTCCCAGGACGATTTCATCCGTGTAGCTAACGCCAGGAGCCGGAGACTTCCTTGATGCTTGTTGCCAACGGATAGTTTTTGTGTCCTTCTTCCATTATCTGCCGCAACGGACAGGGCACTTCATCGCAAGATTCGACTGAGATCAGCGTGGACCTCCTTGATCCTTTTAGTTGAAGCTATCAGTGACTTCCGATTGGGAGCCATACCTGAAGATTTACCAAATGTGATAATGAACATAGTTACAGAGTGATGATGTCAGCTCTGAAGAAAAGGTCGCAAACAAGCTGGTTGTGTGCATTCCCTCGCTGTCATCACAGCCGCACTGTAGATAGCATTGTTGACGATGATGAACAATGCATCAGCAGGGGTCTCTTATGGCGCGAGAGTTTGCATGGTTGATGAGCAAACAAACGTTGTTCGATCGGTTTTCCGGGTTCGGTGGTGATGTGACAAAGACGCCGTCAACCCGGGCCCGGCGAGAGCCCTGTGGCAGTGAGTCCCAGTGGTCTGACATCGAAGGGATGCCCTAGAAACAGAGTTTGTTTGATTAGTCAGCCTGGCGAGGGTGCGGGGAGGTGGTTGTGCTAAATAATGTCCTGCTTGTGCAAATCGTCGAAGAAGCCACGCTGGCCATATTGCGAGAGAGCGGAGAATTCTAGAGCGCAAAAATTGTCCTGGGTGGACGTAATGTTTATCCCGACTTGAGAGCCACCTCAAGATCTGACTTCCTATGGCCCCACCAGCTGTGGTACGCCTTTGCATCAGACTCAGATGCAAGGCTCTCGAGGCGAGTTTGTTGTTTAATCCATTTATTTAGGAACTGGGTTGCATTCATCACATCCTTGGAGAGGGCGTAAGCTAGATCACCGCAAGATGTCACGGTGGCGGATTATCTCTCCGCGCTCAAACCCGGCTTTGCCCTCCGCCCGCATCCGTGTGCAAATCCCCGCCCCGTGGGACCATCCAGATGAGATGGTCTCCCACAGTAGCCTAGCACATACTAAATTGCTGCATCACCTCGTCCCGTGATTTCCTCTCATGCGAGCGAGCATCAACAGGGCTGGGCTTCGGAGGCTAAACGGTTCGAGCCATCTCCTGACAGGGGTACAGCCAACACTGGCGTAGGAATAATCATGGACCCTGACTGCCCGGGGACAGAAGAGAGTCTCCCGCCATGGCGCCCCTTCGCCACAGGAGTCATCTGATTGGCTGGCACTGGACCCCCAAGTGGTGTGAGCGCAAGCATCCTCCCACTCGTTCGTGAGTGATTACCAGGGACGGCACGCTCTGACCGGAATCCGCGTCATAAACAAAGGTAGTCTCCCTCGATGTCCGTGGCTGTCAATATCCGGATTCAATATATCCCTTTTCTTTGACCACATTATTATACTATGTGCAACTATATTTACGTTCGTCTGCTAGTGGTATTTGCTGTCCCAGGCTAACCACAGTACAGAAAGAGCTCTCCTGCCAACACCACTACCACCTCGTGGAGTCATGGTGCCCCAAATACATCGAGACGGAGCGGCGATGTCCACCAACCATCGTGAGCAAGCAATACTGGTATGCTGTCTTACATCTATTGTTGATCATCCGTGCTGACGGTGCTTTAGGGGCGATGATATTTGTGGTATGACGAATTATGCCGCATGACGAGATGAAATGCTGATATCTTTAGCGGCGTGCCGTGAGCGGCAACAACCCTGTACACATCCGTGGGCAAAACTGATCCAGAGGCCGGAGAACAGAATGAGTTATGCGCCGCAACTTTCAGCACAGTGAAGAAGCGACTCGGATTAGATTGTATTAGAAAGCTAGCTATGTTCGCAAGAATCGAATTGTGTACCCGACTGCTTTGTTCTTGAAATGGTGGACAGCACCTGGCTTTACAACCTCCGCGCTATGTACAATCTTTCGAGGAGAGATTTAGGAAAGGAGAAAAAAAGGTCAAGAACATATATGTAGATGTATGGATGGGATAATAACTGCAAAGAGAGATAAAATGAATTCCGGAGTCTCGCCTGGTTCCGTGACGCCAATGGTGATGCGAAAAAAGAAGTAATGGTGGACAGGAAAGTGATGATGGTTGCGAGCGGTCAAAATGTCCGCACGTCCACCACCCAGCCATCCGGATTTGCCGGGCTCATGTGCCGTGTTGATTTGTACTCGAAACGAAGCATCATTGGCCCTGGGAGTGCGTCATCGGGGTCGACTTCGATAATGCCGGGAGGGGCCTCTGCATCTAGATCCTTGACTGATAGATCCAGTGATGGATCTTCGGCCCCTTCAGATTCGGAACTCGGTGGTGGCGTTGGATACAATGCGCTGAACCGTTCTTTACTCGTGCTCACAGACCCCGGCGACAGAAGTTCCTCGAGGTCGTTCTCCTCATTGTCAATTCTACCATCGAGCACATCTTCCTCCGCTGGGCGCTTAATCCAAGCGACCATGGTCCTCTCGACCTCCAATCCTGTATTTCGAATATAACAACGCACCATTGACACGGATGGCGTGAGTTCGCTCAAGGTAGACTGCTCACTTCGGTCATAATATCCATCGTTCATGTTTCGTGATCGCTTTTCTGGAGGAGCGCCCTCAGCGGCTGGTTCGATGACCTCCCGGGACCGCTTCTGCCTCTTGGCCGCGGCGAGTGTCGAGGGCTCGGTTGCCATTTTGGGAGGATCGTTTCGTAAAGCATCGTTGGGCATAAATTCCGAGGCGAAAGGCATACCCACGTCATCCTTCAGTGTCTGAAATCCGGTCCAGTCATTGCTGTGCAGAGACGTTATCTCGGGGGTCAGCCCAACCACTGCAGTCTTAGCAGCCAGCGCGGCCTGGCACTCGATCTGGTCGCTGAGGTCGTCCAGCTGCTTGAGCCAGGCTGAGACTTTGTTGGTGGGGTCTATGAGCGCATCCATAGCTATGGTGGGTGTCGAGGTATTGTAGTAATGATTTGCGAGGTAGACAAGAGACTGAGAGAAGCTGGGGTGGGTGGAATTGGAGACGACACGAGATAAAGGTCTTGGATCTTGAGGCTAGTGGTGCGGCTTTATGCTGTCGTCTATACTTTTATCCACTGCCATAGGAAGAGCCATCAGCAGCCCAATATCCCGAAATTAAATATTTCGACCTGGACAGCTGCTTGCTCTGGGAGAAGGAAGGTCAAAGTGGTGGTTCCACCAAGGCCAGCCGGTACCGAGCCCTTGACTCTAGAACATGACACGAGCCGCGTGCCAACAGGATGCGCCTGTCAGTATCACACATGGAGTACGCAACCCTCCACAGTCCGTTGATGTAATAACGCGCATAACGCGATTTGCGCTGACAGGGGTGATGCGACTTGCGACAGAGACCGGAGAGCGGGGCCGGACACGTACAATACAATGCCTTTCCAGGAGGGAACAAAGCAAGCAAGGGGAGGGATCCAAGGCCGCCATGGGGGCTATCTCGGAGGGGCGACACAGTGGATCCTACGCCCACAAGGCATTTTGCCAAGGACCATGCTGGCTAGCTTCCCATCTAGCAAGATCAGCCGAAAGAGATATCAACCCCTGCTCAAATTACCTTATTCGTACACAGGCCAGCCCCATTCTCCAGCGCGAGATTAAGGTTCAATTGACGGCTGCCACAGTCGAGCCATAGAGCCAGGTCTGCAGTAGGCGAGGTCCGGCTGGATTTCGGCCGTTAGCTTCGTGGAGTTGCCGGTTGGAGTACGTGAGGCGAGAGGCGAGACACCGATTTGAGTTCGGGTTGGGGCTCGAAGGTGGGCCGATCTTGGTGGTCGAGAACAGTGAGTACCATCGAGATTCGACTGGATTAGGTCGATCGGGTGCGGGCAAGCTTGAGAAGGCCACTTGAGACTGCCAGTCGACGGAGTGTGTGTATGTCTAGGAGCAAGTTATGCAGCATGGGCCATCATCGCTAGCCTCCACAAACATGGCGATAGCTTGGCTGGAAGCGCTGGCTGATAACGCAACACAAGTGCTGAACTCTACCTGTCTCTTAGCCGCTTCAGAACGATACCACGACATGTGGCGATGGCAACTAAGGAATCAGAGAGCTGTAAACGCAATAGTAAAGCGTACCTACTGTTGGAAGCCATCAAGGGGAATGACGATCATCCCGCCAATCCAGGGTCAAGCTCTTCAGCGTGATGTAGCTCGCGGGCTTGCGGGCTTGCTGACACGGTAATTTCCTCGGGCGGGGTGCGGTAATGAACAGCGTGCTGAGAACATGAGCAAGTGACTGCCGTGCGAGGGAGAGCAACTGCGCTACGCAGGAATGAAAGGAAGCAAAGGAAGCAAAGGTGAGAAGGGTGGGGTAAGAGAATCGTCAGCGCAGAGAGCAGGCGGTGAGTACTGCAGAGAGCCGAACCCTTTCTGACTCTGCTGTCGATCCTTGGCGCCTTCTGCCCTGGTAGCCATGTGATGACTCCTCGTAGACTCATCCCTCAGCGCATACAGTGACCTGGTACCATGCAGTACCCACCTACCGGCAGTACCCACCTGCCGGCAAGCAAAAAAAAAAGTTCCCCATACAAAATGCCCAATTTCACTTACACGGTATTTGACCAAGATTGAAGTTATTGGCATGGAGCAATGGCTGTTGTATTGAGAATTTCATGCCGTTTGATATTATCGCATTGCTTTTTTGATCACGTATGCGGTATGGTCGCATGGCACTAATGTAAAATTTCTCAAAACGCCTCCTTTACCACCCAGCCTCCCCGACGCTCCTTCGAATGTTTCTCTACACCAGCCTTCCATAATCGCCTTGAAAATGCCTCTAGTGTCTTATACAGAGAATGGCGTTGTCGAAGCGATACTGGATGTCACAGATAACGGCCTCTCCCAGAACCAATCCGCCCAGAAGCATGAGATCCCTCGGTCGACTCTCGGGGACCGATTAAGAGGCCTACCGTCAAAGTCCGAGGTCACCCAGCCTGCCCAGCTGTTATCCAAGTCTCAGGAGTCGAGGCTAGTCACCTGGATACTTCGACAAGAGGCCCTCGGCTATGCTCCTTCTCATAGTCAAGTTCGCGCCACCGTCGCTGCGCTCTTGAGACAGCAAGGCTGGGAAAGGCCTATCGGTGTACACTGGCTAGCCAGGTTCATAAAACGTCATCCAAATCAAGACGAAGGTAGGAAAACGTCAGGAGGCTGCGAGATTCAATTCTTTTACTCCAATGGCCGTCAATTGGTACTTTGATATCCGGGAGAGCGAATATGGCTGGATCAAGCCCGAGAACACTGTTAATGTTAACGAGGGCGGTATCATGGCTGGATTTAGTGAGTATTTATCTTTTTTATTATAAAACCCACTAATGCATTCCTAATCTAGGCCTGGATTCCTTAGTTATCGGAAGTAGCGATCCTAAGAGGAAGGCCTTCCTTAAAGGCTCTTAGTCACGCGCTTGGACTAGCTTTATCGAAGCCGTGACTGCAGATGGCTGTCTTCTAAAACTAGGGATTATTTTTAAAAACAAAGAACCTCAGCAGCAGTGGTTTATCAATGAGTTCAAGAAGATAGCTGACTGGTATTATATCACTTCTGAAAACGGCTAGACGAACAACCATATCGCAGTTAAGTGGCTCAAAGAGGTCTATCTGCCTCAAACCCGGCCAGAAGATGAGTCTGATGCAAGGCTTATTATACTGTATTAGATGGTCATTAAAGCCATGTATCTGTAAGTATCTACAGTGGGCCTCAGAAAGAGTCAACACTTCCGGAGTCAACCCGGTGTCACTATACCTGCACCACATGAAGGCTTCATTTTCAAATAATTCTAGCAAAATCAAATAAATGTTAATTAAATATTTATGTATACTAATCTGTAGAATTTTGAATGGAGTTTCTAACGGCATCTTCAATATTTCGTATACCAGCCACGTGCGCGGATAACGGCCTCCATTCTGTGCTTCATTGAATGGATCAGGTTCTGCAGCACCTCCGGCTCGATTTCTTCCCACAGCTCGATCGCAGCTTCAATAAGCCGCTGCTTTACTTCCTCAGTCTTTAGTATGTATAAGAGCTTAGGGTATTGCTTATATATCCTTATTTTGAGGATGGCCCATAGGTTTTCTATAGGGTTGAGATCCGGGCTGTAGGGAGGCCAGTCGATGACCTCTGCCTATCTGTTCTCGCACTATTCTAGCAGCCAGCTCATCATTAATCGCGATCGAAAAAGGGGTGAATTATCGTACTAGAACCGGCTGTTCCTAGTAATAATGCGAGGAAGGTATTACTGCAGGCATTCGAGCAGAACTCGCGCTATAACGCCGCCACAGTCCGAGTTCTCATCGCTATAAAGAGGGATCATTGGAAGCCGCCTGAGGAAGCTGAAGGCACTGAAAAACATCTGCGAATGCCTCGTTAGAGTCACACGGGTCTGGACGTTCTTTCTGAATAGTCTCTCATACTAGGAGCTGTCAGGGCGGTCATAATCGCAGTAAGAAAACTGACCGGCTTGCAGAAGCACTAAGTGCGTCTCTAGCCCTCGCCTCAGGCTACGATAACTTCATCTGAGAAGGTCTAAGACTCCTAGAATTCAGGAGACATATGCATATATCTCCTCGCAAACCGTAGCCGCCTTGTGGCCGTTGTATCGCTCAGGAAGGGCCGGATAAGTGACTTATAGTGCATAATGCCTTCCTTCTTCAGGAAGCTTAGAATAGTCCCCTTAGAACAGGTCAGACCAGCTTCTTCGATCAATTCCTTCACTTGGATATGAGGGTCTTGTGCTATGACCCTCAGTATTCATCTCTTTTCCCGTTCTCCTAGTATACGTGGCCGGCCGGACCTGGGTTAGTCTTGACCACTCTTTTAGTCGCGATACCTTCTTACCACACCATAAATCGCGTGCCGACTAATGCCCTCATCGCGCGCGATCTGGGTGGCGGACACGCCCGAGTTGTACCTCCAAACAATCCTCGTTCTCGTATGAGGTGAATGATAGTATCGCGACACCATTCTGACCTAATTTGGCTGCGCAATGTGTCGTTGAAGTTGAATGTTGATTATGGTGTAGGTAGAGGGAAAGCGGGGTACCCGGAAATGTGTCGACACTTTTCAAGACCCACTGTAGCTGGTCTGAATCATCCACGTCGCTAACTCAAAATCCAGGATGAGTGGATGGCTACCTGCTTTTTGAGCAATGTATATTATTATTACCTGCCAGCTCATTGCTCTCATGGCCTCCAGCCACTGGATAATGGCGTTTTTAATGCGTCCAAAGCTGCATATCGCAAAGAACTGCAAAAGCTGACAAGCCTGACTAATTCTGCGCCAGTGGATAAAGTCAACTTTATCAAAGCATATGCCAAAGCCAGGAAAGTGGGTATGACTAAGAAGAATATCCTCTCAGGTTGGAGAGTGACTGGAAATTGGCCAATTTCACGACGGAAAGCCCTCATACATCCAGAGATTCAGCCACACAAGAAGGAAACGACGCCTGCATCAGAAGGCCGCAGCGACGGGCAACGCGACTCTGATAATACGCCAAAGACCAGCCGTCATATCAGAGATCTGGGAAAAAAATAAGAGCTCTTCTACCAGAAGACGGTATTCTGTGATATCGAAAGGGTTTGAAGCCCAGGAGTCAAAGATAGCCTCCCTGAGCGCAAGAATCACCAGCCTGGAGGAGGAAGTCGGCCGGTTAAGTAGAGGCAAGAAGAGGAAGGCGATACCCAATCCCAACAAGAAGTTCATGACATTGGCTGAGGCTCTAGTGACTGGTGAAACTATTTCCGAGCCAATCCAAGCAACTGAAGAGACAGGGACTCTGGAGGATGTGATCGAGGTGGGAGGGATGCAGGAGGATGAAAGTTCAAATTCGGAGGCGGAAGAGTTACCCGTCGTACGCACCCGCGCAGGCCGTGAGGTAAAAAGACCGAGAAAATATTAAAATTCATTCAATTGTAACCCGAATTCTAGAAATAACTGTATTCTTATTAGTTTCGGTGACTTTTCCCGTCAGGTTGAAAGTTGCACTTTGTATGGCGAAACTTTTTTTTGCTTGCCGTCAGGTGGGTACTGCCGGTAGGTGGGTACTGCATGGTAACCCTTCTACCCTGGCGGCCGCTGGTTCATACCCCATGATTCAACTCCTCTGTACCTGGACGAGCATCGGCCACTCATTGATGCGTAGGACAACCGGGACATCAGAGCGCAGTAGTATATCCACGTAAGCGTGCCTGGGGGCCAACCCCGCTCCACCAGGTTTTGTCAGGCCGCAATCGACGAATTCCAATCTAAACCTCAATCTATTTTAACTTGCAATGCCCTCACATTTCTACTCCACACTGTCGTCAGTTTTCATTTCTTGCACGACTGGACAGGCCGACGCTCCGACATTTTGTTTTACTCTTGATCATCACTGTTGTTATTCAGACTGTTTATCGATAGCACCCCTGGGCCTGTTATCTGACATCCTCTCTGCTTTCGTTTTTCGTTTGGCCTACTAGCCACTCTCCTTGCCAACGAGTGATGTAGGCATTCTACTCATCGTTCGCTTTATGCTCATCGTACTGGCCATTGTTCTTGACAAAGAATAGGACATAGGAAGTAAGGTAAATGCACCCTCGTCTGCTCTCGCTACACCGCTCGCTAACTGGTAACAAGGGAGAAATCCTCCAAACCAACAATAGCCGCGCAAGTCATCGAAAACTCCTTCTATGGTGCACGTTTAGATCAATCCTTCAGGTGCCTCGCGATGTCGAGATAATATGATAATGGGATCTGAAGAGATCGGACCGATGTTTCGTACCCTTGGCGACTAAACTCGATGCTCTTTATCTTGAAGCATACAACGATCGATTGCTAACGAACCGCCATTCGACTCGACGCCGAGATGTAAATAATTAGAATTCAGGATACACACGAGGTCCGGGTTGGCACTACGAGGGGTCACTCTTGGGTACACAAAGACTCAGAGTGGACTGGTGGAAGGGGCTTGCAGCAGATTCCACTCTAGGTTCCGGTCTGCATTCCACCCCCTTCGGATGGTATCAATGGTGCTGGTGGCCATCGCGCTCTTGGACTACCGGTATGAGGGAGACTGGCAATTACCCCCTGCAGATGTGGACTCCTTTGTGTCAATAATGGCTCAAGTCTCATGGCAGTCCGGGCTAGGCAGCCAACTGAGACATGAACGATGGTCGCATATGGGCGCGCGGCGGTATCGACGTCTAGAACGAATGGCCGAGATGAAAATGTGCTTTGAAAAGTAAGAACCGTCCAGCTGAAAACTGCCGCGCTCACCGCGGAGCTCCGGTTTGTTTGTCCCCGTGGTGAATTGCTTTTCTGTTGGGTTGTATTTGACCTCTTTGCTTTTTCTTCGAGCAGTGGCAACATGCCTCAAACGTGGGCTCTTAGGTATGTAAGTAAGTTCCGGATACCTCTTATAGATCCTCTCTTTTAGTATTGCCCATAGATTTTCAATGGGGTTGAGGTCAGGGCTGTACGGAGGCCAGTCTATTACCCCCGCCCTCCGACTCTCACACCATTCATAGATCCAGTCACAGACGAGGAGACTCGTAAATAGGCTCGAATTATCGTGCTGGAAGAGGCTGTTCCTTGTGACAATACGAGGAAGGTGCTGCTTCAAGCACTCGAGCAGGCGGCGTGCCGTTACACCACCACGTTCAGATTCTGGATCTCCGTAAAGTGGCACCATCGGCAGCCTCCTGCGGCAGTTGAAGGCGCTGAAGAACATCTGTGAGTGGCGTGTAGGCGTGACCCGGGTCTGAACATTATCTCTGAATAGTCTCTCATACTAGGAATTATTAGAAGAGCCGCAATCGCAAACGAGACACATACCGGTTTACAGAACACCCAAGTGCATCTCTGACCCTCGCCGCGAGCTACGATTGTTTCATCAGAGAAGGTCCAACGGCTCCAAGATTCCTCAGACTGGTTGATATATCGATGAGCAAACCGTAGACGTTTTCTCGCTGTCTCTGGGCTTATGAACGGTCGTAAAAGTGACTGGAAGTGCATGATCCCTTCCCGCCGGAGGGTGGAAGTTAAAGTCTTAGCATGACAGCTTAAACCGGCCTCTTCGATAAGCTCACTAATGACAATGTGACGGTCTCTTCCTATCACTAGTAGCACCCGCCTCAAACCCCTCTTTGTAACCTTGTGTGGATGGCCGGGTCTGGGTTGATCCCGGGCAGATTGTTGTTCTTGATACCGGCGTACCACACCGTAAATTGCGTGCCGACTTACGCCCTCCTCACGGGCGATCCGGGCGGCTGATATGCCCGAATTGTATCTCCAAACGATCCTCGTTCTCTTGTGAGGAGAATGATGTGGCTTAGGAGACATTTGACTTAAATTGGAAGCACAATGTGTGGTTGAAGTTGATGATGGTTTTGGTGTAGGTCAAGGGAAAGCGGGGTACGGAAAAGTGTGTCGGAACTCTTTTCCCCCCACTGTAGGCAATCGAGATCGGTGACTAAGGTCAGAGACCAATTAAAATAACCCGAGATATACCCGTAGCCCTCATCCCCGACATACTATTCCGGTTCGGTATGGCCATTCTCTTCTTTCCTCTTTCCCACCGGGCTACCTTCTCCTGCAGGCTGGAAATTTGGACTTTGTGGGCCGCAATGAGTTGTCCTTGGGCTTCAAAGCCTTTGGCTATAATGTTATATTGTCGTCGAGGCTAAGGGTTTTGCCCGACTTTTGGTGTATCGTCTGAGCCCAAATAAGGACCAGATTGTGGAGGTCCACTCTCTGGCCTCTCTGCCTTGTCTTCTTGAATCTCTGGATGCCTCAATGCCTTAACCCGGGAGACTGGCCAATTCCCAGTTATTCTCCAGCTAGATAGTACATTCTTTGGGGTCATCCCGATCTCCCGTGCCTTGGCATAAGCCCGTATAAAATTGACTTTGTCAACAGGTGCGGAATCCGTGGGAGAAGTCAACTTATCAAGCTCTTTTCAATATGCCATCTTCATGGTATTAAAAACTCTGTTATCCATGGTTGGAGGTCATGAGATTATTCAAAAAGCACAAGGTCATCCACTCATCCTACCACTTCATATTAACATTGACCTTTAGGAATAAAAGTGAAGAATGTACCGTTGCATGGCTTCTATGGCTGTCCATGATGATAAGTCTGGCATCAGAGGCATCTGCAGGCTTAGTCTGTGGCATATACACCTCTTGAAGCCACCTAACGGCGATGTGGTTGTCCGTCCACCCTTTAGATGAGGTTATATAATGCCAATCAGCTATTTTCCGAAACTCGTTCAAAAACCACTGCGATTGGAGTTCCTTGCCCTTAAAAATGATGCCAGGACTAAGAGCACGCCCGTCTGCGGTGGTAGCCTCAATGAAGGAGGTCCAGGTACGGGATTGGGAGCCCTTAAGAAATGCCTTCTTCTTAGGCTCTGCACTTCCAACCACCAAACTGTCCAGGCCTAACGGAATCAATCTGATCAGTTACATCTATGAATAGAGGCAAAAGTACCCACCAAAACCGGATATAATACCTCCCTTGTCTATATTAACGGTGTTCTCCAGTTTGATTCCATATTCCTTTTCTCGGATATCAAAGTACCAGTTCACGGCTTTAGGAGTGAATGAGTCAAACCTGTTGGCTTCTTGACGTTTTCCGCGCTTGGTCTTGATCTCTGGATAACGATTGATGAATCTGGCTACCCAGTTGGCCCCCAATATCCCCTTGTCATTTTGTTGATTCAGGAGGGCCACGACGCAGGCACAAATCTGACGGTGAGAGGGAGCATAACCCAAAGACTCTTGACGAAGAATCCAGGAGACTAAAGGAGCTTCTTGATTCTTGGAGAGACGTGCTTTTGGCTGAATCTGATCGGCTAAGGCAGCTTGTCCGTTGAGTCTATCGGAGACGGTCTGCTTTGGCACTCCCCACTTCTGACAAGCCTTGGTGAGGGGATAGACGCTTGTTTGTGGCGCCTGATATCGCGTTAGCAATCGTTTCTTCTGAATAAACGTGTCGAGGCCTTTTACGAGTCATTGTGATGACATTGTTGAAGATTGAGAGAAAGAGAGTTGACTCAGCGTTCCTAATAAGTCAAGTCTAGCAAGTCAAGTTGGCAAGCCAAATCAAGTCTTGCAAATCAAATCGTCGGGCTCACAACCCAAATCAACAAGATTACTTCAATATACGGTGTACATGCCAATTGATCAACCATGCCAAACATCCCAAACGAGGCTCCGTTTCCACAATGACATTTCTGATGCCTAATGGTAGAGGAGGACAATTAATGCGAGCCGCTAAACGAAAGTCCCGCCACAAAAGCTCCTCAATGCGAAGAAACGCCAATTCTTTCTTGCTTTCAATGATCCGCCAATCGGTCAGGCCAAGCGTCGATTCTGTTGAAAGCCAAACGGCTATTAACCATTCTTTAGCGTCTTGAAACTGGCGTAGACATCTCAATGTCGATCCCAGGCCTTTCATTGAACAAAGAGTATCTGGGTGAGTGGATCCATAATTCCTCGCCCTCCATTGTACCGCAGCTTCGTATAGCGGTTTGGCTTTCTGGTAATTATGCAGATGATAGTGAATATCCGCAAGTCCGTGTTGTGCACCTGCTCGTACGGCGGCGTCCTGATTCTTGTGTTCAATGACCTCTCGATAGAACTTTTTGGCGGTGGCAGTATCTCCGCCCCGGAAGTATGCAAAAGCCAGCCACTTCTTCACCACCCATTGGTGTCGGTCGAGTTCATGCAGATTGGGCTGAAGGGCTCCATGTAATAGTTCTTGTGCTCGCGCAGTTTCACCCTTGTAAATTTGCACGATGGCAAGCGACAACTCGATTTTCCGCGTAATATAACAACTTCCAAGATCTATCGATAGGGCAAGAGCTCTTTCGAGATCTCGCTGCGATGCTGGCAAATTACCGACAAAGTATCGGAGCATATGTGCGCGCTCGATTAGCATATCTCTGATCGCCGCCTTACTCGCGCAAAAACCAGCGTCCACCTCCTCGATAAAACGGATTGCTTCGCAGAGGGCTTTTTTGTGTTGGGAATCACGTTGCAATGCCCGAACAAGATATAACCCGGGTTGAATGTAATCGGGATACATATGATGCCGGTGCTTCTTCGTTATCTCAAGCGTCTGTCGAAGAAGTTCCATGCCATCTTCCATTCTCATCTGGGCTAGGAAAGCGACACCAAGGGATTGTCTGATCCAAAGTAGGATTGGATGGTCAACGCCCTGGGTTCTCTGTAACACAACTTGAGATTCTTGAAAGACCTTCTCGGCTTCGCTAGGTTCTTTTAGGTGAACAATCTTATAAATAATATGTTCCGCCGCCAGGAATGTGCCTCTGTCGTCGTTCGCTAATGCCCGTTGTAAGGGAGTGACTAGGTCTTTCACGGTCACATATGCGCGGTATGTGGGTGTGTGGGCTTTCCCAAGGCTCATTTTTGTGTGCGATAGGGCCAGGATGGGGTGGATTGACGACTGCCAAATTACCAGGTGTTCGGCCGTCTGTAATGGGCCGAGGCTGTGAAAGTGATTCCGCTTTTGGGGTCATCGGCTGAGGCGGCCGTTCTACGCCATAGTTGTGAGATGTTTGTTTGATAGTAAGTCGAATTTCGAAAGTTTGGATGTTTGTTTGGACGCGTACTTAAGACAGGTGAAAATTTTCAACAAATGGCGAACGACTAGAGTATTCGAATGTACGTCCTGCGTACGTATCCCGATCTAGTAAGGCTTCAGGTCTCACCGGCTCAATGTCCAGATATCGGTGAACAGCAGAGTTGAGGGATTGGTTCCAGATTTGGATAGCTCACCGAACAAGACAATGCAGTGTCTTGAACATACCGGTATACGTACTCCGATTCTGAATAGTTGGAAGACGTCGTGTGGATAGGATCTGTGTTTTAGTGAGCTAGTTTTTTAGCCCTCGCCAGGTACCGTCCTGTCTATTAGTGCAAGCTTTTTACCCAATGTGGTCCCAGGGATGCCGCGGGCGCGGACCAGCCTGGATATGCTGCAAGGCCTTCCTGATCAAGAGGACACCGTCAGGGCGCAACACGGGATGTACATGAACCTCGCCGTCGAGTCGTCATCCCGGTCGTCTGGTTGGGGTCAACGCTCAGGCAGAGAAAATCAGGCTCTGCCTATGCTTAGAACACCCTTGCATAGTGTGATTCTCTCTGCACTGTGTAGATCACAATCGCAGGGGGTGCACTTAGTCACACGCTGGCTCGGCAGCACGGTGCGTGTCTTGGTGATCTGTGAGGTACCCTTGAACCACGAGGGTCATTACACCCTGTCAAGGTATGGCGCATCGGATACGATGCTAGCCTTGCCCCATCGAAAGTCCCACTGCTACTCTCCTTCAAATCCCTGGTCAAACCACGGGGCCCACGGGGGCCAACAAGGCGGCGGCACAGAGAGGAGGTGGGCCACGCCTTGAGCTAACTGTCTGGCGTAAAATACGCAGGTAGCCCCCACAAGTAGTGTTGTACTTGGGACGGTACCTGTCGCCTGGTAGAGCCCTTCGCCTTGAAGGCTTGGTCTGGTAGCTCAGGGGAGGATCTAGATGGGCGGACAAATAAATGGAAGCTCCACCAAGTTTGTATCCCCTTTCTGTCGCCTCTGCCTAAATTAGACGCATCTCTCGCTGGAATTCTGGGAATAGGTGACAAATGTGTGCCTTGTTCAATGACCCATATTGGTGCCCCGCCGCCCTAGTTGAATCACAACCTTTTGGGTGGCACGGGCAAAGCACCCTTGTCTCAATAGGATGCGAAGCCCAAAGACGATGATTGTCTTGGTCAAGGATGCCTCCGGCCCCCTCTTCTCGAGAGATGTTTTCTAGTCATCTGACTAAGGCTAGGATATCTGTGTATATCAGAGGTTTATGCAAATTCGGGTCTTATGCCGCCACACGAGGGCTCAACCCAACATCAAGCTTAGCCACTAGTAGACTAGTAGGCCAGGCAAAAGAGAACATCCTCGAGTCTGCACGGAGCACTTACAGTACCTCAGCAGTACAGGTACCTATCAGCCTTGACAGTTATCCGTAAGCAGGACCTGACGAAGTGGGTACGTTAGGGCATCCGCCAACAGGGATTGATATGAAGCGAAGCCTCAGCTACAGGGATGCGTGAAAGCAGAGCCTCGCGAAGTAGACGCAGGTCACCCCAAGTTTTGGGCTGTTGGCTGCGTCTCAGGCTCTCAACCTGTGCCATTCTGAGCGGGCTCAAACCCTCCTCCGCGACCATTTTGGCTGACCGGGCCTCCCGCAGCATCTACATAGGTACCTCAGTACTCGGTACACACCTACTAACTTTGACCAAAATATACGAGGTACGTTGCAATACGATCAGCCGATACCGTTGTTGCGGACCAGACGAAGTTACTGCCAGGGCAGTCTTTTTCGTGCCGCGTCCAGCGCGGTCCTCATCAACACCTGGCGGTTGAGAAGAAAAGTCAGGCTGCGCAATCCCCAGGCGAAGTGCTTGGTTATGCAAGCCATCGATAGTCCCAAATTATACCTAAAAGGATGCATTAACCCATTCTGAATAATCTGATGGATGTCTAGATGCTGCATCGAGTAGGCAGTGTTGTTCGGCCTTCATCGGCCACAGCCATATCGTATTGACACCCATACATAGAGATGTTGGGCTGAATAAACTTTATCATACATTACTGAATCAAATATCATGCTCGCTGCGACCGCAACTTCATCGGATGTACCGCTTTAAGCTTCTTAGGGTTTGGAATCTCCTCGTCTTCAACCATCTCATCAAACATGGTCCGGTCCGCCAGCCTAGAATCATACGCCGCCTCACTATCCAGCGCATCGAGCAGGATATGCGGCTCCGTCCACGACGACCAAAAATCCACAATCTGCCCCTCCCTGTAGTTTTCCAGTCGAATATCCATGTTGTATATCCGCTGCCTGTTGAGCGCAATGATACCGAGAAGGACCCTTTGTAGACTCTTCCCATCAACACCGGTTTCTGCAGAGGCAAGGTCTTTGACGATGGCCCTGGCTCTGCGTCCGCCTATTGTTGAGCGCTGGTATTGCGGATCGACCTTGTCTAGCTCTAGATCGATGTTGCGGCCCTGCAGGATTTCCTCGTCTTGCTCACGTAGGAAGACGAAGCCATGACACGGGAGGGCCACGTCCGTTAACAACCCCCTCTTTACGGCTTCGTGTATTCGTCCGTAGGCTCGGCATTCGGCGTAGAATGGATCGGTGTAGTAGGGCACGGTCTCTAATGGGGTACCTTTGCCAAGTAGAGGTTCCCAGAAGTGATCGTTGCTCATGGGATCGTGGAATTTAAACTGTCGTCCCGAAAAACCGTCAGCCAGCAGGGACAGACTTAGGACACTTTTGCATTACCACTTTGACGGCATAATACCGGTTTTTGATCTTGGCGCGGAAGACATAGCCCTCTGCTGGGGTGCCATCTAGGTCATTGCCGAGCCTCTCAAGCCACTGAATACGAGAAGCGTGATGCTTAAACATGTGAAGCTTCGGACCATCGCACAATGGCAGCTCCTTGGGGATTGCTTCTGGAGAGTGTCGCTGGTGCATACTGAGACAGAGACTGCCGCTAGCAGTCAGAACATCAGCCACATTTCAACATCTTGGAGGCCTCGTTCAGAGGTCAGCTCTTATCACCTAACTTTATTAGTCTATGATAACAATGGTTAGATCCAGTCGACCATTCAAGCGAAGTGCAGGCATTCGGGCACAGGATATTTCATGACACGAGCGCGACGCGTGCCCGTCGCGTGCCCGTCGCGTCTCTTTAGACGGGCTTGTCTCGACAGCCGTATGGTGTTTGAAGGTGAACTCCTTTCATCCAGCACTTAGAACTCAAGAACTCCCTTCATCAATCTCTGCTCGACTTAGACCTTGGGGGGAAAAGGCGACAGCCTTGTTCTAACATTTAGAGGACGATATACTAAGCGGCCTCTATAAATGGCACGGAGAGGCCTAAGGCTAATGTACTTTATCAGACTCAGAGGGGGGTAGGAAGTCCGCTGTGTGCGGTTAAGTGACGCGGACAGCTCGATTGATCCGCACCATCTTACATATGCAGATCTCAGATTCCCACTTTCGCTCTCGTCTTGCTCCAGCGGCATGGTGATCGCTTATCATCTAACCCTACAGTAACATGCCTCCAAATGAACGCCCGCCATGGCCGCTTGAGCCACAGGAAGATGATGCCGTTGAAGGACGACGAGCGCATGACTTAACTTGCTTCTTTCCCCTTTTTTGTTTCATCCCCGGGTGTGTGTAGCACCAGGATATGCAGGCTTTTAAGAACCGGGTGTGTCTGTTTTCAACATTTTTGCCGTGATCTATTTCGTAGGTTTTAATTGGAAACTTGGGGTATGTGTTCGTAGAGAAGCGGGAGGTAGTCAATTACTTATTACTCCGTACTTATCAGGATAACCTGGCCTGGGTCAGAAATCCACGCTCTTGCTTTGGAGACCACCCCCGGACGTATTATATCGTCCATTCTCCCAACCTTCATTCCACTTACGTTGGGTAATTACACTGAAGCGGGATCTGTTTAGGAAAGGCAATAGACTGCGTAATCAGCGAAATGTTCTAAAGAAACGCTGAATCCTAACGGACACCTCCAAGCCGCTGCTGCGCCAAGGAGGAAAGATCTCCTCATCTCAGCATCACGATTTGTTTGCCCGTACTAGCAAACCCTACGTTTGAACTGGTAGCAGCAGGTAGATGATTCAACAGTCATACACAATAAATCACCAAGTTCGTTACGTACCATGTTCGTTACGGTTTGTGAGCAAAGCTTCCCGGGAGAAGCCAGCTACTCATCCCTAGGGACCTAGGATCAACCTCGACAACCCAAAGCCATCAACAACATAACCACGCAAACCGCCATCAAACGGCCCTCCCGTATAGGTCTGACCTTGGTTTATCGGGACGCCAGGGTTGACATATGTCATTGTCGAAGGGTTGGGCGTTTGCTGTGTGGATGCGTACGTAGTAGACGTACTAGGTACTGCAGGTCCAGGTTGACATGGTTGGGCATTTAAGCAGGTCCTAGGCTGTCCAGAATAGGTCAGTGGAGGGTAAAAAATTGACGGTCCTCGGCGAAAGCTTTGAGAAGTCTCAGCCTCCATGTCTAGTGCGAGATTCTCAGGTGTGAGATGAGCTGAGGGTTGGCCACCAACAGAACTAGGCTATCAAGGAACAGCAGACCTACCTAAGGCAGACATTATAAGGCTTATGGAAAGGCTCTCCAACAGTTCTTGGCTACTATTCGCCCATGAAGAGTTTCATATCGTTGCTGGGGAGAAATCGACACCTTCCGTATATCATATACTAATAGCACTAATGCCGGCATGAAGACAGGGCTTCAACTGGATAGGGCGGGTGCAGATACACAGTTTGAACTTGGATTTCATAAATAGGTCCACGTAATGTCCTATAGGGTCGAGTAAGCCGATCACTAACTTAGGCGTCTTTGAAGATAACGGTCCTAAGCAAAGTGTGTGGCTGCGAAAGCATGTAATGGGGCGTTAAATCGACTCAATCGCTAGCTTCAGTGATGGTGAGGCGTCCAAATCGTGTTATCGATAGCTGCGGTGCGAATCGAGACTACAGTTGCCTGATAGTAAGGGGTGGTGTTGTCGAGGAAGTTGGTAGAAATAGAACGCAAAAAAGGGAAGGACCCAACGATCTAAAAGATTGATGTAAAATAATACAATGTAGGACAGTAAGAATACTGATTATCGGGCTGTCACGGAGGTCTCATTCCATCTAATGTTGAAGATGATGATGGTTGTTGTTGAGTGGATCTTGAATCCCCTTGTGGGACTTCCCCTCCATCGCAAGCCCTGGATTGGAAACCTTGACCAACTTTCATCCCTCCAAGCACGATATAATAAAACGACCTAATGAACAATCAGCTAGGAAAGTCGGCCCTCCAGCACCCTCCCACATAATACTAACACCCCTAATAGCGGACACCAACTAGTTACCATGCAGTACCCACCTACCGGTAATACCCACCTACCGGTAAGCAAAAATAAAATTTCCCCATACAAAATTCACATTTTCAGCCTCATGGGAAAAACTTAATAAAAACTGTACAAATAAATTTATTTCTAGAATTCGGGTTAGAACTGAATGAATTTTAATATTTTCTCTGTCTTTTTACTTCGCGGCCGCTGCGGGTGCGTACGACGGGTAACTCTTCCGCCTCCGAATTTGAACTTCCATCCTCTTGCATCCCTCCCACCTCAATCACATCCTCAACAGCCCCTGTCTCTTCAATTGCCTGGTTTGGCTCGGAAGTAGTTTCACCAGCCACTAGAGCCTCAGCTAATGTCATGAACTTCTTGTTAGGATTGGGTATCGCCTTCCTCTTCTTGCCTCTACTCAACCGGCCGACTTCCTCCTCCAGACTGGTGACTCTTGCGCTCAGCGAGGCTATCTTTGACTCCTGGGCTTCAAACCCTTTCGATATCACATAATCCCGTCTTCTGGTTGAAGGGCTTTTGTTCTTTCCCAGATCTCTGATATGACGGCTGGTCTTTGGCGTATTATCAGAGTCGCGTTGTCCGTCACTGAGGCCCTCTGATGCAGGCGTGGTTTCCTTCTTGTCTGGCTGAATCTCTGGATGTATGAGGGCTTTCCGTCGTGAAATTGGCCAATTCCCAGTCACTCTCCAGCCTGAGAGTATGTTTTTCTTAGTCATACCCACTTCCCTGGCTTTGGCATAAGCCTTAATGAAGTTGACCTTATCCACCGGCGCAGAATCGGTCAGGCTTGCCAATTTTTGGAGTTCTTTGCGATATGCAGCTTTGGAGGCATTAAAAACGCCATTATCCAGCGGTTGTAGGCCGTGAGAGCAATGAGCCGGCAGGTAACAGTAATGTACGTTGTTCAAGAAGCAGGTAGCCATCCACGCATCCTGAGTTTTAGGTCAGCGGCATTTATGATTCAGACCAGGTAGATACTCGCAGATACATGACTTCCATGGCCATCTAAGATAATAAGTCTGGCATCAGAATCATCTGCCGGCTGGGTTTGAGGTAGATAGACCTCTTTGAGCCACTCAACTGCGATGTGGTTATCTGTCCAGCCGTTTTCAGAAGTGATATAATACCAGTCGGCTATCTTCTTAAACTCGTCAATAAACCACTGCTGCTGAAGTACCTTGCCTTTGAAAATAATCCCTGGTTTCAGAAGACGGCCATCTGCTGTCACGGCTTCGATAAAGCTAGTCCAAGCGCGGGACTGAGAGCCTTTGAGGAAGGCCTTCCTCTTGGGATCGCTACTGCCGATAACCAAGGAATCCAAGCCTGTATTCAGAATGTATTAGTGAGTTTTATGATAAAAACGATAAATACTCACCAAATCCAGCCATAATACCGCCCTCATCAACATTAACTGTGTTCTCAGGCTTGATCCAGCCATACTCGCTTTCTCGGATATCAAAGTACCAATTGACGGCCATTAGAGTAAAAGAATTGAATCTCGATGCCTCCTGACGTTTCCCTATCTTCGTCTTTATGGTCGAATGTCGTTTCATGAACCTGGCTACCCAGTGTACACCGATAGGCCTTTCCCGGCCTTGTTGTCTCAAGAGAGCCGCGACGGTGGCGCGAACATGACTGTGGGATGGAGCATAGCCCAAGGCCTCTTGTCTCAGTATCCAGGTGACTAATCTGGACTCCTGAGACTTGGATAATAGCTGGGCAGGCTGGGTGACCTCGGACTTTGACGGTAGGCCTCTTAATCGGTCTGAGAGAGTCGTCTGGGGGATGTCATGCTTCTCGGCGGCTTGGTTCTGGGAGAGGCCGTTATCTGTGACATCCAGTAAGGCTTCGACAACGCTATTCTCTGTATAAGACATTCGGGGCATTTTTGAAGTGATTACGGAAGGTTAGTGCAGATAAAAATTCGATGAAACTTGGTGGAAGTCGATTCTTGAACGAGGCGTTTTTAGAAATTATACATTAGGCCCGTGCGACCAAACCGCTTCTGTAATGTAAAAAGTAATATCACAATATGAAACAGCATGAAACTCTCAATAAGACACAGCTTGTTTCATGTAAATAACTCCAATTTTGGCCCAGCACTGTGCAAGTGAAGTTGGGCATTTTGTATGAGGAAATTTTATTTTTGCTTACCGGTAGGTGGGTATTACCGGTAGGTGGGTACTGCATGGTACTCCTATTTCCGATGCCCGCATCACCGATCGAAGGAACCGATGAAGAATTTGGTGAATGGACGCTTGCGTGGATGGATGGCATTGAGAACCCCAGTGTTGCTCCACGTGCTGGAGACAATATCAAGCTTGACGACGATGAGAGGCCTGACTCTACAGAGTTTGAAGCGAGTGACGATGGTGAGAGACCTGGCTCTACAGGTTTTGAACTGAGTGATAACGAGTTTGGATTTTCTGATGACGAGTTTGAACCGAGTGATGATGATAGTGTAAATAATGAGGAGAATGACTAGCAGAATGATGCCCTGACAGGATCCCAATAACGCGTTCGATCTGGCTCTGCGTTGCCAATGACTTCAGTGGATGTATTCCTACTTTCAGTCTCTTCGGGACGAAAATGATCCTTTTCAGCTGATGCAGTCCCATAGGTTAGCTGAAACTTCCTCTTCTTTGTTGCCTGCCCACCGATTGAATCCTCAACTACAAGCTCATTTTGATTTGTCGCCTCTGTCAACTTTGCCAATCGTCCAGAGGGGGCTTGACTTGGTGTGAGTTGGTTCAGCCATTCGCCCTGTGATGATCGATGAGTCGCATCATGACTCAAGGCAGCTCGACTGCCGATGGGATGAGTGGAGTTTGCGGGCGGCGACGGACTGGCTGAGAGGGGCTTGGGATTGATCTGTGACTGATCGGCTGTGTCTATCTTGTAATCTTTTGGCATGACGGTGGCTGAACGTAGCATTTCGCGAGTTGACTTTTGCAGAAACCATTTCCCTGTCTTATTATCTATAAACTGGGAACATCTCAGATAAGCTCAATTAATTTATTTATACAACGTACCGCTTTTTTCTCTAACATCTTCGACATGTTCCATTTATTGGGTGTTAAGTCAAAAATTTCAGTCAATTGTTGTCGTATTTCAGGAATGGAAATTGGCTCAATTTGCAATACTAGTATTGCCATGATGATACGTGAAATCACGTGAGGATCATCAGTCACGTGAGCAATGCCTCAAAAGGGCTTACCTCAGCGAGCTCAGACCATTTCCAAGAGGAGTTTAGCGACTGCTGAAATCGGGCACGTGATTTAAGTAAACTCCTCGAGCAAATGGCCTGAGCGTTGTGTCCAACCCGCCCACTGCTCTGCCGGAATTTTGTACCTTATTTTTCGCGATTCTGGAGACCACGTTTTACGTATCCATCAATAACCACATCAAAGCACATTGTATTTGCCCTCAATTTCACTGGGCTGTGCACAAAGCTATGCTCTATCTAGACATCTATTTTTGTACCATCCCTATGCCTGTGTCTTGTGGAAAACTCTGATATGTCATGACCTCGACCACTTCGGAATCCTCATCCATTAGTAGGCGTATACTTATACTTGGACGGGTCGGGTTGGGTGAAGAGATGGCCTGGGATAAACCGCGCACTCTGACGACATAAATCTTGGGCTGACATAGCCCAAAATTCACTCAGTTGTAGAATGGCAGTCGGTGAATCGAATGATAGTATTCAATTTACGAGATACCTTGTGGTTCTGGCTGAAAAAGTGTTTTAAGACGGAGTCCATTTCGTTAGAAAAAACTCCGCACACGCCCAAAAATCTGGACAGGACGCTCAGGCCATTTGCTCGAGGAGTTTACTTAAATCACGTGCCCGATTTCAGCAGTCGCTAAACTCCTCTTGGAAATGGTCTGAGCTCGCTGAGGTAAAAAAGGGCCTGCAGGGCCCTTCTGACTTTGCTTCTTCTTCATCATTCTTCATACAACAATACAATCCATCACCTGCTATTGCAGCTTTCTGGCCCTTCGTGCCCCCTAGGGCCTCTGGCCCCTGGCCATCGCCTCTTTTCCGTATCAAATGGTAGCAATTGCACTGCTGCATCTTGGTCACCAGCTTTGACAGCACCAGCTTCGACAGCACCCGCTTCAGTCGCCCATGGCTTTGCGATACTGGCTTTGATGGCACCAGCCTCTGTGCACCAGCTTCTTCAAGCATCGCCTATCTTAGCCGACTCGCCTTAGTTGCGCTCCTGACACCGGCCCGTCAGCACCAGCTCTCCCGAGCACCAGCCCGTCTCAGCACCAGCTCTCTCCTGAGCACCAGCCCGTCTCAGCACCAGCTCTCCCGAGCACCAGCTCTCTTGAGCACTCAGCCCTCGCAGCACCCTTTGGATCCCGTTGGTTCAACTCCTTTGGATACCGGCGATCCCCCTCAAAGCTGTCCCCTTCGCTGGGCCTGAACAGCAACACCAAGCAGCCGACCGACCGGCCGACCGACCAATGCAGACAAGATCGTCTTACGGTATGAGAGGCATATTTTCTCGCGGATGGATTTGGCAAGGAACTTTGGAAGGAAATGGATCTAGGCTCTATCCTTGTCTTGCCTACTGAGGACAGTAGAGTCTTTTTTGTGTGCGGCATATGATACGTGAAATCACGTGAGGATCATCAGTCACGTGAGCAATGCCTCAAAAGGGCCTGCAGGGCCCTTCTGACTTTGCTTCTTCTTCATCATTCTTCATACAACAATACAATCCATCACCTGCTATTGCAGCTTTCTGGCCCTTCGTGCCCCCTAGGGCCTCTGGCCCCTGGCCATCGCCTCTTTTCCGTATCACATGACTGCATATACGCGGGTCCAGGACCAAAGACATTTTTCTGTCGATTCTAGATGGACACGCAATAGGCCGATGCTCTTAAATTTGGAAGAACATTTACTGTTTGGACAAATTGGATTGTCGAGCAACTTATTTCGGATTAATAAATGGTGTTCAAATTGCTAAAGAAGTGATACATACTCTCTTCCATTTTCGGGCTCTTGCAATTTCAGATCGTTGGGCAAGGCTTGAGCCAGGAAGGCTGATCTGAGGAGGCGCCCCACTCTGATTGATGTACACCAACTGCAATACTTCGAAGCCACACCATGGTGTGCTATGCTCGCCTAGTCTGCATTGAATGCATGATTCTTCATGATTGTCACGGCCGAGGCGTTGAGCACACTCCCTGAGCTTCCAGCCCCCCCCCGCCGGCATGAATAACTAACTTTTATTAGTTTGTAGTAATGAATAGAGCGGGTCCACATTACCATTGAACCACGTAGGCATGACAAAATCTCTCCTTTAGAAATTCTTAACGAAGACTGCAAAACAGTGACGGTTGCAGACTTGTTTGTGAGGGTGTCGAATAGGCTTTTCTCAATTTCACCGTGAGTTTCGTGGGAAGTCGAAATTTGAGACATTGCCGCGATGACAAGGTCGACAACAGAAAACCAATTAGCTGAAAATGGCGGACACTCGTGTTCTTAATGCACTCCACCAAAAGCAATGACCACATAGAGTGCAGCACACATTGGCCAGAGCTACCGTACCGGACCAGCTTTTCCAAGAAAATGAGCTTTCCTAACACGGCTAAGGCCTGCCTTTACTGGGGCAGCCCTGCCTTAGGCGAACTCAGCTCCGCCAACAACATTGGGGGCAGAGCAGGGGAGATGTGATAACACTATGCTTCTTTTGCGTCGCCTGCATGTGGCACACCCTATGGCGCCAGGGAGCACGAAGTATTGTTGGGTAGTCGTAAGCCAGACCAAGCCTTGATCCTACGAATACTGGCCCACACTCCCGTAGGTGGGATGTCAGCCATCATGTGCGGGTGGGTCAATGAATATCCCACAGCCGTCGTTGATACCAGCTCCCCTGCATCGAGGGCGAGTGATGGATGTAAATACCGGTGCTTGCCTCTTGGGACGACTCAGATACTACGCACCTTGGAATTTCCAGGCATTAGACAAACGTCCTGGAGAGGCTAATTGAGTTATGTCCGCCGCATCAGCAGTAGCTCACATCTAGGCCTCCAGTCAAGAACCAAGAATGAAAACAGAAGACTTCCCCACTGCCGGCCCTGCAATGTACGCAGTCGAGCCATTGTACAATAAAGGCTGTGGAAATAACTGGCCGGGATCGGTTTTATTGCCTGGAGAGAAAATTTACTAACATCTGCCTTATTCAGATCATATCATCCCCAACGTGCCAACCCAAGCGTCGAAGCCAACCTAACAAGCGTCGAAGCCTACGAAGCCAACCTAAGCATCGGAGCTAGTGAAGTGGCTAGGATGAGGGACGCTGTCCATGAAATGCCCCGTTACCAGTTACTGGTGGGATTCTCGCCCCAACTCCAACATCTAGTTGCGGCCTACGGTTGTCATTACTAAGAAGCTTGAGTTTGTTAAGAAGCGCTTATTTGAGTTATTAAAAGAGGTCGCTTCTAATCCCATTAATATGTATTATATGAGAGAGTGTATCTGATGAAGTGGATGGAGTTCGTACTAAGAACGGACTGCTCGTGCTGGATGTGCTCGATCTGTTGGCTCGGACGCTAGGCCTGCGCAAAAGTCCATCGATGCCGCGCCAAATAGCAAGGTGCCTCTATTCATCCAGTTCGAGGCCAACAAACTTCATATACATCACCACTGAGCTCCTTTCTCGGTTGGTTTCCTAGTAGTCTCCACCGACTTCAAACGATGCTTCAATGTCTTGCAATGGTACACCCATCCACAGAGCCAACTCAAACTGCGCAAGGGCATTCGACGGAGGGATGCACCCTGACGCGATGCCAAAGTCCATCCTGTGCACTCCGACGCGACCTGGCACATGGCTACCGACCAATATAGGGATGGCTGTTCCGTTGAGTGATTTTATTATGTCGTCAATATTACTTTGGGGTAAGTAGCCTGCCCCAAAGCCGATGACGAACACACCTGCCGTCCCGTTTTCGATGGTAATGGTGCGACCTGGGTTGGCGTTCACAGTTTCGACACGAGGGAACTTGGTATCCGGGGCGATTTTTCGGACATCAAAGTAAGGTTGGTTAGATAATTGCGAAGACACAAAGTAGAATTGAACCTTGCCCTCGCTTACTATGCCAACATCACCTGTGCAGATGGTTTGGAATGCGTTCTCCTGACTGAAACTGCTCTTGATTGTGTATCGGGGGGGTAAGATCCGGCTGGAGAAGAGAATCAGAACTCCATGATTGTTGGATGCTGAATGCCTAAACACACAGACAACCACAAGAACAGAGTCCAGGAGGTTCTTATGCCCATCGGTATTATACGCTGTCGCCGGGCGGCTTGCACCTGTGACGACCAATTGCGTGCCACTCCTCACTGTCATCGCGAGGAAGTATGCAAACTCTGTCAACCTGTCTGTGCCCGTGGCAAATACCGCGCCCTGTGTGAAGGGATTATTGAGGTCATCCTGAATGATTTGACTCCATAGTTTGAGAGCTTCTAGCTTAATATCGATGCTGTCTTCGCGGGCGAGCTCAACGGGCCTAATATTGGCTGTTTCGCATATTGTAGGGTTTGCTTTGATCACAGTTGAAACACCCAGGATCGCACTATCGTAATTGGTAGTTTCGAATCGAGAATCGGCGGCGGCTGTAATGGTTCCGCCGGTTGAGTAGACCGTGATATTGGGCAATTCTGCGTTAAAGCAGACGAAAGCAGATTCAGGGTGATAGCGTGCTTGCTGAGCGTCTTCGGACGAGAACCATTCCTGGTTTGATAAGGCTGGTATCCAGTTCCAGAGTTGTCCAGCGGCCGGCGGCGCCAGTGAGATGGACGTCAGCACAATGGACAGCAGTAGGGAGGACATTGCATTCAGAGGTTGGAACATATTCGCGTCGCTCGGGCGGGAGATGGATAGTGACACGCTTAATTCTTGAGAAACAGTGGGAAGGTCTCAATGAACCATCGCTCGTTTTAATCGAGGGAAAGACTGCAGCCCGCCTGGCTACCATATGGTTGGGGACGACTGACAATGGGTTTCAACAATTTACCCCTGTTTTTTTCCGAGGCCTCCGTGAGCACCCAGCAGCCAGCGCTATCCCGTACTGTGTATATGCAAGAGTCGCATTTGAATCACTTGTGCGGGGGAGAGATGGCAGGCACGTGGCATGTCCATCGCCCACTCGAAGGATGCCACGCTATATGCCACCATTCGAAACCATTCAGGGTAGCAGAGGCGGTCATGATTGCCAAACGTGGCTCTAGAGACCTAACAACCCTGCGTACATGGCTGCCTATCCCTATGCTTTCTTGCCTCGGCAATGGGCTCGAACAGCTAGTTGCGCGCCGCCTTGCATAAGCAGCTAACCGCTACGGGGTCCTTCAATCCACAAAAAGTCGAGGCGCTCCCCAGGAGGTCGACGACAAACTTCGTGGCTACTTTGATACACGATATATGGAAAGCATTTGCTCAAAAGAAGGTGGCCATCCTCGTCATGATGGATATCCAAGGCGCATTCGACACTGTTATGTGCAACAAACTAATTTTGCCCCACCATGAACAAAGCCAGACCAAGCATCTCGCCCAGCCCATCAGGCGGGCCAGTCTCTCCTTGATGATATCAAAACGCCCTTCTTTGATGTTCAGATCACGTATCGTTGTAGCAACCTGCTCTAGAAGCACTGGGAGCTTCTCATTGTAGCCGCTGATGTCCAACAACAGGCCACGAGCGTCGAGGCCAACATTATACCGTAAACCAGCAAGCTCCGCGTCATACGAGTATTCCGTAAGCGCGTCAAGAACCAAGTTCGAAAACAGCTTGGCCTTGACGAAGTTCTCGGCTGATGCGTTAATGAGAGGCGTCTTCAGGCCCACCTTGACGTTGACGCGGGGAACCCAGAAAGTGTCATCCTTCTTCCACCAGATTGTGGCAGCGGTATCGCTGCGAATGATACGCGGGGCCAGGGCAGGCTCCGCAGTTTCCTCTTTCTGAACCTCAAGTTGGCTGGGGATGAATTTGTTCTTGTGCGGCAGGTGAAGGGCGGAAAGGCGCTGGTCAGAAGTTACTGAAGCAGCATTTTCGAAATCTGCCTTCATCTCGCTAGGAATCTCCTCATACCGGTACTCCGTTCCATACCAATTCTCCTCCTGATCCCAGTCGCCAGGATAAACCCGAGACACGATCGTCATGCGGAAGTTGTCTGGGCGAATGGTGGCCAAGGCCTTCTCGATCTCCAGGGGCTCAAATGTCCGCAGGCGGCTGTGGCCACTGAGCAGCCACTCACGGGGCAGGGGCTTCTGCATGACGGAGCTAATCATGCTGGTAAAGCAGCTAGCAGGTGTCTTCTGCTTGAACTTGAAGTCGACATCGGCCATTTCCTTTTGCTCTTGGAAGATCCACTCCTGCGGTGGCGTCTCACGGAGAAGGGAAATGTACTGGAAGAATATCTTGACGATTTCAGGATAGTTCTTCAAGCCCTGCATTGGGGTGTTAGTAATTGAATCGGGCCGAAGCATTGTGTAATTACGTTACCTCTTCCGTTAGGCGAACCTGTACGTTAAAGATGCCTGGGGTGCCAGGGCACACGGGGTCTGCGCCGGCACTTAGACCATTGGCCCATCCCTTGGCCTTGATATAGGACATGACACTTCCAGGACCCTCGTGTCCGATGAGATGGCTAATGTACGTGCTGGGTTGGCTCCCGTACATGAGCTCCTCATCAATGTAGGGGAAGTAGAGGTTCAGTTCTCTCGAGTCCATGACGGGCTTGGCA
This sequence comes from Dactylonectria macrodidyma, assembly GCA_020744425.1. Taxonomy (NCBI): domain Eukaryota; kingdom Fungi; phylum Ascomycota; class Sordariomycetes; order Hypocreales; family Nectriaceae; genus Dactylonectria; species Dactylonectria macrodidyma. The sequence goes on from JAGMUV010000033.1 coordinate 506,439, forward strand.
AAACATTGCATGCCGAGGTCGGACTCTCGGAATGGGAGCTCATCAAGCCAGCTGTTAGGAGGGAGCTTCTTGTTGACGACCGGACTGAACAACTCGGCGACCCATTTCTGGAGAACGTCAAGCGACTCCCGACCGAGGACTACGAGCTTCATGCGATTGGCAGAGTAGTGCTTGGTATGGAATTCGATGAACTTGTCTCTTACATTAATGCCGCGAGCTTCGGGCAACGTCTTGAGAACCTCAAAGTTTCCAGTCGAGAAGTGAGAGTAAGGGTGGTTGGGATTTGACAGGGACTTTTCCAATTGGTGAAGACGCCGGGTGTCATTCTGCAAATTCTTGTTGTTCTCCGAGTCAACGGCTTCGAGTTCTCTGTCAAGGGTGCTCGGGAGAAACATTGGCTCAATGAAGAACTGGGCGAAGCGGTCCAGAGCCTCGCGGAGAGGCGAAGGATTGATGTCACTGGGATTCTCGTCATTGCCCGGTTTGGCGGCGACATCAAAGAAAAAGTTGGTAGATGTCTTGCTGGTATAGGCATTGAAGCTCCCCGCATGATCGGACAGATACTGGGTATACTCGTTCTCGGTCGGGAATTTCTTGGTGCCCACGAAGAGGAGCTTTCGGGGTCGTTGTGGTCAATCAAAGCTCTAGCTCTATATGATAATCAATAGCGGGCTGGCTTACATGTTCGACTGCGTGAGCCATGCCGGGCATACCCGGCTCGTCGCTGAAGCTCCCAACGTTGACGTCGAGGGCAGCGCTGGCCATGTCCGTCTCTGGATCGTGGACCAGTAAGGCCTCCAGCTCGTTTTCAAGACGGATAACTCGATAGTGGCGGTCATCGAGCGAGGGCTTCTCCAGACGGTCCGTGACTAGTGTCACAGGGGGAGTAGGCTCGCCGGACCTGGCGGGGACCTCTTCTTCATGCTGCGAGTGAGGCATGGTGCAATAGTGGCGGATATCAACTGCAATAGCAGGGCCACGACACCGACACGGCACAGAGAATCCGGATTCTGATGGACAGAGAGGCTGAATTGGGCAATAGCTGGGGGGTTGAGAACACTACACCAGAATGTTTGTTGCCAGGCTAAGATATTTTTATATGTGCGATCTCACCGCCGTGCCCAGACACAGTAACATAGTAGTACAGCCTGAGGCAATTTTGCAAGAGGTACGTCTGTAGATTGTGAAAGGTCGCCACCTTGTGAAACGACGACGCAGGCCTGGTTTGTGTGGCACACCGACAGGATGTAGCCCATGTCGTCAAACGCGTCTAGGGTGCATTTTAGATTACGGGCGGCAAGGGGCCGCCTCGTATCACAAATCGAGAGAACCCGGAAAGGCCAAGCCGGCGAGCAAGGCGGGTTGGTTGATGAAAGGGGGGGCCAGCTAAGACCTTGCCGCTGAGTACCCACTACGTCCTGCGTATACCAATCCCTGGCCGAACGCTGTTGTTTGAGGCGCCTGCTACATTCGATATGCTGACTGGCTGCATCCTCCCTTGCGTAGGTACACCTACAGTAGATACTGTGCGGTGTCGACGCACCCAAGTCGGCCCGTAATTCGTCTGTGCACTATTTGACTACCTGAGGCCGCTGGTCCAATAGGTTCTGGTCTGTACGATGGATTAACTGCTGACTCCGCCACAAATTGAATCTAACCATACCGGTGCGGCACACACATCCGGGCATGTCAACGTGGGGCACGCACCCTCACGCACAGAGGTCCATATTCGGGCACCGGCCCACCTTTTAGAAAGCCGCGGCATAATTAGTGCCAACGCCTTCTGTTGAGGCCCGGCTGCGCAAACCGATATGAATACATAAATGACTCGATTGAGTACATAGGCCGCTACAGGCGTCCATTGGCAAGGGGTCGGCATAGCCGGGATATACATGCAAATGAGGGTTAGTTGGACAACAGGGGGGAGCCAAGGCACGCCGGGGTGAGAATACCCACCGAACACCCTGTGCGACCCTATCTAATGTACCAGGACTTCTGACTTGACAGCTTCCAGGGTGTCCCTTCCCCTGCTTCCCCACCATCATGAAGATAAGGCTGCAAGGGTCTGGGTGGAGCCCATTGATCGGCCGCATTAGCGCCAACGGGTAAGTCAAAGCGCCTTCTCATCGTTTGATCTGTCCCATCTCTTTGAGTGCGCAATTCTGGTGGGGCTGTCTAACCCCAAGCACGCTCACGTGAGGAGGTGGAGTAACCATACACCGAAACACGTGCTTCGAATTTTTCCCGGGGTCGATTATGGTTCCTCTCTGCGACGCGCCGGTTCCACCTGCGGCGAAGCGTGGCAAGGCGCGTTCGGTTTGTCCTCAAAGCCTACACCTTGTTGGGTGGCTTGGTAGATTGAGCATTTTGCCGCCCACCCTACGAGACGTGAAGAGCCAGAGGAGCGAAAAGTGGCCGCCTGACTGATGTGACGGGTTTCACCTGTACGGTCCCATTAAACTGTCCCGTCACCCCCTCTTTTGCATACTTTTCACCCGCAAAAGCAAGTAGCCTTCTTCTCTTCATCCTTCCCGCTCTGGAATTCGTATCGTCCCTTTCTCCCTCTTCTCTTCGGGCTTCAAAGTACTCCCACAAGATCGACCTGCAAAACCAGGCTCGTCTTTGCTCTCGTGCAGAAACGCCCTTTGCTTTTTCGCCTCGACAGGTCGGAATCCCGTGCTAGCCGCTAGTTCCAAATCTTGTCGCTGAACATCAACAGGGATTGCCCGGGCGCGTCAAACGGCGTTAAGAGCGAGGGAGAAACTCCACAGCCTCGTCTTGCTAACATCATCTCCAACGACTAGACTGTTTGGCAACGGCAGCTTCCTCGGACAGCTGCGCAGCCTAGCAGACATGGCGACCTCGCGCTCCTCCATCGGCAGCGACTCGCCCGATAGCTCGTCGTCGGACTCAACGCCGACGACATCTCGAGCACCCGTCGCGCTCCCCAAGCAGCAGCGCCGCCGTCGTCGTCGCATCCACCGCCCGGCCAAGAACTCGCTCTACGACCTGTTCCATCAGCATGCTGGCACTTCGCTTTTTGTGCGTCCCATATGCTGGACCGACTTACACGCCGAGCTCCTCGGTACGCGGTGGAAAGAGCTACCCCCATGTGACAGCCCCAAGCCAGCTACGATGCCTGGCTCGCCGCCTTCAAAGGGTCACCTGCGGCCGTCACATACCATCATGACCCTCAGCGATTCCCTTACCCAGATCCTCCTTCCCGACGCGATGCATCTCATTCTCTGCTCCAACGCTGTCAAGACGGTCCTCATGGCGTTGTGGCCCCAACCCTTCAGCAAACCGCACTACCTACCCGAGTTACACTTGTACTTCGGGGGGCGCGTCTACCGAGATGCCGTGCGCGCGCAGATCATGTGGAACTTTCCATCCGACGAAGCCAAGTCGTCGTACTCGTCCTTTCGCTCAGTCTCAACACGCCCGGCCGATTCTTTCGACGCGCCCATGCACCCATGCACACCGTCACCGCAGGACCCTGCCAACCTACCGATGATGTGCTACGTTGGAAAGAGTCAGCTTGCTGATATCCGAAGAAACCTTTTCCGCACTACCCTAGGTCCGGGGAGGAGTCCGAACGAACCCGTGGAGCGGTTGCAACAATTGAGAGCGAGACAGCTAGTGCCCGCCAATTCGGACCACGACGCGCACTTTGTAGGCATCTTTCTCGCCATGGCACAGAAGCACTTCTACCCACCGCCGCCCCCTTCATCGCGGAGAGATACGCCCATGAATCAGAAACGAGAAATCCCCCCGAGCCCGAATTTCCAGAATGTCACTCTTAGAATTTTGACACACGACACCGACACGTCAGATTTTATCATATACACAGCGTATGTGACCAAGGAGTTTCTGCAGAAGTTTCACGACCCGTTCAAGGCGCCACAAGACGAAGACGAACAAGAGCATTCTGGTATCAGGATAGAATTTGCGCGAGTACCCATCTGGCCCATCCTAGGTCTGCGGGAACGACTCGGCAGGGCGTTGGGGCACGAGGTGGTTGGGCAGTTCAACCATGAAGAGATTGAGACGTGGGAGAAAGACCCAGAGAAGCAAGACAGCAGCAAACGCAAACGCGAAGTGTTTTCCGAGGTTCTCAACAGCAGCTTTAATGAAGAGTCAGGCGATGAGCCTACCATCGGTAGGAAGAAGCGTTGCTTGAGTGAAGGATCCCCAGTCGGGGTGGTCATGTAAGAGTTCAATGCTGGTGACGATGAAGGATTTAGTTCGGAGCACTTGCCCACACTGGGTTTCTCATGAGAGGATACGGCTTTGTTTTCTGCAATGGATGGCCATGATTGCAGCCAAGACGATGGCCTCACAGGCACTACGGTACGGCGCCAGTGAGACTTTGCGTAGATGTTCAAAGTTGGCGATACGAGACATGGGCATATGGGAACAACGTACTGGATATGCATTAGAATAGCGCGTATACACGGCTGGTTTGCGGTTTCGTTTGTTTTAGTCAACACTCGACATAATGGATGATGAACAGAGGCAACATTATCATGACCTTCGGAAGTGAAATGCGGAGGTTCATACGATGGATATAGGGTAGGGATGAGGGTTGATGGAGAATCGAGCATTGCCCAGTTGGTATAAGTTACGGTGGGAGGGGCACCTTTAAAGGAATTCGGAGTAGTGATAAAGCCCGTTTACTGCGTGGCTATTAGGCTAGACTACGAGAAAGTAATATTTATTTGTTCGTAGCCTGTAGGAAATAACCTTTCTGGATGGTTGTACTGGGGACACTCTATTATTTAATTACGGCACTTGATAGTATTTAATATTAGGCCAGGATGTGATATTGAAAGTCAATCCATCTTATGCACCCGCTCTTATTGCATCTTACTTACTTATTAAATAATAAATGCCATTTTTTAACCCAACTTACCCCGGATTGTCCTCTCTATTGACGACCCGTAGTACCGTAGAGTAACAAGGCCCATATTCTAGCTGCCAAACAGGGCAGGAAACAGCACGCCACCGCTCTTACTCCGCGGATTGACAGCCAACAAGGGCCCAGGGTTCGTCGTAAGGTGCCAGCTAGGCCATAACACTTTCCACACCTTATTATCAGCCTTTTAGATATCGAGCATAGATTAATTCGTCCTACCCCACCTGCGTACATAATCTTTTTTCGTGGAATGCTTGCAAGCACCCACAAGACAGAAAGACCCAGGCCCTCTTTTCTCTGTCGTCCAGTTGATCTCACTCCTCCAACCCGCTCGACAAACCAGCAAACGACGCTCTTTCGCATGGTATTTTAACATGTGCTTTTCGCTCCTTCTCCTCCGGCCCGCCGATGAAGGCGATCGACCCTATCGGGAAGACACCGTTGCGGGGTTCAACGTCGGCCATGAACCTCATTTGGGCCTTCGTGCCTCGAGTAAGGTTGTCCTTTGGCTTTGCTGACTTCGCTAGATGCGGCCATGGCTTCCCATTTCGACGGATCAGGCCTGTGGGGACCGTCCAAGTAGCCTTACCTGCTTGATCGGTGGCGGGCGAGTTTGCTAGCACGTTGGCATGGGGCGGGGCATGAGATGGACTCTTTGTGATTGCCACGTGCCTATAGGCCTGACAGAAGATTCCAGCGAGGGCCGGGCTAGCTACTTGCTAGCCACCGGCGAGAGCATGTATATAAGGGGGGGCCGACCCCTAGAATAGGGGAGGCCAGCGATCAGACTGTATCTATTACGACCCCTACCTTCTATACTACTGCTATTGGGATGCTATTGAGCTGCGTCCTTCACTCTCCTCATTAGGCACCTCACAGTGATATCGTCGTGTATTATACGACGATGCTCTGATGGGCCGCTGGGCGCGATAGTTTGGCTATCAGCCAGCACGCGGCCGTCAAATTGAGCCCGTTTCCCTCCTCAAACCTCTCGCGATGTCTCTCAGACAGCTTTTCCTCAGCTTCTCTTCTTCGCAGTTTACCTGGGCTTCGCTTGTCCGGTGACCTAATTGCGGTGTTACTTATTTGTCAATCCACTACCTACAGTATAGTCTTCCTGTTGTCTAAGACCTAAATCTGGGATTGACTTGGTTGCTACTTTGCTATCAACATGCGGTTTACAGCTCCTTAGTCTTCGGTCTGGGCTTTATCTCCCAGGTTCTTGCCGCTCCGGCTCCGGCCCCCGTTGCGGGCCCCGAAGCCGGCGGCACCATTCAGGAGCGCACCGACAGAGTCACCGCCGCCGTGCCGTCTGGCACCATCATTGGCTTGAGTCTCCGGCGTCGAATCCTTCAAGGGCATTCCATTTGCGGATCCGCCCACGGGTTCGCTGCATCTCAAGTCGCCCTAAAGCCACTCAAAGGCTCTTGGCACCTTTGATGCTGCAGATTTGCTCGGCCCCTCGAGCCCCCAGGTGTTCATCTCCACCGGAGACACGAGCGCCATTGCCGAGTTCCTCTCCGACTTCTTGGTCATCCCGCTGCTCAAAGTTGCCACCGGACAAGAAGACCGTCTGAATATTTCGGCCTAGAGGCCTGCGGGTACAAAGTGTTATCGCTGGGGGTTGTTCTAGACTGGTCAGTGGGCTGGGTGACACAACCGACAAGCCAACAAGGAGTGTAATTGATCAACGGGCGCCCCGCAATATCATTAATAACCAGTGTCCATCATGGTCCGAGTCCATCCAGGGCACAATGAAACTAGACTTGGATCCAGACCTAGCTGAACAAGATAGCGTCGTCGCGTCATGGCGGTGGGTGGGCGATCATGACCTGGCTGGCTATTGTGCCTGGTTTTGTGGCCTCCTAAAGTAAAGTTCGGCTCATTATGATTTCTTGGTCTCCTTTTTCACGCTTGGAGATGCAGGTCTGGCTGGGGCCCACATACTAACATGTTTCTCGAATTACTTGCATGACACTCACGTGAACGTTGCCTCGAGGCTGTTCCCGCCTACAAGTTCTACACGTCCGCCCCTTCAAGCAGGGCAAGGTGAACACTCCGCCATCGACACACTTTTTAGCATAACATTACTTTACCAACAGTACAGCCAAACACACCCCACCAGTAATCTCTTCCTCCATAAACGCCAGAATGCAAGCTAATGTTTAGCAGAGAGTCGTCCACCAAATCATTGCGGCGCCAAGACTGCTCTCCCTGTGACGCAACGAGTATGAATTGCCCTGACTTTCAACCCTCGTTTGTAGAGCTTAATCGACAGAAAGATGATGTCGACCAAGATAGGCTGCGACCAGGGCACCCGCATGGCGCAGCGGTCCCCACGTTGTCGTATCACAAAGGACTGCAGCAGCAGGATGACCATGCGATCGTCGCGGAACCCGTGCAAACAGTTGTCAATGGGCGCTCTGCCGCATCGGTATCGAATAAAAGGATTTTGGAAGCAGAAAATAAGGTCCTGGCAGAAAATCCGGCGGTCCTCCTGGCCGTCAGAGACTTCGTGGCAAAGAGGAATGGAATCGTCCATAGGCAGTCTAGCTAAGGTTGCCATTCGAAAACGCTCCATATTCCTGCTGGGATAAGACGAAGTCGTATTACAGACCTCGGGCAGACGCTGATAAGCCTGAATCATTCGTCAAGAATGAGAGGATGTGGTCCAAGACATACCCGGAGGACTAGATAAGGCGGGAGGACGAGGATGATGGAGGCGGTATTTCAATCCCGCGCTCGTTTTGAGAGGGCAGTAATAAGGGTTGCAAGTTTCTAGACCATAACGTCATAACAAAATAAAATCAATACACTCTATTCAATTTCGATCTCATCTGCTAGGGATCTAACACTGGAGTGGATTGTCTAACAGAGGCTGGCTATTCCCGCTCGACGGACATAACTCCTTCGCCGGGAAAACAGCGAGGCTATCTTACAGGCAATTTCCGATGGTAGTCTCTGCTCTACCTAATCGCCACCTATTTTATCCAATTTTTCTCCTACTCTGCTAAGGTCTTCCTCTATGCCCTCCATCGTTGGCACGAAAGCCTTACGTCGGCGGCACTTGTTGCCAGTCAGTCCGCCGTGACCCCAAGAGCGTAGCGGTTCTAGTAGAGAAAGCTGACCTGCTAAATCCTGTGGCTCTCTTGGATGAGACTATATCACTTGTTCCACATGTTCGATCTTGACATCGACTCGTATCGCTATTCCGTTGACGTCCGAACTCTAGGCGTATGGGGGTGAGAAGAACATATGGCAGAGCATGTCGGAGGCGGAGTGATGGGAGGTTTGCTCCGAGGCGCGATCGGCCCTTGAGCCGATCGTTTGATGATTGTCTTTGCGTCGTGAGATATGGCGGACGAAGTAGCGGCGGACGGGGTATCGGTGGATGGGGGAGCGGCGGACGGGGTGTCGGCGGATGAGATGGCGGCGGATGAGGTGTCGGCGGACTGGGTATCGGCGGACTGGGTATCGGTAGACTCGATATCAGCCTCGGTATCAACTAGAGGCTTACCGGCGTTCGTGGAAGGTTTGCCATCACGTAGGAAAGGTCGTGATCTCACTCAACAAAGGGGTTGTGCCTCGTGACGAGTTAGCCGGCCGTTGACAGAGCGCAATACGGGGCGAAACCTCCCCCTGCCCATTCGTCCGTTACTTGAAAGCTATTCAATAGCCATCAGATGGACACACTGGGAGGCTGAAGATCGTAATCGAGGCACCGAGAAAGGGTGAATTCCTCCTGTCGTCGTGTGCGAAGAGGTCCGAAAGACGGGCTAGAAAATCAACGAGGGAAATCAAGAAGGGGAATGAAGCATCAGATTGAACCATCGTAATTATGGGAATGGTCTGGCTGCGTTTGAAGAGAACTTGATGATGGCAGCCCGGTAATGGAAATGTCGGAGGAAGGGTTGGAAAGACACGCTGACCCGTGGAAACCGGGCAGCCTGGACTCCGCGCAGCGCACTAGCATGTCACATGGCAGGCATCGCACTGAAAAGGGGAGAACTCATCGATCAACCACCAGATGCATTGACGACAAACTGTGAAGGGCTGCAATTGATGCTACATTCATGCAACGGGCTGCTCTTGTCATAAGCCCCCCCCCCCCTAACATCCTGCACGCTCCAACGGCCGCTTGAAACAAACTCCACGTGGAACTGATTCTTTACACTCCGCTGAACATGATGATGACTGGCAGCGTTCCCGCATGGCAAGTGTTGAGCGGGAGCTGGAGCTGGGGAGGTTCTATAGAATTCCATCGGAGGACTCTTGCAACCCATCGCAGAGGCGAGGCGCGAGTCAAAGAAGGACCCATAGCCTTGGTAGAGGGATAGGCGAAGCTGCAACTGGCTATAGAGTGTGCTCTCCGCCCATCCTGCACTAGAGTCAGTCAATTTTATGGAGAAAAGGTCGTCTACTGATATGTTCCAGAGTGTATTTTGGTGGCATCCCCGCCAGATCCAGGAGAGGAGAGGAGAGTGAAGGATGGCGGTGATGGGCTGGAACAGAATGGGAGGGCGACATCGCGTAGATGTGATGATGCCAGCACTGCGCGTAATATTTCACAGTAGAACAATTGAAAGACGTGGTGGTCGTATTTTAGAAGAGCTACTTTGCGTAATGCGACAAACTTCTTTGGGCATTCCGAGTTCAACCTCGCAGCCTGTATAAATGGCAACGGGCCGATTTCTCAAGCATCTGGGCTGAGCGAGGTCCAGTGGGGGGTTGCAGAAATGCTTTACAGGGAATGAGGAATGATGTGCCAGGCTTTCCAGAGACGTTGTTCCAACCAGCAAAAAGCGATTGCACTGCCCTCTGTACTTTTATGTGGAGGGTGATGTGGACGACAATAGATAGACTTTGCAGACTAGGCAGAAGGGGCATTGCAATACAGGACATGCTCCTGAATGTGTGGAAGCCCTGTGAAAGGAGTTGAGTAATGCCATGCTAGGGTGGAGGCAACCTGGGAGGGTGCATGTGTCGACTTGATGGGCGATGCTAGCAAGTGTGAAGCCAAGCGTGAAGCAGTGTAGGTAGTATGGGGCGATGTGGAGAAGGCGAACTTGGTGAATGAGTATGAAAACCGACGCTGCTAGGTAGGTTGATGGGTAGCAATTATCGTCATCTGTAATCAAAAAAGCTACGTCAGCTGTGCATTTCTTCGCGCTTGTACCTTAGACCACCCCGCCAACAATTTATTAGCTGATGCGATAGGATAGAATATGCATTGATAGACCCTCATTATCCTGACCGTCTGATGTGTCCCTAGCACAGTGATTTTTGCTACCGACCGTAGCCCATACATTGATTAAGACCCTTCATTCAACCCTGGCGCAGAGGCTCCCTTGACTTTGCCGCTCTCTTGCTGTAGGTCGAGAGAAGAAGTTTGAAACAACGGCACTCGCAATGATTTGACTGGATCCTCTTCATCCGATGTGATTTATTGGACAGGTAACAGTGGAGGCTTGATGTCCTTACCCGGGGGCAGGATGAGAGATGGGAGTGAGAGCCCGGAGACAGTGTTTGGGAAAGTAATTAAGCTTTCAGAGTAAGAGGTCATAACTCTAATGTAGGTAGCGAGGTAGTTAATCTGATAGTAGCTATCTGAATATATGGCGAATAGTGTCTAGTAGTTCTTCACCATCCCTTGGAATGAAATCCATTATCGGCCTCTTTGGAAAAGTACTGGTTCCAACTGCTTGCGTTCACATCCTCACTCGTCTTGATACAGGACTTTACGGGGTACTGCTTGAGGTTGGTCACATCGTGCGAGGTATGGCGCCGCTTTAGGACGGCGTTGGCTGTTGACGACTTCTGTTGTCGTTCCCAGAGAAGGTGGCGACGGAGAGACTCTGTGAGCTCGGTTGCGAGCATGTTGCGGCGCGTTGTGCGTGGCGACAGGGCAGCCTGACCTTGGACATAGCCGGTATGGGAAACGATGGGTTGGGCGCTGGATCGAGGAATCTCGTGAATGGGTTTGAGAGTGGGTTGGCGTATGCCCTTCATCATAAGTGGCGCCTCGTCGGAGTCGTTAGGTGAGGCACCAAGTGAAGGACTATTGGGGGCCATGCGCGACTGAGGAATGGCCGAGGTGGATTGGGATGCTTGGTTGCCCAGGGTCCGTGCTCGGTCGTTCTGTGCAAGCATGAGAGTAATGAGCGACCTTCGAGAGGTCAAGTTGGCCTTGGGGTCGACGCGTTGGAAATACTTGTCATCCACCCTAGACTTTCCCCTGTGCTCGGTGGAGTGAGACCAGTCAGACCAGCCGTCATCGTCTTCAATGGCAGTCTCATCAATGTAGTCGGTGTCAGAGTCCACTGCAGTCTCATCCTCGACGGTGCGGGTCATGATATTGGTGCTGAGCGAACCCTACTTAGGAGAGAGAAGTGAGTTAGATGGGGAACTAGCAAGGGTACTATTGAGAGAGCCGTCCTCCTCAGAGGAGCTACCAATCGTGAACATAGGCTTTTCCACAATTAAGATGATCGGCTTGCCGTTATCGAGGCTTGCACCCTCGGGAATCATGTCAGATGCAGCACACTTGACTGAGCTGGGGATGATTCGAGGAAAAGGAATTGAGGATGGCGAAAACCCACGGACAACTATAGTTCGCGAAATTGTCGTAGGAGAGGGTTCTATTGATGCGTCTGAGCGGTGGCTAATTGAGTCACGGCGAGAGCGCGTGTATCTAGCCTATTGGGCGTTGTGTTGTGTGGAACTTGGAAGATGCCTCTACGTGGTAGTAGGAGTGGTAGAGCCAAGACAGGCGAGAGTATGCTCGAATCGATTACGGCAGAATCTGATACACAGTGAAAGATGCTTGCACAAGATAGGCGTTCAACTTGGAGAGATAAGAAAGAGAAGGCCACAAGCGTCTACCAGCGGCCTTGGAAATCCGGGGTGGCGATTGAAATAGGTCTAAGGAGGTCGAAACGAGGAGGACAAGATCAGTCTTGAGGTTGGACTTCTTACAACCCCGAAATCGCGTTGATGAGACCTCACGGGTGGTGAATGGCGAGGGGATGAGGACTTAATGTACGTGTGTCCTAGCGCCGTTGTACGCAAGACAATATTGCTTTTGAAGTCACCCACCTGCTTGAAAAGAGGGAATGGAACAAGAGTGGCCTTCTGACACTGTTGTTTCTTTTCCTCAAGTGTGTGGTGCCCCTGGAATCGGAAGTGTGATCCGATGCGAGGGGTCCAACGCGCTAGGTCCGTGCTAATACTCGTACGGACGGCCGGCACGTCACGGGCAGAAAGTGGAATGGTGTACGTGCAGCCTTGGTTCACGGTCCCACCACTACGTGCCAAGGTAGAAACTCCACAGCCGTGGGGTCCCTTGTTGCAAGATTGTTGCGACTTCACAGGTCCTTTGCCACCCCTGGCCGTATTTGGATATACAGGGCACATCTATTGAGCGGGGGGTCCGCAGTTGGAGCATGTGTTGGTTGCTAAAAAGCAAGACCTGTGGCGATCGCATCCGTACCGTGATTGTTGTTGGCAGAGCTGGTGGACCCAACAATTGTGATGAGATATTGGTGATTTCTTGGGAAAAGTTGGCATCTGATGCCACCTAATCCAAAAGGGTGCAGATGCAGCTTCTATGATAAGCTCCTTGATTAGGTATGCGCCATAGGACAGGCTGCACTGAGCCTTACTGCACTCGAAGCGATTTGGCTGGCTGCTCAGTGAACGGTAATGAACATAGCAGTGGTTTGCGTGCCATGATGCGAATATTCCCCGTTGGCAAGCAGTCTTGCCGTGGGCATTGTATCGATGGGTAGGCTTGCTCAACAGTGCGATGGGAAAATGGGTAAGACAGTCTAGTTCAAGGAACGGCGAGCCAACGCTCGTACCTCTGTCTGCACCTCTCGTCTCCGAGGACTCTCTGCCTGTGCAGTTCAAGCAGCCCGCGCAATTCACGCTTGATGGCTCTTGTTCACCTGTTGAACAATACCAGGGCTTGGGCAATAGCAAGCTAGTCGTCTCATCGTCAAGAAGCCCATGTTCCTGATTAGAGGCTCGCTGAAGAGGACGGCGCCTTGGAGAGCACGCTGGCTTCGTCGCGACCCAGCTCCCTCTTCGCTGGGCAAGAACCAGACATTTGTCAGCAAGAATGTAAAGGCAACAGCTGAAAATGCGACGTCGAGTCACCCACTTCAGAACTGGAGTTGTGGCAGGGTAGCCGGGGAAAAAGCGTGACGTGCGACCCAAGTTCAGCGGAAAGATAGGTTAAGCGACAAGCACCGAAACAAGGCTTGTGGGGGGGATACATGAATCTGGCCAGGGCGAGCCTAGTGGGTCGCCAGCTACTGTACGGTTATACTGTACGGAGTACATGTACACCACGCAGGAACCCATGCCCTTGCACACGAGCAGCCACAGTCGAGACGATACCCAATTGCGAAGGAACAAGCTTGTCTTTAGTAGGTCGGCGTAGCGTCCTACGCCCTTCTGATTAGCGACGCCTGTTTTCCCCCTTCGCTCAGCGACGCCCGTTTTTCCCCTTCACTCAGCGACGCCCGTTTTTCCCCTTCACTCAGCGACGCCTGTTTTCCCCCTTCGCTCAGCGACGCCCGTTTTTCCCCTTCACTCAGCGACGACCGGTTTTCCCCTTCGATCAGCAACACCTGTTTTCCACCTTCGTTCAGCAACGCCTGTTTTCCTGCTTCAACCAACGGCTTTTGGATCTCGTACTCATGCTCGATCTGTCAATCTCGGACTTCACAAAGTCCTTCGAACGTATGTTAAATGGACTCCGATACTTTGATGGCGATCCAACAGATCTCGATCCTCTCATCGACATACTGTCCAAATCCTTGTCTCAAGCCAAAGTTATGCGTGGCTGGCTATCGACATCCCATAGCTGGCGAGCGTATCGTCAGGAGTCCTCGAGGACCAAAAGAGTCCCGGCATATTTTCACCTAGTGAGCAGGCAGAAACAGCAAACGACAAAAAATGAGAAAGTCATCCAGACGAAATTCTCCACTGTTGGCCTATACCCCAATCTACTAACGGCAATGTCGTTTAATCTCGAAGACGTACAAAAATTTGACGAATATATGATCGAGATGGTTTGCAATCATGGCCAAGAGTTTCTTGACAGGCGTGGTCTCATTCCCTATAGCCATTATCAAAGCTTTCTACCCACAATTCGGCAGGTTGAGGAAAATGGAGTTGAATTGTGGTCGTCAGGTTTGTTTATGCTTGTTCGGAAGCCAATATATTTACTGAATATCAACCAGAAATTCGCGAATACAAAATTGCCATCTCCAATATCACTATAATAGGAGATTCCATAAAAAAGAGGAAACGTACCACTTATACAAATGAGCCACATCCCAACACACGGGAAGCAGAGGGCAAAGGTAAATACTAGGCTGATCGGCAGAAAAAATTAACTAAAATGACAACAGATACGAGTTCAGTCCTTTCAGTTTCGGCCGAGATCACACAACGTAGGTATGACCTCAAATTTTGACTCGAAATGGGCTAATTGAGTCAAAGCACCGATGTGGACAGAGATTCCCCGCATTGGTGATGTACACGCGATAGACATGGACGATGTCTGGCAGATTTATAAGTTGCATCCGCAGCTCTTCACCCCGGCGAAAATATTGAATCCTCAGGAAGGGGGTGCGTCGTTCATAACGTTTTATATACTAGGCGAAGGGGCCGAATGCCTGTCACGACAAAGAGGGAGCAAGCATACCTTCAATGTCCAAGGAAATTGGCTTGTTGAAGCTTCTCAATGATGGATTTTAAATCCGGCCACGGTGCTCCTTTGTTAAAAGTCTCATGTTTATCGCCTTGTATCACATAATGTACGCCATCAGTTAGCTCGTTGGACTGCGGATGTGAAAGCCAAGCTGTCACCGTGCTTGAATCTCGCTCTTTCATGAGCTCGCGGTCACACAACAACATCTGATGGCCATAGAGAACAATTTCGACCTTTTTGCCCTGAAACTGTGGAATAAGAACTTCAAGTCCTAAAATCGAATCGAGCTTGTGAAGACCCAAATAGTCGCTGAATTCCGAAATAAAGGCATTGTGATCGTGGGGAGCATCAGGTAGCGGACCAACCTGATACTCATAGGCGCAGAGTTTGTTGTCTGGCGTGAGTTGAAAGATATGACCGTGTAAATTGTTCGGATCCAAGCTGTTATTGGGAAGAGCCCTGGTCCAGCGGTAATTCCTCTGCTGATACGACTCTATGTGGCCCACCAAGTGATGGCCCTCTTCGAGGTCGAAATGCTTGTGCAGCCCGTGTACGGCGTATATATTTCCGACGCCGTGCTTCTTAAACATGCGGTCCAGTGCAATGCGGTGCCTTTTCTCAGGGGTGTGTAGTGCGCTATCGTTTGGAAGATTATTGTGCCTGCATAGGTTAGACATTGCATTTCCCGTGGGTACCTCCTGCATCGAACTCATACCTCTCTCGACTGTGTAGAATATCGTCCTGTGTGACGGCCTGGTTTAGGCCGGGTATGTCATAGTTGTTCGACATTGCAGCAATCAGACCGTTGGAACAGGGTAGGACATGGGCAAAGTGTGATGGAGGGCTAAGGATCGAGGATGACCTTTGTGAGGTAATGGCGGATAACAGCTCAACCGTATAACGGAGACGTTGGTGGATGATTAGCAAAGCGATCGGAGGAGGAAGATCATGAAGCGAAGTCGATCACGGCGAGAGAAAGAAAAATGCCTCGCCTCGAGCGGGGTACGGCACGTGCGGTGATTCCGATATTACCCGTCAGTCGTATCTTCGTTTGTTAAATCCACCTGCTTGTCGCCATGAAGCTCAGTAGCCATATTGATGAACAAACTTCTCTCAACTCAAGCTCGACTTGAGAGGCATGTCTCTTGAAAAAATCACACCAGAGATTGCAACAGACTACTTGTGTTTTATGAACGTAACAGGGGTTCTGCATCGGGGGCGTACCGTGATCCGCTAGCACCAAACGTGGAATTTTATCCCCTCAATTGTCGAAAGGCTCCCGCCAGGTCACTCCAGGGATGTCTGCCCAATTAAAATGCAAGAATGAAAGGTACATTATTCCCTACCTAAATTGGCCGATAATAGATGTCCCAACAATATTTTGAGTTACAAATCGCGACATCACACTGCTCACACCCCCAAATTGATTGATGCTTCTTTTTCTTTAATTGAGGCCTCTTCTTATTATTGCTGACCGGCTGTCATCTTCTCTGATGAAGCTGCTATCATTATATGCATTGAGGGCCTCGCCCGGTATTAATTAAGAACTCATAGATGACTTTAAAATGATTTATATGACGATTTTGGCGAGAATAGTTAATGATGCATCTTTAGGTTCCCCTCATGTACCTGTCATGTAATAGGGGTCATGTGGGGCAAGGTACTTTCGGGAGCCTTTCGACAATTGAGGGGATGGTACTCCGTATAACGATTGGTGTTGGATTATGTATCGGATTAATCCTAGCTAACTTATAGCAATAAGCAAGTACTCTGAACTTTTAGCGTAGCTGGTGAATCCATCAATTGGGCTATTGATAAAGCAAGGCGAATGCCCCCGCATGGGGCGTCGTAGATGTTAACTTTATGCAACAAAAGGGATCACGGAAGCGCTTTGATAACTGTTGGACTTAAGTACCAGCCGCGCCATTTTGGGCAAAAGTTTAGGGGACTCAAAACCGTCCCCACGTGGTCGCTCAGCTCAGCTCTCACGAGGGCCCTGTTTAGAGGCCTCCAAAAGTACGCAGTCGACGAAGTAGAAATGTGACGCCAAGCCACTCACTTCAAGACTGGATTGGAGTTCCGTCAGTGGCAACGATTGAATGATCACTGACTGACTGTGTATCGGAGATCGAGGTCGGTCAAGTTGCCATTCAGGTAATGCGAGCAGGGGTCGGATTTCCATCGGCTGATCTTGGTCGATAGGAAGCTAGCCCTCAGAGGCCCAATCCTTGGCAAAACACCCCCGGCCAACACCCCCAGAACCAACAATCACTGTCATCGTCGCGACGGACAGCCCGCGTTGTGGCGACCTTGTATTCCCATCCTCCCCCACTTTGTCACCTTCCCAAATGATACTGTGCTGTACGTGCCCGGCCCCGGTCCCCGGTCCCCCAGTACAAGTCCCACCCCTCTGTACGCAGTAAGCGCAAGTCGCGTTATTGCATCAATTGATTGCAGAAGCTTGCGTACTCCAGGTGTGACATCGGGGCGTGTGTGTGTTGGCTGGCAACTTGTGTCATGCACTAGCGCCAAGGAGGTTCGGCACCGGCTGAACCTGGTGGAACGAGTAAGCGATCACATTGACTTTCTTTTTCCTCAACACACGGTTGTTGGCTCTCGTCAAATGATGTAACGTGCTGGCATGAGCCTGTAGACGGCACTTCATGTGACAGCTGGCTACGGGGTACCCCTAGCCTAGAGAATCAAGAATCGCGTCTCGTCGTGACCCTACTTCCTTCAACCGCCTCATTCAACTCACTCTTTTTCAGGTTTTCACTTTTCTCCTTTTACAGCCGTTACTTTCCGGCCAGATTACTCACTATGGCTATGGACGCGTTGAAAAACCTTTCCAACAACGTCCCGGGATGGCTCAAGCAGCTGGACGACCTCAGCGGCCAGATCGATCTGCGCCAAGCTGAGCTGGCCGCTGTCGCTGCAGCCGAGGGAAAGAACCCCGAGACAAAGTCCTTGCGCAACAAGGGCTCGACCGAGTCCCTCAGGCCGAAAGACGATGTGCCCATACCACCAGCGCCCAAAGCGACCCCCGACGATACCATACTCAAAGATACTCCTACAGCGACAACCGAGGCCTCAACACCTCCCACAGAGGTCAAGAAGGAACAGGTCGCAGCCTCCCCACCCAGCCCATCTGCATTGAAGCAGTCCCAAGAGGCTATCAAAGCAGCACGCGCAATGCTGTCCGCTGAGGGCGCTCCTGCAGCATACCGAACGCGAACTATGATTCTTGTATATTACGACAGCTATGTGCAAAGATTTTTCGACAATCTTGTGAGATTCGTATCATCAAGCAGAAACTTCATCCGAAAAGCCAAGATGGCTGCCAAGATTACCCAGGTCAAGCGGTCAGCCAAGATGGACATGTCAGAGGGCAACGAAGACGGCGATGACGATCCTCTGCCCTCGCTCAGGTATATGAGCACACGACGCGGCTATGGACCGGCCGGTGCCAATGACCAACCCCCAGATGTCTACGATCGACTCGACAAAAGCCTCGAAATCGTGCAGAGTATGTGCGAGCACGGCGCCCACCAGTTCCTGCGAGATGGCGATTGCAACGATGAGATATCAAAGGTACAGAAGCAGCTCACCGAAGTCCTCGAAGTGGCCACCAAGGAGATGGAGCGTATACAACGAGAAGAGCCTGAGTTGGCTAAGGAGACTAGCGAGCTAGGCAAGATCCGAACGCGTCGACCGATCACCATGCTTCGCAATGAGTTTCCCGGCTCCAAGGATGGTTCACCGTTAACGCCAAACAAGGGTGATCCCGAAAAGCTCGAGGCTGCCAAACCCGAGGATCGGTCACCACACCTTCTGGACGCAGAAGCGCCCCTCGAGGTAGATCCCAATATCATCGAAGCCGATGAAGGGATTGATGTTGCCATGGAGGTGCCCAAGTTGCAGTACCGATGAACTCGAGCCATGCGGAGTCGTAGGCCCTAAAATAGCTTCACAGAAGTCTACCCATCCACTCAGCCATCCATCACCATTACATTCAACATTTGTTCATCACCATCAGCATCATTGGTTTAGGAGAGAACTATGTACTACTTATCTCTATTCATTTTCATCAATTATGCATGCCGGTCAGCTTTCTGCTATTCTGCTTCTCAATTCTCACAACATTGGCCATAGCACGGGCATATTAAATCAGACATTGGACCAAAATTAATATTTCAGCAACTAGGCAGTCAATCTCATTCTCGTGAACATAGCTAGCTCTCTAATTAATCCCATATAAGCTTCTCACTCTGCCGAGTGTTGCGAACTACAACTCATCTGCTCTCTGGTCTCTTAATAAGCTTTGCCCACGGGTAGTTGCTTGGTTGCTGCCGCTCCCGGCAGGCCGCTGTAAAAAAGAAGAAAGCATCAGCATGTTGCGACTCGTTACGCCATATACCTTTATGTCATACCACAGATGTCATCGCCCCTGGGACACTGTCAGAAAGGACGGCCAGAAACCGATCACGAACCATCTTACCAGTATTGCTTGCTCACAACAGTAGGGGGCATCTTCGCTCCGTCTCGATGTATTTAGGGCACCACGACTCGACGAGGTGGTAGTGGTGTTGGCAGGACAGCTCTTTCTGTACTTCAGTTAGCGTGCGGTCGCAGCACGGAAAAGAACACAAACATAGATGTAGTTGCACATGGTGGGATGAGCGCCGCGAGGAAATGGAATCAGTGTTGGATGAATCAATGTGGGATGAATCTTTGTTGGATGAATTAGTGTTGGATGCAGACACGGCGGCCACCATCAGTCGGGGACGCTGCCGTCCTTTATTTGACATCGGGGTTAGCGATCGGCGCACCGTTCTTGGTAATCCCTAGCGCGCAAGTGGGATGATGCTTGGGCTATGCTACAACACTACTGATCTCGTCACCTTTTCGGGTGTCCAATTGCCGACCAGCCACCTGATACTAGATCAAGGTGGCCTGGTACGCTCGGAGATTCTCTTCTCTCCCGGACTGAACCTTAACCGAAGGTTCAATCCCTCGGGGTGCGGGCGTTGCCAGGGGCCATGATTGTTTCTTGACCACTGACACTTTATACGCCTGTCAGGAGCTAAATTAGCTCGCCTCGTCTAGCCCCGAAAGCTCAAAACATGCTGGGTGCCCAGTGCTCACTCGCATGAGACGAGATCACGGGAAAGGCACATGCTGCATCGGATGACGAGAGGCAAAGCCAGAGAGAGCCACCACGACAGAGGCCCAGTACTCCCCATCGAGGTTGAGAACTCTCGGACAAACATTCGGCACACCGATGCCGAGCTTGGTTACACTCCTCAACAGTTTTGTTATAGTAATCACCAGTTGTCAAGAAACAAGGATCACAGGGATAATCGTTGTAGCAAGAAACATGATCATGCCATGTCAAAAGCCGGTAGGATTCAGTGTAGGTAGATGCATCTAGCTAGCAATGCTTCACCGGAAGAATCCTACTGAAAAACGTCCGTTAACAGGTGGCGGTTGTTACGGCAATGCATTGATGCATGGAGGAGGTACTATCCAGGAGTTTTTGGAGTCAAATAATAATATTCCCAGTTCGTCTAGCCCATGATTTCAGGTGGCAGAAGCGCAGACTAGAGAAACTTGTATACTTTTCTTCACTTTGTTTCGTAGCATAATGGAATAGCAAGCTACAGAATCTCGATACTCTAGCCACCTCAAAAGGCATGGGGGTCGAATTCGCCAATGAAGTTCGGGCATTGCATCAATTACACCAACTGTGCTGAAGAATTGAGCATACTGACCAACCCTCGAGCTGCGAACGCGCCGTAGCCAAACATGCAGGTCTCGAATGCAAGCTTCCTGCATTCCGGGATTCAATAAGAGTGTCGCCGCATTAAAAACTGTGTCTCGACTCGTCGGGCGACCATTTTGACCAATTCTGTTTTCGAAGTGAGCGACATGTAATGCTGTCCAGAGGTAGCCGCTTACCTTGATTGCCGCCATGATGGCTTCAGCCTCGCCTAGGTCATTTTCACCGGCCCTCATGTGGGTAGCTCTTGGCGCAGCAACAGGCATCGCTTAATTCGAACATTCAGGACCTCGGGTGCATCAACCCACGCATTCACAATTGAGGTCAAATCGTTACTGACCCTCCAATACCTAGGACTGTCACCCGGAGCAGTTCAGTGAAACTATAAGGTCGTCAAGCAGGAGGCTTGCTGCAGACCGTCTCGCGACGCTACTTGGCGCCAGTGAAGCCACTGGTGACCTCACGGTGTCCGGTCCATCAGTGGCACCTGGCAAGGTTGGGCATGTCAAGAGACGGCCTGTTCTCTCTTCTCTCTGGGTGATCCCGGCTTGTTCGCGCCGGCCTGCGCCGGCATAATAGCGAAAGCTCTTCTACCTTGCGATACTGCAGGCTTACTAGGGCGATTTGTGGCAACGCCTGCGTGCGAGACCAGGCATGGCGTCACGCACAGGCTTCCCCGTTGGAATCGCGGACAGTGGGTCGAGCCTGAAGCGACGTTTCTCCGCCCCACGGGTCAGCAGTATACAGGGACGTTGCGGCACGGCCCATATACGCACACCCACTCGCGCTATCATGCTCCTGTACCTTGGCAAGGTTGTCAGCGCTGTTGTACACCGCATTCTGTAAGGCATGATGCACGCCGCGTTGTCCAAATCAGTGTTCGTCACAGGTATGATAAATTGGCACAGGATACTCCCACTTTACATGGGTAGCTTGACAAGGGGCCAGAGCTGCGCTAGATGATGCCTTAAAGGTTTCTACCCAGAGCCTCAAAGCCCCTCTGTCCTCCCTCTGTTCTCCTTCTGTCCTCCCTCTGTCTTCGCTCTGTCCTCCTTCTGTCCTCCTTCTGTCCTCCCTCTGTCCTCCCTCTGTCCTCCCTCTGTCCTCCCTCTGTCCTCCCTCTGTCCTCCCTCTGTCCTCCCTCTGTCTTCGCTCTGTCCTCCTTCTGTCCTCCCTCTGTCTTCGCTCTGTCTTCGCTCCGTCCTCCTTCTTTCCTCCTTCTGTTCTCCTTCTGTCCTCCTTCTTTCCCCCCTCTGTCTTCGCTCTGTTCTCCTTCGGTTCTCTTTCTCTCTTCCCTCTGCCCTCCCACCTTTGTCTGTTGCCCACTTCCCCACATTAGGTGCTCTCCCCACTAAATGTTCGCCATTCCACCTCATCCACATATTCTTCACACTTTATGTCACTAGACTCGTCCTCATCTTTACTAGAAAATCCCCAAACAAGACAACAGACAAAATCCCAGTCCAAATATACATGCGGCGTGTGCAGAATACGAGTGTCAACAAAGAACCGAAGTCGGCACGAGATTTCAAATCGGCACATAGCGTGCCTGACAACCTCCCAAATCCCCCCAAGGAGTGGCTATGAAACCACTCATGGACCATTAACGGCGTTGGCTGAGGCGTTCCGAAAGTGCCAGCAGGGAAGTCACGAACTATACCAAGGCAAGGATTGCGAAGCGACAATAAGCGCAGTTGAGAGTTTCCTAGAAATTCATCTTGGACCATTAGGACCATTAGCCAAGGCCTTCCGAAAGGAAATCATTAAAGCTGGTGGTTTCACTGATTTCTGCTCCTGGCAAGAAATCAGCAACCAGGACAGCTCAGGCTTTACTCCTGTTATTTTCCCTGATGAGGAGTGCTGGACAAACCCTAATGACAATGGTTTGCTCAACGAAATTCTCCAATCTTTTGACCAGAACAGAGACAAGGTATACTCCGTTGGGGCGCCACATAAGCCAGATGAGGTAGCCAATCTCTACGATGTCATAGAGCAACTCTATGAACCAAATGTTCGATGCCCGAAATATGCTGTCAATCTTGCATCTGAAACTGCAATTCGGAAACCGGAGAGGTTCATCCATCATAAGACTGACCCTCATGTAACGCTTACAACGACGACCAATATTACACCCCAATATGCGAGAGTCGATGTACATGCTGGTATGTATATATTAGCCATGACATCAATGTTTTTAACACATCAACAGATCGTGGATATCATGTGATCAGCATCCTGCGAAAGAACGGCATCAAACTCTGGGGATTCTATCCTCCCACGAAACAGAACCTTGAGTTGTACAGGCAGCACCGCGTATCTGATTCAATTTTCATCCAGCATCACAACGAGTTCCAAGGGGGGAAATTCTGCGTTCAACAACATGGAGAGGCAATGTATATCCCGCCTGGATACTTACATATCACTTATACTGTGAAAGGGGGAATACTCCCAGGAACTCAGTACCTAACCCAGGATTGTCTCTCTGTCGCATCTCATCTCCTAGAGATAGACCGATCAACCTGTGGGCTTAGTGATGGAGACTGCCAGCCCTTGCTTGAGACTATTTACCTGAATCTTCAATCCAACGAGCCCTCGAATCAGAATGAAGCTATGGAAGTCTTTTGTGAATGGACTTCCAAGGACAAAAAGTTTAAGCAGTCCAAGCTGTCAATCCACAAGACTGTAAAAGATAAACTGAGAAGCATGGGCTTGAATTGTACCAGATGCAAGAAACCCGGGGTTAATCATTGAGGGTTCTGATACTTTTTTCTCTACCAGCTAAACCTAAACATGTATATTCTGTCGTTGAGTCGTCCATCCTCTGCCTTTGATGGGAGTGAAATTGCTGACTGACGAGCCGCTGGGCTGATTCACGAAGAAAAAAAACCTATTGATGGGCTGGCTGGTTGATGATCTGGTGGGCAGTTTGATGAGCCGGCGGCAAGCAGAATCGAAGTTTTGTCTCAACAATCATACATTGAAGCGAACCCAAATTGACAACGCCCGCCGATATTCCCGTTCTCTCACCGATTATTTGCACTTTGCATCATCACAAAGAGGAAGCCTATCTTCATCATTTACGTTGCAAATTCCCAAACGTGAACACCTTCCAGCGCCATCTCTCACCCTCATTTCCCACAGACCAAGCTGGGAGCCTGAGGTTCCCTTGGTGGCTTGCATAATACGTCGGTCTATCCTCTTGACCCTTGTTGGTCCCTGAATCCTAGTTCCGCACTGTATACATGCTGCGCACGTGCCTCGAGAGGGTGAGATGTGGTACCTACTGCCCCACAATCTGGAGCCAGGGAGCCAATCAGACTCGACTAGACCGAGGGCGGCAGGGGTCCGGATTTTGGAAAACAGGGGTCTCTTGGCCCCCATGCTGTATAACCAATCAAATTCTAGACGAATCTCGAGCCAGGGAGCCAATCAGACTCGAATAGACCGAGGGCTGCAGGGGTCCGGATTTTGGAAAACAGGGATCTCTTGGCCCCCATGCTATGGAACCAATCAAATTCTGGATGAGTCAGGGGCATCAGGGGTCCAAATTTTGGAAATCGAAGCATCGCCCCGACCCCCGCACACTAAGGAACCGCCCGATCATGGAATAAGGGTCCTGCTGAGGTGGTGTGGGAATTGCGCCTCCGGCCAAAGAAATGAGACACCCCTCATTGCCACACCCTCCCAGCTACGCTAGTCCTAGTGCAGCCTTGTCAGAATCACCGTGCATTGGCCTCAACACGTTCAAAAAATTTGTTTCCACGTGGAATGTACCCCATAGCCTAGGCACCGTGTGCTGACAAGAATATCCTTTTGCATCAGCAGCGCTCGCTCGCTCGGCCAGCATCTGGAAGGAGGTCACAGCATCCAACGCCCGCACAAAGTGCATGGATGATCAGCTGTGTCGGCATAGGACAGCTTGAGTTAGACTCTTTACAGGTAGGGATTCGTGGCATCCACACGAGTATGCCTTCATCATCGGAGACAACAAGCGTACCACCTGCCCATGCGCCTTAGATCCTAATTTGACTAACTGGTATGTTCATCATTGGCTTTGGAGCAGGCTACTTATCTCAGAGTAATATCGACGATATAAGATATTCACTTAATGGAACAGTCATTTCTGCGGTGAGAAGTAGCTGTATGCCAGGTCCAGTGGGTGTGTATAAGATGGGCTTCGGCATCGAGTCAGGGTGCATCCCTCCGTCAAACGCGCTTGCGCAGTTTCAATCGGCCCTGTGAATGGGCTTATTATTAGGAGTTATTGAGAGATCATTTGAACTCGGTGGAGACTGCTAGCAACCTGAAGCAACGGAGAAAGGGCCACGGGCAGCGAGATTACCAACTCTGCCAAAGACTAGCCTGCCCCTAGCTATGATAGCAGTATGGTCCACAGTATGTTGTCGGAGTAGCAAGAAAACGGCAAACAACCACGCGCAGCTATGTGTCTTATCGGAAGCTCAACGCTTGCGCCTCGAGGCAGCACAAACCCCATCCAAACTGGAAGACCATCCCGTTTCCCGAGCGGCCAGACCAAAATAGATTACAATTTCGAACGGTCAATGAGACGAGAGTCAATCCGGCAGCCCAGTCCATATCTACAACGTCCTCGGGCAACACTATGGGCGGATTCCTCCATCTGATACGGATCAGTGAAAGTCGTCCGGCGTTCGCGCACCGTTTATCGGCCTCAAAAAGAACCTCTTGCTGTCCTCAGAAAGTCTCATTATTATTTCACATTCGTATCCCTATAAGTTACGTATTCCAATACATTGTTTCAATGTCTTCCATTCAACACCTTCTCTCCCCGCATAGGCGACGGCAAAGCCGCGCTGTCAGTCCTGCTTTCACTCACTTCGCCGCGCGCCGCGGCGGCGATCCTCATCGTCAACCAACGCCTCCTGGTTGACCAACTTGAACTCGGCTATGGCGTCAGGCGTTAACTCTTTGGAGAGCCCCAATGAGTTGCCTGTAAGTGTGAGGGAACGATCATGTGACTTTCATACTTTAAAATACTTCGAACACCCGTTAAGTTGCCAAGGCAAGAGACTTAACGGCTGAATATCCAGCCCGAAGGGTAAATATCGTATATCTGCAATTCAACTCTCCTGGGAGGATCCCCTAGAGCCCCCCTTTCTCTTGCGGCGGGTAACCAGCTGTTAAACCGCTTGAAACCTGTAGTAAGGAAGTTTGTTCCCTCTCACGCTTCCTGACACACCCAAGCTAACTATACTGTCTGTCAAACCTCCCCTTTCCCTGTAGCTTATAGGAAAACGTCGGTCAATGTAGCGTGGTGGATACGGCGGATCGGTCAGCTGTTGAGCCTGACGGCGTTGTTGGTCAGCAAGTCGCATCTTCATCCCTGCCTTATAGTTAGCCACAAACGCAGTACGTAGGAAGCGCAGGCGTATAAACCTTCCGTGGGCGTGTGGTTATAGAGGCTATGGCGATCGAAAGGCGCCTCAAGGAGTAGGCCCTGCAGCGAGGTAACTCGCGAGACAGCAACATAACTAATACCGGCCTGGAAGTCGCGTGTAGCGAGGTCAGTAACTATCTGATCCTTCGTTAGGCTCTGGCATTTGTGAACAGTGATAGCAAATGCCACGATCAGGGGAAACTGCGTACGAGCGCAAGTCTCGTTGCCTACTAGGAAATCACGCGTGACTGGAAGGATGGGTACGATTTTCCTGCCATCGTTAGTTGTTAGATACGGCGGTCCATCGTAGCTATCGAAGTCCACCATAATAACGGCTGGGAGGTCTTCCCGTGGGTTGGCGCCTGCATTCCAGGCGATATCGTATACAGTACCCTGGGCGCCGTTAACTAAGCCAGCTGGCTGCCATAAATTAGTTGTGAGCATTACCCTGGCGCCCTTAGCAACAGGAAACTTGTTGGATAGATTGCCAGCGTGGTCGCTTGCCGCCTGCCCCGCGCCGTTGCCCCGATTCTTTGCCTCCACCTGTACTGCCGGGTCGTTGAGGTGCACCATATGCTCGTAATTGTACTCGTTGACCCGGGCCTTTGTAGAATACACCCGCAAAGCGGCCCTGAAGCTGTCAATCTCGCTCTGTGTTAGCTTGGCCTGTACCCGATTACTAAGGAGGTTCCATGACGGTATAGATAACTTAACTTCACGCAGTTCCTGCAATGCCTGACGGAACTGGGCCTGATCATCGCCAGTTTGGCGCTGTACCGTGGTCAAGAAGATGGTGCGGTCAAATAACCGGTAGGCCACCTGCCCTCTCCTTTCCAGCGGAGACAGGCTGGTGCTAGTCGAATACAGCGGCTTTTGCCGGACGGGTGGTAACTGGAAGAAATCCCCCACCAGCAAGACGCTCACGCCACCAAAGAACTCGAGGCTACGCTGTGGAAAGGCCTGCCGCAGTCGGGAATCGATCCGCGCGAGCTGCTCAAGCCCTAGCATGCTCTTTTCATCGATAACGAGGTACTTGACGTGCCGTAGACGGGACTGAAGGGCGGCTGCGTCGGCTGGGGGAAGGTCGGTAAAAGCACCACGTACTGGGAGACGTAGCAACGAATGTATGGTGCTGCCCTGTATCTGGTTACTCGCAACGCCTGTTGGCGCTACGCGGCAAATAGGGCTAGGATTCGGTAGGGCAGCCGCCTGAAGATGGGAGGAAAGCACCTTGATAAGGAAGGACTTGCCTATACCACCACCACCGTCAACGTGGAGAAGGATTTGAGTAGGATTTTGTGCCTGGAAGTGGCCCATGAAGGTGTCGTACACGAGCCGTTGTTGTGGGTTAAGCTGGTCACGCCAGTGAGGGCCAAGGACCTCCACATCGTTGGCCATAGGGTGGCTAGCGATAAGGTCTTTCCAGTAGCTGTCTCGAAATTCCGGATAAGTGCCCACATGCCGTGTCCAGTCGTAATTGACGTCGATATCGCGGCGGCCAAGTAGGTCAAGACCTTCCTGGGTAAGGGGGTTATCAGGTAAAAGGGCGGCGAGGCGGATCCAGTCTTCGTCATCTAATTCCTCCTCCACAGGCAGAGTCTCGTACTGATCCTCTTGAGGTTGTAATCGAGCCTCTTCTGGCCGGCCGTAATGGTCATCACCATGACTGTGGTGCTGCTAACAATAGGAGAAGGCCTTAACGTGAGAATTAAAACGCTGGCCGTTAAATGTGAGGAGCTCATCAAGCCGGCGATGTGGGTGGTTCAATGTTAGCTTTACACGGCAGTAATCTGGCCACTGTTGACCTTCTTGATCAGCCTGATAGCGAGGAAAGTAGACCAATACACGAGGCCTGCCATTGACGTTGCCTGGCTGCCATTGCTTCCACTTGGAAGGGTCCCTGGAGCAGAAATTCCAGTATTTGAGGAAGGAAACGTAGGTTAGGCCCTCTAGGGTTTCTGGGCGTTGACTGTACTTTTCATAGATATTGAAAGTCTCATCAACCTCATCGCCGTCTATATGTAGGGAGTGGGAATGCCTGTCAGGATGACGGCAGTCAACATATAGGCAGGTTCGTGAGCCCTCCTGTAACGGCAGGCCGAGGAGCAAGTGGCAAACCTCCTGCTTTGAGTAATCCCGCTCAGCAACCAACTGATTTAGGAGCTTTGACGTGAAGGAAATAAGGGGGTTATGGTCCTTGACCTGGGGCATCAGAGCTTTCCCAATCTGGGCAAAAGACTCACTTTTCTTTTCCGACTTGGAGCAGTATTTGGCTGCGTAATCGATCACCTGCTGTAGGCTCGTGCAGGGCGAGACATCTGTATTGGCTAGCCACGCAACCGTAAGCAAGCGGTTGTAGTGGTTAATCTGGCTATCGTTCCGCTCGCCCCTGAAGCTCCAGTGCTTAGAATGAGGAACCTTTTCAAGGGAGGCTAGTATGCGCTGCCCGTGAGGAAACCCAAAGCGGCACTCTACCTGCTTGGTATGCTTGTTGAGCTGCATACAGTAGTTGTTGCAGCGGTGGCGCTGCATGCGGTTGACTACCATTGATAGGAACTGAACTGTAAGGGGATGCCCCAATAGATTATTGATCAGGGGATTCCCTTCCCCAGGCGCCTGTACCCGCTGAGGCTCTGGGTTCACAGCAGATGCGTGATATCCCCAGATTCGGGCGAATCGCTCCCGGGACTGACCATTATCAGGATCTAGGTCTGGGTGACCACTTAGCCAATATAGGCCATGGTGGTGACTGGAACCCCTGCCCTGCCACTCGTAGCGACCCCAAAAGTCCGTTAGGTTAAACTTCTGCTTCAGGACAATAGTCCTAAAGAGCATATAACGCTTATGGAAGTGATAAGCGGCAATGTGGGCGTTGTCTCTCAGTAATTGCCGGGACAGGGCCATCCGCGCCGCCTCAGGAGCTGCTTTCCACTCTTGGAATCGAGGCATATGACGATATAGGGACTCCCAGTGGTAATCAGCCGCACTTGCAGTAATGAAAAGGCCAGGCCTGCCTAGATTATAGGCATATGCCTCCAATTCCTTCCTTTGCTTATACCAATATGGACGGGTGCCCCGGATTACGGCGGCTTGGCGTGTGATCGACTGGATCAGGGCCTGAGCCTCTGGCTCGTCAGGCTTAGCCATCGCTTCCTCTATGTCAGCGCGCGTAAGAGGTTGACGGCGGCCTTCGTGTTGCTTGACTAAGTAGTTGCTTCGCTTTCTGACCTGCGCACGTAACAGCGTGTTGAGGGCGACGAAAGGCCACGTCTTATGGCGGGCAAAACGTCCGTCTTGCCATCTCATCGCATGGGCAAGGTAGTCCTGGTACGTGATGCTCCGTAGGCGAGGCTCCACGAAGTCCGCCTTGCCGTCAGGGTAGAGGGTAGGGAACGCGAGCGTTAACAGCGGCTGGGAACGGTTGAATTCGTTGATAGGAGTCCTGCGAATGGGAGGTAGTGGCATCTGGTGTTGAGCCTGCGCGCTAGGCTGCATATGCTCAAGATCGGCCATACGCTCAGGGTCAGGGGTACCATGAAGGAATCGGGACTGCAGGGCGTTTAATTCGGTATCGGTAACCTGCAAATTCGGGATCGCCGATGCGTCTGCATCGCTAGGATCCTCTTCTACAGCCTCCTCAACGGGGCCTTGGGGGACCTCGCCGTCAGGTATGTCAGCCACTTGGCAAGCAATGGAAGCAACTATGCTGTCGTCAAGAGGAAGCCGTTGCAAGCGATCCTGCCTCACAACGATATCGCGATAGCCCGGGTGGTGGCGCTGTAGGTAATGGAGCCAGGTCAACAGGCATGAGCGGCGTACCCGGAAATCGCGAGCAAACTGCTGCTGGAAGTGAGGGTCGCCCTCCACATTAGGAGGCCGCAGGAGTACGACATCTAGCTCTTCAGGTAGGACTGGGAGCTCTTCAAATAGCCTACCAACATTGCGAAGGAAGTGGACAACGTGACCGCGGTATTTGTACTGAGCACCACGTACCTGTAGGACCTTCACGTGTACGTGAACCCTAGCAATCAGCATCTCCTCAACCATTGTTAAGCCAGGTAGATTACCGGGGACTTCCCCGAAGTCAAGGTTATTCGCAGCGCTAAAGAAGTAGGGCTCGTTAGGGGTTCTCTCCCTGTCTCGACTAATGCAGCGGCTGCAGATTTTCAAGCTATTTCTCTTCATTTCGAACCAGTGCTCCCGGCAGCGAATGCAACTATGCATCTTCTCGTCATCCAGGGCGGTATAGAACTCCCGCACAAGGGCCTGATCCTCCTCACTAAGGGCAGGCAAGTTAAGGTCCCTTGTAAAAGGTGGATCAACTATCTGATCAAACTGTCGCTCTTGAGGCTCTGGCCGTGGCCGTGGGTTAAAGGTGCCTTGACGTGTATAACGGCCGCGGCAATGACCCTGTGGCAGTAATGAAGGTGTGGCAGGGAATGATTCCTGTGGTATAGGCGTGCCTAGCACAACATGAGCCGTTGGAAAAGTGCCTTGAGGAATTGGTGTTTGAGGAATCGGCGTGCCCAGAACTACTGTTGGCAGGCTAAGGGTAGGAGGGATAGGGGGAGGTCCCTCTACCGCGCTTGGGGTAGATGGACCCAGCAGAGGTCTAGGCAGTTCCTGGAGTACGGGCGCCAGGCCACGGAATAAAGCAGGTATGGCAGGAGGTTGCGAGCTGTTTATAGACGCGGGCGTTGGCGCAGCCCGCCTTGGAGGCGTCAATTTAGCCAGCGAATCGGTCCTCTTCGTGGCTCTGCGTGGCGATAGCCTTGAGGCGATATTCCGCATGGCGGCAACGGCGGCTCGGGATTCGGTTACCCGTTCCTTTTGGCGTGCCCTACAGCTACTACACTGTCCTGTAAACTTCGTAGGGTCCTTGACGCTTCGAAATTCGACTTCGGGCAGGTCTTGCTTGCAGGTACGGCAGTTCCGAACTGCCTGGGGTATATCGTTCTCCATCTGACCGTATATCTATCTACCTCTTATCCACCTAGACTGCTGAATGTCGCTTGGGCAGGGAGACTTTGCCCTGTGCAAGTGAGTTGTCTGACAGCCCATAAGTCCAATGCCGTGATAGATCTCGATAGGGAGGTTGTCTTTAAGGATACTGCGCTGTTTGCCCGGAGGCAGGATGACCGGGGAATGTCGAGGGGTGGGTCGGCTACGGAGGTGATATGTGAGCCTAGATACCGTTAGCAACTGATGGATTTGGTAGATTTGACGGGAAAGGGAAGCAGCCGCCGGCGGTGTAAGGGGCACAGGGCTTGTTCGGCCAGAATCTTGCTTAGAAACCCAACATTGATTGCATTGAAGAAAAGAAGAACCTGAAAGCTCTTGGAGAGCTTGCCAAGCTAGCTAGTTACCTAGTCAACGCTCAGGGGTTTGTAACAAGGCCTTCATTTAGTGGCGTCATTTCAGCAGCCGACCAATTCCAGCACGAGTTGAGTACAGGCCAGGCCAATTAGCCAATCAGAGGAGGTTTTATGCTCAATTCTTTCTGACTGAGTAAAACGCCCTTCGGGCTGAATGAATAGTCTCATTTAACTTATGAACATTTGTGTAAATAGCTTAAGTCAGAGTTTTCCTTAGGAATCTCTTTCTCTCCTCGTAAACAATCATTTTACCCAAGTCGCACTCGACCTCGTTCGTGCCCTTGTACCGTCACAGTAAGTTGACATCCGTCATGCAGACGCCAATGGACTCGCTCTCCAACCATGGGCTGAATATGCCGGCAAGGAAGTGCAAATATGAAGAACCCGGAAGTCTATCGATGCCATACTTGTCTTACCTCCTAGAACACACAGCTCTTGTGTAGTGCGATAGTTCTCAACATGTGGCAGTAGCTGTCTAGCTGTATCACGATCAGTGCTTGGTCGTTCTTCACCAGCCCTTGGAGTGATATCCATGGCTAGCTTCTTTGGCAAAGTACTGGTTCCAGCTGCTTGCGTTCACATCCTCACGTCCTTGAGGTGTGGCATCCATTCAAGACCGCTTTGGTGGTCGCCGTCTTATGTTGTCGCTCCCAGAGAAGATGGCGACGGAGAGACTCAGTCAGCTCGGTTTTGAGCATGTTGTGGCGCGTTGTGCGCGGCGACAGGGCAGCCTTTCCTTGAACATGGCCAGTATGGGAAATGATGGGCTGGGCGCTAGATCGAGAAATCTCATGAATAGGTTTGAGGGTGGGATGGCCCATGCTCTCCATCATCAGCGGTGCCTTGTCTGAGTTATTAGGCGAGGCACCTAGAGGAAGGTTACTAGGGGTCATGCGTGACTGAGGAATGGCTGAGGTGGATTGGGAGGCGTGGATGCCCAGGATCTGTGCTCGGTCGTTCTGTGCTAGCATGAGAGTAATGAGCGATCGTTGGGAGGTCAAGTTGGCCTTGGAGTCGACTCGCTGGAAAAACTTGTCATCCATGCTGGATTTGCCGCTATCCTCTACAGAGTCTTCCCAGTCAGACGAGTCGTCATCGTCGTCAATGACACTCTCGTCGATGTAGTCGGTGTCAGAGTCCACCGCAGCCTCATCCTCGATGGTGCGGGTCATGTCATTGGTGCTGAATGACGCCTGCTTCTTCCTGGGAGTGAGAAGTGAGTTAGGTCGAGAGCCAGCAAAAGCGCTCTTGAGGGGGCCATCCTCCTCAGAGGAGCCACCAATCGTAAATATGGGCTTTTTGACGATGAGGATAATCGGATTGCTGTTATCGAGGCTTTGGTCTTGTTCAGTGGATGAAAAGGATGCTCCGCCAAGAGTGAACTTAGTAGGCTGCTCCTTAGACTGAACGTGCTTAGGAGGAGTAGAGGAGGTAGGTTCGGTGATCATGACAGATGTGGTACACTTGATTGAGCTGGGGATGGTTCGAGGAACTGGAATTGAGGATGGCGAAAACCCGCGGACAGCTGTGGTGCGCGAAGGCATTATGGGAGAGGGCTCAGGCGATCTTTCTGAGCGATCACTAATCGGCTTCGTAGGCGACTGTGTCTCGGTGGTAGTAGAGCCGGAGCGCTCAAAAACAGGCTGTGTTGGGAGCGATTCTTTGAGGGGAGCGACTATGGGGGGAGATCTGAGGTGGTGCTGACAAAGGACCCTTGTCCTCGCGATGGAGACAATCATCTTTTCGAAGTCGTCAGAGCTGATGTGTCGTTCTCGCTTGCTTCGGCTGCTGGTGCACGAACCCTGGCGGCGTATCTTGGAACGGCAGATCTCAAGAGGAACTGAGACGGAAATGAAGTTAACAGCTTCCTCGTCAGCTAGAGACTTGACACTAGCAGACGGTTGGAGAAGATCGGGTATCTGGAATTCGGAGGGGATGATCTGAGGAAGAATTCTTGGAGAGTTGTTGGTGGAGGCGGCCATGCGATCGTTGTCGACGATGAAGGTCTCTCGTTGCCAAAGTCGCCAGCTAAGGTTCTCTAATCTTCGACCTTGTTCAACATAGTCTGCGCACCGAGAAAAGACTAATCGCATTTGTCAACATCATAGCCAGGCGGCAAACAGCTGCCGAGGGTCAAGGCACTTACCAGTCCACATGCTATAGAGGTTGGCGGGATTGGCTGTGTCGACCTTGAGGATGACGTTTGCATCCACAGTGAGAACGTGTGTATCCAGACGGTAACGCATTGTGCTGTGTGGAACTTGCGAATTGCCTCTAATTGAGGCGGAGGTTAGATACGCAAGAGTACGCTCGAATAGGTTTCAACAGAAAGCATTTGGTAGCACGCAGTGAGATATTCTTGCGCAAGTGACAGGCCTTCAATTGAGTCAGAGGTCTCAAAGATTTTTCAGAATAAGATCAGGTACCAGAGCCAAGCAATCGAAGATGCTACTGGAAGTGATTGGAGTGGGAGATATGGGAGCGGATGCCAGTTGGTATGCCAGCAGGTTTGGAACTTTGGAGTGGCAATTGCAATAGGCGTAATGAGAAGCGAAACCATGAGGGCAAGTCGAGTCTCGCGGTTAGATATTTAGTATCGAAACCGTTTTGAGCCCTCACACGTAATGGATGGCGGGGGGTGGCGACTTGATGTAGGTATGTAATGTACTCTCCAGTGCCAGTGTACGACATTACTTCTGAACCTACCTACCCAATCATAGGGCATGAGGTAGGTCCAAGAGTGTGGTCCTTGGCCTTGGTCATATAGCTGCCCCGTCCCCGGAAATCGGATGCATGACCCGCTGCAAGGGGGTCAACGCGCTACGGATGTAATCGGCAGACATAGTCCCATGCATTCCTCTCGAATTAGCGGCGCGCAGAATAAGCGGCTCCTTGTATGACCATGTGTCACGATGTGTTGGTTGCTAAAAAGCAAGGTTATCTTCCCTCCGATGGACAGGCACACTTAGGAGTGAGGGAAGTGCACTTGTGATATTATGGTCCACAAGCCGAAATGGGGTGTATTCCTAGTCTGCGCGCGTGAGTCCCTACTCCCCCCACACCCTATGGCTGATCGAATAGGTTTTGATGGACCAGCGGGACGTGAAGCAACTGACAACCGCAATATTAATAATGGACACTCTGAGTTGGCGTTGCATCTACTGAAAAGGATCCTAAGTAATGACATAAATAGTTGGAAAGTTAATACTTAGAAAGTTTCAGTCGAAGAGTTTCTCAGTCTATGCGACGTTCTTACGAAATGCCGTGGTAACGAGTCCGACGTCGTGCGGGCTGCAACATCTTGCGACGTTCGATATCATCTTGTTCAATGCAGAGCCATGCGCTTGGGATGGTCAAGACCGCTTACTGATGGCCAACATCACTCTCCAGCTTGTTACGTCCGCCAAAGGCGAGACATGGCGCCAACGGTATGCGCACCACCCATCTCTCCTGATCTAAAGCGCCACTTTGGGGCTGCTCTAGAGGCGGGCCAAACTCGACGAAGAAGCAGATGTTGTAGCTCCCACGAGCTGGATCCTTGAAAAAGCAGCAGCTGTCGCCGTTATGATCAGTGTGGGAATGTTGAAACAAAAAGGGTTGTAATTGTGTTGAAAGGTCTAAGTTACACATGTCTGAGAGGAGCACAGCTCCTTACATAGTACCATGCAGTACCCACCTGCCGTACGTACCCACCTACTTGTGGGGGCCTCTAGTCCGGCGTTCCCCGTGGTCGCTTCCGCTCCCACGGGGGGTCCCTTGACTAGCAAAAGGGGCCCTTGATTCGCAAAAAAAAAAGATACCTCCAAAAGAGGGGTTTCCCCACCTAAATTGAAGTGGCTCTTTTTCATGAATAAACCCGCATTCTGCACACATGACCCTGTTATCTACAACCCCGCTCAACGTGACATCACCAACTTCGTCAACTTTGACAATATCACGTCCTCGCCACCCAACTAAACACGATCACAACTATTACAATTCTGCACCAATGGCTACGGCAAATACATCAATCGGAAGCCCTGACTCAAGAGAAGATACCATCCGACTTTGGATTAATCCTGAGACCGGGAAGCATAACTTTTCACGGTGTAACGATGAGAACCTTGAACTCCGGACGGTAGCCGGCGTCGAGCTCTTTCGAGCCGGTTATTATAAGAACCTCGCTGTTGCAAGCCGTGATCTTAAAGTCAGTTATTGGAGACTATATTCTCGTCATAAAGGGTCTCATCCGGGCCAGAAGAATGGCGGCAATCACATCTTATTCTCGAAGGAAGAGGAGGGAGCTATTATCATTTGGGCACATCGCCGCATCACTCACGGACATCACATCACAATTCGTGCCCTTTGTCAACATGCGAATGCCGTTCTGAGGGCTAAAGAGAGGCCGCCAACGGCCTCTAGAAAGTGGGCAAGGCATTTTATGAGACGTTGGAAGCATACCTTTCATAAGAGGAAATCTACAACCCGAGATGCCAAGAGAAAGGCCATGGAAGACCGTGGCGAAGTTGAGAAGTGGTTCAAAGCTTGGCGAGAGTATATGCGTTATGTCAATCCTGAAAACGTGTGGAACGTTGACGAGATTGGCTTCATGATCGGATATCTCTTAAAAGGGACTTTCCTATGGACTTTCGCAGAGATTGAGCGGCCAATTCTCACGGATGCACACGAATTATGTTCAATGACAGCCATCGAAGCCATCTCGGCCGCTGGAAAGTCGATAGCACCGTTCCTGATCATGCCTGGAGTCCAGCTTCCGTTCAGGTGGTTTGACAACAACCTTGACGGCGATACATCCATTGCCACGAGTCCCAGGGGTTATATCACTGATATCCTCGCCTCAGAATGGATTGAACACTTCGAGAGACTAACGAGACCTTCAAATCCCGGCGAAAAACGAGTCATCCTCCTCGATGGATGCGAAAGTCACTTTACAAAGGAACTCGCGGTACACGCTAAACAGCACAACATTGAAATCTTCCCTTTCCCCCCACATTTGACTCATATGTTACAACCTTTGGATGTTGGAGTGTTCAGCTCTTACAAGCATTGGCAACAAGATGTCTTATACCGGGAGATTGCGGATGGAGCCACAGATTTTAACAAGTCTGACTTCTTATTTCACCTTCAGGAAATAAGGGATCGCACTTTTAAAAAGTCAACGATTATCTCTGCCTGGGAGAAGTGTGGTATCTATCCTTTTAACCCATCAGTTGTGCTAGATCAAATGGTTGACCCCCCTATCATCACTTAGCCAAGAGGTCAATGAGCAAGACCTGCCTGGTTATGTGACACTTGGGGATACTTCAGAAAGCGATTTTGACGGCTCAGATGACGACGAAAATGCTCCTGAAGATGACTCAGATGATCAGGAATTCCAGGAGATTCCAATAACCCCCAAAACTCCCGAAAAGATCAACTGGGCCACCGTTGCTACCCCCCCCTTCAACATCCGCATTATCCAACGCTACCAAGAATACGTTGCCTTACGGATTGAAACTTCAATCGTCTCCGGTGTACGGCTGACGCCCTCGGTGGCTCATGTTCATGAAAAATCGAGGAAAGCTACAGAAGTTCTTATGATCAATGGCATTACATCGACTGAGGAGATGAAGCGTCTGAAGGAGAAGAATCTACGCCGCCGGGCACTTCAACAGGGGACTCAAATTGTAAGTAATTACGGCCCAATTCGCGTCAGTGATGCCAGACTTCGTGTCGCCAAAGACGAATACCATCGACGAGCCGCTCAAGCTGAAGAATATCGACGATATAGGAAGAAAGAAGCGACTGATGAAGTGAAATATATATATCGTTGGATAAAGGATGTACGAAGTATTGTCCGGGTAAGTGTTAATAACATTTCAGGGGTCGAAGCACGCAGAGGTTTATGGGCAAAAGCTGCACGACGAGAGCTTCTCTCTTCTAACGAGGATATGAGTAAGAGATATGCTATTCAACGTGAATTCCGTGAGTCCTTTGCACTGTCATTGGAGAGGATCACGGGCATCACTTGGCCCCCTGACTATGACGAAGAGACTGTCACTTCGGCAGTCAAATTCGTTGCCTTGGAGGAACAGGAACGCCGTGCAGCTAAGAAATTGCTTACATATGAGGCTGACGGCATTGAAATCATAGTTGAAGACTGCATTGAAGTCAGTCAGGGCGAATTTACGGTGCCAAAGGAGGAGCCGGAATAGGGGTTAAATTGGACTTGGGTAAATACATGACATTCCCCCGGTCGCAAATATCACATATTATTGTTTTAATGAAGTGACTTCTAAATTGGGGAGAAACCCCCCTGTTTGGAAGTACCTTTTTTTTGCGAATCAAGGGCCCCTTTTGCTAGTCAAGGGACCCCCCGTGGGAGCGGAAGCGACCACGGGGAACGCCGGACTAGAGGCCCCCACAAGTACCGTACAGCAAAAAAAAAATTTCCCCATACAAAATACTCATTTTCACTTACACGGTGCTTGCCCAAACTTGAAGCTATTGGCATGGGATAATTTCTGTTTTATTGAGAATTTCATGGCGTTTGATATTATCCCATTAATTTTTCGATCATGTATGCGGTATGGTCGCATGGCACTAATGTAAAATTTCTGCAGATGCCTCCCCGATGAACCCGCCTCGCCGAAGCTTTATCGGATCTTTATCTACACCAGCCTTCCATAATTGCCTTGAAAATGCCTCAATTGTCTTATACGGAGCATGAATTTATAGAGGCTATACTGGATGTCACAGATAACGGTCCCTCGCAGCACCAGGCCGCCCAGAGTCGTGGCATCCCACAGACGACTCTTTCAGACCGATTATGAGGTCTACCGTCTAAGTCTGAGGTCACCCAGCCTACTCAACCGTATATCCAAGTCCCAAGAGGCCAGATTAGTCACCTGAATACTTTGACAAGCGGCCTTGGGCGATGCTCCTTCTCAAAGTCAAGTTCACGCCACCGTCGCTGCCCTCATTCAGCCAACAAGGCCGGGAAAGGGCTACCAGTGTACACTGGATAGGCTGGTTCATGAAACGTCATCCAGCCCATTAAAATGAAGATAGGGAAACTCCCGAAGGCCTCGAGATTCACTTCTTTTACACCGATGGCCGTCAATTGGTAGTTTGATATCCGGGAGAGCGAGTATGGCTGGATCAAGTCGGGGGCCACAGTTAATGTTGATGAGGGCGGTATCATGGCTGGATTTGGTGAGTAATTGACGTTTTCGATGCTATAATTAATTAATTCATTTGAATCTAGGCTTGTATTCTCTAGTTATTGGGAGTAGCGACCGCAAGAAGAGGGCGTCTATCAGAGGCCCTCAGTCCCGCGCTTGGACTAATTATCGAAGCTGTCACTGCAGACGACAGCCTTCTGAAACAAGGGATCATTTTCAAAGGCAAAAGAGCTTCAGCAGCAGTGGTGTATCAAGAAGTTCGAGAAGATAGCCGACTGGCAGTATGTCATTTCTAACAACGGCTAGACAGACAACAATATGGCAGTTGAGTGGCTCCAACAGATCTATCTACCTTCAACCCAGCCAGAAGATGAGTCTGGCGCCAGCCTTATTATACTAGACGGCCACAGAAGTCATGTATGCGCAAGTACCTAGCTGGTCGGGATCATGAATGTCACTTATCCAAAAACCAGGAGAAATGGATGACTACCTGCTTTTTGAACAATATATATCTTTGTTTCCTGCCTTCTCGTTGCTCTCATGGTCTCCAAACGCTGTATAATGGCTCTCTCAAGGCCTCCAAGACTATTTGAAGTCCAGGAATCCCAAACAGCCTCGCTGAGTGCAAGGATAGCCAGTTTGGAGGAGGAAGTTGGCCGGTTGAGAATAGGCAAGAAGAGTAAGGCTATGCCTGATCCCAACAAGAAGTTCATGACAGTAGCCGAGGCTCTAGCGGCTTGTGAAACTATTTCAGAGCTAATTCAGGCAATCGAAGAGATAGGGACTGTTGAGGATGTGATTAAGATGGGGGGGTAGTAGGAAGATGGGAGTTCTAATTCGGAGGCGGAATTGTTACCCGTCGTACACAGCCCCATAGGCCGCGAAGTTAAAAGATCGAGAAAATATGAAAATTCATTCAATTCTAAACTGAATTCTGGAAATTTTATTATTTTATTATTTTTGGTGATTTTTCCCCATGGGGTTGAAAAATTGCATTTTGTATGGGGAAATTTTTTTTTTGCTGTACGGTAGGTGGGTACGTACGGCAGGTGGGTACTGCATGGTATCCACATCCCAGCCACCAGCAGATCGGACCATCTTAGTCATACGGTCTCAACAGGGAAATAGGCGGTTCATAATGGGCTCTTGGACTGGACCGCCTACTCAGTCCAGTCCAGTCCAGCAAAATTTCTGGACCAGGTGGTCCAGTCCAAGGTCATAGGACCGCCTGGACCGCCCATTTAAGGCCCATATTGTTAGGTGAGTAGATAGTGCAATCTGATTGGTTGAGTTTGGTGGAAAATATGATTATTTGACCAGCCTACATACCTTCGAAATCTATCCTAAAGCAGGCATTGCAGAGTAAGGAGTTGGCCGTATGGCAGGCTGGCTGCGCAGGCAGCTGCTGAAGCATACCTAGGCACAACAACACTGAAACTTCATCGCCATACCAAGTTTTAGTCTGACCTTGGTACCAGCCCAATTATGGCAGGCGGTCCAGTCCAAGGCCTCTGGACTGCTGGGCGGTCCAGTCCAGGGTATCTGGACTGGACTGAACCGCCTATTTCTTGTCAAAGATATTCCGCTCCAGCCGAGGAGGCGTCCCGACCCACTTGGGCACCGTTGTTGTGTATATAAGTGGGACCTTCGTCCTCTTGACTTGGGCAGTGATTAAGGCTAATAGACTCTCTACAACCCTCATATGCATGGCATCTTCTCATTTACTTTTGACATTTCTCACACTGGTTATGATAGGTAGGTAAGATCTAGCGAGGGTCAGAACGTCGTCCTTCTTCATGCCTGCGATAAATTCGTCGCGTTTTCGATGAATATGGCGTTGGACGATTTGGTCCCTCATCATTTGGGGGTTCCCTTCAGAAGGCATCTTCTATGTCTGGTGTCGTTATTACAGCCAACACGCTGGAGACGTCAAATGGTGACCCGGTGACGCGCCACAATGACTCGAATTCCTACGCGGTTTCGGCCGCACTTTTCTGCGGCGATGCCCCGTAAGCGGGGTTTAGCCGAAAGCCCAGTGATCGAAAGGTCAATCCGGACCGCCCCTCTTTGCCTCCTACCAGTGATATGCCGAGGAGACATCACGCTGATTTTCAAGCTTCAACATTTAGGTAGAGGTATAGCAGAATCGACAATTTGCATCACATATCAAAATTTTAATTCTTTTGCGGAGATAGCCAGTAGCGCAGTCAATGAGTGATTGAAAGAGCTTTGACTTACAATACGGTGCGACGTCACTGCCTACCTTACCTAAATCAATTGACACTGATTCCCTACGGTCACGTGACTGCACACGGTATTTCGGCACGTGACCGCGGTCGTTTCATCACACACCATGCTTTCCTACCGCGATCATGGCGGCCTCACAATCTACCCCATACACACACTCCCTCCGCCATCACACCTACAGTTGCTGCTAATGTCCCGGACACTCTACTTCTGATCGTTAGCTTCGTCGTCACCACAGCTGCCCCACCACTCCCGCCTTGACTATATCACCCGGTCCGTCCACAATCCTGATTGTGGCCGTAGCAGAGACCATCCATATCTCGGTGTCGGGGATTTAGTAACTAACGAATACGAACTGCATTGCAGCGTTGTGTCACAGGCTGTGTTTCCTAACCATAATCCCGGCTCGAGCTGGTTGGACCTCCCTTTACATCCTATTTAAAATGAAAAGGCACTACAACTCGCCCAGTCCTGTCTCTGGATCGCGTCACAGGAAGCGGGCAAAAGATGTGCAACCGCAAGACCCGGTCACCAAAGTCGTCGAAGAAATGACACGCGCGTTAGAAGATCTAGGCCAAGATCAACTTATCACGAAATTACTAAGATTCGATATCGGCAAAGGCAGCATCAGTCTCTATCAAGTGGTGACTGATGATTGGCTCCAGTTGAAAACATCGAAGGAAATGTGGGAGTCGGCCGATAAACTGGAGGCGGAGCAGAAGAACAGGGACAGCAGGGCAAAAGCCAAGGATGGGAGAATGGCACCGGTGTGGGTGCTCCGGTACACGTCTTCATCCATCGATATCTATGAAGGACTTGCACCACAGCACACGAGGAAGCGGCGGTGGCAGACCCTAACTCGTATGGTGAACCTAATAATGGGTAAGGTAGGGCCCCTAGGGTTGAGAGTTATAGATGCATTGGCTTGTGGGTCACCTCTACCAAGGCTTTTGAGAGAAACTAACCAGAATAGCAAAAAACATCACGTTTCCTACTATCGTCGACCTAAAAGAAGAAACTTGGCAAGCCATAGCCATAACTGCCGGCCAAATGCTCCATAATTTGTTGCAAGGTGGCACCCTCATGGACATTCAGAATACTTCTGATGATATTGACGTCCTATCGCCTCTGGGTCTCATCAACTATTTTTCATCCAAAAAGTGAGTAGCTATTTGCAGTTCGAGCTTAGAAACAGTTACTCATCGACGTCGAACGCAGACCCAAGGACAACCTTAAGAAGCTTTCCCTGGAAAGCTTTCCTGTCACGCATTCTGATATACCGTTAGTCAAACTAGCGGAAATCAAGTTGGCATATCAACGTAAGACTGAGGAAGCTATGGAGGAACTGGGACTTCGAGAACTTCTTCACACCGAGGCTTTCCCTATTACTTCCCCTCTTCTCGAAAATCAACCTTATAAGATAATCGACCTGCCAGATGAGCTACAGAAGATAGCTTTGAGAGCCGGAGCCTGTTTAGCCAACCACTCCGACTCCGTAGAGGGACTCTACGATTGGGAGGAGAACGGGTTGAAGCACCGCACGAAGTTCCGTTTCCTTAATTATCCATTGCCAGACCTCATTGGTGAAGTATTCAACGGGTTAATTAGTCATCTAGTAAGTCTACTAAATGCATGAAGTTAACAGAGAGCTAACTGAGAAGCGCCACTTGAACATACTGGGCCGGGAAGAGGAGTCATATTGTTCCTGCAGAGTAATCCGTCACGAATATGGTCCTATAGCAACCCCAAAGGGCAGATTGCAGTTCATCATACCACTAAAAAAGGTCTGGTGCACGGTGAGGTTGGGCAATCACGGACTCGAAACGAAAAGTGAACAATGGACCATACGCTCGGCGGTTTTGCTTCAAAAGGGGTGGATCGAGTCGAACGTTTCGATTCTCTATCTCTCAACCTTGATTTCCATCTCATCACCATCTATTTGATGGCGCTT
The DNA here is from genome assembly GCA_020744425.1 of Dactylonectria macrodidyma. Taxonomy (NCBI): domain Eukaryota; kingdom Fungi; phylum Ascomycota; class Sordariomycetes; order Hypocreales; family Nectriaceae; genus Dactylonectria; species Dactylonectria macrodidyma. Next base: position 549,006 of record JAGMUV010000033.1, read on the forward strand.
ATACACTATCACACGCTATTCACGCTTAACTTGCATAGTTGCACCTGTGACCAGTTCTAAAGGACTAGTTGTAGACTCTAAGTGGTGTCAAAATTTAGTCACCCGTGTTCAGAGACGCACATACTTGGATCCCAAATGTGTTCCCGGGGCTGTGGCTCATCCTTTCCTGACGAGCCGTTTTGTCCCGTATTACTACCAGTAGTTCCGTTGCTGGCCTGGGCTTCGGATTCGTCTGGCATGTTTTCGCATTAAGTGGGGTGTGTGCGTGTCTTCCTAGTAGGCTATTGAGGTCTGATATATCCACCAAAGCCAATCAAAGAAATATTTTGAGATGTTCTCTGGTGGGAGGGCTCGTCCTTGCTGGATTAAACAATTTCTCGAGGCTTTGTCTGACTGAATAGGCGTAGAAGGTTGAAGAAAGCAACGGAAAAGGGAATGAGGCTTATGGTGAGGCAGCGAGGACGAGTATATATTTTCTTCTACTCACTACCAAAACAAACTGCTGCCGGGGATCAACACCGAGCAAGTGCGTCCTCGTCGTTGAATAGCTGGTCAACCCATAGCCCTGTCCCTGTGGCGCCATTGAAGTCAGCACTGCAGGTGAGTCCAACAGGAAAACCACCTGCATGAGTTGGCACTCTAGGGAAGCTTGGACGACAACACGGAAGAGGTAGGCGTGAACCAGATGCCTCACTGCAGTTGTTCGCACTCCATGTTTCCTCTTGATCCAACCAGTCATATGGATAGGTTGAGTGAGGCTTACCGTCTGCATTTACAGTAGGCCTTCCCAACGGCCAACACTAACATGTCCTACGCGTGTCTCCGTTTATGCAGGTTCAAGGCCAGGTAGACATCATGCACATTGAGAGCTCTCATCGCCCCAATCATCGACCGCGATCACAGGTCGGCGTTGAGGTGCGGAACAACACCAAGCACATTCGTCCTCACTGTTGCATAGCTAGTCAACGCATAGCCCTGTCCCTGCGGCGTCATTGGCGTCAGCAATGCAGGTTCGTCTAACAGGGCCAAAACACCTGCATGAGCCGGCACCTCCGCGAGGCTGATCGACTATGGGGGAAATGGAAATCGTACACTGAGTGTCTCCCCACCGTTCTTCGCACCTAGATATCCCCGGAATCAGCCAGTCATGGGTCAAGATGGAGTGAGGCTTACCTATCTTCCCAACAGAACGTGGGATGCATGAACTGACCGGACTATCTACAGGTCGAATGGGTGACGATGGAGTTGTCCCCGGACACTACGGCTTGATATCCCTCGCGGCGTGCGGCTGAGCCTTGACGTGTCCTGGAAGAATTCCTGTTGCATCAAAAGCTCTTCAACATCATCCTTGTAGACTGGGGAGGCTCCTGGAAGGAAAGGCCTTGCAATCGGCCAACACTAGACTGGCCTGAGAAGTGGCCGCATGAACCAGCCTCGCTCTTAGTTTGTAGATTTCCCCCGCTGCCCTCTAGTTCGGTAACTAGACTGTTCTACTACCATGTTCTTTCGCCGACTACGATGATTAGAGCAATATAGGACTCAGTTTTGTGATAGGAAGCTGGGTTCCATGAAGTTTTTGTTGGCCCATGTTCTGGTATTCAACACTAGGGCGGCCTACATACAACTGAGCTCTAAAGCCCTCCATCACCGTCGTCTAAGACTTACATGCAACCGCCGGCAAACACGTATTCCTTGGTATATGGTCGGCCACCCCTATCATCCATCACGTAAACGCAGCGCTGTTCGCGCTTTCCTTTTGTGATAGAATAAGGCTCTTTCAATCTCTCTATCGTATGCGCGGTTGTGACCTATTTCCGCTGTTCCTTTGTGATCTAACTGCGCTGATTGCGTCAGATATGTTGGTACCGTACAATACGAATGTGCCTCGGTACGCTAGCCGAATTGGTGCGAGTCTTTTAGGCGCACAAACCCTGCCACCGTCGAGTAGCTAAACAACGAACCCTCCAATTGGGGAAGGTTGCGGTCAGCATCATAAGGACTGGAAGCCAATCGGGATATCCCTTTGACTGTGGTAAGACTACACTTGACCCACAGTCCCCATAGAGGCCCCGGAGATCAGCGGTACGCTGATTGACTTCAAAAGGTTAGGTGGCTATGCGGAGGGTTGTGTATCTCAATGTAGATCTCTAACAGTCGTGACTTCTAGCGCCTTATAAAATAGGTGGGACCTCTTGTACCCCGTCTTACTCTCCTTTTCGTTGGTTTGAATCCCTGTTACTAGCGTAAGTGTAGCCTTACCACAGTCAAAGGGATATCAGACTTACTCTCTTTTCCGCCCTATCTTATCCTTTACCACGCTCCACTGCCAACCCGCTTCGCCACCAAACCGCTTTCGCCACCAAACCGCTTCGCCACCAAACCGCTTCGCCACCAAACCGCTTCGCCACCAAACCGCTTCGCCACCAAACCACTTCGCTACTAAATCACACCGCCCCCCAAACCGCTTCGCTATAAAACCGCTACACTGCCAAACCACTTCGCTACCAAACCGCTTTGCTGCCTAATTACCGCGCTCCCAACTCACTCCATCTCCACACCATCACAATGGCCTGCACCATCAATGTGTTTCAACATCCCGAATTGGCTCCCAGCATTCCAGGTTTGATCCGTGGCCTGGAGATGCAGCAGAAGTTACTCAAGGGTTTTGAACTTGCTAAAAGTTTGGTTGAGAAATCGCTTTCCGCCAGACAGCTGGACAGATGCCTCGTATTTGTCCGGGCAATAAATTACAAAGTTTCAGAGAACTTCTCCTCGGAAGTCAAAAAGCTTTCGCTAGAAGAATTATTCTTTTGCTCTATTAGCTTCGATGAGAGGCAGATGCCTCTTATTCGCGAGTCATTCAAAGCATTACACATTCGGCAGTACATGAAGTCGCAGAATGTGACATGCATCAATCAACATGGCATTCGGAGGAGACTAGATTTCTACCAGAAGAAGCATCCCGACTTCGGCACTTATTATGAATCAATAAAGGCGGCTAATGGATCTGCGAACAACTCGACCAGCAGTAAGCCTACATCAACCGAATCAGTTCGCTACTGGAATTTCCACGCAGCCGCTCCACAAAATTTTATCCATGTCATCGGGGAGACCGTCGCAAGTGGTCTTCCACTGAAGGAAGATCAGATATGGGGCGGGGTTAGAACTGAATTGCCGCGAGGGATACTGCCAGGACAAGGAGACGGAATGATGACAGTAGAGGTTGGGTCGGAGGAAGAATGGCTACGCAAGCTATTTCCTGGGACTGGACTTGGCGCAGATGTTAGAGTGTTTCATGACGTTTTTCCTCCTGATATTTGTCATCAAGTCGATACCTGTACACAGCGAGCATGGGAGAAGCGGAATGGATTCATTGAGTGGACGGACTGTGTTACGCTGACATATGCTATCAAGATTCGGATCAACAATGATGGTCCCCTGGTCAATTTCTTACATGTGTAGATAGAGATGATGCTATATTATATAGACGACCTCCCTTTAAAAATTTCGACTGAAACATTTGCTGGCACTTCTACCTGGCCTTGCCCCCCAGTAGTCCAAATTTCATTACCAGCAATGTAAAAAGCTGCTTCATCACAATCGTATGTGAGTGTCCGAGCATGGGGCTTGGCCTCGATTCTGCGAAAGGGAGACTTTGTCTCGCCAAGGGCCTTGATATCAGAGTGGTCGGCCGGGAGAGTTGTACGAGATTTGATCTACAAACAGATCAGCGCGAAGCCGTACAGAGAAGAAACGATGCATACCAAGTCGTCCGCCGTCGGCTTTGCGGCCTCCTTGTCCTCGCCGTCGCTTTGTGGCATGCCAGCTCGTTCGTTATCCGCGTTCGGCCGTTATCCTCTTTGTCGTCTTGTATCCTCGTTGATCGTCCGTTCGTCTGTGTGCTAACGAGGTCAGCGACCATCACTCTGCGTCTTGGCTAAGCATACCAAATAATTTCTTGAATCATCAATTAGCCTATTTGTCGTCACCAGTCAAGACGATCGTTGTCTAAGTAGGCTCAGAGTCAGGATACGCCGAGCCAGGACGCGCCGGATCATAGTGCGGGGTACTCACACATGCCACTTTTGCTCTGCTGTCTGCTTAGGCAAAAAGCTGATGATGGGAAGAGTAAAATGAATGAATGCATAGAGTTTTCAGGTCTAGGCACACACTTCGTCGGCGATATGAGAGTGGCCAAGGGAAGCTCGATATCCAGTTACCTAAAATACTTTGGGCAGCAACGCTTGAAGCACATCAAAGAAACGCCTCAAACATGATCCTATGACCCACTGCCAGAACCACGTGACACTGCATCTACGACCCACAACCGTGGAACGGCTTATCCCAGCAAGCACAGACCATTTCCTAGAGGAGTTTAGCTAACAATAGAAATGGACACGTGATTTAAGTAAACTCCTCAAGCAAATGGCCTGAGGATCCTATCCAACCTGTACACTGCTGTGCGGGAACTTTGTACCTTGTTTTCTCGATTCCGGAGGCTGTTCGAAAACGCGCAACCCACCCAACTCGTTTCCTTCCTCTACCCTGGCTACACTGATGGGCGCAACCTTTTCCTGACCCTCCCAGCTTTCGATCCTGGAGCCATTCATTATAGAACTGCGCACACAGCCTTGCTGTGTTGTCCAAATGTCTCTTTTTTTGTCATACAGTGAACCATGGGTATCATATATTTGTTGTGCATCTCCTCAAATCGCATTGCTCCCTTCATCGTTGTTCCGAATAGCCAAGACGTTTTTCCAACACCCACTTTCGATATGCGGTCTGAATCCACACACCCAGATGACGCAGAAAAGCAGCAACTTTGTAGCACCGAACAAGCGTTCTCGTATCCCCAATTGAGAAGACCTCAATCAACTCCATCTTTTCAACCCGATCCCATACAAAGTAGAGCACCCAGTCTCCCCCACAGACATAGATAACGGGAATTGTCACGTTGATAGAAAGCATCGAGCTTGATGTCCAGAGAATCAAGCTCCAGCGGCTCTACAGGTTTCTCGGAGAATCGCAAGTCGGACACGCTCTTGACTGGACTCTTGGACGCTCGCGACCTGTTGCAGCCCGTTGTTCCGGTTCGTTTTGTCGATCTTGTGCCACTTTGCAGAGAGGGGATATCGTGGGCGAAGGGGCTTTGGCGCAGGTCTAGAGGTCGGCCGTACGTATCAATTCTTCGTCGATTTGATAAAGAGTCATTTGTGGGAGTCTTTCGATGTCGTCGACGATGTGGACATCGCTAGGCGTGGTTGAGGATTGATCCATCAGGTCATCCATGAAGTCGAGCTTGGTCGCTAGTGCGGAGTCGGTCGCTAGTCAATTTTGAAATGAGTTCGGTAGGTTCGTCTGTACTACCCAAGCTTGAATGTCGTCGCGATTCATTCTAGCCTGGTCGCGCCCGTGTGGAAGATGTCTTGCAAAAGTCTGGCGGCCTTATTACGAAGGGTAAAAGAAATCACAATGTTTATGGGGGGGCACTCCGCTGAGATCGCCTCGTCTTATCTTATCTTGTTGACGCGACGACGCAAATGCGCGGGTGATGACTAATTCAGTCTAGGGTATTCCTCATGGAACTGTGCACACGACCTGTACGACTGGCTGACCGTCCCTGGAATGGCTTCGTATTATGGACTAGAGACGGGTTCAAGTCAACATCTCATCCAAACACAACCGCACCGGTTGCGCTCCTATTTAGAGAACAATGCGCTCCGTAGTATCGAATATGATTTACGATCATAGGCGCTCATGGGCTCACTAGCTTCCCCCCAGCTAAATGTATGACCCAGATGGTGGCATCGTCAGTCGGATGCATTTCACAGTGAAGGTGGGCCCACATCCCTCCGACCAGGGTATTCCGCGCGGTCGCATACCGCACATAGAACAATCCCTCTAATGCACCGGGATGCATGGTGGGCTGGGTGGTGGTGAGTACATGGTTCACTGCATATCAACCTCCATCTGATCCGGGGTTCAACATCACTGGGCAGATTTTTAGGAGGTAACTAAACGGGGCTGTTTTCTCGTCCCCCGCCCATGGCGAGTGGGAGAGAAACAAGACATGTCTCAAATTACTCACCTCTTCATCGTTTCTCCATATCACCTAGATGAAAGTTACACGTTGCTCGCGGTACACCTCATCATTTCATCTTTCATCAACTTGAGCCACTGGGGAGGCTTCCACCATGGACGAACAGGAGCCGGATCCAACTGAACGCGACCCTTTGATCCCCCAAGAACAACCTGAGCAGGAAGAAAAGCACTCTAGGGTCGTCAGTCGCTTCTCAGGGACCCCTGGTTCGTGATAGCTGCAATGCTCAATATTGTCTGTGTTTTCATCTATGCCATTTCTCCCCTTTTAGTCAAGCAGCTCGACCTTGGCGGGAGAGGCTGGGGCTTCTATAGTCTCGGCGTCATAATAGCAATTGGTCGAGCCCAAGAAGGCCTGTGCTCCCTACTCTCAATTACAATCGAACCATATGCTACGGTTGCCCTCAGTTGCGAGATCGATCCCGAGAAACGACGGTCCATCCGCAAGTCGGACTCTGTCAGCATCATTATCAAAGGCTCATCGAAAATCATGGGAGATTTTCTTCTGATACTCACCCTGGACATGCCTCTACTAGTCACAGTCATGTTGATCGTAGCCTGCTTTGCTTTGATCAGCATGTACATGTACTTGGCCCGAGATGTAAATGAAAAGGCTCAGACCTGGAAGAGGCAGAGATGACATAGTGTAAGTTTTGTTATTTCCTTCGAAAGATACCGGCACTGACTTAAAAAAGCGAAAACCGGCCCACACATGTTGAGGATATCAACATGGATTCTGAGGCAAGGCTGGAGATGTCTCTAAAGAGGAGGGAAGCTACCCGCCACGTGTTTACGGCAATAACTCTTACGCTTGCTTTCTTCTTCGTAAGTATATTCCTCAAAGAGGATAATATTTTGTTTTGGGGTAGGTTTTTGTCGAAGCTTGAGTCTATCCTTGACACCTGTTGCAAAATCTCTCAGCGTCTACCAAGTGCGAGGAAGATATGGAGGAGCATGCGGGAAGGGCGCCCAATTCGTCAGATCAATGGCCTACTGAAGAAAATAAGAAATGGCAATGGTGGCTTGGATGTTTAAGTGTAGCACATGCCACGAAGGGGGTGCCGGGGGGCGGGGGGAGATTGTATGGGATGGCTTTCGTGGCCAAGTTGAGGAGGAGTGAGGAAGGCACTCAATGTTGTTCTGACTCGCAACTTCGCTGATGTGGATATGCTGATCACTCGCATTTGAAGCTGGGACACTTTGTCAAAGGCCCCGCCATGGGGAAACCGGGACTTGCCAGATGTAGACAATAAGCAAAACGAGTTCTAGGGCCCACGCGTTTGAGATAATAATGAGAAGCGCCATGGGGGATCCCGGTGTGGCAACGGACCGGACGTTAGCTCATTTGGTGCTCCAGACCACCCGGCGCATGCTCGGCTTGAAGCATGACGTTGCCGCGTCCCATCCCTGTCTAGCGCCCCTTAACCGTGAAGATGGAGGGTCCGGCTGAGTCGTCCTGCTGAGATGACATGACGAGCTGTGATCTGCCTACGGGTATAAGCCGAGCCGACGCCTGCTTGATGACAATTCGTGTCCATGATTCAACTCGCTCGCACCCTTTCTTCGCCTTCTACACCTAGCGCACCTACTCAGAGCATTTTTATTCTGTTACTTTACGATGAAATTCGACAAACAAGTCTGGGCCCTCGTCGCATCTGTCTTGCAGCTGGTTGCGGGTTCAGGCCATCTGATATTGACTTGGACGACAGACGGCGGCTTGAGGGACTTGTTTTGGCCGTTTCTCATCCCACTACTGGTAACAAGCACAGGGGAGGGGGTGTCATTGTACTATAGCTACATGACAGATGAAGCATCTATGCTCCCAGATGTTGCGCTTGCTATTGCTATCATGTGGATTATGTACTTGGAGGTAAGAGTCGAAGCTCATCACCTATGACACGACTGACAATAAATACACCAGGGACGACTGCAATTCTCGTTGTTCGACCTCGTCTCAAATTACCGATATGTCGCACCGCCGAGCTTCGGAGTTGGGATGCTCCTCATGGTGGCATACGTCGTATGCTTGATGTTGGAAATCACTTCTCTATCCTCGATATCTAATAAGGAGTATTTCTTGGCTTTTGGATGCATTTCCCACCGGGCTTTCATCGTATTGACACAGGCCAATTACATCGTATCGACGGCACGGGCTTTAAACCTATCCAGCCTGTCAGTTAGGAAGTTCTGGAAAATCAGGCGAGGAAGTATCTGTCTGCTCGTTTGCGTGACCATTGCTCTCATCTTGACTGTTGCCATCGCATTCTATCCCTACAGCTCAGGGGACAATCGGTGCCTTGTAAGTGCAGTTTGCAGGCGCACATTGACCAAGTGCTAACAGAACAGTATTTGTACCTTTTTTTCTTGGCCATCGCTATCATCTATTTGACGAAAATTGGTTGGACACGTCGCCCTCAACCAAAGCAGGGTGTGCCGCCAGCCAATTATACGGGACGAGGACCGGACAGCACAAGTACGAGTCATCTTGTCGAAGGGCCAGGAAATCAGAATGATCTTGAATTAGGAGGAGGAGAGTAAGTTCAGATTATATTAAGAGGAGGGAGGTAGCGATCCAAAGTCATTTATAGAGTAACACTTGAAAGGGTTCACCATATTCTAAGAAGTAAAGCATTTTGGAAGGGAACTCGAGAAATCCTCTGCTACATCATGTCAACAGCCTGAAGGCTGAGGCATCTTCACGCGATGCATTTTCTCTTTACCGACAAAATTCCCCAACCTGTATTATGTTATATAAGACACGATGTCTCCATCCGCCTTACCACCCCGTCGAGTTGTAGCCATTCGACACAATGACGCGCCCAGAGTCCACATGTGAAGCCGGGTCGAAGTGAACAGAGGAGCATTTCGTTATCTTTTCGTCAATGGTTCTTGACTGATATATGTCCTCTTCCTCCTTTCCCATTTGTTCCTCCTGTTTGTCCTGTTTGTCGTGTGTCGTCGGCGCATCCTCGCCGATGCTTTGGCCAGAAGACTTTTTTTGCTTCATCTTCTTCAGCCCTCGAGAGAGCAATGACTCCCCTCCTGTGGTCCTTCTCTGATATGGTATCTTTGGAAATTCGAAAGGAGTATCATCTTCCCAGTCAGAGTCGGAGTTGGGGTCGAAGACAGCGTAGTCGTTGCTGCTAGAGGATGAACCGCTGCTCTGGATTAACTCCTTCACTTAAATGCTGGGGTGTAAAGAGATAAATTCTCACGTCGGTATAACACTGTCTGTGTGTTTGGGCATGATGAGTGTTGGTATCGTTACTGTAGGATGATTTCAGCTTCCCGGACAAGATGGAAACGAAGAGGCAATTCGTTGGTAAAGTCTTGATTGAAAGCAGTCCGGGCCGGAAGCACACCGAGTAGCACCAACCACTTTATTGGCCTGCTGAGGACTTGATAACTCCGGGGACGCCTCCGGTTACAAGTCTCGTTTCTTTTTCCATCATGTACATTGCGTCCTGCTGTGCCGCGTCGCCATGAGACAACACATCACCAGCCTAAGCCAACGTGGGGGGATGCTCACCCGGCTGCGACCGAGGCCGAGTGTTGAGTGCAAGGGGCAGGGGACATCAGCCATCAACTCTCGAGCTGAGCGCTCGCCCGTGGTCATCCCTGGTGTGAGTGGGCTTGACTGTCAACATGCATTGGCCCGCTTGACACCATCTAGATACGTCGATGGCCATAATCGGCAGTTGCAGAGCGAGGGCTCGAGCTCGATGATCATTCCAGCGCGCGTCTCCACACCAACGACAGACCCGTAGCCCCCAAGCCACTCCGGTCCGTCCGTACACTACGCGCTGCTGTGGGTCAGACAAACCCGTTTTCTTTTTTTTCCGCTTCGAGGACGTGGCGGGGGCCCCGGTCGATGCGGAGGGCGGGACTCCGTTCCTGCGTCCCGCGAGAGGGTGCCGAACATAGTGGATCTACAACGCCGTACTAGACACGCTATTGTGCAGCCAGGCCGCCTCTAGTGCACTGTGCGAAACGAGTTCGCGATCGAACAATCATGGGTCACGATCGACGCGCGAGCGGGTCCCGGGGGGCAGCCGCGAGACCTTCCACCACGCGCAGGCAATTTCGCAAGCCAGGATACCCAAGCACTACTTTTTACGTGGCGGTAGGCAGCCCCCCGCCCTGACCGAACAGTGCGGTGCACGGGAACTCGCCGACATGCGCAACGCGCGGGGCAGATGACTGGTAGGGCGTAGCGGATCAAGGGACTCCACTTATGGCAGCGGCGCCGGCATGGCCTTTGTGTGCAGTGCAGGTTGGCTAGTGCAACCAATAAAGTAAAGTTTCCGTCTGCGCGCCAATCTAAACGCGAGACCGTGATAGGCCCTGACAAGTTCCCATGTTTCCTCGCCAGAAAGTAGCTGAGACCACTGTGGGATGAATTCGGGGTGATGTGGGAAGCCTGTTGATGCTTCTGTTGGCCGTTGGGCTTTCTGCCCACCCTTCCCGATTAGGGCGCTCCGGTCCATCCAGTGCGACTGACTTTCATCTCATCACGACAGGTACTTTCTGTTATCGCTCAAGGGCCCATGTTTCTTTATAACGTAAACGCCACCTTAAGAAATGATCCCAAACGCGCCTGATGTCCAAACATAAATCGCCATGCAAGCCTTAGATATTGTTTATATTGCCGGCTTTATTATTATCCTTGCCCTTATTCTTTGCATTGTCGGTGCTGTCATTTGGCTTGGCCGAATCTGACTCTGCTTACATCTCACCTCTGTCGCTGGAGTACACTCTCAGGCTTCGAATCGCACTCTCAGGCTTCGAATCGCACTCTCAGGCTTCGAATCGCACTCTCGCCCGGGCAGCCCACACTGAAAATCCGTGCCCTGCATCCCACCTCTATACATACTTACTTGCTTACTGCTTGTTGCTCGGGACAAAAAAACTCACATACCCTGATTATCAACCTTCATTCACCTCTGGGTTTGTCGACCTCACTTACAACCACCCTGACCTCCCAACTTGACCTCCCAGCTTGTTGGAATCACATACAAACTCGACCATCGAAACGTTTCTCACTATGGTGCGCTCATCCCCAGCAGTGCCTGCCAAGGGCACCAAGCAAAAGGGTAAGTCTTTTCGTCTTGTTATGTTGTTATTTCTGTTGCTATTGCTGTACCATCATTGCTTTTGTCCCCTTTCCTTTTCAACTTAACCCGCCAGCAAGCAACAACACCACCCATACCCCCTCAGACGCAAGGCCGATCCCCCAATCTTGCCTCTACCTGGGGGAGGCAAAAATGTCGTTAGAATTGTCAATTCTACATATTATCGATCTTCTAACTCGGGACTTTTTTTCCCCACCATGACACAGGCACCCGCAGCGTCTCTACCTTGACACCTGAACAGCTCAAGCGCAAGCGGGACAACGACCGAAACGGGCAGAGGGTGTTTCGGGCGCGGAAGAAGGAGCACATTGATCGCCTGGAGCGCGAGCTGGAGGACCTCAAGAGCAAGCAGAGTCGAGACCAGATCGTCCAGGAGCTGCTGCGACGCAACAAGGCCCTCGAGGACGAGCTGTCGCGGCTGAAGGAGAACATGGGCGTCTCCGTGGCCTCTTCGCCCTACTCCACACCAGGTATGTGCACTTCAACCAGTCCCAGCCGGACTCGAAAGCCTCTTGGAGATTTCGAGCCATGCGTGGGAGCAGCTCCGGTAGGGCTTCGCAGGTTGTTAACACGTACGGCAAAAACAGTCTACGAAGACAACTTCAGCACCGGCAGCGGCGCCAGCCCCATCTCCCAAGCATCATCATTTCCCCCGGGAGACTACGGTTCGCCCCCCGACTATAGCCAACAATACGTGCTGCTCCCTAACAACTGCGAATCCTTGGCCAACACTGTGCCCGTGCCGTTCAACGTGTCCAGCCCATCGTCGTCGGCCAACACAGACGACTACGGTGCGGGATACATCCCCACCAGTGTGCCCGCCTCGATGCTGCCGTCCAACAACACCAACATCAGCAGCATCAGCGACGTGGGCGGCCACAAGGACATCAAGATCGAGTTCGAGTACGAGGACATGGATCACCATGGTATGAGCACCCCGCGTCGAAGGAGAGGGCTCGGAGAGACAGACGCTGACACAGAGATGATGGATTGCTAACGCCATTGACCATGCAGACGCATCCCTCCGCCTCGCCAACCAGTCTATGCAAGGTGCCCCTAACCCTTACATGCAGCAACAACAGCACCAGCAGCAACAGCAGCACCAGCAGCCCGCGTGGAACATGTACCCAACCGTCTACTACCGGTACCCGCAGGCGCAGCCGTCGGTGCACTGAAGCGAGGCGCAGGCGGCTCGTCATCCAGGCAAGCGTTCATCATGAGAAGATTGTGGTGACGGTGTGGCATTGTACATTGGCGTGAGACTTGAGTAGATATTGCGTCTGGAAGGCAGGGGCAGGAGAACCAATATAGGTACAAACATATGCGCCAACTTGTGGATTGGTGATGCCATCAGTGCCTACGACCTTTAGCCTGAGCCCGGACTCAGAAACCAACCAACAACCTGGCAATGCATGTAGATTTAGACACATCAAGATAGAGTCACGACTTTGACCTATAAAACTCGTGGATTGCATGCTATACGACTAAGCCTCAATGCGTATGGCCTTGAAGCTGACCGACGCTGCATGATGTGTTTGGTGTTTCGTGAGCTCAGACAAGTCTTCGGGCGTTTGTAACATTGAGAGCCATAGAAGACCTCCTCCTTTCATTCCGGTCGAATAGGTGGTCGCGAATGTTTTGCTTCTCAGCTTTCTGCCGGTTTTCGAGTATCATTGCGATGATTTGTGGAATTATTCCACTGGTCAGCCCCTGGTTGTTTGGAGGCTGCTCAGACTTGGGAATGCGTAGTCTTGGCACTGCCACCGACTCGATCATTTTCTGGGTCCTCGCGTCTATATCGGCGTATAGAATCGCATCGATGGAAGTTTCTCCATCATGACGTTGCGTGGTCGCGTAGAATTCTTGGATCTCGTTTGGGCTGGATGGAGACAAGGATAAGTCCCGAAGACCAAGTCTATCTATGCACTTGAACTTGCAGTTGAAGAAAATCGAATAAGTGTAACTGCCGTCGGGGGATGGCAAGTTCTCCCTGTCAAGGAAGAACCTGGAGTCGCAGCCTTGCTCTAGGACATGCATAAAAACTGCGATGTGTATGCAAGGAGGCTCCTGGGGAGGGGTGATACCACCCTCCATTCCAAAGGAATGCAGATCGAGATCTGTGAAGGCGTTCTTCGAACATTGACGCCTGCGGTAAACGAGCCAGACGCTAGCAACAACAATAAGAAGAACCGCGACAACACCCACTGCCAGGCCGACGATTCCGAAGGTATCCATGCCATCAATTGGTGTCTTGCTACTGAGGCTTGGGTCTCGGAGGGGGCTTGGGTACACCAGTCGTGTCGTATGCTCCGCGGGCATGCTTATTAGAAGAGAAGCTATCTCTGACAGCCATGAGAGTCAGTGGCAAAGAGGAAGGTAGAAGACAGCCTCGCGCGAACCAATGCGGACAGCGTGGGTTGCCTCGTTGGGCTGCATACGTCTTAAGTAGCTCGATACGCAGAACACTCAGAGTGCTTTTCTCCGATGTCAGGCACCCCTGCTTTGCGAACCCACCCCAGATCCACGCTAGCAGGAAGTGTGATGCGAGACAAGCACTCATCACAAGACATGCAAATGGTTTAGCGTGGATCACACTTCTCATCCACAAGGAACCAAGTTTTGTCTGACCATCAGGATCATGGTGCAGGATACTTTTGCTAGTGAGGGTGAAGAGGGGTGCCCCTGTCCGTCACCGTTCATGGTTCGAGATGAGAAAATAACTGGTCCTTCCAGCTTGGCTTGCACAAAAGTCACGCGCGTTTGGCTTGTAGATGCAAGCTTTCTGACGTATTGAGAGTGGAACGGCCAACCCGATGTACCATGACCACAGTTGAGCTGTGTCCCCAATAGCACGAGCCAGCATTCCAAGAACCCTTTCACAATGGAACTAGGGCCGCATCGTTCCGCTCCTGGCCGGCTCTCTTGCCCAAGAAAATAACATGCACAGTACATTGGTATATAGAAAAGTCGACAAGCATACGTGATCATGAGCGCCGCAATTCCACTCCGCTCTGATTCTCCGCTCTGATTCTCTTCAGGGGGGTAGGTTTTGCATGGCAACTTCCAGCCGTGGAATGTCCTATGCAACTGCACTACTAGAACCCCCTGACTCGACCTGCGACTCATGAAGATGGAGGGTAGTGGATGTCGATGCAGGTGGCAGCTGGACGCATGACTAGTCGACGAATTGATAAGTACGTTCTCTGATAAGCAGGTTCTCTGATAGGTAGGTACTCTGTACTACTAGAAATGATGTCCAAGCTGCGACATACGGTAATGCTACCTCCATTGCGGCCGGATTACGCATCAAGTCGGTCCCAGGTGGATCCCGCAATGCCTGGTTGCGAACACAAAGGCGTGCTCCCTTGCTATCGAATCAACATTGGCCAAGTGGAACACTGTCGGACAATTCGTACCAAGACTGCATGGACTGCGTCGTAAGCGACAATAAACTAGGTTCTCATCGGCAGGGGCCTCGATTGCCGTGTCCACAAGAGGCGGCGACGTGGGAAGCAGGCCCGATCGAGACAAAAGGCAGCGACGCTATGCAATGCACTTCCGAGCGGATCTGACGTGTTGTCTATCGTAGCGCTGGAGACGCTGCAAGGCACTAAAAATCAGGCGTCAAAGGTCTGGAAAAGCCGTGCCCGTCACCAGGACCCTCACGGTCAACCACTGACTTCTAGCAGCGATGGAGCAGCCAAATGAAGCACAATGAAAATGAAGATCATATCATACGAAAGTCCTAGCTCTAGAGATTAGGGTTCTGTTTACCGACATTTGGCGTGACGCACTGTGCGCAAGCAACGCTCCGGTGACTGTGTAAGCTTCCAGACAAGGTCATGATCTAGGGCATCCCACGCTTCCTTGATCCAGTTGATCATGTTGACCGCGTCGGCTCGGATTTCGCGTAGTCTAGTACGCCCGGGGTGCAATCTCTTCAACTCGGCCCCGAGAGCCATCCAGAGATGCTCAATTGGGTTCCAAATCAGGTGAAAGTCTCGGCCATTCGATGGGTAAAAGACCGCGTAAAAGGAGCCAGTCTAGGGTTGACGTTCCGGTGTGAATCCTGGCGTTTTCCTCCTAGAGCCTACCACGCCATCTTCAGAGCCATTGGCGTCGCAAATAGCGCTTGAAGAAGCAGTTTTTGGTGTGAGAGGCAAACACAAAGGAACGATTACAATGTCCTCGGTATTGGATTTCCAGAATTGACGAGATTTCGCTGGGAAATTGACCCGGAAGACAAGCTTCAACCGTTAACTTCCTTGGTCAATTATAGGTTAATTAACCCCCGCTCCAGGACCGCCTCATTCCGTGTGATACGACGGCGCAGATCGATACACGAGTTCACCCGTACAATACTCAGACTCGTCAGCTTCTCAGAATACTCTTTTTGTGGCCTAGCGGCGTTGATGTGGTGTTGATCCCATCGGCTCATTATCTTACAGAGTCGGCGGGACGATCGAGCTTCTACACTGGGCTGAGTCTAGGGTAGGTGGGCACTGATGGGTTTACGTTGGCAATGAATCAGATTTACGCGTTCAGCCTCGTCTCAAGGGAGGCCTGCTATCAAGAGAGCCTCTCAATTATTTAGCTAGCTATATGATGTATATCAAGCTGAGTCTCGTGGATCTGAGCAATAATTGGGTCAAATCCATCACAGAGGGCCCAATAGTTGAGACTGATCCTTTGCCGGTCTGCCTCTCCACCAAGCGAGGCAATGGCACTACTCAGGCAACGTAGATCACTCACTACCACAAAAAAACGGCACATGATATTCCGAAAAGAATAACAGACTACATTTTTTGCTACCCAATGTGTAAAGACTGAATGAATGAATATTATGAGCGTTTGTTCAAGTGCGGAAACGATAACCTTATAAGGTCCTTCCTCCAGACTTTGTCTTCCACTAAGATCTCTAGAGGATGTCCCGGGCCTTCTCCTCATCGTCGGGGTTGGTCTGTCTGGCAGCCTGGGCAGCAGCCTGGGCATTCCATTGGTACTTGTAGACAGTCCAGTCGAAGACATAGTCATATTGCAATCCCTCGCGGACGAAGAGGTCACGGAAAATCTTGCGGAGGTAGCTATAGTCGGGCTTGTCGTCGAAGCGGAGCGAGCGGGTGTAGTTCAGGTAGATGACGAACTCATTGGGGAATCCACGGCGGAGAACCTCGGTGGGAGTGGTCATCTTCTTCTCCATGATGCGATCGTACTTCTGCTTCTTAGTAGCAGCCTTCAGTCCCTGCCAGGGAAGGGAGCCACGGCAGAAGTAGAGCATGACGTAACCAAGCGACTCCATATCATCACGGCGGGACTGCTCAACACCTAGATGGGTGTTGATGGAAGCATAACGGGCAGTGCCAGTCAAGTTCTTGTTCTCTCTGTACGGGATATGGAAGTGAGTCTTGGGATCACGGTACTTCTTGGCTAGACCGAAATCAGCCACATTGACCTGATTGCCTCTCTTTTGAATGCCCATCATTAAGTTATCGGGCTTGATATCTCGATGGACGAAGGACTTGGCGTGGATGAACTCAAAGCGAGAGATGAGCTGGTCAGCAAGAATAAGGACAGTCTTGAGAGAGAACTTTCGGTTGCAGAAATTGAACATATCCTCCAAGCTGGGGCCGAGAAGATCAAGAACCATGGCGTTGTATTCATGCTCGGTACCGAACCAACGGACGAAGGGGATGCCGACACCACCGGCAAGAGACTTGTAAACACGGGCCTCATACTCGAGTTGGGGTTGCTTGGCATTGACGGACTCGAGCTTGATGGCAATCTCCTCACCAGATATGCTATTGATGCCGAGGTGGATGTCACCGAAAGAACCGGAACCGATCTTTCGGCCGATACGGTACTTATCATCCAGTAGCAAACCCTAGGACAGAAAGTTAGCTAGGTAATTCTTGAGACTCTTCGAATTGCGTGAGGCTCAAAAAAGGGTCTCCATAACATCAGCTGTCCTTGAGAGAATTGAGGCGAGATGTGAGTGGCCATGCAGGAGAGCGCTTCCAGGGGAGCTGCGCAGTGTGGCTCTCCACCCGCCTTGGTCGTCAGTGATGAGCGCCACTTAAGCAGGCGATGGTCAGAGTAAGGAAGATAGGGTTGAGCATACCATGGGAGTCATGTTGGCGGTTGAGGGAGCGCGTCTACGGGAAGTGAAGAAAGAAGTTGGTTGATGAATATGTGAGCCTAAAATGTAGCTAAAATGGGTCAGTTAATGGCACACCGGAAAAGAGGAGCAGAGAAGATGAGAAGAGGCTGTGCTTTGAGAAAATGGGGGACGATTACGGTGGGGCGAGAAAGAGCAGCAAATGGTCGGCCAGAGAAATCAGGCTTATCAAGGGCGGTAGCCAAACGCCATACAAGCCAAACTCCGACGTAGGGGGACATGGGAAACGAGCAGGCTCGACAAGCAAGCTCAAACGGTGGAGGAGGAGGGGGAAGAGAGAAGCAGGAAGAGGAAAGCACGCTGTTGGTAACAGCAGTAGTTGGATAGCGTGCATGGGTGCTGAGGGATTGCAGAGGCAGATGATGCAGGAAAGGCGAATGGAAACTGACCTTCAAGACGAGTGTCGCGGGGTGGAGGCGGTCTGAACGCATGCAGACTCAAGGTCACAAAGGCGGTGGTATGAAGTAGCTCTTTCCAGCATGCCTCGCTTATATATCTAAGCTGGACGATGGAGAGGCAGAAAAGAAGGCCAAAAAGGGGTATTGTATACCCAAAAAGTGTTAACTATTCAAGGTGCTGACATGGGTTTTTGTGTTGGTAGGCGGCATGCCCCAGGATACCAACGGGTACGTGACTGAGCCCGACGCGACGTGATGGCGGTAGGGATTACACGGGCCTCATAGCTAGCGCCATGATGAGTATCATCCCAACGAGGTTCTACGGACTACTCTCCTCTTTAACATTACTGGGTTGAGAGCTGCTCCTTCTGCGAAAGAGGCAGTGTGCGTCTACGCCGATCGGAGAAACTCTCCAGGCTAGGCAAGAAAGCCGGCTCTCATCGTCTCCTCTTCAGGTCTGATGCCGATAGACTGCCATTGGCATGGGAGGAGCTGCGCAGTGAGGTGGTACACTAGTGACGCAAGTCACCACTCATGCAGCCGATCTCTGGTCTTCATGGGTCCCTGGATTGCTGTACAGTGCACCGGTCCTTGCATACGGCCTTATCCTCGTTCTGGAGGGTCAATGCTCAGTGACCTACCCTTGAGTGTTTGACCAACAGATGTTCCCCACTCCTCTGTGGTTGCAGCCTTCAGGTACTGTACTGTACTGTCAGTGGAATCCGACGTGCCCGACGAACTAGGAGGGGAGAATCGTGTGAAAACAACGCTATCTAGTCACAGGGGCGCGGAAGAATAAAGGCTGAGGCGGACCGTAGAGTTTCGTACTATCTTGTGGTATCCCCCACTCTTCTCAATCCACACCCGGCCTCCCGGCGGCAAACCAGACCCCAAGACGTCAAGCCAATATCGAGAGCTGACAACCCACTCTTTACGTTCTCTACCCTCACGGGATTGCCTCGCATTATAAATCATAGAGAGGGTAACGTTTCCCACTTCGTTTGACTGCAAAAGTGCATAATTATCTGGGTGCCCTACCCTCGCATTACATTCATGTAAGAGCCCCCCGTACACGCTTCGAACGGCCGATCCATATCGCTACTCGCCCTCCCAGCTAGAAAGGAGTTTGACTGGTTTTGGAGGCGACTGTCTATTAGTGTCTTGCACCTTGTGTCCATGTTTGCACTGGTCGATGTTGGGACTCCCCTTGCTAACTACTGCTAAAGGTGCTGTGAATCACTTCACCTTTCTTTCAACACCGCCGGAAGACTGCGTCTCGTCTCCGGCCCCTTCCAATTCCCCTGAGCCTCCAATCACCAAATCAAGCCTGGACGAACTCGATGTTTCCAAAATTATCAACAACCTAAAGCTACGACACGATATCAACTCAGGCTTCGAAATCGATCGTATGATCAATTTGATCGATTCGATTTCGATTTCGCTCATATCGATCGGTCCTGTCAATCGATCGATATCGATCGATCAGACGCACCGCTCGATCGATATCGTATCGATCCAGCCCTCAATCGATCGATTTGATCGTCGATCGCCTCATATATTGAAGGAGTCCCGGGTAGGCTGCGAAGCCCAGTTCAAACGCGACGATTTTGTCGCCAGACGCGTCCGCCAAACATCCTTGTAAGCCACTAAGCAGTCAGTAAGCAACGCGCAACGCACGGCAGTGGAGAAAAGGGTCGGCGAGTTACTTTGAATGGGGAAAAGGGGTAGAGGACTCCATACTCTGTATACTGACTGCATCACGGTACCTTTTTTTCTTAACGCTTTCAGGTCCGCCACTACGCGGTCGTTGCTCTGTCCGAAGGCGAGCACCAGTTCTAGCCTGCCCGAGTAGGCCTATATAAGCGACCCTTCCGGCCTCGCAGTATTCGATTCGACCTTTACGCTGTTTGTGGATGCTTCCTATCACCATGGATTCGTTTGACGAAGAGTTAGAGGATATCTCCTCAACGCCGCCTCCTTCATCGCCGTCCACCAGTTCTGCCTCAACTAAATATATACCCAGCAGGGTTCCAGATTATGAAGCTTGGACGACTGACAAATTCAAGCGGTTCCCCGGCTTCACCGCATGCCACGACCCTTCTCGAGAGCGGACATGGTGGTGGCAATTCGGATTCAGAATGAAGGACAATACCTCCAAGTCCCACAAGATCGTATGGGTCTGCGAGAGATGCTTCCTCCGTGGCAAGCTGAAGGCCACACATTACACCTTCATCGCTTCAACTGCTGGAAGCATCGTCAGACATCTGAAAAAAGAGCACAAGGTCATGGTTGGTGCCACCTCTCCCTGCCCTGTCTCCACGCCGTCCAAAATGCCTGCTAACTTGTCAGCCACCTTCTGGACGAGATTCCAGCCCGGTTGCCGGGAGTAGAGGTACAGAACGGAACCTGCTTGATATGCTTCGCGCCGATCCGACGAACCCTCGAGACCAAAGTCTTCTTAGCAATCTGCATACGTTATTCGATCCCGCGATGAATCAGCTACTCCTCCTCGACTGGCTTACATACCATAACCTTCCCTTCAATCTCGTAAACTCCGAGCGCTTCAGACGACTCCTGCTCTATAATAACCCCTCTCTTCGGGAAGGGCAGATACCAAGCGACAGGATCCTCGTCAACCTCCTAACACACGAGTATAATCGAGCTCTTGGTCCTGTTCACGAGCTTCTTCAAAGAGCGAGAAGCATGATCCATTTTACTTTCGACGGCTGGACTTCCCGACAAAACGCATCATTCCTTGGCATCAACGCCCGCTTTATCGACCGAGATTGGAAACAATGGAGAATCCTTTTGGCGCTACCAGCTCTCAGGAAGCGCCATACTGGAGCGGCACTTGCAGATGAAGTTGCAGACACGATTTGTGCTTTTGGCCGTCAAGAAAGGTACAAAACCATGCCTAACAATTTCATGGGTCAGCAAACTGAGTATGCTAACTATTATTCGGCTTTAGAATCGGGTACTATACGCTTGATAATGCTACGAATAATGATACAGCTATGGAAGCACTTGCCAGTGAGTTCGATTTCGACAAGAACGAACGTCGCATTCGCTGCGCCCCTCATTTTCTGAATCTGGCAGTCAAGGCCATGATGTACGGCAGCAAAAGGAATAATTTCAACGAGCTGCTTGCGCATTGGGGCGACACGGACTTTATGACTGAAGAGGACGAGCAGCGCCAGTTGTCCGACGCTATCAATGAGCTACGGACCGACGACGACTTTGGCGCGCCGAGCATGGAAGAAGATTTCGAGCTTGATATAGCCCCAGACGAGAGCCAGGATCGGTGCCCAGTCCCTGAGATTATCACCGCCGAGAAATTAGACAAGCACCGCAAGTTTGGACCATTATTGGCGTCGCTCTTCGAATGAGCAGTCAACTTCTCGAGGACTTTCATGAAGCTCAACGGCAAACCGCCCCTGCTGAACCCGTCCTCGCGTGGGCACACAATGTCTGTACTCGCTGGCAATCCGATGAGGCAATGGCGTCGCGCGCTTTGCTTAAACGTTCAGCGTTAAGCAGGATGCTTTCCATCATCGAGGAGCGATGGGTTAGCCAAGGCGGCAAAGAACAAGACAGACCGGCGGTATTGAAGGAAAGGCTTTCCCTTGAGGAGTGGAAGGTTGTTGCTGCGGTCCAGAAGATCCTCCAGCCGTTCAAGGTCGCCTCGAAGCAACTCCAGGGTGAAGGAATTGCCGGTAAACGCTCAACCTCAGGAGGGTTCGATGAGTATTTCCAAGTAGTGGAGATGCTTCTTGACCACCTCGAGCTGGCCGTTCAAGGTGTGATAATAGAAGAGAATGACGACCAGACTATGGAAGAGGTTCATCTGTTCGATGATATGGATGCGAAGACCCGGAGGCTTTTGAAGATTTACATTAAGCTCGGATGGAAGAAGCTGAACGACTACTATGGCAAGCTGACCTCTACCGCCTATATAGCGGCAGTTGTACTCCACCCGTGCAAGAAATGGCGAGCTCTAGAGCAGCTTTGGAACCAGCTGCCGTCTCGTCAGACCTCGGAATGGAAGAAGACTTATGAGGGAAACTTGACGAGACTCTGGACAGAGAGGTACAAGAACATAGCTCATGAGGAAGCCTGCAATGCCGTTTCGGCGTCTGGGAGCAGTAGTGCCTTGGACTATATTGAGCGACGGTTGGCATTTAGTCGATCACTTGCCCGTCCTAACTCTCGAGGGCGACAAAGCACACAGCCAACGCAGTCAGCCGCGATGCCAGCACAGGACGAGCTTGATCAGTATCTATCAGAACCACCGGTAGACAACATCGCATATAAAGCTGACCCGATTGCTTGGTGGAGGGATGTCGGCGTTGTGCGTTTTCCTCGGCTGTCTTATATGGCTGTTGACTTCCTCACTATCGCGTCGTCTTCCGCCGAAACGGAGAGAGATTTCAGCAGTTGCGGGAGGATGGTAACGCCACTTAGGTCTCGCCTGCGGCGTCATATAGTGGCTATGGCTCAGTGCCTTCGTTCATGGAGCAAGGCTGGCATTTATCAGCCATCCCTTCCTCTGAGTCTCCTTGAAGGGGACAATTGGAGGCAGGTACTTCAATTGGTAGGCAGGATCAGCGTAGATAGGGATAATGAAGACCAGCCCTGAATCCCCTGATCGATTTGATCGTCGATCGATTCGATTTCAATTTGTGATCGATCGATATCGATCGACTGAGAGGCCCGCTCGATCGATATCGATCGATTGAACGTCATGATCGATATAAATCGATCGATCAGGGCTCGATAATCGATCGATTTGATCGATTTCGAAGCCTGTTCCAACTCCGCCTCAATGCTGCTCATTACTGTTCCTTTTCCTCGTCTCCTCCTTGCGGCGTCCGTCGACAAGGAGATTTGCTCACAGGCCGCCTGGTCCATACAAGCCATAGTCCATACCACCTCACAGCGCTATTCATCGAGCTTTTACTTGCAGTCTTTCTCTCATTAGACCTTGACATCGAGGTCGCGTTTGCGCTGCTCACTGATGCTTGGCATGGTGAGGCTCTGTAGGGGAGTTGGTTATATTTAGTGATAGAGGCTCAATGCCAGGAGAAGGCTTTACTGCTAGCACCCGCACCGTTGTCTTCTCCGAAAATACGATAATCGCGGGCCAGAGGCGGGTAAGGGAACGGGTAGACGGACGGTGACGGCTTCCATATTGCGAGCACGGTGGCAACGGTCGGCTGTTGCGCTACTGGTAGCCAGCAAGCCAAATAAGATGAAAGGAGAGCTGGTAATGCAAATGCTGGTGCCAAGCGCAGCTCCATCAGGCAGAGGAGATTCTACAGACAGGTGAGCAAGCTGTGAGGGGTACAAGAACGTCCGCAATCAGTGACATTTAGCAGGGTACATGCCCGAAATTGAGATGCAGTTGCGTGCCCAATCACGTGAAGCCAGGATTGCCAAGACAGGTTGATACTAACTCTGCGAAGTTTATAGTTCTATGCGGGATGCAGCAACCCGAGCTACATTCAAATCAAGCCATGCAGCAACACGACATTTGAGATTTTGTACCAGACATGAACGCCACAAGAGGCTTGAACACCGGCTAGATTATGACTACACTATAGGCCTGGTGCATATCATACCGTCTATATGGCATGCTCTGAGTGTCGTCATCAATTTTGGGACATGCACAAGCTTGGTCATTCCCCTGTTTGTGAGCCTGTGCTTTGTAAGGTTTTTTTTCCCCTTGCGGACCTCTCCGGACACTTGTCGCATTCGAATGGCCTTACCCTTTGCGTGTATTCGCATGTGCCGTGCAAGGTCTGGTTTTCTCACGAACTTCTTGGGGCACTAGTCGCATTGGAATGGCGTATCTCGAGACGAAGAAAGTGACTGAGCAGGGGAGTCACCTTGGAAGAGTCGCCTTGCAAGATCGAGAGTCATGGCTAGGTACAGGACAGTGGGGTGAAAGGGAGAAATAAATTCAAATGTAGAGGCGCCTGACACCATGGCGGTGACCATTGTCTACTCTCCATCGGCATATTTCTTAGGGGGGTGCCGACTGCGATGCGGCCGTGTTCCACCATCAGGACTCGGGGAAGGGGCTAATGTGATCGAGGATTCCTCAGCATCTGCTATAGTCAACGGAGATAAGGGACTGGGTGAGGATTTTGCGTTGTCCGCTAGGTGCGGCAGATGGAGGCGGTCTCCTGTCGCTTCTTGCGAAGTTGGATTCCCGTAGGATGGCTCCGCAACGTCGCTGGCGCCGTCAGAGACGCGCTGTCTCTTTGAAGGGGTGGATGGAGTGGCCCGGCCCTCCCAGCGAGCGGACCGCTTTGAAGACGGAGTAGCGGTCGGAGTCGGCGTGGCCGGGGGGGCTTGGGCAAGCCTCGGCGGGTAGGCCAGGTCCAGGACACGGAGGGCGAGTTGATTGGTGTCAGTGGTGCGACCAGCTACCTTGGCGGTGATGCTCAGGAGGGCTCCCGGTGATGATGAAAAGCCGTGCATGACAGCGTGTTCCATCTCGCGCACGAAAAATGACCCGATTCACTACGGAGGGGCCTCGAAGGGTGTCTACGTAGCCGGAATTTACAGCTCAATCGAGATATCGAAATTTCACGTCAAGAGGGCAACCAGAGGGCGTTGTTGGAACTTGGAGTGTACGTAGTACCCAGGTATCTATTTGGCGCGTTGACAACTGGCCACGAACAGCACACAGGGTATCTGGTGGCTGAGGCAAATTAACGCATGGAAAACCAACCATAACCTAACCCTACAACGACCTTGTTCGCTTGGTACTCAAACCGAGGCGTGGTAGCCATAAAGTGTGATGACTTGGGCGTAGCCGGATGTAACCCAAATGAGCTGCGCCTGCACCCCCAATTTAACCTTAGTCTAATGGATCGCGCAGCTATGTGTGCCCACACAGTTCTAACCCAACCATCATACAGCCAGCCTACCGACTATATTTAAAGGCTTACAATCACCACTCGAACGAAACTAATTCAATGAAACCCTACCTTCTCTCGTCTCTTTTCGAACAACAATCATGGATGAAGCTAACGATGACGAAATCGCCATGAAGGTCTGGGCGGATCTGGAGTACATGATCGCTCCTCATCCATCGAAAACCCCCAAAAGCGTCTCCCACCGTCGTAAGAACTCTCTTGTCATGGTCTATAAAATAGAACTAATATTTCCAGTGGGGTATGCCGGACCACCGTCAAAAGACGCTTTGGAAGCGTTTCAAAAGGCGTATATCAGGCATGGGGGAAAGAGGAGCTCAAAATATTTCAAGGAGCGACGCCACCTTCAAGTATTTCGCCTCGATCTTGAATTGTGCAACAGGATGATGGAGAAAGCGGAACCCGAAATGCAGCAGGATCTGCGGAGCCGCGGTGGGGGAGTTCTCAAGTCTTTGCGAAGCCAGCCTGACCTGTATTGGTCCGTGGTGGAAGACATAATGAATGAGGAGGCGAGCGGGACGCAGGTCCGGGTCGTGTCGCAAACGTCGAGAAAGTAGTTTTCTTCCCTAAGTGCCCCGCATTAGATGTACTTTACTTTGCAAGGTATTTGATCATTGCCACAACATATGCACTACTGACTTTGATGTTTTATCCTTATAAACTCCGCCTCACTTCATCCCCACCGATCTAGTGCTTCTCTCAAACGAGTCGTGGTTGCCAAGGCCTTGCTTATCATGTGTTTGCCAGGATCTGGATTCGCCTCCGGACCCGCATCCGAGTCTGGTGCTGTGTTAGATTCTCCTCCAGCCGTATCTCTCTCCGCTGTTGACTCCTGGGGACTCAGAGCCAGCCGCAACTTACACAGCTTAAGGAGGGCGTCATTGGTGGCACCAACAAAGGCTTTGTGGACTGCAGGCAGTCGTTCCTTAGCCGACTGTGTATGTTCCGTCTTGAGACTCTCGACCTCGCGTCCCCTCTTCTCGAGCATCCAGATGCTGCTAGCAAGCTGAATGAGCATGTCGAGGCCGCTTTGGTAGCTGTTGGAGTGCCTTGTGAGCTGGATGAATCGGGAAAGCACGTCGCCGAAGTGGCTTCGGAAGGTCTCGCAGGTTCGCTCATATTCATACTGATAGGGTATGATCTGGTGAATGTCGTGGGCCAATTGCCTGACGTAGTCCCCGGGAGCAGGCCGCTGAGCATTGGCAGTGATTACGACTTGGCTCATTGTGGGAACGTTGCCAACCGTGCGATGCGATGCGATGCGATGCGATGCAATAGTGGAGTTGGAGTTGTAGGAGGGGAAAGGGAGAGAATAGACGGTGACCTTGGTGTTTTTTGTTGTGTTGGTGCCAGCCTAGTTGGTAGGCATGCGGGGGTCAGAAAAAATGGCACACCAAAGGCCATGTAACACTGTAATGGCCAAATTTACACCTCACGCAGCACTAATTTCCAACAGAGTAGTCTCCCCGAGGGCAGAAAAAAGTGCCTACATGCTGTCTTGAATACATGTTTCATCTTATAGGATTTCTTTTACTTTTTTCAAAAGGAAGATGTCGCCTTCTGAGTGTGAAGCTGTGTTTTGGTGTGCCATGTTTTATGGCCCACCTGGTAGGTTGTGTCAAATCCGATGCAGGGTAAATCAGTAACCAATGGGAGTCCTGGCTTGGCCATTAGGCAAAACGATCCACCAGTTGTGGCTTGCTCGGACGTACTTGTACCATTCTTTTATCTTCGCTCTGTATCATGGGTTGGTGATGCCGTGGTTGCAGCCCTCCATTTGCACGCTTGAAAGTTGACACAAGAGGGTGCGTATGGAAGGTCATAACTCGGAGGCAACGTCCGAAAGCACCCTCTGGGTGACCCCATTTTGGCGCTGCAGCATCGGCCTAGCACTACCGGTATGCCAGGCTCTGTCGCTGCTAAAGCCTCCCGGAAGCTGGATCGGAGCCAATCTTAGCTATGAGACGCTGTGGCTAAAGAAAAGAAAGAAAAAGAGGATCCTTGAGATAATATTCGGGCTTGACATGTCCTCGGAGGCCCTGTGTCTTGTCCAGACCACCCGCACGACATGCATGGGAGACGATCAGACGCCTTACGTCTAGCACACTATGCGGCATCTCCCTTGGGCGGTTGGTCCTGGGTGCCCCAATGCGAAGGACGGGTGCAGTCCAGTTTCATTCAGAAGCAAAATGGGCACCTCCCAGCGAGTGGAACTGTATCCACACACCACAGCGCCAGCTTCTCGCCGTTACCAAGCCTGATGGATGCCACATATTGCACGGATGCCCTCGTGCGTGTCTTGCCCCCGAAGCTCCTTCTCAGGCTGTAATGGCGAAGTCAAAGTCAGTTAGGAAAGTCAATCAGGAATCAATCAGGAAAGTCCGCTTCAAGCAGGCATCATCTGCGATCTTGTCTATTCCTATCTCTACCTAGTTGATAAGATGAACTGAGCACCCGGGAAAGCACTCTTAGTCCTCTCAGGCCTGGGATGGCTGCTGAGCACCCTGTCCGCCGCCGCCTCGAGCCCCGGATCCAAAGGATGTCGAGGCAGCCTCCGGTATCATCATCTGCATGGCGGCGAGTTGAGGGTACTTCACTGAAACGCGTGGGCGATTCAACATCTTGTCCACCACACGGACCCCAATGTGAGATGTCAGACCAGTTAGCAAGCTCCAACTCCATCGAGATGCATCCAACTTTGCCCAACATAGTAAGATATGTATCACCCCAAAAAAAGCACCAGACAAAGCGAGTCTCGCCGGCATTGGATTGGGCGAGTGGCGACGCGTCTCCTTCGTGCGACGCCGTGATGGGGGCTACACGCGACCCCTACCAACACAGTGCTCAGATTGTACTGCAGGGGCCCGCAATCGACCAAGTCCAAGAAAGATGCGTCCACGACTTGTAGTGGCCTGTATCTCGGCCAGTTCCTGTGAGGGCTGTGGGAGCGGACGCGACTCCGGGGGTAGCCAAAATACAGAACCCCACGAGTACCCTACCTGCGCAGTGTTGGTCACACAGTTAGCTCAAGGCGTGGCCCACCCCCTCTCTGTGCCCCGGCTTTGTTGGCCCCCGTGGTTTGACCAGGCATTTGAAGGAGAGTTGCAGTGGGACTTTCGATTGGGCAAGGCTAGCATCGTATCCGATGCGCTATACCTTGACAGGGTGCAATGACCCTCGTGGTTCAAGGGTACCTGACAGATCACTACTACGGAGTAGGACGCGCACGGAGCCAGCGGGAGATGAAGCGAGCCCCCTGCGATGGTGATCTACACAGTGCAGAGAGCACCACACCATGCAGGGGTGTGATGCGCATCGCCAGAGCCTGATTTTCCCCGCCTGAGCATTGACCACAGCCAGACGACCGGGGTGATGGTGACCATTTTGATGAGAAAGGCCTTGCAGCATGTCCAGGCCGGTCCGGGCCCCCAGCATCCCCGGGGGCCACATCGGACAAAGAGCTTGCACCAACAGACAGGGCAAGGGTCGGCCGTGTGCAGGGCGCGAGGGACTCATTAGTTCGTCGAATACAGGTCCCGAACCTGCTCTCTGATGGAGGGCAGGGATACGAGTCATCTTCCAGGCGGGCAGACCCCGTGCTAGTCGCTGTGGGACCAACAGACCCATCTCACCCAGCGTATCCCTCAGCCCTCGTCACGGCTCGATGAGTGAAACGAAACGGATGCTTGCATGTTGCCTCGTCGCGGTGGCAAGCAACCTGGCTCGGTAAGGAGCCACCCGGGTGAGTGAGGGACGCAGCTCAATCTTCTCAATGATCATCGCAGGTAGGGGTCGTGATCGTTATAATTTGATTACGGAGGCTCCCTATCCCAGGGTCTGGCCTCCTTATTTATAGGCTCTCGCTGGTGGCTCACCAGTAGCTAGCCCGGCCCTCGCTATATTCCTCTATCATGCCTATAGGCACATGACAAGCTCTGTCAGCGTACTTCATGCGCGATCTGAGCAGCCCTTCATTATCACTTACATTACACATACTCATCTCCGTGTTCTGGAATGCCCAAGCCGGCACAATGGCTTCACTTGACCAGAGCCTGTCCCTGGACGCTGATACCCGAAGATACTTCTTCACCCCCAATTCCTGTCCCTCTTCTCCTGCCACCGTTGATGTTGGGAGGCCCATTGCCTTGGGTCTTACCTGCGAGATTCCGTACCAATCACCGAGGTATGCAAGGTCCGATTGCTCTGAAAATCCTCAGTCGGTCCAGCGTGATCTGCTTAGCAATGGCTGGAATCCTGATGTCTTTGATGAGGCCAATATCATCGCTATTCCTCAACCAGAGGAGGCTATCACTTTCCCTCCTTCCATCACTGGACCTAACTGGCAGGGCTCCGAAGACGAATCCCCCAGAAACCACGATCTGTACAAGAGGGCCGCTGCTTCCGAGGACGGGTTATACCACTGCCCCTGGGAGGGTACGCCGGGCTGCAGCCACGAACCCCAGAAGCTCAAGTGCGAATACGAGTGAGAACGACCCTTTACCACCGACCCACGCGATTCCTAACTGGCCCAGCAAAATCGTTGACTCTCACCTGAAGCCTTATCGCTGCAAGGAAAAGTCCTGCCAAAATGCTGAATTTTCTTCTAACCCCTGCCTCCTCCGGCACGAGCGTGAGGCCCACGGTCTCCATGGCCATGGCGAGAAGCCTTTCCTTTGCGTCTATGATGGCTGTAAGCGTGCCGTACCTGGAAATGGATTCCCTCGCCAATGGAACCTCCGCGACCACATGAAGCGAGTCCACGAGTATCTCGATGAGGATGGGACCGAAATCTCGGATCGTGTTCAACTCAAAATAACAGAGAGCTGCAACGCTTCGCGCAGATACCGTATGTGGTCTCCACTGAATCTCGTCCTATCTAATAGGCGATAAGGTGAACTGACACTCATCGTGTGATATAGGCAAGAAGCTCAAGCACCGCCGCAAAGACCTCGAGCTTCGTACCGGCAACCCTAATGATGCGAATTCCGAGAAGCAGTCTCAAACCTCCACCAAGTTGAAGCGATCCTCATCCAAACACCGCAGGGCTCAATCTGTCGCTTCCGCTACGAAAGCCTCCTCTCAGGACAAGGACACCCCTCCCATAGAGCAAGATGACCAGGATTGGACCAAGATATCCGACCCTGTTGAGTGCAGAAGGATGCAGAACCGCACTGCTTCGCGCAGATACCGTATGTTGCCTCCGCTCCACCCCGTCTAGCCAACAGGTAGCAGGTGAACTGACACTCGTCGTGTGATATAGGCAAGAAGCTCAAGCACCGCCGCAAAGACCTCGAGCTTCGTGCCGGCTCCTCTAATCATACGAATTCTAAGAGGCAGTCTCAAACCTCCACCAAGTTGAAGCGATCCTCGTCCTCTCCCTCCAAGTCTCACAATGCCGAACCCGTCATCCTCGCCGAGACATCTCTCTCTCAGGGCCAGTACACGCCTCCTATGGAGGAGGAAGGCTCCTTGTACCACCTTAATTCCTACAACTACCAGGAGCGATCACAGACTCCTCCTCTCTTCTGCCCAACCTACCCGGCTCCTGACGAGATCCTCCTCCATCCATACGGCACTGCGCAGCTCTGCACAGCCATGACCACCGCCCAGAGCGACCCAAACTACCTCGCTGCCTCTACTGTCCCCACGACACTTCCCTCCATGACCTACTTTAGGCATGCTGTTGAGAGGGAGTCGTGCCCTAGCAACGGCGGCCTGGGCCCTCACATGGCGTATGGGCTCACGCTCAACATGGACCATAATGCTCCTAGCCCTTTTAGTCACCAGTCCAACCCTCAAGTGAGTTACGCCATCCACTCAGCCCTCTTGGTCCCAGAGGCCCTCATTGCTAACCAGGTTTGCAGACTCCTCCACTGTCACCTCCGCTCGACCTCTCTGCAGACTGCTACTCCGAGGCTGATTACGGATCTTGTGAATATGAGGTTTTCGAGACACGCGGCCAGGGGCCATCTGTTACCCTATTTGTGCAGGATGACAAGGCATATTCTACAAAGAGTGATGAGGATGAAGGAGACTTTTCTTCTCAAAATGCTACTCAGCTGATCCCCGCCCCAAATAAACCGCGGGCCAAGATGCCTCTGGCATGTTTGAGTTGTAGGGGACGCAAAGTCAGATGCAATGTTTCGGTGGAGGTCAAGGGACCCTGCTCCAACTGCGAGCGTCACGGGCAAGAATGCGTCACCCAGTTGAAGAAGAGACCGGAGGCCAGGATGTCTCTGGTATGTTTGAATTGTAGGGGACGCAAAGTCAGATGCGATGTTTCGGTGGAGGTCAAGGGACCCTGCTCCAACTGCGAGCGTCACGGGCAAGAATGCGTCACCCAGTGAAGTATGTTCTGCTCCTTTAGTAGTCAGCCCCCAACTGTGCATTGTAAACCGAGCAAAACTTCCATTCTGACAAGGTTCTAGCACCAAACAGCCGAGACCTTCAAGCATCGTGTTCGGTCAAACGAAGTAGTTCTCCCACGGGACGAGGTCGACCGGTTATTTGACAGCCAACACCTGCCCATTACCGAGGGGCTGGTTCATTACTTACTGCGTGGAAAGAGATAGGGTATCCTGGGTGTCGAACGAGAGGAAATATGCATTCTGTCTGTTGGGTTGCCACCAGGACAAGAATCAACCTCCCCCGACTCTCCTATGCCCAAGACTGCATCGATGCGTCAAGCGGGCTCTCAAGGTACGGGATACATGATTCACAATGTTCATCGTCAACCTTGATAGAAATCGATGACACGCTTGTGTCAAATGCCTCGGCGGAGCCTATCCAGACCCAACCTCTACTTCCAGGAACCTGCCTTCCTTGCCCACCGTTTGAACTTGAATCCACGCAGCCAAAAATCGAGTCATCCGTTGATGATTCTGGCCCACCAAGCTGAGCCGAAGAGATTCGCGCAGTGTCTGTACTGTTGACTACTGCAATTCCGACCTCTTCTAAGACGCTATGTCTCTGCTCACTGGGTCTTGTGATCTGTCACAAGGTGTTACGTTTGATCCATGAAGGGCTACTGAGCCAAGCCGACTAAAGAGTTTCGGGAGCAAGCGGCGGAGGGACCATTTGTCTGCTGGGGAGTTGACTGAAGATTGAGCCGAGGGGCATCTGGCTGATTAGCACTAGACGAAGGAGTAGGCTGGGAAGCTGGCTGGGGAGCACCAAACCAAGTAATAGTAGGTGCAGAAGGCTGGGGGACAGATCAAAGGTGTTGGGTTTCGGCAGATTAGAGACCTAAAACAGCCAGTCGCCTTTTCATACATCTGATATCAGACTTGCTCTATGTATCATCCCGTCTGCGTCTTTGTCATATTTGCTAAAGACCTTTCATGCGGAGAGCTGTTGTGACAAGAAGCTAGATACCCATCCGCGTCGCCTGTCATACTCCCGCCTGTGATCCTCCCGCCTGTTATCCTCCCAATCGCGTTCGCGATGCGAGGGTTGGCGCAAACTGAGTCCCTAGTATCAAGTGATTTCGCTCTGAAATCTATTGCCCTGAATGGTTTCGAATGGTGGCATATAGCGAGACATCTTTCGAGTGGGCGATGGACTTGCCACGTGCCTGCCATCTCTCCCCCGCACAAGTGATTCAAATGCGACTCTTGCATATACACAGTACGGGGTAGCGTTGGCTGCTTACGTCGGCCTCGGGAAAAAACAAGGGTAAATTGTTGAAACCAATGCCTGTCATCCCCAACTACATGGTAGCCCGGCGGGCTGCGGTATCTTTCCCTCCAAAAAGACGAGCGATGGTTCCTTGAGACAATCCTCTTCCCACTGTTTCTCAAGAATTACGCGTGTCACTGTCCATCTCCTGCCCGAGCGTCGCGAATATGTTCCAACCTCAGAATGCAATGTCCTCCCTCCTGCTGTCCATTGTGCTGGCGTCCATCTCACTGGCGCCGCCGGCCGCCGGACAACTCTGGATACCAGCCTTATCAAGCCCGGAATGGTTCTCGTCCGAAGTCGCTCAGCACGCGTACTATCACCCTGAATCTGCTTTCATCTGCTTTAACGCAGAATTGCCCAACGTCACGGTCTACTCAACCGGCGGAACCATTACAGCTGCCGCAGATTCTCGATTCGAAACTACGAATTACGAAAGCGCGATCCTGGGCATTGCAACCGTGATCAAAGCAAACCCTAAAATATGTGAAACAGCCAATATCAGGCCCGTTGAGCTCGCCCGCGAAGACAGCATCAATATTAAGTTAGAAACTCTCAAGTTATGGAGTCAAATCATCGAGGATGACCTCAACAGTCCCTTCACACAAGGCGCGGTAATTGCCACGGGAACAGACAGGTTGACGGAGTTTGCATACTTCCTCGCGATGACAGTGAGGAGTAAGAAGCAATTGGTCGCCACAGGCGCAATCCGCCCATCGTCGGCGTTCAATGCCGACGGGCCCAACAACATCCTGGACTCTGTTCTTGTGGTTGTCTATGTGTTTAGGCATTCAGCATCCAATAACCATGGAGTTCTGATTCTCTTCTCCGGCCGGATCTTACCCCCCCGATACGCAATCAAGAGCAGTTTCAGTCAGGAGAACGCATTCCAAACCATTTGCACAGGTGATGTGGGCATAGTGAGCGAGGGCAAGGTTCAATTCTACTTTGTGTCTTCGCAATTATCTGACCAGCCTTACTTTGATGTCCGGAAAATCGCCTCGGATACCAAGTTCCCTCGTGTCGAAACTGTGATCGCCAACCCGAGTCGCACCATTACCATCGAAAACGGGACGGCAGGTGTGTTCGTCATCGGCTTTGGGGCAGGCTACTTGCCCCAAAGTAATATCGACGACATAATAAAATCACTCAACGGAACAGTTATCCCTATATTGGTCGGCAGCCATGTGCCAGGTCGTGTAGGGGTGCACAGGATGGACTTTGGCATCGCGTCAGGGTGCATCCCTCCATCGAATGCCCTTGCGCAGTTTGAATTGGCTCTGTGGATGGGGTTATCGCTGGAAGACATCGAGGCATCATTTGAAGTCGGTGGAGACCCCTAGGAAGCCAACAGAGGAAGGTCTTAGGGTGTATATATCTGACCACCCTTGGCTTCAAGTTTGGAGTTGACTGCATAGAAGTAGGGGAAAGAAGGAAGCATCCCTTCAAGAATGCAAAAGTTAATTTGGATATAAGAACAATCTACTTGTCAACCGGCCCTAAACACGTTCAACCTCTCTGCTACCGTCTTCCAAATTTCCACCATCTGCTTTGCTTTTACCGAAGGGTTCTCCGCTGCGACCATCCGTGACATCATAGCAATGATTTTTTGATCACCAACGCCTGAAGTCACAAAAATCGGTTCTAAGCAGCTAGCGACGGCTGTCGTCGCTTTCTCTAGAGGGTCTCTGTCCTCACATTGATGCTCTGACGAGAACCCCCCGTGGTGGCGACGGCGTCGTTTCGCTGGAGGAGCGTTGATTATATGATGCGAGGTTCTTTTGCGGCAAGCTGAATCGAAATTGGTAGTTGAAGTTGAGATACCCTCTGTAGCCGGTAGATAGAGCGCTCCAGTCTCTTCGCTAACGTCTCTGTTCGTTCGATCTGGGTCAGGGTTTTCGGGCGGCACTAACCATGGCGATCTTGGGGAACGGTTTGAAGCTGTGATGGAAGGAGATTTGGCCACCAACGGTCTTTTCGAAATATCTGGACGAGTTATAGTACTTCATTTAGTCGTCGAAATCGTCTAGGCGCTCATGTTGGGTTTCACCTTGGCGTTTAGTCCTTGCGAGACTTATGGCATACCGGATTATTTCCTCTGCACGGCCCTTATCGCTCGCTTTAATTCCTTCACGTTGGGTGACGCACTGCTTGAGCTGTTTTAATTCTGGCACGAGACCCCGATCAATACAAACTGTGATGTAGTGTTTAAGCATGCCTCGAAGGCCTTGGAGAGTTTAGACCCATTAGATGCGCATTCGACATGGCATTCAGACTGCAGATAGATACTCACGGGCTGTTGTCTTAGGCCACGACTTTGAGAAAGGTATGCTCTCTGGCCATTGATCTGGTAGTGGGCGGACACCATATTGAATGCGTTTCGTCTTGTCATGTAGCCGAATTATCCCACGGGCTGCCGCGCGGCCTAAAAAGGCCAAGATGCCGTGGTATATGCGATCGCAATCTGCTCCAATTTTTCGTTTTTGTTCAAGCATAGAAAGCTCGCCTTCGAACTCGTCGCTCTCGCGAACTTCGCCGTCATGACATTCTCGTTGAAGTGAATCCTCGCTCCCTCGGTCATAGATAGTCCCTATACACTCCAGTATCTCGATTTTGAAGGCCCAGTCTGATTCTATTGTTAGAAAGTACCACCGAAGTAACACTCTGCAGACGAAAGAAAGAAAGAAGAAAAACGCTTACCGTCTCGTTTTGTCTCGTTCCGACGATCCTCTACTCGCTTAGCAGCCTGGAACACCGTTTCTAGCGGATTGAAGCAGGCTGAGTCCTCTTGCCCCACCAGAAATAACACAAACGCACTTTTTGCGAGCATATCAATATCAAGCTGGACAGTGCTTACGATCTGAGTCTTGTCGAGGACGAACATGATAATTTCGACCAATAAAGCAATCAAGTCTGTGTCACGTTAAGCTTGCATATCAACGTGTAAAGTGGGTTTGCGTACCGTCCTTATCGAGCCACTTCAATTTCTTCTTGAAACCGATGTTTTTAGGCCACCAATAGGGCTCTATCAACTCAATGTGTCTGACCCCTGGTCTCAATGCCCATACCCAAAATGAGGCGATAGTACAGACCTGGCCCTTCTCCAAGGTCCGGAGTTTCGATCTCATGAACTCCCGAAATTGTTCACGGGACCGAATCTTGACACTCACTCTCCGATATTGGGTTGACCTCGTTTTAGGATCATCATGAAGACGAATCGCCTCGAGTGTGTCGAGCCTCTCCTTGGCTTTTTCCAAGACCCCGCTTTCGGTCATATGGTTCGTTTGCAACGGCATTTCAGAATATATCCAGCAATACAGCGTCGCTTGGAAAGGGGGAATAGGTATGTCGAGCCCGACCGTATCGTACGATTTGAAAGTGGGGACTGAGCTAAAACATGTTGTCAATCTGTCATTGAAGTGTTTTCCGCATTGGACACTCAACGTTGTTCGAAATGTCTCGACAGCGGCTGTCAAGTCAGTCAAAGTCTAGAGTCGGGCTCGGTGAATTGACTGACCTGATGCTTCTTTAGAGCTGCTCATTTCGAATGTAGCGAGCTTGAACAAGGAGTCCAAAGCAAGATCTTCAGCCATCGAGGTAGGATCCCGCCAGTTGCCCTGCCTAGCGACCACCTTGGTGGTTCGTTCTTCGAGTTCCGGTACTGTTAATTTAGCTTCTTGTGTAGCTGAGTGATTGTCTATAACCATTCGCAGAATGTGAGTCAGAAAGTTGGCGAGCTCTGTAGGTTATCTAGTTAGTGGGCTCCCCTGATGCGAGTTGCGAAGCAATTACCGTTCAGAGTCGCGTTCGAGTCCATGTCTGTGATTTTGCGTACACTAGGGGGCCACCAATTTAAGAAACCCTCAAAGGCTTCGATCCACGATAAGGCGAGTGCCTTCATCACTCTGTGTCCGCAAAGGAACAGACCCCGGTATACGTCATCGAACGTTGCTGGCGGTGCATCGGCGTTTACCTTAATGTCAAACACATAGTAACCGCTTGGTTTCACCAGCGAATACTGAGCGGCACAGTCTTTAGTAGTTCTCCCAGGTAATACATTTTTCGCAGCTTTCCAATCGCTGCGACGGAAGAACCCATGAATCAAGAGCTGGCGATCCTCGTCTAATGACCACCCCGACTTGCCTTCAATTTTGACTTCCACATCATGATGGTGTTGGTGGTGAAGTCTCAACTCGAGCTCGGTGTATTTGTCAGACTCGTCAGAGCACATGCTACACGGCCGTAACAAATCGGGGCAGTCATCAATGGAGTGGGAACTGGATTCGACCCTTTTGTAGCAGTGAGGACACACTCTTTTGGGTTTGCGTGCGCGTGGGAAGGAAGACTGAGAAGTCATGAGATGATTGCTGAGGCCATCGTCGCCACTGTGATCATCGCTCGAGCCCTCCCATTCCGTCTCATCTGTATGGATATAACATCCGTCTTCACCGCCACTGTTTTCCTCGCCACGTGCGTCAGAAGATTGTGGCTCGTCGTCTTCCATGTCGAGTCCGGGGTTTGCGTCTGGTGTAGATATTTCGCTCAACTCAGACGAGGAGGATCGTCGTATCTCCTCTTCAAACTGGCCGTCCTCAGCTTGAGAGTCTGACCGGGAGCTTGTCTCGGAAGTCTCGGATTTGGTTTTGACCTCACCATCCTCTTTGAAATCATGCCCACGGGAATCGGAATGTAGATCATCAAGCTTTCCGTCTATGACATCAGAGCTAGGCTCTGCATATGCCGTATATATGTTGGCCTCGTCGCTCTCAGATATCACGTCGTTCATGTCGTCGTCATCGGCGACTTCGTGGCGACTTTGCGATGATTCTGACCAATAGCTCTGGAAAGGTTGCGGCTCATCTGAGTTGTTGTTGCCCGACAGAACTCGAAGGCCATTTCCTGAGATTTTGCCTTTGCCGTCTGATGCATCGTCAGGATCATTGTATTGGTCGAAATTTGACTTGTAGAGATTCCGACCTTGCCCCTCAACACTTTCGGGTTTCTCGGCGTATTCACTATCGCCTGAATCATACTTCGTGTCCTCGGCCGTGGAGTTGCGAGTGTCCAAGTCGTAAGAGGGATTGTCGGGGTCGCTGTAATCTCCACTATCATCTTTGCCATCTCCATCCGAAGCGAAGTTCGCTTCTTCCCACTTGAGTTCTTCGATGGAGGTCACTCGTCCTGAAGACAGGAGCGACGACGACTGGGTGTCGTCGGGAGGCTCAGTCTTGACCAAAGCCCGCTGTGAATAGCTCTGGAAAGGACCAGCTGTGGCGGTCCTCCTGGTGCCAGCCATCGCGCTCTTTGATACGATGCGCCGGTGAAAAGGACACGAGATAGTGCTACGCCTGTGATGTCGCGTAAGAAAAAAGGATATTGAGGTGCAATTATCTTGGTAATGCTGGAGAGATGAGAATGAACAAGTCGACTTGTATGGGTGTGCTGAGGGGTTCGCGTCGTCTTTCCGGTCAACACGCGCGAATGGCGGTAGTTCACCGAAACTAAGTTGGCATGGGAATTGGTTGGCTGCTGGTGCATTAATTCGTTAGAGACACATTGGAGTAGGGCGGTAGCCGAAGAGTAAGAAGATTGGATCAAACCGAGCCATTCAAGGGCAAGGTCAAAAGAACCCTAGTGCAATGGCCAAAAGCAGTGATGTGATGGATATGTAGAGCAAACCCCTGCGCCGCATTTGACAGTGCCCTTCCCCTTGTTGGTACATGAGGCGCAACCACAAGACCAAGGATTGGCAAATGTCAACCCAACTCCAATCTCGGCGAGGAGGACGGCAGGCACTCCCTGTTTGGAAATGCTAGTGGGTGGGGTCTAGTAGGTACCGTGCACAAATAGGCGCCGTACTCGTACGGTGGATGATTGAGTGCCCCAGCCGCGACCTTGAGAGGTGTGGTGGGCGACCTCGCGACGCACAGACTCTGGCTGCCTTGTCTGGCCGGCACGATTTTCAGCCCTCGCCTCGGGTGATATTACAGGGCTCCTGGAAAGTGCGGCAGGCCGCGTATCATCGGCCGGTGGGCCACATGGACTAAGGTTGAGGGTAGAGCAAGCGATGAGCGCCTCGCTAAGCTAGATATCAAAGTTCCTGTCTCTTTTCCCTCCTGGGAGAGGTAGTTCGATTTACCAAGGGCGTCTCAACAGTGGGGAGGCTGGTGTCCGATGTCATGTTTCGATGTAAGGATGGTTTTGGGGGGGGGGGGGGGGCACTGGTGGTGCAATGCCGTCTCTAGGAGCATACGGTGTATAGCCTGTACTCAGCGTTGTCAAGACCCCTCCTCCCAAAGAATCTTCAAGACTGTTGCTTGCTTCAGTATTCCTTCTTCTACGTCCGAGACGAATAGACTACTTTGAGTTGCCCCCTTCGCGGGAACCGAAATCTTGTCTCCTGACATTTGTTCCCTCACATTGCCTGGCGAAGACTTGAGTTACGAAGCTGAATGAGCAACACTCATCTCTGGGTCAGCGATCGGGTCACTAGCGAGTAGTGGTGCAATTCACGCACCGACTACAACACACGTTCCTCTTATTGAGATGACAGACGCTGAGGAGGTGGGGGAAACGCCTTCGAGTTGTACTTCTATCAATCGCGGTTCCTGCCGGAGGAGCGGCAGAGATGGCGCTCACCGATCACGGCGGAATGGAGACCTACGTTCTGGAAGTACCAAACATGAAAGACAGCAACGCAAATTTCTAGCCCGAGCGAAGGCTCAACCTCCAGTTTCATCGCTAATCAGTCCAACCGTTATGTCCCAGGCTTCCCAAAACGGACCACACGAGAGTTCATCGCAACAAACGGCGATCGCCGTTCCTGATGACGATGATACAAATGGCCGGGGCCATGCGGCTAGTTCGACTACCCCAAGACAATTTATGACGCCGACTGTCAAGACCAAGAGCGGAAGCTCTGGCGAAAACCCTTTCGTCATTCTTGATGACGATGATGGGAATGCCCCGAACCCTGCACCTAGTTTGACTACCCCAAGACGTTTCATGATGCCGACTGTCAAGACCGAGAGCGGAAGCTCTGGCGCAAACCCTTTCGTCATTCTTGATAACGATGATGTGAATACCCCGAACCCTGCGCCTAGTTTGACTACCCCAAGACGGTCCATGACGCCGACTGTCAAGACCGAGAGCGGAAGCTCCAGCACACACTCGTTGGCCGTTCCCGACCCAACCTCTACGATCCGACCGAAAAGCCCAGCAGGAAATAGTGGCTTGTTGAATGGGCGCGATAGGCAGACATCAACTGAACAAAATCGAACTGGAGATGGTGTCGCTAAAGATGCAGCGATGTCTGCCAATACCGACTCCGAGTCTTTGGAGCAACATGGAGACACAGGAGAACTAGGCACTTTGGTAAGCCTAGAGAGTAAATACGCGCAAGCAACGCAGTCGAAGGTCGAGTTCGTGTGTTCGGCCAAAGAAAGAATTGCAGAGATCCAGGCCGAAATGGGTGGTTTGGCGAAAGAAAAAAAACATTTACTACAGCAAATTGCTTCGTTGGAAAGAAAACCAGCCGTAAAGGGAAAGAAAAAGGCCATGGCTACCGACCCCAGTCAACAGTCAGCAGACGGGTGGCATGGCGAACAGGAACCTGGTACAGAAACCACAGAGTCCTTGGTGACTGATCCAGGATCCGTTTCCAGCGCCGCACTTCCGCTAAGCCATGACGCCGTGAGCACGGTAAGCGTTTCTCGCTTCCAGTTGCCTGAGTGTGAGATGACTGTCTCGTCGCACAAACACCTGACGCTAACTTTCACAGGTACTGTACACAAGTCAGCGAAAGCTGCTCTAATCAGCATTCGAAAGGGTTCGAATTACACCAAATGCCAATGTCAAAAAAAGTGTGACGATGCTTGCATAAATTGGGAAAGCAAGATTTTTTGTGATGAGAACACCTGCAGACTCCCAGAAACCGAATGTAGCAACCGATGGTCAAAAACCAGCCAGCCGCCGGTGGCAGTAGTGAGTACAGCACGTTGCGGGCAAGGGTTGATCGCCACCAGCTTGATACGCAAGCGTGACTTTATTGGGGAGTACTGTGGACAGTTCATCGGCAAGGCCGAGCAAGAAGACCGGTACCAGGAGTCATGCGAAGAGGCTTGCCGTGCAGAAGTGGCGTGCCCTTCAAAGGAAGGCACCTCCATTGTGAGTTTCTCCTTTCATTTTAGCGGAACGTGCCTAACGAGCCCAGTGTTTCTACTCCTTTAAAATACCGAATAGTATCTATGTTGATGCCACAAAGAGCGGCAACCTATTCAGGTTCGCGAATCACAGCTGCGAGCCTAATTGCGACGTATGGCTTATGATGGATGGTGGGTGCCCGAGGTTGATGCTTGTAGCAAACGGAAACATCAACAAGGGCGACGCGATCAGTTTCGACTACGGAGTTGCCCCTCTCCTATCGGTTATCACTGTCACGAAGGAGTACTTCGTGGTAGTAGAATCTTGCCACTGTGACTCTACGAAGTGTAGATGGAAAGAAAAAAGGCCAAGCACACGCAGGAAACGACTTAGCCCTGAAGAATTTGGCAAGTTGAAAGGCGCCAGGACCAGCGACGAATGAAGTGTGGCAAAGATTGGAATATACAGGCAGCGTTTACAGCGACTTGCTAGGTTGGGGACATTGGCAATAGCTCCATCATAATATAGGATCATTGTGAATAGGGAGGTGAGCTTTGGTTGCTGTAGTGGGGCTGCGAAAGTTACAACACATCCTAGGTTAACCTGGTGTCACTGGTACCTATACCAACGAAAGGCTTCACTATCAAATAATTCTAGTAAGATCAATTGAAGGTCAATTAATAATTTGAATACATCAATCTGTAGCCCTTTAAGCTTGATTTCTAATGGCATCTTCGGCATTTCGTATAGATGCCATGTGCGAGGATAACAGCCTGCATCCTGCGCTTCATTGAAAAGATCAGGTTTTGAAGCATCTCCCGCTCAATCTCTTCCCACAGCTCAATTGCAGCTTCAGTAAGGTGTTGCTTTGCTTCACCGGTCTTTGGCATGTATGAGAGCTCAAGGTATCGCTCGCAGATCCTAGTTTTGAGGATTGCCCATAGGTTTTCTATGGGGTTGAGATCCGGGCCGTACGGCGGTCACTCGATATCTTCAGCCCTTCTGTTCTCGCACTACTCTAGCAGCTAGCTCATCATCAATCGCGACCGAAAAAGAGAAGAATTATCGCGCTGAAAGCGGCTAATTTTTGTGGCAACTTGAGGGAGGTATTGCTGCATGTATTCAGGCAGAACTCGCTCTGTGACGCCGCCACGGTCGGAATCAGCGTCGCCGTAAAGAGGGATTATTGGAAGCAGCCTGCAATAGTTGAAAGCGCTGAAAGACACCTGCGAATGTCTACTTGGAGTGAAACGGGCCTAAAAATTACATCTGAATAGCCTCTCGTGGTAGGAACAGTTAAGGAAGTCACAATCGCAAAGACACAACATACCGGCTCATAGAAGCACCAAGTGAGGGCCACTATGCTGGACGGACTCAAAGAGGATTTGGGCCTTCAAGCCATTTTCTGGAACCAGCAACCAATCCAGAACACACTCACACCGTCTAGAAAGGCGAATAACTGGAGTCAATGAAGGGCGTCTCCTACGGGAACACGACTTGTTGGTCGGCTCCTCCCCTCTGGCCAGCCCTCAAAGGATGCCCTGAACGGCAGCGCCTGAATGGGAATGGACCTCAATGTTCATATTGGTTGCACCTCCTCGACGGGTACTGGCGCCTCCGTTTATCGTCCTCAAGAGGCCTTGTTGTTGATGTTGAATTACTCCCGGACGCGCCAACCCGTGTCTCACCGCCTCTTCCCCATGCAATACAATGCATCCTCTTTGGGTAAAGAAGCGAGCCGTGCTTCATGGGCTGTCGTTTTGGGTGATTCCTCCATGCCATCCACGGGGCGAAATCATCTGCGTCCGGCTGGCCTCGTCCTCAGTCGGGATCAGGGATGAGTCGACGCCACAGGTGCAACTCCAACCGGGGGAGGTACCTAGGTCAGTACTTACCAACAGGCGCAATTCTTAGCCTCGGGGCCTGGACTGGTAGCACCGGAACTAGGAGATAACTTCCGTCACACCGGAGGGATCCACAAGGCCGGGACCCTGTGCGGATACCTCGCCCTGTTTTCCAACCACCCTTGCTGGGAAATACCTTGTTTGGGTGTGTGTCTCCAACCAGTGACAGCGTCCAAGCGCACCTAACGGCGCTAGTGAATCACACCCTCCGGTCAGCACGTTGTTGGCCGCCACACTAAAATCGAGGCAAGACTGCAGGGCCCAGGCGGAGTCATTCAGGGACCCGTAAGCACCAGAGATCGATCTGCCCGTGGTCTGTTAGCGCGTCCGCCCTTCGTGTGACGTCCCAGCCGCGCCCGCTCGCGTGCCGCCGGAATCGCCACCCCTTACTCCG
Organism: Dactylonectria macrodidyma; assembly: GCA_020744425.1. Classification (NCBI taxonomy): domain Eukaryota; kingdom Fungi; phylum Ascomycota; class Sordariomycetes; order Hypocreales; family Nectriaceae; genus Dactylonectria; species Dactylonectria macrodidyma. Next base: position 591,868 of record JAGMUV010000033.1, read on the forward strand.
CACCTGCCAGCCCCACAGCCCAGGTACCGTGTGCTCATAGGTCGTCTTCCCGTTGGTGGGACGAGGATGGGAGGCGGCTTGCCCCACAATGCCAACGGGTTGACGGTTACATCAGTAGTGGGCCGTCGTGAAGCCAGATCTGAGGGGCACCACGTCTGCGCGACCCACAATCTACCGTAGAAACTCGAGAAATTCAGCCTCTTGGCAAAGCGGGTCTTTGCTCCATTATGCACGTTTAAGCCCTTAGCTTGCAGCCACGCCCATCATCAACCCAATTACACATGCAGCAGCTGTTTTTATCTCCTCCTTATATCCAAAGCAGCCATTGGTTAGTCATAAATCTGACTGTATCCACTTTGCCAAGAGGCTGAATTTCTCGAGTTTCTACGGTAGTGTGCCCTCAGCCCCGACACACCAGGCCTGCAGTTTCGTCATGAAACGTCGCTACGGGGGACGAAGAGCGGCCAGCGCGATCACTGCCGTGGTCAGTCCACCATTCGTTGCCATACTAGCTCGCCGCCTGCGGATTGTTTGATTCGGTGTGGATTGTAAACGCGTCTTGGGCACATTCTAGGCTGCAGGCAGTCTCGTCTCACCAACCGGGAGAAGCCCTTGGAGGTCCAAGCCTGCAGGGCTGTACGATGATTCTGCCGGGTGCGTACTAAAGCCTGTTGTTTGAGGCCAGCTTTTGTCCCGACCCAAGTGGATCAAATTGAGACGCAGGGCGAACTAAGAAACTATGCACCCAACCGGCGGCAAACATCTCCGAGAACCATGTGGGGCAGACCTGGATGAAAACATGCGGGCGGCGGATGTGGTGATAGTTATCGGCCTTAGTGTATCGACAGGTGTAAAATCGCCACGAGCAATGAGAGAAGAGGAGTGAAGTTACGTGGATGGACTAATCCATTAAAGATCGGTCCTGACCAGTTGGTATTTATCCCTGTGCAGCGACTGTTGCATCAGAACCAGCTCGAAGAGTCGCCTCAGATGGGCCGGCAACACGGGATCGGGGCGGGCAGACACGGTCGGTGTACATGGCTCTCTGCAACTAACTTGGTGTGATTGTCCAATGGGCGACGAGGCTTCGTTCAAGCTCCCTTGCGCTTTCAGGACCGGGAGGTCACACTTGGGGGGTCTCTATCAATAAAGAGGCCCTGAGAATGTCAATCCAATATCGTACTGTGTATGTCCTGCTGTTGCAGCTCATCCCCATAGGTCTACATGTCTATAGCAACATAAAGGGCGATACGGTGGGTGTCGCACACGAGGACTCGGGGATCCACGCTACGGATCAATTGGAACGCATAATGAGCTTAGGCCATCTACTGCTGCGGTCTGGCCAACCCAAACCGCCAATTCACTAAACGTGCGCATCAACCATGTCACTTAGCCTGTGTTCAGTCTCGTGGGGCAGACGCAGGTGAGACTGATATAAGTCCGTGGTGTTACAGCCATGGAAGGAGCCCAGGTGTGGGGGATTGGTGAGTCTGGACACATGCGGTCAAAATTGGATGGGTGCATGAGGCTGAGTTAAGTGGAACCAGGGCCAGGGTCAGGGTGGATGATTTCTTCGCGCGGTTCAGTGCCAGTGCAGGGCGCGTGCAGCAATTTGACATTTCATTCACACAGTGCCTAGAGTGCGCGTCAAAATGGCAAGGGTCCATTGTCCGTGCGACCACAAGGTGTGATTCAACTAGCGCCGCGGGGTGCTCCTGGACGCACCAACAGGGGTCATCGGACGAAGCACAGACTTGTCACTCTCCCAGCAAGGGGTTTTATCTGTCCAGCAATCTAGATCCCCCCAGCGAGTCGGAAGTGATCCGTCCCAGAGCTACCAGACCAGGTCCACAAGGCGAACGGCTCTGCCTATTGCCAGGTACCGTCCTAAGTACATCACTCGGTTGGAGCTGTACCTTAGGCATTGATCCATTGCTCATCTCGACTCATTGCAACGCCCGTCGAGCGGGGAGCTGGCACTTGTGAACGGCACATCAGGAGTCACTCGTGTGGATAACCCCTTCAGCGTGAGCCTATTGGTTTGCCAAGCCACAGCCAATCAATGTCTTGACTGGAAATACGTGTTGAGGTGCCGGTTGGCGGGTGCAGGAAGGGGGTAGGGCAAGCGAGGGTATTTGTGAGTGACTCATGAAGGCATCGGAAGCCGCCTAGAGGGCCGATACTTGATAGGCCAGCGCAGCAAGGTTAATATGCACATTGCGCTCATGCAAGGTCGAACGTTCACTTGAAGCCTGGAATGTTTGGAATGTTTACGATACCCTCGCCGTCTTGACTTGTTATCGACTTTCCAAATAGTTTCTAATACCTCCATAAGTCATTCAACCATGCCTTCATTTGGGGTTTTTTTTTCTTCTTCGAGCCCACTTATACATGTCAATCCGCATCTCGGCACGTATTCCCATTCAAATCAATGGATGCGCCATGGCAAACCAACGGGCTGACGCTGAAGGGATGTGGTTTGCCGGGCAATGAAAGCCCCACCAATTTTGGATCCTGTACCCAGCCCCCGTTTCCGTCTCCTTTGCCTAGAAGCACCCCTCGCCAGGAAAAAGCGACGCGTCTATGCCCCCTTGCCCTGTTGAATCACACTTTGTGGTCGCACGGACAAGGGACTCTAGTCATATTGACGCATGTACATGACTTGTCAGAAGCTCCACGCATCCTACCCTTACACCAACCACGCCAAGTGTGACGGGAGCGTCTGGAGTGCTGGACCTAGTGTGGGATCGATACGTAACTAGGGCGCATGGGGCAGGCCGCAGGGACTATCAACGCGTCTACGCGTCTACGCGCCTGCCCGCTTTCTCTCTTTCCTCTTCATCGTGGTATTCTCGCAATACAGTGGCATTACCTCTTGAGTTGATCTCATCTGGCCCGTGACACCAAGTGAGTATCCACCCAGCCCTAGCCCCTGTCCCTTGCCCCGACCGACTCAGCCTCAAACCTATCACACTCGGACTCCCCGTCAGACTTTGGAGGGATTCGAGGAGGCTCTACGAAAAGTAATCTGGGGAAACTAGCGATCGGGTTGTGTAAGCGGCGGCCCTCTTTCTTTGTAGTTGGGGTCAACATGGTGGAGCGCATGCGGTCCTATGGCGCCATTTGGAGGCTGAACATTGTTTGTCAAATTGTCAGAAGCAAGCGCGTATCCTGGCATTAAACATATCACCCGCCTCATACTGCTATGACTGAGGCGTACTCACATGTATCCACTCACCTTGCCCTGGGCAGGGACGAGAGGCTACGTTTGAAGGGCCGTATCTGGAGGGCCAAACAAAACGGTGCGCTGTGCAACAGTACTTGGAATTGCGTCGGCTAATGCTCTACCCTCTAGAAGCATGTGCACCGAAGGCCACATGTGATTCGCCTCTTCCTGGCCGCTGAAGTTACCAGGTTCAGTCCTACACGGCTCATACTTGGCAACCAAAGTTTCCTCGTCCGATTAGGGTCTCGTGTCCCAACGTCCGCTAGACAAAGGGGAGGCCTTGATCAAGTAGATCGACCATCAAGGCTAATTACCCAGTGGCCGTTGTTTCTTTTTAGGTTCTGTCAGAACCGTTTTCAGGCGTTGTCAGAACCAAACGTACATGAAAGTAGCCACTGGCGTCACCAACAGAGGATCCAGGCCCCCTCCACGAAGCACTGAGCACGACGCTTCTGTGGCACAGCAAGGCAGCTATCGGATGCTGGCATGAGACCCCAGCTCCAATCTCAATCGGACGGCAAGAAACGGGCCCGTTTGAACAGATGGACAACCGCCGAGTAGCATCGTCGCCACGCGGCATGATTTGGCCTGACCTTTTTGGCGTAGCCTGCACGGCCACCGTGAATCAGTGCTCCCATTCTACCATCCGTCTCTGACCTGCTTCCTTCAATGCAGGACCCTGTCAATTTGAAATGACCTGACGCTGATCCCTCTGCTGGGGCGCGTCATCTCCCCAAAGCCCCAAAGATGCGATGTCGTCCCTGCTCTCCCTTGTTTGCCTCGCCCCATCGCATCAGCCCAAACACTGCCACATCTTTCTTCCTAACCCCAATAGTGAAGAGCCCTCCCTGAAGGGGGCGGCTTGACAGACACTTGATAAAACAAAGAGTTTCCATGTCCACACCTCCGCTCAGCTCGAATTCGCTACCAGACTTAAAAGCAAGGAGACGCCTTGCATTCTGCTAAACTGTTGCGCGGAACATCGCTAGCCAAAAGCTATATCTTCTTTCTCCCTTCACTCCGTAGGACATCTCTCTTACACCATCCCAAATCCCAATATGGCGGCTCCCGATACTCCGCAGAAAGCCAAGATGGCCCCCAAGATCGGCACAGTGGACACCTCAGATGCCTTGACCCCAGATCCTGGCACTGAGGACATGTTCAGAGTCCAAAACAGCGGGTTTGCATTCAGTCCTGGCCAGCTATCGAAACTTCTCAATCCTAAAAGCCTAAACGCTTTCTACGCGCTTGGCGGCGTCGAAGGCTTAGCAAAGGGCCTCCGAACCGATCTTAAGAGCGGTCTTAGTGTCGACGAAGCCTCGCTAGATGGCGAAGTGGCCTTTAAAGATGTTGCGCCAGAGGGAACCCCGAAACATGGCACCGCTGGCGATGCTATGCCCGAAAGCACCGGCGAAGCATCTGCCCATATCCCTCCCCCAGAGAACCCGAATCCGACTGGTCCCTTCTGCGATCGAAAGAGAATATTCCAAGACAATCGGCTCCCTGACAAGAAGAATAAGTCCTTGCTCGAGATTGCGTGGACTATTTATAACGATAAGGTCCTCATTCTCTTGACTATAGCCGCGGTGGTTTCTCTAGCTTTGGGGTTATACCAGACTTTTGGAGGTGAACATGAGGAGGGCGCGCCTCGTGTCGAGTGGGTCGAGGGTGTCGCTATCCTCGTCGCCATCATGTAAGTTGTGGTCGAAACAACCTACCACACTTGTCACTGACTTGACGCAGTATCGTCGTCATAACCGGCACATTCAACGACTGGCATATGCAACGACAATTCTCCCGCCTTACTAAAAAGACCAACGATCGAACCGTCAACGTCATCCGTTCCGGCAAGTCGCAAGAGATTTCGGTTCTCGATGTCTTGGTCGGAGATATCATGCATCTTGCCACCGGCGACATTGTCCCCGTCGATGGAATCTTCATTGAAGGAAGTGCGGTCAAGTGCGACGAATCATCTGCGACTGGAGAGTCGGATCTCTTGAAGAAGGTCCCGGCTGCCGAGGTTTTCCAAGCCATCCAGAAGCCCGACGGCCAAAATGTCGAGAAGATGGACCCGTTCATCATTTCTGGAAGCAAGGTCAACGAGGGAACGGGCAAGTTCATCGTCACCGCCGTAGGAGTCAACTCGAGCTACGGTCGGATTTCTATGTCCTTGAGAACCGAGCAAGAAGATACGCCCCTCCAGAAGAAGCTTAATGTTCTGGCAGATTGGATCGCCAAGTTTGGTGCTGGAGCGGCTTTGCTACTCTTCATCGTTCTCTTCATCAAATTTTGCGCTGGCCTACCCAACAACCACGGGACTCCCTCTGAAAAGGGCCAGGAATTCATGGAGCTCTTCATCGTCTCCGTCACCGTTGTTGTGGTGGCTGTCCCTGAAGGCCTGCCCCTAGCGGTTACCTTGGCCCTTAGTTTCGCCACCGTCAAGATGCTTCGCGACAACAACCTCGTCCGAGTCCTCAAGGCCTGCGAGACAATGGGAAATGCTACGACTGTCTGCTCCGACAAGACTGGGACCCTCACGCAGAACAAAATGACGGTTGTCGCCACTACCCTCGGAAAAGCCACCAGCTTTGGTGGTACTGATGCGCCGATGGACAAAAGCCTGAATATTAACCAGGACGCCATTACTATCCCCAACATCCCACAATCCGACTTTTCCGGCAGCTTGAGCCAAGAAGTGAAGAACCTCTTGATCCAATCCAACTTTCTCAACTCGACTGCCTTCGAAGGCACACAGGACGGTGAAAACACGTTTATCGGCTCAAAGACTGAAGTTGCGCTCTTGACTCTCTGCCGTGATCACCTAGGAGCTCGGCCCATCCAGGAAGTCAGATCCTCAGCAGATATCGTTCAGGCCATCCCTTTCGACAGCAAGTACAAGTACAGTGCTGTCGTCGTCAAGCTCGCCAATGGAAGGTACAGAGTGTTTGCCAAAGGCGCTTCGGAGATTCTTCTTGAGAAGTGTACTAGCACCTTGGGAGACGCATCCCAGAACGATTTGGAAGCCGTCCCCATTACCCCTGAGGATCGCGAAGTGTTTAACCTCACAATCAGCTCCTACGCGAGCCAGACACTCCGAACCATTGGCTCCTCATATCGTGACTTTGAATCTTGGCCTCCCGCTGGAGCTGTCTTAGAAGAAGACCCCAAGCAGGCTGACTTTAATAAGGTTCACCAGGATATGACTTTGATTGGCATCTACGGTATCAAAGATCCCCTACGACCCGGTGTCATTGACGCTCTCAAGGACTGTCGACGAGCTGGCGTGGTTGTAAGGATGGTTACTGGTGACAACATCCAGACCGCCAAGGCTATTGCTTCAGAATGTGGCATCTTCCGCCCAGATGAGGGCGGTATTGCCATGGAAGGTCCTGATTTCCGCAGGCTGCCAATTGAGGAGCTCAAGAAGAAGGTCCTAAACCTTCAGGTCCTAGCTCGCTCGAGCCCAGAGGATAAACGTATTCTAGTCCGCACTCTCAAGGATCTCGGAGAGACTGTCGCCGTGACTGGCGATGGCACGAACGACGCCCCTGCTTTAAAGATGGCCGATATTGGATTCTCAATGGGAATTGCTGGTACTGAAGTCGCAAAAGAGGCTTCATCTATTATCCTTTTGGATGATAAGTAAGTTCACTTCCTCTCAACGCCCAAGTCTCAATATGGCACTAACGGACCGTAGCTTCGCGTCCATTGTTAAGGCAATGATGTGGGGTCGTGCAGTCAATGATGCTGTCAAGAAGTTCCTTCAGGTTAGTATTCCAAGTGAAAACCATATCCCGTTACTAACCGGCACTCTTGTAGTTCCAACTCACCGTAAACATCACCGCTGTGGTGTTGACTTTCGTCTCTGCCGTTTCCAACGGAAAAGGTGAATCCGTACTCAACGCTGTGCAGCTGCTTTGGGTCAACCTCATCATGGACACATTTGCTGCTCTGGCTCTGGCTACGGATCCTCCTACCAGGAGCGTTTTGGACAGAAAGCCTGATCGAAAGTCTGCCCCGCTCATCACCTTGAGAATGTTCAAGATGATCATTGGCCAGGCTATCTGTCAGCTTGCCATTACTTTCGTCCTGAACTTTGGCGGCAAGAAACTCTTTGGGTATGATAACTCGGAGCATGATCAGGAGGAACTTAAGACGCTGGTTTTCAACACGTTTGTGTGGCTCCAGATCTTCAACGAGCTCAAGTAAGTTCAGCGCCATGGTTTGGCTCGTTCACATGCTAAGAAATACACAGTAATCGACGCCTCGATAACAAGTTGAACATCTTCGAGGGTCTTAACCGCAACATTTTCTTCATCGTCATCAACATCATCATGGTTGGAGGCCAAATCCTCATCATCTTTGTCGGCGGAGAAGCGTTCCAGATCACTAAGCTGCATGGAAAGGAATGGGGAATCTCTATTGGCCTCGGAGCCATTTCGATCCCATGGGGTGCTTTCATAAGATGCATACCAGATGAGTGGGTAGCCGCATGCCTGCCTGGATTCCTTCACAGGATGTGGTTCGCTCCCTCGGCTGAGGAAATCGAAGCCGGGAAGTCTACAGAGGACGAGGATGATTTCCGCCCGCCTTTGCGTGTCATGAGCTCGATCCGCGGGCCCCGTGTCCAGCAGCACATTGGCTTCCGCGACAGGATGCACAAGATCAAGGAGAGGGCCAAGGAGAAGGCCAAGGAGGCGACACATGAGAAGTCAAAGGAGTCTGAGTCTGAGGAAGTTAAGAAGTAGAGGACGGGTCATTCCATGGCTAGGTTGTCTCGCTGTGCCGGGTATCATTGTACTATGTTTATCCCATATTTCTAGAACGGTAACCTAATTTCCTTCCGACAATGACTCTTAGTTTTTGTTTATAATTCGACAACAGGAAAATAACACACTATATTTTCATAGAATTCACGATAAGGGGCTTCTAGCTGATGCATTTGCGGGTTCACTGGCACGTACGGTCGAACATGTGTCTCGGCAGTGGATTGGAATTAGATGTATTCGCATGTGTACAGAACTTGGAGATAGAACGCTGAGAGTTCCATCAGCCTAGATACCATGCGTGGCCAATTCAACTGATGTCTCTGCTTTCCAAGACCAGCTGCCGTCTCCAAGGCACTAGCTAGCTTGACTTGGCGTTTTGTGACCGCGGCACGCCCTCACATGGCAACACTCCCTCTGAGGCCGGTGGAGCCCTCGCCGTCCGCCATTAGCCGCTCATAGGCATTCACAACACCCCACATCCGCCCGGGGGAGCCCAGATGCGAGGATTCGCCTTTATAGTCGCCACAGGTGATTCGTGAACTTTGGCACCACCCAAGGCCTGAGGCCCCGGGTCCAGACATGATCCGTTGTTGTTATGACCGTCTTCAACTCTTCGATTCTAGGCAAACGCCTTGGCGAGCTTTGCCAAGGCGTTAGCCAACTTTCGTCCTAACCTTTACTGCCATAGCAGCCTTCCACCAGGGCGGGTTCTTCGTCTGTCGGGGCAGGAAACGTAGCTTGTTCAAGGGCCCTCAGGCAAAGCCACAGACCCAGCCTCTATATTCTTCTTTTGTGGTGTATCGGACATACTAGCTCGAGTCTTGGCCTCCATTTCATCCCGTGCTTGCCGTAACGTTCGAAACCAGCGGAAGGGTTCAGGCTCTGATCAGGGCTGGCCTTATGTTCATTGTGTACGGAAGCCCCGCCTCTCTCTCAGTGGCCCTGTTGGGAGTGTTGGTTCCCACATGCTGGTGGGTAGGAAAAAAATCGCTGGGCAGCGCTGCACGCATATCAAATCCAAACAAACAAACTGTCAAATGGATCAATCACATAAGCCGAAAATGTATTTCAAATCAAAAAAAAATACATAATGCCGTATTTGATATGCTACTACATATATTTCATACGCAATCTAGCCTGGAGGTATCGTCCCAGGCTGATGGGTGCATGCTTGTATCTACCCTAAACCTGCTACTATGTTCGCGTGCTTCGAGTACGTTGGCCAATCAGAGTCATGCCCAGAGTGTCTGTTAGCGAGCTACCATTCGTCATGGCATCAAGACCCTAAACAGAAACTAGCATTGAACCCGGGTCTATTTATGTTGATTTGGAATCTTATTAAAACCTGATGATCAGTTGGATCAAAAGTTAAATGCTACATGAACGGATGGCATCTACATCACTAATAGACTAGGCTCTGCGACTAGCATTTGGACCAAGTGCAAACGCGGTGATCCCAACTGTGAAAGCATTGGGTTTAAGAAATGCTTAAAATGTGAAGAAAACTATGTTTTTTTTGGCTTCGTGGTAGCAGCAACTCGCCCTTGGTGGGGCGGGGAGCCAACTAAGAAGTTTGCTTTCCCAATACTATTAAGGGAAATCAGCCGGGCTTACTACGTACACAGTTACGAGGGGGACTAGTCTGACAAAGATAATTGCTTGATTCAACACGAAGTACGTAGTGACGAAGTACAGCAGGACACAAGGTACAAGGAAATGTTCCTTACATGAGCTTCTAGGAAATTCCACTATACGGAAATCTATCAGAATTATTAGCACGATGGGAGTTTCCAGGGTTTTCAGTATTAGCCATGGAAGTGGAGAAGGACCGGTGGAGTTGACAGAGGTGTTGCTACATCAGAAATACACTCTCCTATATTATAGGAGGGAAGAAATTGTACCGCGGTGGTGTACCTTGGTAGCATTGCCTGAACTGGTCTGGTCACGAATTTCGGAACAGTAGGCTGAGCGTCAAAACCCTCGCACCCACGTTCTTTGCTTCTGCATCCTATTGTTCATCTCGCTACGTCAAAGTCACCTGATTGCATCGTCTCTTGCTTCGTCCCCTCGACACCTAGGCGACCCTGGCGATTCACTCCTGCCGAGACTTACTGTCCCTTACGTGAGTCTCTGTTCCCCACCGCCCTGGTCAGATGCAAGCCCTCCTTTGTGCTTCCACCCATTAGTACTTCTTAGTCTTGCGTACTGATGATCAACCTGCAGAAGTGCCATGCTCCCGCGCTAGTTGACATGCCAACTTCCCATAGTCCTTGGCGGACGAGGAAGAAACCACATCCAAATGGGTAGCTATCTCTCCGGGGCCTCGTGGGCCAATCGCGACCGACGCTGTCTCGCCTCTAGCAGAAGTCGGCAGCGACTGCTTCCAGCACCACCGCAGATAAAGATGACAGGTCGGTCTCTTTGAGATAGCTAGAACTGTGTCTAATTAGACACTCTATTGGGTTGGGCTGCCGCTGCAGAAGGTGGCAAGGCTTAAAGGATGAAGGTTGCAGCGGCAGATCCGGGCTAGGGTGGAGAACCAAGGACACAGCCGGTCGGGCCAGGAAAAGGGCGACTTCAGCCGAATTGGAGGAGAACAGACAAAAGCAGGGAGTCTGCGATAAAATTGATAGTCATACCGTCTAGAAAACAAAGATCCGGCCGCATGTAGCAGCTGAGAGGTCTTGTTCCTCTGCAGCTGTTGAAGCTGATCATGATGTCCTGTCTTGAAAGGAAAACCCCTCTAAAAATTCCTCTAAAAATTCCTTAAACCTAAAGAATTGAATCCCTTGTCCCCACAACCCCCTTCGCATCAGTAGCTGATGTGAGGCGTGTGGCTGCGTCTGTCGTGCACCTTGGTCTATCACACCATCCACTGGGCCCTAGGTGGTTCGGATGGAAGAGTCAGGTTGCGTGAGCAAATCCACTATGCCATGCCGGTTGTGCGTCTTAGCGACATCGAGAGGTGACCGGCCGTGAGAATCCCGAAGGCTGGGGCTAACACCGACCTCCAATAGAAATCGAGCAGCATCTGTTGGAACATCGCGGCCAAGATACATACAAGCAGCAGATGGGATGCGGCAGGTGGTATGTGCGCCCACCTGGAAGCGATAAGGGGACTGTCTTATCGGCCTATGGGGCACAGATCCATATCTCCCCACTGCCACCTGCTGGCTAGTTAGATGAAACAACAAAAGATCCATCAATACGAAGCCTAAATACAGCACTATTTCGGCTTCAACCAGTGGTTCGAACCCTACCCTTGTGAAACCTACAGCATCGCATTGCCCGTAAGAGGCTGCTTCGTATAGAAGGGAGAACCCCCCTTCGTAAGTTTTTCGGAACTTGAAATTCGCCGCTTTTAGAAATTTCAAGACTTCAGTTTGACCCATCTTTGTTGCTTCGAGTCCGACGTCCCGAGCAAGACGCAGAGACTGGGGTCCGAATGCGAACCCTAAACGGTTCATTTTGAAGCCTACCACATGGCAGCATGCTAGAAACATGACATTGCCACATGACGCAGCTCCCAGGCTTGCTTCTAATACCAAGCCATACCTTTCCTTTTTTGTCTTTTCATCCCTAGACTCATTCGTAGCCAAGAAGAATTCCCTCATCGTCCCTGCCCAGGACGCGGAGAATGGCGGTGAAAATTTGGTAAGGTCCTCCCAAGGCCAACGGGCGCATGCTAAGATGGTTTGTGGTGTCAGTGGTTTTCCACCATTTATCATACGTTGGAAATATTTCTCGGCCTCAGGGAACCGGTGTTGCGCCATGAGTGCCATCGCCGCAACTTCATTCCAGGCAGGATTGCAGGCAGGATTGTCGACTTCGAGATCGAATTTGAGATAAAATATGAGCCTCAAAAAGCACATCCTACCAGCTTTGCTTTGTGCCCTGACGTTTTCGAGATCACAGTCTACAAGAAGATCTTCACGGATGTTCCGTAGCCGGGTCTCAGAAACGTTGGCGTCTGCGGCGTCTTCGTCGTCTTCGTCGTCGAAAATCACCATGTCGCGCACCGATGTGTACTCGCATCCCAGTGTCTCCCAATCCTTTATTGTCTGTGCAAGCAATTTCGCGGCTTCTTCCCATTTCTTTTGTTGAGTATTGGAATGGTCTTGCCCTAGCATAAGAGAATAGCCATCGTAGGCTCTTTGGAACTTGGGCTTGGCGTCGGCGAGTTTCAGGTTTTCTTTGTCGGCAATTCCATCATTGATGATCCTCTCGAGAATAAGATACACTGCATCGTTGTGTTGCACCGGCTTTCCCGCCTCGAGGATCTTGTCAAGGACACAGTCCGCCAAAGTGTTGAGTGGCGTTGAATCTCCCCCTCTGAGGATCTCGTCAAATATCCGTTTCACTAAAGGGGTCATTTCCCCCCCACCATGGATAGTGTCAAAGACCAAGCGCACATGATCCTGAATTACCGTGGGATCTCCAGGATCGAACGGCTCGGCAGGAAAAGAATCCAGATGAGTCCCGACAAAGGAATGGGCGCCGGAGCTGCTTGGTACTGAATCAGACATTTTCTTAACTTGGATGTTGCAGGTGAAAGTCCAAGATACTCCGGGGTCGGTGGCCGTGCCAGGTCAGAAAGGTGTCGTTGCGGGGTAGTGCAAGGAGCAAGTTCTGCTCAAAATCAAGCGTCGTTTCAAAAATCTACCCCGCCTCGTGGTCTCATTAATAAGCAGCTTACAGGGGTCAGTCCTCGGGTCGCCTGTGATGAGCCCGCGTCTCGTTGAGACTAACTTACAATATACTATGTCACAACTATCATCAGACTCTAGGATCATGCTTGCTTTTTTGTGCCCTCATGACAGGCCACAGACTCGAGTCCCTGAAGGCTCGGATCCCTGACTTAGGTCACGAGACTGTCTTTTCCTTCATGTATACCGTATCAACTCAGTAAACTCGGGCAAGAAGCGCGCCCCACACGGGCTGCAGATCGGCCCACCCGCGAAATTTAGCCGGCAGCCAGTTCTAACTTCCACACAACAGACCCAATGGCCCCCCATGGCCACATCTGCCGCCGAAGATGACTGCGGCCGGCTTCCTAGATGTTATATGTGTGTTTTTTGGTGTTGTGATCACATTGAGGCTATGTGCTAACCAATCAGATGTCACAGACGACTTCGAGACCGCGGCGTGCTTCGAACTTGGACGAATCTACACCCTCTAATACCGACTTCCCTCGACCCCCGATGTAAATACCGGCATTTCCCTTACAAAAGATGGGTCTCATCATGGCTGGGTTAGAGAGGCTAGTAGACCTTTAGTTGAAGATGTCATGCAGGTCGGGAAAGTGGTGTTTTGCCGCCCTGAGAGCTATGGGAATAGGTGGAGGAAGATGGACTGGCGTCTTGGCATTGAGAGGGAATGGCGGGAGGGGATTGTGTTCTTTTGGCAAGATGACTAGGTCATGATATCTTCTGATGATACTGATCATCCTAGGCGCAATAGATAGTCTCCTTGACTTCTGATAGTTGAGATCTCTGTGAGTCATCTTGCTGCAGCCGTCGAACTAGCTCAGCTTTCTTCCCTGAGACTTTGAGACCTCTTTCCTTTAGTTGTCTTTGAAGATCCCTCACCCGGTCCTCATGGTACCTCGCCATTGTTATCAGATCGTCATCATCCATAGAAATCATCTCTTCCTCATCCAACAGCTCATCCACCTCATCCTCTAAGTTAATGAGGATTTCCTCTGCCTGTTCCCACCCTGTGAAGTTGATAGCTTCACTCGGGATATCCTTGATCTTAATGAAGCTGTCTTCGAGGCCGTCTGGCCGCACACTAATCCCGCAGTTTAGGAACGCCTTCTTGACCATATCTGCCTTCTCTTTGAGCCGCTGGATAGCTGCGGCCACAACGTGTGTTATCATGATCCTTTTATCGCTGACAGACCACCTGAAGTCAGGCCCTTCTTCTCTCTCTTTGCGTTCCACATACGCATCAGTTTCCTCCTCTATCCACTGCTTGAACGGCTTGTTGATTGCAGTATCTAGAGGTTGCACAAGACTTGTACAACCCCCTGGGATAAGTGCTAATGTGATGTTACATTCTCTGAGTTTTCTCTTAATCCCGTTGGTATTATGGAACGTGGCTGCGTCCATTACTAAGAGCGTATCTTCGTCATCCTCGGTAGCTAAGGGCGAGAGTTCATCTTCAATCCATTGTGAAAGAAGTTCCTCGTTATTATATGCAGTTTTGTTGAATGCCACGGTGACGTCGGGGTGGTAGAGATGACCTTCTCTTTCGTAAATTTGACCACCTTCCTCGGTAGGAATACCATGGAAAATCAACTTAGGATGAAGTCTGTGAATGCCATCTGCGAAGATATATAACACTAGAGTTGCCTGCCTCTTATTCCACCCGCTGCGGTCAGTATGGCCGGCCACAGTTCTCACACCGCGTAGGTCCCACGTTGCGCCGTCAAGAAACTCGAACGGAATTGGGGTCTCGTCAAGGTTAAGTATAAGGCGTTTGCTAAAGCGGCGTTTTGGAGAGTGTAGGATCATCGTGAAGGCACGAGATTGGGCTCCAACAGAAGAGACGCGCCTGATGAATCGTAAGAACCTATTCACGATAGCGATATAGTCCTCTGGGCGCCTGGTTGACTGCTTCGTAATCCGGCGCTTTACGATGTTGTGACGCCGAAGAAAGCCGCGATACCACCCAACGGAGAAGGTGAAAGCGCCGGCCAAACTCGGGTATAAGTCTTTGAATAACGCCCGTGACTTGACCCGGAACCACGAAGTCGTCACAACCTTGGATTTCTCTCTACGAGCTTGAAATTGCTTATAGAGCTCGCCTTCAAGTGCAGGCCACTTCGGGGCATAGCCACGGACTCGGTCTTCCACAAAAGACTCACCAAAAGCTAGCTTCCAGCCCGAGATAGTTTGGTTCGGGATTTTGAAGTGATCTGAAGCATCCCGTAAGGTTGGGGTGCACATGACACCATTCCGGTCGATCTTATGATGGATCAACCACATAAGAACCTCTTCTTTCTTCCTTTTTGAATAGGAACGCTGGACACGAGAGGCTGGCTTCGAAACTTTGAACTGTCTCTCCTTGAGTGGCGTTTGCTTGGGACCACGCTTCTTGCGCTTAGGAACAGTATCCCAATGCTGGATATTTGGGTCGATCTCCCTGAGGGGCGTCATCATGTGAAAAAACGGCTTCAAAATAGCTTCAATTGACTGAGAATATGCAAAAATGCGTTGTGTGCGAAGACGCAAGTTGCGGGACATAACCGCTTTCTGATATCTTACCCCGCAGATGAAGGTCACATACTAAATCGTATGAGGAATAGATCTGCATTGTGGTGGGGCACCAAACCCCTTAGTCTCACGCTTCTTGCCCGAGTTTACCGAGTTGATACGGTATAAGGGCTGATTTAGGCCCTTCAAATAGCTAGAAATCAAGAGCTTCTATTCACATCACAATGCACCCTTCCTATCCGATGCAACATACTACGACACGAATCGCAGGTCTCTTACTGTTAAGTTAGTCAAGAGGAGCCTCGGGGGTGATAGTAAAGCCAATGATCATGAGATAACGACGTAGAGCAGTGATGCTAAAAAGCAATAGGTAATTTTTCTATGTAGTGGGCAATAAGCCAGGCTGCACGGTGGCAGGCGATGACAGGGTGACTTTGTTGAAGAAAATCATACACCAGCTCCTATAGCCCCAACTCAATACTAGGCGCACATCGCGGGTGCGAGGTGCTTAGTCTTGCTGGAAGGACTAGATTTGCAATGAATGAGAGCATCGCAAAAGAATCTGCACACTCCCCTCTTGGCATCGACAACGCCCGACTCATTGGGTCAACGTGCCATGTTGTGCCCGACGTCGATTCGAGCGTCGTACCCGACGTCGATTCGAGCGTTGTCCCTGACGTCGATTCGAGCGTTGTTCCCGACGTCGATTCGAGCGTTCTATGTCCCATTGGTGGTAGTCGTCATACAACGCATCTGACAGTTTGTGGAACGTTCTCTGCGTTTGAAAGGCCCACAGTATGCGCTTCAGGCCCGATAGTTCTGGATCATCCTTCGATGCATCCGTGAGCCCTTGTTCTGAATGTTTGTCTGCATCCTTCGATGCACCTGTGAGCTCTTGTTCCGAATGTTTGTCTGCATCCTTTGCGGCATCGAGATCTTGCTTTAACATGTCTTGAAGCGGATAATCCATATACTCTCCTCCTCTTTCGGCCGAGGACACTCGCTCCAAGCGGTTGATTGCATCGTTGATCCGGCCATTAGCTAGATATGCCCGTGCGAGGCAGTGATGTATCAGCCGCCTCATCGTTGTACCAGCTCGCTGGTACAACGTTGTACCAGTGAACCCTCCCGCCATTGTATCAATGTGGCCTACCATTGACTCCAATTTTTCCAGACAGCCAATTCCATCCTGGGCCCGATCGTGAGCTAGGTATGCTTGTGCGAGATACTGTCTCCTCAGAATATAGATTTGTAGATAACTCCACCATGTATAGTCCCTCCCCTCCGGTGTACAGATCCGCTCCCGTGCGATAGTGATTTGCGTCCTTCGCTCCAACAAGTCGATTGCATCTTTGGGGCGGCCATCAATCATGTATGCGGCTGCGAGATCTAGCTCTAACATGACTTGATCTGAGCTCCTGGGCTGCGAAGGTGAGGGCTCTGACTTTAACGGATTGATTGCGTCTTCGTTCCGATGCTCAGCGGGGTATGCTTGTGGGAGATACTGGCTCCTCAGAATATAGATTAGTAGATAACTCCCCCATATATAGGCCTTCCCCTCCGGTGTACAGATCAGCTCCCGTGCGATAGTGATTTGCGTCCTTCGCTCCAACAAGTCGATTGCATCTTTGGGGCGGCCATCAATCATGTATGCGTCTGCGAGATCTAGCTCTGACATGGCTTCATCTGAGCTCCTGGGCTGCGAAGGTGAGAGCTCTGACTTTAACAGACCGATCGCGTCTTCGTTTCGACCCTCAGTGAGGCATGCTTGTGCTAGCTTATGGAGGAGGACGGGATAGTTTGCGCTAGCAGGTTTCGGGGAATTTTGGGTGACAAGTTTGTCCGACGCGTGGTCTGAACTGGACATTTTCTTAGCTCGAATGTTGCCGGTGCAAGTTCAAGATATTTCGGGGTCGTTGGTTCGGTCGGGTTGGGTAGGTGTTGTTGTTCCAGGATAGTGTAAGGAGTAAGTTCTGCTTAAAATCAAGCGTCTTTTCAAAAATTTACCCCGCTCCTTGGCCTCATTAATAAGCAGCTTGCAGGCCTCAGTCCTGAAGTCGCCTGTGCTTGGTGGCCCGCGTCTCGTCAAGACTAACCTACAATATCTTACGACACCAATAGCAGGTACCTCGCCGTTGAGTCGCTTAAGCGGCGTCTCTGAGGCGATGGCGAAGCCAATAATCATTAGACAACGACGTGGAGCAGCGTGATGCCAGTCGCTCGGTTGCCGAGGAATCTACACAGCCATCTAGTTGCTTGCACCAGTCGTATCTGGACTCCACAAAGGCAATCAATCGACCTAGGGAGTGCTCGAAAGGCAACAATCACTCTCTGAATAGCAATGAGTAATTCTTCCATGGGATGGGCGATAAGCCAAGCTGCACGGTGGCAGGCGATGACAGGGAGCCTTCGTCAAAACGCCCAGGGGCTAAGTGGCTGTCAATGGGTCGGCAGAGGCCAGAATCAACGGTCCACCCCCAACTCCAGAGTCCGGCGTCATGGCTGACGACAACGGCCGCAGGCGGTCAACAACCAAGTGCTGGCGTCAGGTTCTGTGATGCATCCTCGCACCATCAAGCAATGTGCAAGGAACGTTGCACTGGGACCACACGAGCCAGCAAGCACGAGTAGAATTCATACGGTATGAATTGGCCCCGGACGACATTGGTTGAGGCCCAAGAGGCCCAAGCCAATTGTGGATGGAAACGACAGATGGACTTCGCCCACGCCCCCAACGCCGAGAAATGGGTACATCACCTGCGCATGATGGTGTCGACATTTGGACCCAACCTCCTCTCAAAACGGAATGGGCGATGTCCGGTGGGCATGTCTTGTCCAACACACAGTGCCGATTTAACCTAAAGCCACACTACGGCCACCCCCTTTCCGCACACTGACGCACAACTATGCATCCACTATGCATGGGCAAACACTCACGGCCAGATAGAGGCGATCGAGCTGAACTCAGGAGCCCTTCGTCGGATCATGATGACCCCTGCTGGTGTGTCATTCTTGACTTGCGCCACCCCATGGCCTAGCCTAGTCAATGTCTCACATCGCACGGTCAGAGTTTGCCGTGGAAATGGTTCGCATCACTGGTACGCTCTTTTTGGTACCCCGATAGTGGACCTGCCGTGGCTCTGTTAGGCTCTGTTATAGGTCATCGCGATGAAGGAGGGCGAAGCACTGCTCTGAGATGACGGTTGCCTTGCGCTCGCCCCAAAGTTGCCTCACTTGTTGTATGGCGAACCAGTTGACACCAAGGCGATGCGATGAATCCCTCCTTTAAAACACTGCTGTCTAGTCCAGAATGTCCTGGCTCGCCCCTTGGCAGAGTTTTCCAGTCCTCTCTGCTCTTGAGTAAACCATTGAATGACTCTGGAGCATCAGACTAGCTTCTAGTCTTGCTTGCTCGATGCTCTTGCGCCTTGCCACAGATCCCAGCTACCTTCAGCAGACCGCGTCCAATTGTCGTTTCCCTGAGCCCACCAACAACCGGCGATCGAGCTACATCCAAGTCATCTATCAACACTGCTGTACTGAAGCCGTACTTGCCTATGTTCAGGAGGAGAGGAAGAGGAAAAGGTGTTCAACATGGACATTAGCAGCAAGTGGGTGACGCACCTGCGGAATAAGAACAAGCAGGAAGTCTCCGCATCCCATACGATTTGTCCCTATTGCAAAGAGGATATCCTCATTGACAAAACGGATACATTTCGATCTCACGTCCAAAACGAACCCGAAAAACATACAAAATTGGTCACAGATGGGGATATTACCGAAGCATATAAGACTTTGGTTGCACAAGCGTGAGTTAAGTCTGCTCTTGACCCCATTGCAACATATCTCTAACTACTACACAGGCAGCAAGAACAATTGCATGCACTTCCGCGCCCCAAGCGTCGACTTCACGCTGTTTCCGGCGATGCTTTAAATCCAATTCCAGAGCATGTAGATAGCGAAGCCCCAGACCCGAAGAGACGCTCGCTATCGCCGGAACATGGAACGAGCCCCTCAGCACAACCAGCTTCAAGCCAAGTCCAAGTCCCAGCCCAAAAAGAGCTACCGGGACAGCGACAAGGAAGAAAAACAACCCAACAGAGCCAGTTCATTCCAGTTGCTTCATCTGCAGCCCCGCAGCAACCACTCTCCACTAAAACTACCCAACAGCCACCCCCGCAGCCCAATGAAGATGAGCCACGCCCAACCGAGATGATGCTTCAGCCAGAGACTCGACCGATCTCCCAAGACCAACTTGTGGCCGAAGTAAAGGGAATTTATGCTGGCCTTGTTATGGTCGAAACTAAGTGCATTGAAGTTGACAATGCTCAGTTTTCCAACCACGATGCCAACAAGCTGAACAACGAACAATGGCAAGCACTGATCGCTTTACACCGGACACTGCTACACGAACATCATGACTTCTTCCTCGCCAGTCAACACCCCGAAGCCAGTCTCCCGCTACGACGTCTTGCTTCCAAATACGCAATGCCCGCCCGCATGTGGAGGCATGGTATCCATTCTTTCCTGGAGCTGCTCCGGCATAGATTACCAGCATCCCTCGAGCACATGCTGACATTCCTGTACCTTGCGTACAGCATGATGGCACTACTGTACGAGACTGTTCCAGCTTTCGAGGACACGTGGATTGAATGTCTCGGAGATCTTGGCCGCTACAGGATGGCCATCGAAGATGACGACATTAAAGACAGAGAAGTCTGGACAGGGGTTAGCCAGCACTGGTACAGCAAGGCATCAGATAAGTCTTCCGATACGGGGCGCTTATATCACCACTTGGCGATATTGGCGCGGCCCAATGCCTTGCAGCAGTTGTACTATTACGCCAAGTCACTGTGTGTGCCAATTCCGTTCCTCAGTGCAAGGGAGAGTATCATGACGCTGTTCGATCCTATTTTCGAGTCTGACCCACGTCATTTGTCAAAGACTGACACCCACTTTGTACGTTTGCATGGTATTCTTTTCTCGGGCAAGGGAGACGACAAAATGCTTGCAGTCACAACAAATGAGTTCCTAGAGCGGCTTGATGAGACGATTGCCAGATCAACCAAGAAGTGGCTCGAAGCAGGGTCAGTATTCTTTCGAGTTTGTCCTGATCTGATATTAACCTAGTTTAGTTACTTCATGGGCATCGCCACAGCATGCTCCCTGCTTGGGTACGGTATCGAATCCAATGTCCTCATGATAGCCATGTCTCAGAAATCAGACGAGACAGATGTCGCTATGGACGGCAGCTCCATCCTAGAAACACCACCTAGCAAGTCGTTTACGCAAGCACTCGACTTCGCGGTCAAGACATACGATATCGTGCTTCTACGCTGGGGCGACACGAACACTCTTCCGTACATTCACACAGTCCTGGTGTTCATTTTGAAGATGACACAGTATCCTGCTGGCATATCATATCTGGAAAAACCCTTCCCTTGGAAGTTGACTATGGTCATGCTCAACTACCTTTTGGGCTCATGTGACTTTGAACCCAGAATGAATGACTTCCCTGGTCCAGAGAAGGGCGGCCTCCCCAGGCCCTTGCCAGAGGACTATGCCATGCGCGGCCTTACCTATGCCGCTGACTATCACCCAAAAGACTGGTTCGATAATGAGAAAATCGATGAGGACGAGAGGTACTTCGAGCTTGCCTCCATGACAGACCAGCGGAAGGAGCGTATCCTGTATCTCGGTTTCAAAATCGCGGCTCAGGGCAAGTGGCTGACCTTTGACGCTGACTCGAAGAAGTTTGATGTCACGCCTGCATACAATGTCAAGATCGACGAGGCCATCGATCATTCCCTAGAGTCAACTCCGGATTTGACCAAGAGCGAATAAGACGCGGACCAGGACTCGGACTTAGACTCGGCGTTGAAAATGGCATCAGGGAGGAGAGGGGCTGCAGAGGTTAGGTCTATTAGATAGGTATATGAAATGAGTCTGTAGGGTAATAAGAGTAGGAAATCACAGCGGTATATTATGGAGTACTACGGCTCATTTCAAGTCATGAACTCGCAGGTAATGTGAAGAGATGCGTAACTCCTCAATCAGCAGCCAAACACCCGGTGTTACCAACATCGTTTAGTAACACAGCAGTAGAGGGTTAAGTCCTGTCCAGTGGAGGCGCGGAGTCTTGCCCCTCCGATCTTGTTCTAGAGGGAGCTTCACCCTGCTCATCCTGCCCACCACGGAGCTGGCGTAATAATGATGACCCCAACTGAAAGCGAAACTCAAGCTTCTCATGCGTGCTTGAAGACGGCTACGGCGAGCAACGAAATTTCCGAAGCCCGCAGCTACCTGGTCATGGAGGCGAGCATGCTTTGGTGCGGCCAGCTCCTGAGGAAACTGCGCAACCCTCTTAGCAATTTCCGTAAGGTTACCTGGGGGGTCCTTAGAATGACGGCTCGAAGGGGAGCTTGGCATGATGCCATACACATCTATTGAGATATATAATTCAGCATAGCCGGTAGCAAGAGCTTGCCCAGCTACTACCAAGTTACACTATTTCCGTCCTGAGGATTCCGTCCTGAGGACAACTTGCCGCATCTAACATTAGGTCGGCGTCGTAAGGTTTCGTGGGATCATTTATCGGGTGATTCCAACTCCCAATGCCCAATAAAAGACCTTTTTGGCCCCTCAGGTAGTCCTTGACACATTCTGAACACCCCTCAGGGATTCTATCATTGCGTTCTATCCGTCCCAGTCCTCAGGTTAGCGGTTCGGAAACGTAATTACATCGCTAAAGACAAACGATGGTGGGTAGTACCTAACGATAAATTCGACAGTGGCCCTGTTAAGCCGCAGTCCGATTCTGGGCCATGTTTGCGTTGAGTCCCAACTTTGTAGACCGACATTCCTGCGTTCGATCTCATTTCCAACATCAGGGTATTCAAAGTATCGTGTAGATCCGTGTCAACTTGCTCGCTCGCTTGGTTACCGATGCGGTAATGTCGCCAATTGTGACTGCGCCCGAATGGCATTTGATGCTCTAAAATTTTCTCAGTCTCTGAGCCGTTGGGAAAGGGCGGCATTTAAATCCCCAAACTGCTTCACCACTTCCACCACATGGTTGTACGTCGGAGTAACGCCACTCACACATATGTGTGCATAGTACGCCGTTGCGTAGAAAAGGTGCATGATTCCCCGCGACTGCGGACTAAGCCGTCACCGCCCGTCACATGTGTGGTGGAGACACAATTGTGATGATACTACCATCGATTGAGCATGACCTGCTGACCCCCCTTCTTGCTACCTTAGATGTCCCTTTATAAAATGGAGTTTTTAACCCTCCCACTAATGACATTTCATTAGCGCGTTGTGCTCTTGCTCCTATGGCGTTGGCCCCCAGAACCTCTGGCGGGTTGGGGAATCAGGTGGTCACAGGCGTAAGATTCCTAACTTGTGTCGGTATTCAAACGCTAAATTTTCTACCGGCCCGTCCACTTAGTTGTCTAGCACGATCTTGCACATATTTTGAAGCGTAATCGCTCTCTTAAAAGAAACACTGGACTGCAAATAATGAACCAGATAACCCCCTTTCCCTTGTATTTCTTCATCAGCAACCTACTAAATAGACCTAAGTTCTTTTATTACATTAAGAAAAGAGTTTCCGAGACCGATACACGTCTTGTCAAGTAGCTTACACTTGTTACGTATTGGAGTATCCGCTGCACGCTAATCAGGTGCAGCGACACGCCTCAGTATTACTAGAGTTCCCGACATGGGGGACGATCGGAATCGTGGGAACGAACCGTGCACGCGCTGGCCTTGACTCTTCTCGGGACTGCGTGCTACACTAATCAACGGTCCACCCTTTGTTGCGCGTGCTTCGTACTAGAGCTTGAGAAGAACTCTCCTCGCAATAGGTGTCAGCAGAACACTTTCGTTTCTGTTCCACTGGTCCCCGCTCAGGACGCCAGTGGCTATTGAGGAAGCCACCACTTTCATGACCCTGCTTCGTCTGATTGGTACTGGAGTGACCAACTTATTAACTGTACTGAGTCAGTGATGTCGGATTCCTCGCCTTGCGGCTCGAATTAGGCGTGAGTCCGGACAAGACCGGTGTTACTCTGTAGAACCATCTTTTTGGAGCTCTGCAGTTCCGCTTTCATGGCGGCCCAAGCACCTGTCTGCTTCTCGCGATCGCTACCACGCAGGTACTAATTTCCAACGGTCAAGGCGAATCACTGATTGGGGCGCATCAGAGACAATGAATGGATTGAACACCGAACAAGGAGATTTAACATCTATTAGGTGAACAGAAACTGCGATTGTACAGAATAGACTGTAGATTCCTCGTGTCTCTTCATGTTTAGTTTCTGTGTCACGTCTTTCCCATCCGCCCTCTGTCGCGTTTCTTGACTCGCCGACGCCTGCCCCGTGGCACTCCTTATCTAGAATCACAGAAAGCATAGGAGATCGATCACCCGCGGAGGATGATGAGTGGCAGTCAAGTAAGAGAAATTCTTAAAGTCGATAAAGCTTACCGGTACATCGCAAGGAGGAATTGTAGCACGCGACGCGCATCAACAACAGAGCAGGACAAGGCCTCATGTCGGCGCGAGAAATTATGCGGAACGGAGTGTTATAGGCTGCGATATGGCTTGACGGGCTCGGACAGCTGGCTGATACGGAGGACACATTGCGTCAGCGTTTGCCCCTCCAAGGGGAGTATCAAACCGACCCGGAAATAAGGGCGACGACAACAGGCAGGCCGTATGTAGACGGCCATGAGTGTCTAGGTCGGGTCGCGAGGCGGCGAGGCTGTTGATGCGACTGCCTAAGCAGCTGACCAAAGCTAGTCACCCTTGAGATCTGGACATCCTCGAGGCCGCAGGAAGGGGGGGGCCGACGGGTTCAGGTGGCTGTACAGGTGTTCCGGGCTTCAACCATTTCCACGTTGGACTGTGTTGACGGTAGCTGTTGGCCGACCGCCTTAACTGGAAACGATCTCTTGCACAAGCTCGAGAGCCTCCGTGGATACAATCCTTGCTCAAGCTCAGTAGCCGTGCTGTTGTTCAATGAGGCGGTGGCCCGCGATGGCCATTTTTCTCGCTCAAAGTACATCCCACCTCTCCTGCTGAATGGGCAAGGCTCACAAGCTTTGGAAGAAGATGTCCGGGAAGAGGCCGGCCTACCAAGAGCGCGTCAGCGAGTGACACGTCTCCATTTTGCGAGGCCACCCAGGGTGTCGTCACCGGCGGCTGTGCTGTTCCCTCACGGGTGCCCTGCTTCGCTTAGACAGCAAGCAAAATCACGGAACTAGTCTAGTGGTTATCCCTCTGCATCCTCCAGGCGGACGAGGCTGGGTCGGTTGGAGGCTCAGACGAGGACCATCCTTGGTCTGGTCCCACCATTACATGGTGTGATTTCTCCGCACCGTACAGACCACCATCGCAGGGAGTTCACCAAGTCCCTCGCTCACTCGTAGTAGCGATCCGTGAAGTAGCCTCGATCCACGAGGGTCGTGGCACCCCCTGTCGAGGTACAAGGCATCCGGATTGACGCCAGGCTTCGCCCCTTAGAAACCCCTCCCCCTCCTGCAAATCCTTATCGGACAACCAGCCAGGCCATTCACAAAGAAAGATCCTGTAGTGTATTGGCTCTCAAGACCCCGTTCAAGCCACGGGTGTCGCGGAGTCACGGCGATACAACCGGACGTTCTGGACATGGGTCTATGGAGCATGAACACCTCACCCGGAAACCAATTCGTCCGTATTTGGGCGCCGGTCCCACATGCTGAGAGATGAGTTGCACAGTGCCAACACCCTACAGGATGTCCCCTCCGGATCGACTAATACCCTTGCACCTTTCCCCTGCCTTCTGGTGATAAGGCTGCAAGGGTCGGGATCGAGCAGTCCAGGGTTCCATTGAGACTAAAGATCGGCTGCATTAGTGGCTCCGTACTTGGGCTAGTCAAGATCCGTGCAGGCCCCACAAGTAATTTGTTCGATCTGCGTCCCCGCTTCTCGTGAGTCCCCGCTTCTTGTGCAGCCTCCAAGCACGATCACGGTGCAGGCATCGCCCCAACCCTTCCACTGCGCCGTCATGCCACGGAGCCATATCCGTCAACCCCGGATCACTTGAAATCAGCTGGCGTTTAGGCCACCGTAGCTGCCAAACACAATGACCAGGTGGTTTGATACGCTTCAAGACACCATGGTTGCATTCAGCTCACAACGCCCTGGTGTGAAATCTAGAACATGGGGCGAACGTGTGAGGTCTTCTCTTGCCTTTGTCCCAGTAACTTGCTCATTTTGAGGGGGTGGACAGACTTTGTATTAGATCAGTGTGCCATCTTCTTTTACATCGGATCGCCAGACGCTCAACAGGGGAAGATGGAGGCAACTGCGCACATACAGCTTCATCTCGTCCGAGCAAACCAAAGTTTCTATCAAGTCTGATACAGGATGCAATGTTTGACCATCTGTCAGTCAAGCAAGCCCACCTATACGAGCCATTCCCTTGCACTTCCTATCGCCCTTTCCATGGCTCGCCTGTAGATGGGGCATCAGGGAGCGTCGCACTTATTTCGGGCGGCAAATTCTGCCAGGGAAGGACTGTTTGATGGCGTAGCACATGATCGTGAATAACATATGACACTCGAGTGCCATTGCACAGACCAGGGACCTCACCATAGCTGCACCACGAGCCTCGTGAGGCAACCAGCCAACTGGAGCGCCAATTGGCGGGGTCTCGTGTGGCGCTGGAGACTTGGTTTTGAGCATCGCGCATGGTTATCGGCGAGCGCTTGGGTGGTTGGGACGTCTCTTTGGACGGTGAGTGCGATCGATCTGGGAGTGTTGGTGGATATTGCGGTCGAAGCCTCGCCTCGCAGAGCCCTTGGTCAGACTGTCGATGGGGACATCTAGCTCGTCCGAAAAGGCGGTCTTCATCAACTCCCTACATTTCACTGGGCTTGGCGCAATATCGTCATGTTTGGTGTCTTCGGTTATTCCCGTGATACTCCGTACGTTGGGAATTCGGAGTTCGATGGCCTCGTTGAGAGGTATAACCAAGCTTAGTATCGGGCGGCTCGATATTCGTGGGGGAGGTGCCATCGTTGACGAACAAGTGCGAGGACTATGTTAATGTGGGTCTTTCTGACTTTGCCTCTTGTTATCCGATGTGTCGTGGTCCAACCGTCCATCCCGCTCGCTAGGTCAAAAGTTGGGCGGAGACGCTACTCCCAGGCGCGTGACGGAGTTCGAGGGATGACAAACAAATCTCATGCCCTCTTATGGCTACGTCTCTTATAAGCCGTACTACAGCCTCGGAAATATTGGTATTTTAACTTTGGTCGTGTTTACTTTCAGTATTTGTGCCCTGGTTTGTCGTATTTTCCCAAGACGCTGATCTCTTGTGTTATCAGTTCCCCTTGCAACCCACCGCCACCTATGTCATGCCCCTACAATAGCTAAAGAACGAGAGCAGACACCTCAACAAGACTCATGTGTTTCTTGGCAGCGTGCTACTGTGTGGTACGGGTGTGTCTGGTGACGGTTCAAGACTAGCTTATGGCGCTACTGATGGACTGCACACGTGAGCGTACTGTTCTTTTCCATTTTAAACTTGGTATGCCGCGAGAATATCATCACTCGAGCCTTTGTTCCTTTATAAACTGCGCGTAAACAAGCTAAGTTATCTACCATGTCGACTACTACAAACGTAAGTGCAAGCCTGGCTCTGAAGAATGGTCCGGTAACCGAGTCAGCAAGTCATAGAAACTGGGGATGAAGAAAAACACAGCGAGGGACTTGAGGCAGATCTCCGGAAGAAGTTGTACGAAGCGGGCCGGTTTGATACGGAGCAAAGAGCTTACATCACCCAAACTTTTGGAGATATTGAAGTATTTAGGGAGACTAGCTGAGGAGCTTGCAACGGCAAATGACAACTCGGAGCAAGGAGCAAATAAACCGGCGACTCAGAAGTGAGCAATTGAAGGTCCCGAGAACGGAACATTAATCAGATCATGTATGACAATTCACTCGCAT